>CM031620.1:39941559-39949059 GCA_018398815.1 Conus ventricosus
GCGCCTCCAGCTTTGAAGACTGAACTGTTTCTGCAAATTGACCCTAAAGAAGATAGAACACTTCTCAACAAACTGACCTCACAGACGACCTGTTCTAAAGAGCTGCCTGATGATTTTCTAGGTGCCAGTCCTGCAGACACACAGAACCGTAAACATAACCCTGCATGATATGCTATGCAGTGCGCATGGTAAGGTAAGGTAAGGTAAGGTAAGGTAAGGTAAGGTAAGGTAAGGTAAGGTAAGGTAAGGTAAGGTAAGGTGAGGTGAGGTGAGGTGAGGTGAGGTGAAGGTAAGGTAAGGTAAGGTAAGGTAAGGTAAGGTAGGGTAAGGTAATGTTGCTTATAGCCCAGCCGACCGCGAAAGGACATATCAGAGCTGTCACGGAGCTAAAGTCAACTCACAGTTCAATCAAAAACAATCGAGCAAACAAACAAACCACCTCATTCACAGAACCCTTTAACATACACCTTCTAAAAACACAATGGCCTTTTTGTTTAACTATCTTTCTTCAGTAAAATCTTAGATCAGATGAAAAATGTGGATAGAAGGGTGATTAGATGGCATTTCTGCAATTGACCTCAGTGTAACAGCTGTATGTTTCAAGACAAACGCTGTGCTTCAGATAGACAAGAACTCTCTGTTTGCTTGGGCAACGATTATTTTTTTCGTAGGAACGTGCTTTCAAAGACAGAGAAGTCGCATGCTGTCGATTACCGATTATTCCTTATCTTACTGAATGACCTAATACTTTTATAATCAAAACAGATCTTCAAACTCTCAAAAGAGAGATATCTCGTGCTGTCGATTACCGATTATCCCTGTTCTTATTGAATGACCTTACACGATAATATAATCCAAACAAGTCTTAAAACAGTCGGTTAGAAAGGTGGTGGTGCATTCGCAACTGAACAGAAACTAGAAATGTTGAATCCGAGAAACACACGCGGACATGAAACACGGAATCTGACAACAATCACCGCCATCTTGTTTCCCTCTGCCAACAGCTTCTGGGGGGTTGCAACGCAAACGTTTCGAGCGCTTGCGGCAACACACCGTTGCCCTGACAAAGCGCTAAATTTGCAACAGAACAGTCGGCCTTGGCAACGCACCCTACGTCAATGATTTCTATCAGTATCACGCTGTAGTTCGCGACACGGGATAACGACTTGGGAGGTCATGGGATCAGAATCCATTAGAACCACCATCATTGAGGGATGTAAAGGCTGCAGACGGTTTCTGTCTAGAGTTGATCTTTGAGCTCCGAGATAATGACTGAGACCACAAAGAGAAGAATTGTAGATTCAGTGTGTTGCAGAAATTTTCTGATCAACATTGCAGGTGTCTGTATGTCTTTGAGGTCAGTCAGTCAGTCATTCCCCTGACCACTGGGTCGTTGGGGGACGTGATGAGGCAGCCGCCGTTTCTCTCCAGGCTCTTCTGTTTGTAGCTGTCGTGAGGAGATCTGGCATGGTCATTTTGGTCCAGTCTTTTATATTATCCGACCAATTCTTTCTCTGCCGTCCTCGTCTGCGCCCTCCTTCAACAGTACCTTGAAGGATGGTTTTGGAGAGGGTGTTGTGACGAATGACGTGGCCAAACCACGTTTGACGGTTGCCAGAAGTGGCTCTTGGGGCCCAAGTAGGTTGGTGACCAGGTTCCGCACATAATCATTGGTCTTATGTTCTTTGTAGGAGATGTGGAGTAGTTTCCTCAGGCACCTGGTCTCAAACGCCTGGATTCTTCTTTCTGTTTCGGCCATCAGTGTCCATGTCTCGCAGCCATATAACAGGATGGAGACCACTAGTGACTTGTAGAGCCTGAATTTTGTGTGGAATTTGATGTTGCTTTTCCACACCCTGTTCAGTCTGGCCATCGCTGCTGATGCAGAGTTGATCCTGATTCGGATTTCTGCCGTGCAGGTGCCATCTTTCGACAGGTTGCTCCCAAGTACCTGAAGCTGGTCACTTCTTCCAGGGGCTCATCATTCATGGTTATGTTGGCACTGCTGTTAGTCGTGCTGTTGACCATGACCTTTGACTTCTCTGTGCTGACCTCCATGCCGTAGGCACTTGCTCTTGTGACAAGTCTGTTTGTCAGATCCTGGAGCTCGATGCTGCCCCCCATGAGGTCCATGTCGTCTGCAAAACGAAGGTTGCAGACAGGCCTGCCGCTAATGTTGATGGAGGTGTGATGTTCTTCGAGGGTCTCTTGCATGATTCTCTCCAGAAAGATGTTAAAAAGTACTGGAGATAGTAGGCACCATTGTCTGACTCCGACTGTGGTAGGGAAGAACTGGCTCTGCTGGCTGTTGAGGAGTACTGTGCTGCTGGAGTGTTTGTAGAGGGCCTGGATGACTTGGACGAGCCTCTTATCAATGTTGAAGTCTCTGAGAACCTGCCATAGGCCGTTGTGCCACACCCAGTCAAATGCCTTCTTAAAGTCGATGAAGTTGTGGAAGAGGTCCTTTTGGTGTTGTAGATGCTTTGAGATGGTAAAAGCGGAATACATAATGAAAGAAGGTAGCGCGGAGGAAAGTCTTGTCATAATGATCTGACATCAAAAGAGATCCCCGATCGTTGTTATCATCCTCACGCTCGCCGATCTGAGATTCCCGTGGTCATCATCATCATCTTCACCCTCACCACTCTGTCTTCACCGCTTCTCTGCGGACCCACATGCCCAGCTCTCACGTTGACGTCAATTATAATTTATTGTCAAATTTCATGCCTGTGATGAGCCGAGGTCCGCAAGAAGGACAGGAAACTGTGCAGCATCAACGTCAGCATGTGGGAAAGCTGTGCAGAAGACCGCCCAGCCTGGCGCCTTGCTGTCAGACGGGGCGTGCAGAAAGCAGAGGAGGCGAGGAACACAACCCTCGCTCCAAAGCGAGCCAGGAGGAAAGAAAGGCAACGACAGCCACAGCAGACATCATCATTCATGTACAGCAGATGCAGCAGAGATTGCCACTCGCGAGTTGGACAGTACAGCCACTGGCGAAAGTGCAGATAAACCAAACATACGGATGCTACACCGTCGTCTCCCGAAGACGGAAGGATGCCGACGACGACGACGACGAATGAGTCGGAGTCAGCGTCTTTGGTCTGGGCCGATTCCTGGAGACTGTCGCATCGTTGGTTCTCACATCAGGTACACAGTCTGGCTACGACACAATGAAAGTCTTTTTGTCTGACTCTCGTGTGGTCATAATTCCCTGTGTCCCAGCTAAAACTTTTGATCAATGTTCCTTTGCCTAAGAAGCTCGTTTGGAATCAAACCCCACATCAGCTGAAGAACTCTTCCACTCTGTCCTGTTTCAAAACATGCCTCAGCGCTTTTCTCTTCGCGTCTGATTGACATACGAAAATTATGCGTACTGGGAGCATTGTTTGGGAGTGTGATATGCATCATCATGATCTTATCAGCTTCAATTTTGAGGTTACTACTTGTTGCTTTGGGACGCGCCCTTATATATATATATATATATATATATATATATATATATATATATATATATATATATATATATATATATATATATATATATATACATACATACATATATATATATATATATGTGTGTGTGTGTGTGTGTGTGCGTGTGCGTGTGTGCGCGCGCACGCGCGTGCGTGCGTGCGTGCGTGCGTTTGTGTGTGTGTTTGTGTGTGTGTGTGTGTGTGTGTGTGTGTGTGTGTGTGTGTGTGTGTTACACGCGCACGTGCATGCATGTGAACACCCGTGCGTGCGAATGTGTGCACGCCTTCATGTCAAATTTTGTAGCCCTTCAAGCCTTGATGTCACGATGACCACAGTTTTACTGTTTTTCTATGTCCGTGCCCGTGATTTTTTTCTTCTTTTTTTTTGTTTTGCGTACGCACGCTGATACTCCTGCAGACTCTCCCTGTATAGAAAGGCAAGGATTAACCCCATCTACCCAACAAAGGGAATGGAGTTTTGTGTGTATTACCTTTTTTTTTTATCCCGCCATTAAGGCAGCCATACTCCAATTTCGAGGAAGGTGCATGCTATGTGTAACGTGTCATCCATACCAATGGCCAAACTGGCCTCCCCTTCCGAAAGTTGGTGATGGGATTTTACGTGTGTGCAAGACGTTATGCGTGCGTTCACACACGGTACCTCGGTTTATAGTCTCATTCGAAGGACTGTATGGGAAATGGAGTCAGAACCAATGTTAACTCCGAGGGAAAAATCCCCCTGTACCTAAAAGACCCGGCGGAGATTCGAACCCGCAACCCTAAGATTACGAGTCCGGCGCTCTACCACCGAACTATTCCGGCCCCCGCCCGTGATGATTCGTGTCCCACTGGTCGGTTTGGGTGCGTTCATGCAGACTCACTACCGCTGGATGGATTGAAGGGTGCTTGTTGAGGATGGATTGAATGGTGCTTTTTGAGGATGGATTGAATGGTGCTTGTTGAGGATGGATTGAACGGTGCTTGTTGAGGATGGATTGAACGGTGCTTGTTGAGGACGGATTGGATGGTGTTTGTTGAGGACGGATTGAATAGTGTTTGTTGAGGACGGATTGAATGGTACTTGTTGAGGATGGATTGAGTGGTGTTTGTTGAGGACGGATTGAATAGTGTTTGTTGAGGATGGATTGAATAGTGTTTGTTGAGGACGGATTGAATAGTGTTTGTTGAGGACGGATTGAATGGTGCTTGTTGAGGATGGATTGAGTGGTGCTTGTTGAGGATGGATTGAATGGTGCTTGTTGAGGATGAATTGAATAGTGTTTGTTGACGATGGATTGAATAGTGTTTGTTGAGGATGGATTGAATAGTGTTTGTTGAGGATGGATTGAATAGTGTTTGTTGAGGACGGATTGAATAGTCTTTGTTGAGGACGGATTGAATGGTGCTTGTTGAGGATGGATTGAGTGGTGTTTGTTGAGGATGGATTGAATGGTGTTTGTTGAAGATGGATTGAATGGTGTTTGTTGAGGATGGATTGAATGACGCTTGTTGAGGATGGATTGAATGGCTCTTGCTGAAGATGGATTGAATCTTGCTTTTTGAGGACGGATTGAATGGTGCTGGTTGAGGACGGATTGAATGGTGCTTGTTGAGGATGGATTGAATGGTGCTTGCTGAGGAAAATCCCACCTCACCCTGGTTCTGATACTATGCCATTCATCGTCGCCAGTAGGGAGGTTATTAGGTGGTGTCGTTCGTTCGTTCGATCAGAAAAGTGACCACTGAACAACATCGAAGTGACTCAGCACTAGTGCTGCGTCTCCTGTTGTGGGTGACCGCTTCGCAGCCTGCCACTCCTGAATTGCCGATGGTAGGGCGACGACAGGACGAGGCTGGCCGGGTGTGGCTATGTCTGAGAGAGCCAGTGTGAACGAGCGAGTGAGCGAATAATACCACCGAAGAGGCGTGGAAAGAAATCAAAGTCAAATAGACCCACAAACAATAATCAGAAGCGTAATCCTGCGCGTAGCATGATCCAAGAACCGAAGGTCATACACACAATCCTCTCGCCCTCAGAAAAGTACGCAGTGACTGTACCGTTGCCTGTGAAAACGTCACGCCGGTAGTTTGAAGACTGTGTCAACTGGTTAGCTCCGGCAACTGAGTAGTCTTCTTATTTCCAGCGCATTGCATTTTCTTTTGTCACTCCCCTCACTCTACTCGGATCTTGCGGGGGTGGTTTTTATGTTGTTGTTGCTTTTTTCTTCTTTTTTGTTTTCTCTTCATTTTTTTTCATGCGCCGGGCAGTATATATATATATATATATATATATATATAATATATATATATATATATAATATATATATATATATATATAATATATATATATATATATATATATATAGGCCTATATATATATATCTGCTGGTGGCCAAGAGACCTTCACACAATGTCAGATACCATCGTTAGAGATGAAGTAACCCGAGCCAGCATCAGCTGGGTTGTGACACACACACACGTTTAGTTTACACACGGACGCGCGCACACACTCACGCACGTACGCACGCACAAACACACACCTGTGCAGAACGCTAGCGCATGCACACACAGACGCACACACAAATACATGCACGCAAGCACACGCACGCACTCTCTCTCTCTCACACACAAACACACGCACGCACACGCACACACACACAGATATTCAATTCCATAATCTAACCGTTGGCTCAGGATAGGTAGGTGGTAACAGTCGAAAAAAGAAATGCCGCGTCTGCATCTGCCGCCGTCCGGTCCAAGGGAGATAATCATTAAGCTCCGTGTTATTTTTCAGTAAAAAGGATATAAGTTGCTGACCTTGGTTCAAAGAGGCAGCTGCTGCAGTTGGATTGCCGATACGGTAACGAGGACAGAGTTGTTGATTTTTCGTAATTTTTCGAAGTATCGATGTTGTCTGATGCATGCATTCATTTTTATTCGCATATATATATATATAAAAGTAGAAAATATAAAAATATAACCTCTTAAGACACAAGTGCTGAGGGCCAGTTCTTGGAATGAATCCGCAAGGGACTAAATTACAATAAACTAATAAATTCCAAGGATAAATACCGATCACCATTCCAGCAACTTATATTTTCTACTTTTCACAAGAAAATATAGCTTGTTTTGCTCTTTCATGATTTTCTTTTGCTTCTTAGGTGGCACCTTTGGTTGTTTTTTTCGAAACCCAACAAACATACTACGGTATTGCACACCAGCTTTTTTTTGGGGAAAAAATTCTTTTAAAAACCAAAAGGCGAGGAGTCAAATTGCCCCCTTTTCCGCGGCATGAGGAAACAATCGGGTTTTTGAAAACAGTATTGACCAGGAGTTAATTGTTACTGAGTTTCCCCCCATTGGAGATTGCCCCCCCCGGGAGACTAAAACTTGCTGAAGGCTCGTTTTGAAAAGGTTTTTATTTTTTTTTCCCCCCAAACACCCACTGGGGCACTACGTAGGCAAAATTATCTACCACGCAGATAGGGAACTTATCTCCCCCTATTTTTAAAACTAAGACTAAGAGCAAGCTTTTGTTTAAAACTGAATATTTTTTGCAGCATTGCAACCCCAAAGCGCTCGAAAATTTGGGAAGGTGCTCGGTATTTACCCTTTGGAAAATTTATTATTTTATTGTTGTGGTGTTGGGGGGTTTTTCGTTCTCACTCTTTATCTTTCATTTATTGTGCCTGGGTATGCTTATTTTTCATGAAACACACACCCCCAACACCAGACCCATAAAAACGCGCGGCGCTCACACACCACCCACCCCACACACAGACGACCCCCTCCCCCCGGAAGAAGACTTGGGGGAAAAAGCCGTCAAGTATGTTTTATTTTATATATTCTAATTAAATCTGTCCCGTGAAAAAACAATTTCCAACTTGTTCATCTTCTTTGATGTAACGCCGATTGACGTATTCAGATGCGCTAAGTCCTGAAGGGAAAACACCTATCTAACACCGCCCCTCTCATACAACACCCCCCACACAACGTAACAAATAAACAATAATTAATTTAATACACG
>CM031620.1:39956559-39969059 GCA_018398815.1 Conus ventricosus
GTCAATGATCAAATAACCAGGTTCATC
The DNA here is from genome assembly GCA_018398815.1 of Conus ventricosus. Lineage (NCBI taxonomy): Eukaryota > Metazoa > Mollusca > Gastropoda > Neogastropoda > Conidae > Conus > Conus ventricosus. Next base: position 39,956,587 of record CM031620.1, read on the forward strand.
AGCAAGGGACGTCTACAGCTGCCGGAGACCAATGCAGTGAACAACATCTACTATCCTGATACTTACCGGAGAGAGTGTGCTTTGTGCGGGTTTCGTTCTGACACAATTCTCATGCCTTGAATGGATGTCGTCAACTAAGGGGCCTCTACACACAAAGACACGACAGATGCGTTGAGATCATCAGAAAGGAGCTACAGAAATGCATTGCAACGGATTTTGTGGATGTTTTTCAAAATAGGCCTGTCTCAATAAACGGCGTTGAAGATCTACCAAGGCTGAAACCTGATCTATGCTTCATCGACCATCGAAACTCGGTGGCATCCGTCATCGAGGTTTCAAATCCATTTGACACTTTCATACAAACATGCTATGAGAACAAATTTCAAAAGTACATGCCTCTTTGCTATGCTCTTAGTGATGCTGGATTTAGCACGAAAGTGATTGTTCTTGTAATAGGTTCACCAGGCATAGTTAATAAAAGAGTGGTTTCAGGACTTTCAATGTTAGGTCTGCCCATAACAAAATGTAAACAACTCGCAAAATACTTGAGCATGTCTGTCATGATTGGGTCTAGGCGTGTTTGGTCAAGGCGGAATCACCTCATGAACCAGCATTGAAACTGACAGATGATGGCTCTTAAACTGTGCTATAAATAGTATCAGTTGACTAAAGCACTGATTGACAAAGAATTGGAGCCAGCCGGAGAGAGAAAGGGCGTGGGGACAAAGAGAGAAAGAGGGGGAAGAGAGAGAGAGAGAGAGAGAGAGAGAGAGAGAGAGAGAGAGAGAGAGAGAGAGAGAGAGAGTATATGAAAGACAACTTTTATCAATGCGCCTGCAATCTGGACTACTGTGCATTGTTGTTGATTTGACAAGTTGATGCATTAAAGTAATTGATATGTATGTATGTATGTATACAGTCTATCCATGTATCTATCTGTCTATGTATCAGTCTATCTATCTATGTCTGTTTGTCTGTCTCTCAATCTATCTGTCTATCTGTCTGACTGTCCGTCTATCTCTCTATCTGTCTGTCTGTCTATCTATCTATCTATCTATCTATCTATCTATCTATCTATCTATCTATCTATCTATCTATCTATCTATCTATCTATCATATCTATCTGAAACAAGAAATACAAAAGGTTTCAGTTTCACGATATATTTCTATGTGAATTTTCACTTTCCATCAGCCTCATCAGATGGCATATACATGTGTGTGTGTGTGTGTGGTGTGTGTGTGTGTGTGTGTGTGTGTGTGTGTGTGTGTGTTGTGTGTGTGTGTGTGTGTGTGTGTGTGTGTGTGTGTGTGTGTGTGTGTGTGTGTGTGTTGTGTGTGTGTGTGTGTGTGTGTGTGTGGTTGTGTGTTGTGGTGTGTGTGTGTGTGTGTGTGGTGTGTCGTGTGTGTGTGGTGTGTGTGTGTGAGTGTGTGTGTGATGTGCGCGCATTGTTTAGTGTGTGTGTGTGTGTTGTGTGTGTGTGTGTTGTGTGTGTGTGTGTGTGTGTGTGTGTGTGGTGTGTGTGGTGTGTGTGTGTGTGTGTGTGGTGTGTTGGTATGCGGCATATGTTGTTTGTGTGTCAGTACTACTTGTTAATCTGACAGTAATGGTTTCAGTCAGTAGTGTGTGTGATGTGTGTGTGTGTGTAGTGTGTGTGTGTGTGTGTGTGTGTGTGTTGTGTGGTGTGCTGTGTGTGACTGCGCGTACGTGGGCGCCTGCGCGCGCGCGGGGTGTGTCTTTCCTTGAAATACATAACACATACATGTGAATCCAAGACAAGTTAGCTGTAGCACGGTACACCATATCCATACTCAACAGAGGAAACTGGATCAACAGATTGCATGGAGCAACATACAACGTCGGAGATCTACGTGAATCACCCATGCAGTCCTCTAGAACAATACCCAATGGGACCTTGCTACTTTGAATGTTGTGCTCTTTATGCAACAGACGGAATTGTTCGTACACAAAATGCGGACGAGCGGGCGTCACTTCTGTTCCGGGGACTTTCCGGGATGGAAGATTGTAACTTGCACTTACTGCGCTTTTGAAAATGGTCGGCATATGTTTTTCACTTGTTGAATGGTTCGCAATAACTTTCGAACATGGCTTGCAGCGATTCGTTGTGAGACAATTCCATCGAGGCAGGTCTGCTCATGTGATCTGTGGTCTCTTTAACTTACAGGTGGGTCTTGTGCAGATGGTTCTGTGAGTATCTCTTCACAGAAGCTGACATATTTCGGAGTGAGGAGACAAAGAGGAGATGACGAGGACGAGAGAGAGGACATCAGGTGAGTGGATGAGGGGGTGGAGATGGGGGAGTGAGATGTTGCATGGTTGGGCGGTAACGGTTGCACGCTACCAGGGGCAAGCCATCGCTTGTGCAGTTGAGTGGTGACTACTGCAACACTACCACCGGAAAGAACAGTATATATTTTTTTTAGAAACACATATCATTCTTCTTTTTTTTTAAATCTGCCATGCTGAAATAAAAGTTCGCATCATTCTGCCTTACCCTGGACACTGTCACGAAGTTTGTCACGAGGCTACGACGATTGACCCATTAGATGGTGGAATTGTTCATTTGATTGTTTCGTCGTTAATTTGTCGTATATCCGCCTTTAATGGGTCGATGGTTGTTGGTTGCACCTTTGGGTGATTCGCTAAGGTTAGTTACTTTCTCTGCTCTCTCTCTAATTCCACTGCCGTCAATTCATCCTGCAGGTTCAGGTGTGGCGGGTATCTTTTTCTTGTACTGGCTGTCTCTTCGGCTTCACCTGTCTTTCCACCTGCCACGTGCAAGGTTTCTCTTAGGTTGAGGTATTCTCACCGTGACGTAGCGTGGATGTTGGCCGCCATCGTTTAGGGCAGGTATTCTCTTCACTCGAGCGGAAGAGCTCAGGGGCGCATGCTCCGGTCTTGGTTTTCCTTATCGTTCGATGGTAAGTCGGCACCTTCTTCCTACAGTCGGACCTAGTGGGAGAAGAGACACATCAATTCATCTTTTTTTCCGCATCTGCGATGCTGTCCTCTCGACTGGACAGAGGGCAGAGAGGTCGTTTGACCCCCTCTTTTGGTGTCACCCGGGTGTTGTGCCGTCTTTTCTTTCCTCCCAGTTTTTTTCACCTCTCCGGGGAATTCACCCGGAGACACGCACTGGTTGGCTCTCACGCACTGGTTGGGACTGCCCATGGTGGTAACGCAGGTGGTGGGACGCGCACTGGTGGACTATCGCGCACTGTGTTGGGCCACGCACTGGTGGGGACCACGCATGGTTGAGGCCACGTACTGTGGAAAGCCTGTGGACCTTGGCTGGAGCGGTCCTGTCCCCGTCTGGGACTCGGCGACGGCGCCCGTCCCCCGGGACGCGCTTCACGTCTGTTTGTGCGTGTCAAGGGTCGGCCTTGAACAACTCTCTTCAAGAACCGATACCGGTTTGGCGGCACCCAGTGCGCAGGGTGTTCCAGTTAGACTTTGAAGAGGCAGGAGTGTGAGGCACTGCATGGACAGGGAAAGGGATGGGTGCTTGAATTTAGTTATTTATGATTTGATTGTGTATGCCATGTATTGAGATGCTTGATTGTGATTGGCATGTTGTGCCTGCGTTGAATGATTTATTGTGATTGCGTGTGTTGATGGATAACATGGTTGGTGTTGTATCGTAATCTTCTGTGTGGTCTCTTGCGAGGTTGGTGAGGTCACGTCACTCCCTTCACTCCATCTAAACCGATCCTGTCAGGCTGACCTCCAGGGGTCGGTCCGTGACATTTGTGGGGCTCGTACCGGGATGTGAGGGCCTCTGCACATGTCTCTCGTGATTCGAGCAGAGTGACACTGTTCAGTTCTGTCGTTTTGTATATGTTTAGTCAGTTTGTCGTGTTTGTTCGTGGGTGGTTGGCTGTGTGACTCTAGCGTGTAGGAGTATTGTGTGGCCTGAGGAAAACGGTGTGAACCGGGGAGTCGAGGTGAGACCAGGGGAGTCGACCGCGTCCAGACCTCCGTTCCGACGGGTGCCTCACGCAGATTCGGCCGTACTCTTTCTTTCTGTTGCAGCTCAGTCTTTTTCTGTTTTGGAGTAGCCAGTTTTTTTACCGGGTGATTATTGAGTATAGGTGGGTGTATCGGACGTTAGTGTCATTTTCCTCTCTCCGGATTCCGTCTGCGTACAGTTTGTTTGTTTGTTTTTTTCCGGCAAGCCAACCGCATGTTGCCGTGATGTGGAGACGCAGGTGTTGCCAGAGTGGGGGCACGCGGACATAGTTTTTTTTTTTTTTTTTTTTTCGGTGAGCCCCACGCACTGTTGCTCGTGCTGTGGAGCGCGGATGTTGCCAGAGTGGGAGCAGCCGGAACTTGTCCCCCCCCACACACACATATTACACACCCTTAATTTATATCTGTTTTTCTAGTGGAATAGTCTTTCCCTGTATTGAGAACCGTGGTGTGTTTCATGGCGACGTCCGGCGCTGGTGGTTTTTTTTTTCGTACGCGTTGCGTCAAGAAGGAGGGTTTTCAAATGTAGTCCCTACTTTGTACCGCCTTCGACTACAGTGACTTCTACTATCCAGTGCCTGTAACCGATATTTTTCAGCGGAGTACTTTCACTTTTTCGCTAGGGAATTTTCTGCTGGACCCCGACTGGCACTTCCGCTCGGAAGCGTTCAGATGCTATATGCGAAGCAACTGTGTGCTTCTGATGAGTCGCAGTCAAACCAAAGCCTCTCTTTCATGCTTCCCCTAGTAAGGAGTATGCCCCGGGGGACTTCCTCAGGAAGGTCGAAGACCAAGGGACGGGTCAGAACGGGTCATCCTCCCGTGTCGGCTGTGGTGAACCCCGCCCAGGACATCACCTCGTCCGATGTTTCTGGAAGCGCAGGCGTGTGAAGAGGTGCTCAGCGTGGGAAGAGGCTGCCTAGGCAGCAAACTCTGCGAAGGGAGAGGCTGCTAGGCAGGAAACTCTGCGAAGGGAAGAGGCTGCTAGGCAGGAAACTCTGCGAAGGGAAGAGGCTGCTCAGCGTAGGGAAGAGCTAGATAGGATGGAGGCTCTGTGCAGAGAGGAGACTGACAGGCAGGAAGCTCTCCGTCGGGAGGAGCTAGCTAGGAGGAAGCTCTACGTAGGGAAGAGATGGAACAACTTCTTTCGGGGCTCCCGCATCTGTAAGTCAGGGGGTTGATCGACAGGGAAGCGATAGAGTTCGAGGCCCAAAATTAAAGCTTCCAGAGTTCAGACCTAGTGAGGACATTGATATGTTCTTAGAGCATTTTGACAAAGTTGCTTGTTCATACCAATTGTCTGAGGAACAAAAGGCCATGCACCTTTTTCTGGATTATCTGGTACTGCAAGGGAGTGTGTGCTCACTCTAATGAAGGCGCGTCTTATGCAGACATGCAGTTGGCTCTGTGTAAGCGTTTCCACCACTACTCCAGAAACGTACAGGAGGAAGTTTAGATCCATGAAAAAGAACAACGATGAGACCTTCGTGCAGTTTGGAGATAGGCTGCGTAAAACGCTAGGGTACTGGCGTCAGTTGGCTAAGCTGGAGCTGGAGGATCTGATTCTCATCGAAACAGCTTACCAACACCGTGTCCCCAGAGTTGAGGATCCGGATAGGCGAGACAGCACTCAGGATTTCGCGGCTGCGATTCAAACCGCTGAGGTGTTTGCTGAGGCTCGTAGAGCTTATGGGCATCGCCCAGATACGGACAGGAAGCCCTCCACAGGATTTAGCGGCAATAAGGCGCCGACGACTGCTAGCGGGGTGAAACAAGGCAGGCAGTCATCGGGGACCTCAGCACCCCGACTGTGTTTTCTTTGTGTCGTCCGGCCACATTAGGAAAGATTGTCCTAAAGCCGCCGGTAAGTCATGGGGCTAGTCCTTCCCAGCGTCCTCGTGCCTCGGCTAACGTGGGGTCCATCCCAGCTTCTGGTGGTACAGAGTGCCCAGTGTTCCTTTCTGTTGTTGGTTCTTCCTTGGTTGACACCATCAGGGATTCGGGAGCATCAACGATCTTTGTGGATAAGGATTTGGTTTCTCCTGAGGGCCCGGCGGGCGCTAGTTATGATGTGTGCGGGTTGGAGGCTGGTTTTACCTCCACCCTGTCCTTCTGTACTTATTTCTATCTCCACCCCTACTTCTGTGGCGAAGTATGGGCCATCGCGGTGGAGCGACCTCTGTATTCCTTCTTATAGGGAATACTATCACCTTCGCGGATGGACGCATTCAGTCCGTGTCTACGGATCTGCCCGTACAGGCGTGTGTGGGAGTTACCACACGCGCCAAAGCTAAGAAGCAGGAACAGGAATTGCGTCCCGTTCTGCAGCCGATCTCTGACGAGGTTCTGGCCAGGGCCGATCCTGCTACCATGATCCGTCTTCAGGCCAGGGACTTGGATGTCCAACGCCTGCGACAACTGGTGGGGTCCCGCTCAGTCTGCCCGACACGCCAAGGTGAGCTTCAAGCTCCACAAGGGGATCCTCTTAGGGTTTTCACTGAGGCAGATCGTGTGGCCAAGCAACTTGTCGTTCCCCAAAGCTTGAGAGAATCTGTTCTCCGGCAGCGCCATGATTCACCCATGGCAGGTCAATATGGGCTCAAAGCGGACTCTCAAGCGAGTTAGACAGGATTTCTTCTGGCAAGGATGAAACTCTCAGGTTAGGCAGTACTGCCGCAGTTGCGATGTCTGCCAACGGACAAACGCCTAAGGGTCGCTTGAAGCGGTTCCCCTAGGATCAGCTGCCACTGGTTGGGGAGCCATTCAGCAAGGTTGGGGTCGACCTGGTGGGACCCATTAAGCCACCATCCGATCGCGGTCACCGCTACATTTTGGTAGTGGTGGATTACGCGACTCGATATCCAGAGGCTGTCCCACTTAGGACTATCGATGCCCCTACGGTTTGCTGAAGCTCTCTGGCAGATTTGGACGCGCACTGGCGTGCCCAAGAAGATCCTTTCGGACCAGGGACCCAGTTTCTGTCCGATATCATGAAGGAAGTGAACACTCTGCTCAATGTTCACAAGGAAACAACGTCACCCTATCTGCGCAGGCCAATGGCCTTGTCGGCGTTTCAATGGGACGTTGAAGCAGATGTTGCGTCGCCTATGTGCAGAGCAACCTCGCGAGTGGGATCGCTTTATTCCTGCTGTACTGTTCGCCTACAGGAGGTTCCACAGGAAAGCATGCGGTTTTCCCCATTTGAACTCCTGTATGGCAGAACAGTACGAGGACCCACCAACATCCTGAAGCGATGTGGACCCACGACGATGTGGAACCTGTGTTAAGGAGGAGAGTCGTTATGTGGTCGACCTGCGCAACCGTATCGCTGATACTTGCCAGCTTGCTCAGCAACATTTGCATCTGCAAAGACCAAGTACAGGCTCTGTACGACAGGCGTAGTGTGGAACGGTGGTTGAGCCAGGTGATGAGGTTTGCTTCTCCTTCCCCAGAAGAAGAACAGTTGCAGCTTGCTGGCAGGGTCCTCGTAAGTCTGCAGTCGGGCGGGTGACTGGGACTATCGGGTTCGCGTACGAGCAAGGAACGCCTGTATCACGCCAACCTCTTGAAGGCGTACGTGCGACGAGCTCTGGTGCCAGGCAGATTCACCCCTGTCGTCGTGGAAGTGGCGATGAGATGCCGTGTCTGTGGCTCAGGACATCCCACTGTTCCCCTCGTTGAGAAGAGTCGTGGGGATGTTTGCTTTGGGTCGAACCCTCCTCACTCAGACAGATCACTGCGCAGGTTGTGCCAGGAGTTCCAGGACGTGCTCACAGATCGTCCCCTGCATAGTACCCTTGGCGAGTGACACTGGAACTAACCACCGAGCCCCAATTAGGGTTAAACAGTACCCTCTGCCTCATCCCAGACGTCTGCCATCCAACAGGAGGTGCAGGCCATGCTAAGGTTAGGGTCATTGAACGCGAAAGTTCCCCGTACTCATCCCCCATCCTCCTGTAAAGAAGAAGGATGGCAAAATGAGGTTTTGCGTCGATTTTCGCGATTGAATAAGGTTCTCCGTTTGATGCCGAACCTATGCCGGATGTCGACAGAATCTTCGCTCAGCTGAGTCAGGCCAGCTATTTCTCCAAGTTTGATCTCGCAAAGGGGTACTGGCAGAATTCCCATGCGCGAGAGGATAAACCCAAAACGGCATTCACGACGCCTGAGGCGGACAGTTCCAGTGGAACGTGATGCCTTTTGGCCTCAAAACTAGCTGGAGCAATTTTCGAGTCGCGTCATGCGACAATTGCTCCTCCCTCTCGATACACCGGATCTCAACAACTTCATGGATGACCTGTTACTTAGTTCTGTAGATTGGAACTCGCACGTCTCGCTCCTCCGTCGCCTGTTTCTTCGTTTGCGCGAGGTTCAGATGTCAGCCCGTCCTTCCAAGTGTCAGCTTGGTCAGGACGAGATTTCTTTTCTGGGGCATCATTTGCAGCGGGGTTTGATCGCTCCTGAGGAAGACAAGGTGGCCAAAATTGCAGGTGCCAAGCCTCCTGGTACCAAAAGGGAATTGCGGTCATTCCTTGGACTTGCGGGATACTACCGCAAGTTCATCCAGGACTTTGCGAAGGTTGCCCTGCCCCTCACTGACCTGACGAAAGGGAGGAAGCCAGAACGTTTGTTTGGGTGAGAGTTGCCACAGCTTTTGAGGCCTTGAAGATGGCCCTGACCACCCGCCCAGTCCTGCTCTCCCAGATCCCGGTCTCCTTTTGTCCTGCGAACTGATGCTTCTGCAGTGGGGATTGGGCAGTGTTGCTACAGGATCAGGGAAGGGACTCCAACCGCTTGCTTACGCGAGCAAAAAACTCACTGATGCAGAGACTAGATACCACACGAATTGAACAAGAGTGTTTAGCAGTCGTGTGGGGCATCAGAAGTTTTACCCCTACTTGTACGGCCGTGAGTTTGTGCTGGAGAGTGATACCATCTCTCCAGTACCTGGCCGGATCCGGCCAGTCAGTCGTCGACTCATGGGTTGGGCAGTGGAACTGCAGAGCCATGCGTTCACTTTTCGCCATAATCAGGGTTCCAGCAATACGGATGCTGACTATCTCACCCGAGCTCCGTAGTCAGCACATTGGAGAAATCAGTCAGAGGACACTTCCCCTCAACCAGGGTTATATCCCCTGTTGGTCTCTGTATCAGGTTGTAGTGACAGTTTTCACTTCAGTGATGTTAACGGTAGTGAATCGCCAATGGTTCGGATTGTTATTTTCATTGTTGGAAGGTTTGCTTAGTTGTTTGATAATGTAGTATTATGTATCTCCCTGTGGAATTCTATCGTGGAATGTTTGTATTGGATTTGTCGTACTTGTCGGTCACAGAGGTTGGGTTCGGTCCCATTGTTGTGAATTTGCACATGCGTCAAGGTTCAAAGGAGCACTGTATCTCAGAGAAACAGATGCTTTTAGAAGGGGGGTTTGTCACGAGTTGTCACGAGGCCTACGACGATTGACCCATCTAGGATGGTGGAATTGTTCATTTGGTTGTTGTCGTCGTTATTGTCGTATATCCGTCCCTTATGTGGCTTGTGGTGTGGTTGCACCTTTGGTGTAGTCAGCTCAGGTTAGGTTTACTTTCTCTCTCTCTCTCTCTAATTCCACTGCCCGTGCAATTCATCCTGCAGGTTCACGGGTGGCTGGTATCTTTTTCTTGTACTGGCTGTCTCTATCGGCCTCTCACCTGTCTTTCCACCTGCCGCACGTGCAAGGTTCCTCTTAGGCTGAGGTATTCTCACCGTGACGTAGCGTGGCATGTTGGCCGCCATCGTTTAGGCAGGTTTTCTCTTCACTCGAGCGGAAGATGTCTCTGGGAGCGCCTGCTCCGGTCTTGGTTCTTCACCTTATCGTCGAAGGTACAGTCGGTACCTTCATTTCCTACAGTAGGAGAGGACATCACTTCATCTTTTTCCGCATCTGCGCTGCTGTCTCTCGACTGGACAGAGGGCAGAGAGAGTCGTTTGACCCGCCTCTTTTGGGTCACCCACGGGTAGCTGTGCCCGTCTTTCTACTTTCCTCCCAGTTACTTTTCCCTCCTCCCGGGGACTTCACCCGGAGCACGCACTGGTTGGGCCACGCACTGTTGGGACTGCCCACTGGTTGGTAACGCACGCTGGTTGGGACCGCGCACTGGTTGGTAACGCGCACTGGTTGGGGCCACGCCATGGTGGGGACACGCACTGGTTGAGGCCACGTACTGGTGGAAAAGCCCGTGGACTTGGCTGGACGGTCCTGATCCCCGTCTGGGGCCTCCGGCGACGGCGCCCCGTCCCCCGGGACGCGCTCTCCCCGTCTGTTGTGCGTGTCAAGGGTGTCGGCCTTGAACAACTCTCTTCAAGAACCGAACCGGTTGGGGCCCCAGTGCGACAGGGTGTTCCCAGTAGACTTTGAAGAGGCAGAAGTGTGAGGCCTGCATGACAGGGAAAGGGATGGGTGCTGGAATAATTTATTTATGATTATGATTGTGTATGCCCTGTATTGAGATGCTTGATTGTGATTGTGCATGTTGTGCGTGTTCGAATGCTGATTGTGATTGTGCATGGTGCGTGCGTTGAAATATTTATTTGTGATTGCGTGTGTTGATGTGAATAAATGGTGTTGTATCGTAATCCTTCTGTGTGGTCTCTCTGCGAGGCGTGTGAGGTCAGTCACTCCCTTCGCTCCCATCTAAACCGATCCTGTCAGGCTGACCTCCAGGGGTCGTCGTGACAACAACTATGGTGACACTTTAATGTTTTGCTGTTATTTTGCTATTGTCGATAACATCGACATCGTATGTTATGTAGCCTGCAAGGCGACCACCCCAAGGTCAAGGCATGGCCAGAAGAACGGGGTTGTACAGTTTTGGGTAATCCTGACAGGTAGACAGCCATGAAGTGTGTTTTCTGTTGTTTCTTTTTGTCATTGTGTACTTGACAGAATTTGAAATTCTTGCGATAAATGGACAGGTAGTTTTGCGGAGAAGGGAAGGGGGGGGGGGGGGGGGGGGGGAGGATGATAGGGAGGAGCGAGGGAAGAAACAGGGGCGGGGTGGTGGTGGGGGAGGGTGCGGGAGGGGTTGGGGAGAGGCGGAAAATAACTTTGTGTTTGGGCAGGTCAAAGAGAAAATAATGTCCTCTCTCTCTCTCTCTCTCTCTCTCTCACCACCACACACACCACACACACACACACACACACACACACACACACACAACACAAGCACACACACACACACACACACACACACACACACACACACACACACCCCACACACACACACACATTTGGATCTGGATGGCTATATATTTATTTACTAGCCTTGGCCCTTTGAAATATAAACCTGTGCACACACTTAAAAACGTGAGCAGTAAAAATTGTGATATATTACTAAGGTAAGAATATACAATAGGCCTAGTACAAAAACCACCGACGTCATCAAGATGGCGACATGAGCACCAGAGGTTTTTAACGATGGGAAAGAAAACATCAAAATGACGAGATCAAAGAGTTCTCATCAACTGAGAACCCAGTGATACGCAAGGAGAAAGTAACACCAAAGATAGAAGAACCATCAGTCGAGCCGTTTAGAAGATCAAAAAAATGCCTTACAGATGTTAACCGGACAGGCTATGATAGACCGTCGACCCCGTCGGCACGGTTGATAAAGAAATTAAGAAAATATCAACATCTCATACTGGCTGCTGTTGTCAAGAGACACTCAAAGAAATAGCCTACATCAACTGAAAGAAATCATTCAAAACCTAAGTGCCGCTAGTACTATTCTGGAAAGTCACTTGACGGAGACGACCAGAATTGCTCGGCGAGAGACAAAAATAGCAACAGGCCGGCATCACGAAAAGAACTCACCTTCCACCGCGAGTTCACACAAACACGTATAGATGTTGTAAAGAAACAAATATATTGCCACTAAATGAGAAGCGAATACTGGATGTATCCAAATATAATTGTCAGAAGTCTTTCTGTTGAAAATTCAGTTAATAAGAAATACTAATGAATGCCAGTAAAGATTTTCCTAAGAGGTCTAAAAACATATCATATATTCAACCAATTAGAAACTACACAACTGACTTCATATCACATTATAATATTGATATTGCTGCTATACCCGAATTTCCCGCGGTACCTCCAATGCCTGCTTACGAGCATTTATATGCTTCTTTTGATTACAAATACTCTTTGTTAAAGAAAAGTGACAATGTAAATATTTTAACATCTGAAGTTCGTGAACATTTAGAAAGCAGCTATCCAAATCATCTAAAAGTGTTTACAGATGGGTCGGTAATGGAATCCTCTGACAGTGTTTCTGGCTTTAAAATACCAACTTTAAATTTCAGGAAATCATATAATTTAGGAAAGGGGTTTTCAATCTATACCTCAGAATTACATGCAGTACTGAAGGCTTTGACTTACATGTACGATACACCAATTGCTTTCTATCAAATTTTACTTTGTGTTGATTCCAAATCTGTTTTACAGTC
>CM031620.1:39974059-39976559 GCA_018398815.1 Conus ventricosus
CAACTGCAACAGAGTCTGCCGCTCAAGGATCGGGCTCTTCAGCCACAGCAGGCGCTGCAACCCTACAAGTGACTTATCCACGGCGCAACACCATTGTCTCTCGAGTCAGACGGATGCCGTCAGGGTGGTAGTTGGAAGAGTGACACTTGTCAGTGGAAAAAAAGAGGCAGTCTAATTAGAATGAAACTGGCTGGCGCTGATGACGTCAAATGGAGACGAAAGGAGAATCCGTCCACTCAGGTGTTCTCGCTGTTGCTGGGCGGACCTGACGGCTGCATGGTATACTGACGACACCATGTTTAGTGACGTCATGGACGTGATGACGTCATACGCAGATGTTTCTCTGAGCTCTGGGAGATGTCATCGAGTAGGAAACAAATGAGATTCCATGAGTCCCTACCCGTGGGTATCCAGACTGAAGAACAACAACAACAAAACACGTTCTACTATGCTGCTCTACTATCCTCTAACCCTTCTCCTTCCTCCCATTCTATGGTTAGCCACTATCAATTATTGAAATATTTTGATCATCATCATCATCATCATCATCATCATCATCATCACTATCAATGCTGTTGTTTTCATTATTATCATCATTATTGTCATGACTATTATTTTCACTCCCATGGTCCCCTCCCCAACGGCCTCGTTTTCATTCAACCCCCATTTTGCGCCGAATATGGGAAGATAAGTGATTGCTCCTTCTTCGGTTTCGTTGTCCTGAATGTTGTTTCTTTCACCTGAAGAAGACCCAAGAGGTCGAAATGCATCGTGTTTTGTCCTGTAGTCTGTTTGTCCGGATTGTCTCGCGGAACCAATAACATTCCTTGTTAAAAACGTGCGTTTGGCCGAGATGGTAGATGCAATTGAGGTGTGATAGCTGGTTGAACTCATAACGCCAGTTCACCTGATATACAGAATCAGAATAGAGCTGAGGGTCAAACAGCGAGCAGTAGACTCCTCTGATGGTTTGCTTGGAGCTAGCAGGGGAACCTCTCTCTCTCTCTCTCTCTCTCCTCTCTGACACACACACACACACACACACACACACACACACACACACACACACACACACACACACACACACACACAAGAAATTCACACACACACACACACACACACACACACAACACACACACACACACACACACCACACACACACACACACACAGAGAAATTCACAAACACACACAGAGAGAAATTCACACGAACACACACACACACACACACACCACACGCACGCACGCACGCACGCACGCACGCACGCACGCACACACACACACACAAATTCACACACACACACACTCACACACACACACACACACACACACACACACACACACACACACACACACACACACACACACACACACACACACACACACAAGACGCTTGGTGGTTTCCATAGTATTGTAAGGGAGGGAGAGAGGAGGAGGGGTGATGTGCATTTTGACAGAGGCTAACTGACGTAAGAAGCTAATAGAAAGAGAGGAGGAGAGAGAGGAGAGAGAGAGAGGAGAGAGAGAGAGAGAGAGAGAGAGAGAGGAGAGAGATAGACAGACAGACAGACAGACAGACAGACAGAGACAGAGACAGAGAGACAGAGAGAGCTCAGCAAGCAGAAAACCTTTACTCCATCAAAGATTAAGATTTCAGGGAGAGAATGTTCTTCAAATCTGTCCTTGCTTAGCCGAATTGTGCAATGATATAAAACATGAAAAACACATAGGTTTATGGAGTGCATGCTTCCACACACACACACACACACACACACACACACACACACAACACACACACACACACACACACACACACACACACACACACACACACATACGTATGTACATCTCTCTCCACACACACACACACACACACACACACACATATGGGAGTCTGTACGTTGCAAAACAGTCGTCCAACATCCTAGAAAAGAGTGGAAAGTTCATTAGAACATGTGTATTAACAGTTGTGAGCACTGTTCCCAGAGTCACAAACAGGAGGGAGGCACAGCGACTTAAAAAAAAAATTAGGTCGCCTTGACCTTTATTGTTTACAATATACGAGTGCACCAGATGCACTGACACAATCTTTATTATCCTGAGCAAATCCCTGTTTTAGATGAGAGAGAGAGAGAGAGAGAGAGAGAGAGAGAGAGAGAGAGAGAGAGAGAGAGAGAGAATCTTTATGCCACGACGTTTGTTTTTTTTGCTTTTGGAGTATGGCTGCCTTAATGGCGGGATAAAAAAACGGTCATACACACAAAACTCCACTCCCTTTGTTGGGCAGATGGGATTAATACTTGCCTGTCTATACAGGAGGTGTCCGCAGGAGTATCAGCCTGCGTACGCAGAAGAAGAAGAAGTTTTTTTTTGCTTTTATGCTTAAAAAACAACAACAACTAAGATATGTGATACCAATGTCTGAAATATTTTGAGGCCGTTATGTTGTATTATTTGGTTTAATCAATGTCTCCTGGGTTGTTTATCAACGATGCTGGAGC
>CM031620.1:39981559-39986559 GCA_018398815.1 Conus ventricosus
CACAGACTACAAACACACACACCCCAAAACTTTCATGTGTGCATACACAAAACACACGCATACAACACACACAAGAAACACATGAACTGCAATCATTTATACGCAGACATAGTCATGGAGAACACACTTTTCACGGCATATAGTCACAGACCCCAAAACACACACACACACACACACACACAACACACCACACACACACACACTTTCTTTCTTTCTTTCTTCGCACCACAAGATGGCGGACACACACAGTGGCTAGCTTAAACATCTGGGGCAGTTTTTTGTGAGTTGTCGGGGAACATGAAGTCAAGAGCCTTCAGAAAGTTAGCGGCGCCCAAACCCACAGGCGCGACCGTGGCGTTATTAAAACTTTACTGGGAATGCTCGTCGCCAGCAGAACTATGCCGAAACAGTCGAGCAGCGAGACAAACACTGGGTTACGGGAGCTTTCTTTCCCTACAGCTGCCCAAGCAACATCAACCCATCGTCATTCAACGAGTATCTACAACAACAAATGAGGTCGTGGAAGAAAATTACGCTCTTGGCATGAAATTAACTCTAGAAGATCGCATCAAATCACTGGAGAAGGGTTTCGTTTTAGCTCAAACGAAGATCCTAGAGAAAATAGCCAAACCCACGTTTTCCATGACAACAACAGCTACACAAACAGAAATATGCCCTACAAACACAACATCGTATGCTGAAGTGGGTCAAAACCCACTGCGAAACATCGATCAAAAACAGACAACCTTCGCTCAAAAAAAAGCTCAAAATGAAAGAAGAAAAATCAGTTATTGGTGAAAAGAACATCAAAACAGAACATGACGTCAGGCCTATTCAAACTGTTTGCAATGATAAAACATGACGTCAAATCAGTCGTGACGATGATTGTCAAAAGAAAAATGAAACGAAAGCAAAAGAAGAGAAGCTGAGCCTAACCAAAGGGTTCGGGTTTGTCCAGGACTCGGTTGCCAACGGCGTGGACGATTGGACTTGGAAGGTCGTACGATTTGAATGCGACACGTCAAAGAAGTTATAAGGTAAAGGGACTAGAGGCAACGTCTGCAAGAACTTGACGTTTGCTGAGGAGAAACCTGATGCAGTGGTAATACACTGCTGCATTGCGATCTAAAGACTTCTGCTGCAGAAGACATCAGCACATCGTTTGGCAGACGCTAAAAACCGCAGCTAAAAAGCACACAAAGGTTAAGTTCGCGGTCAGAAAAAAACTGACTCCAGTTAGAGACAAGAAACTCGAATCAAACGTGTTTGTTTAATGCAAAAGTCACTTTGAGTTGTATGAGGTGAAAAGCTTTCGTTTTTCAAAATAACAACATCGAATGGAGCATCTTCGAACGAGGTGCAACCTAACAAAGAGAGGTTCCAGTCTGCGGCGGGGAACATCGGACGACACACAGGGGCCTTGCTGTGGAGATCCCCAAGAGACCTGCCCGTCTTCCCACGCCGCCATTGGTACCACGACCCATCCTGGCCCACATCCTCCAGCTGGCACAACCGCTTCTCAATCTGGGGGAAAGGAAAACTTTTATAGTCAACTCCACCTACTGCCGCCATGTCTTTTAATGTGACACTGCTGCTGGGTTACCTCTGTCCATTTTGTCTTTAGTCTTTAAACATATGTCTCTAGGGAATGTTTTTAACGTTTTTCAATGGAACTGCAGATCAATTAATAAAAACTATGAAATCTAGAACAACACCTAGCCCATCACCAATATCTTTTTTTTAAAGTCTTCAGTCATTGAATGTTAGAAAGAAAAGTTTGCCCCAACTAGACAATTACTATTTTCCTCCTATCACCCAAAAGATAGACCTAACAAGAAATTAATATTGCCATTTTGTGCTGAAGGGGTAATTACACTCGGGGCCCAAATCCAGTTCCATAGAATTACTTGGTATACATTCTTGACTGCAGTGACGGTTTAAGTTTAATAACACTTTATTAACCGTCATATTTGTGTATCTACCAAATGGTCCAGATGATAATAAATACAGAATGGATTTGTACGTTTCAAGCGGACAAGGGAAAACAGGTACTAATAACAGGAGATTTTAACGCGCATTCCCTTTTTGGGAGAAGAACTGTGAAAACATTACTAGAAAACCGTTTCATTGAGAATATTGTTGATTCATCATTGTATCTTCTAATGCGGTAGAATAACGCGAATCCCTGATAATCTTCATCATAGAGCAACAGCTATGATCTAATCTTTGTTTCTCCAGATCTGGTACCAATTTGTAAATGGGATTCTTTAGATGTTGCCTTAATAGTGACCATTTTCCTGTTTTTTACTAGCTTTGAACTTTCTAGCACAAAAACAAGGGATCTAACAAGATAAAATCCCGAAGTATAATTACAAACATGAAAACTGGGACAATTTTTCAGAAACTCTTATCAACATTTCATGTTGGGGACGTCAATGAAAAAAGATATCAATGAATTGTATTCTATTTTTACTAATGCAGTCCTAAGTGCTGCTAATCAATAAATTCCTATGTCTAAAACAAAGAAATCATATAAACATTCTGGTAATGTTTGGTGGAACGATGATTGGGGAAAGGCCAAATCTGAAAAATGGATAAAATTTGAAAATTACTTAAAGGATAATTCGATTCCTAATCATCTAAAATCCAAAAAAAAAAAAAAAAAGCAAATAGAGTTAACGCACAAGCAAAAAGACAGTATTGGTCATCATTTTGTGCTAATGAAGTATAAAAACTTAAAGATATGCAAAAGGTTTATGGGAAAAAATGAAAACGATGAAGAAGGGGATAAACTTCCCATCAATCCCCCAATCAAACTGGAGAGTTCAAAATATACCTCTAATCAAGAAAAAGGGGAAGCATTTGCTGATTTGTATGCAAATTGCATTTAAAATTTTTACTGGACTATCAACTGAAAGTAGACAATACAGAAAAAAATGAGGAGGAAAGTAAAATCATATCAGATCATTAGTTTTAATAAACCTCAGTTAAAAAGCTATGTAAATTCAAATATAACACTCGATGAAGTAATTGAATGTATTTCACATATGGGTAAAATAAGACGTCTGTTGGACTAGATGGGGTATCTTTTGATTGTTAAAGCATTTTTCCACAAAATGTAGTTCAATTTTTACATTCTTGATACAAAAATGCTGGTCTAATGGTGAAATGCCTCTTATCTGGAAAAACTCAATTGTTGTCCTATACACAAGCAGGGAAAACCTCGGATGATAAAAATAGCTATCGACCATCTCCTTAACATCTCAAAGTATGCAAGTTAATGGAAAAAATAGTCTCAAATAGACTAGTTCATTTCTGTGAAAAACAAAAAATTATTCCAAAAATCAAGCCGCTTTTTGCAAAGGTCGCCCCCACTACTGAAATTTAGTCAAACTTACGGGCACAAAAATTTAAAAAGCAGTTTGGCAGACGGAAAAAAATTCTAGGAACCTTTTTTGATGTGAAAAAGCTTACGATCAGTATGGCATTACCGATTACTCAAAAACTTCAAAAATACAATATAAATAGTATATGTATAACTATATAAAATTTTTTTATCACACGTTTATACAGGTAAAAGTTGGAAGCACATATTCTAAGTCCCGGGGAACTTCGATGGGTCTTCCACAAGGCTCGGTTAAATTTTACCTATTTTATTCAATATACTTTTTAGAATCTTCCAAATAATCTGTCAAAAGATACAGTTTTAGCCCAGTATGCCGATGATATATGCATGTGGATGAGGTGACAATGAAGCGTAAAACTCCAATTAGAGCACTTAAAATATACCCAAAAAGTTTTACCAAAAGCGAACTAAATAAAATTGATTTTTTTATGAAGGAAATGGACTTTCTTTATATCAGAAAAAAAACATATGGTACTTTTTATTCGGGGCATAAACCAGGGAAAAAATGCCTGATTTCACTATGGTGGCAGTGTCATTATTATTCGCAAAGCGTAAGGTTTCTGGTGTATATTTATCATCCAAACTTACGTGGAATCAACATATAGACTATATAAATAAAAAAAGCCAGAAAAAAGTTTTATTTTCTCAAAAATTTTTAGTAAACAGCGTGGGGTTTTCTAGGTGTATTTTATTCATCCAAACTTACGTGGAATCACATATAGACTATATATTAAATAAAGCCAGAAAGTTTAAATTTTCTCAAATTATAGTAAACAGCGATGGGGGTCAAGACCAAAAGCACTTTTATGTCTTTCTATTCCTTAGTTCGTTCGCGTTTAACCTACGGCAGGATTTTCTTTAGTGCACCAAAACATTTGTTAAACAAACTACAAGTTAGATTGTAAGCTTTAAACTGGCACTAGGAGTGCCGACTCATGCTTATTTAATCTTGGGTCATTTAAAGAAGCAGGAGTTCTTCCTCTTGAACTTTGGAAATCTCTGCAGCTAAGTTTGTATTTAAAATTTCCCTTTTCACATAAAATCATTCTGTAATGAAGAAACAAAGATAAATTCTAAGCATGACTTTGTTAACAGGGCTAAGACAATACACTTCTGCAACCAATTAATTCGTTTTTCCCGACCTGATTGATTCTACAGAATTAAAAAGTAAAAAATTAGCAATTAAGCCATCTTTTTTACCTGTACCATCTTGGGAACAAATTAAACCTATTTTTGATATTGATCATACAGAACTGAGCAAAAGTCAATTTTCCAAACGTTCTGAAAATTTAGTTAATGATCCATGGAAAATTACTATAGTGTTTACATTAAAATATTCACAGAGGATCTGTACTTGATAATGGCAATGCAGGTTCAGATTTGTAATTCCCACTATGAAAAACAGTCAAACGATATCATATAGGTAATCACTATTCAGTTTTTACTGCAGAGTTGTTCGCTATTATAATGGCTTTACAGCATATTGAGGAGTTACCTATGAATAGTTGTAAAATATTACTCTGTGTAGATTCTAAATCGGCATTACAAGCAATCAAAGATCAAAATGCCAAAAAACGTCTTGAAATTTATACTA
>CM031620.1:40004059-40006559 GCA_018398815.1 Conus ventricosus
AAGAAGAAGAAGAAAAAGAAGAAGAAGGTGGAGGGGAGGGGGAAGAACAGGGAGGGGGAGGAGAGGAGGAGGAGGAGGAGAAGAAGAAGAAGAAGAAGAAGAAGAAGAAGAAGAAGAAGAAGAAGAAGAAGAAAGAAGAAGACAACAAGAACAATACAACAACAACAACAACAAAACAACAACATCAACAACAACAATTAGCAGCAACAGAGGAGGAGAAGGAGGAGGAGGAGGAGAAGAGGAAGGAGGAGAACAAGAAGATGATAATGATAATGGTGACGATAGTTTTCATTATTATGATAATTATCATTGTTACCGTGATGATATGATGATGATGATGACGATGATGATTGTTGTTGTTATTTGATATTATCATTATAATGTATGCTGACGATGATGCTGATTTCATTGATTATTTTCATTTTCAATATTGCAGTTAACATCATTGCTACTGTTATCATCGTCATCATTTTAATGCACGCATTCACACACAATTCTTTCAATATGACTTGGAGGGGGGAAGCCGCACAGAAGTTGACTCTGTAAGAAAAAAAAAATCCTTGCCTGGCTGTCACAACAGGTATTGAACCCAGGAGCCCTTGATGGAGAGAACAATGCTTACCCGCTTGGCCAACTAGACAACTAGACAGTATAACCCTAAATATCAAATGGTCGGATTGTACCCCTTACGTCCGTACAATTAAACACACTATCATACGTCTTTTTTTTTCGCAGCTTCTTATCATCGAACTGAGCCTTTTCAACCACTTTATCAGTGGTTATTGCGGAATCAAAATGCATAACGAATGTCAATTATTTTTTTTTACATAGTAAGCTAAATTGTTAGATATTTTCAAATTGACTCCCGAAAAAATCTTTCCAAAATGAAATGCGTGGATACTGCAAAAATATTATCACAATGTCACAAAGGGTGTGCTTTTCAGCTCCATGTGATGCGAATAAACTATAAATTTGGGGCTGGTTGCAAAGTGAGACGAGCTCCATGTGATGCGAATAACTATATTGGGTCTGGTTGCACAGTGAGACGAGCTCCATGTGATGCGAATAACTATATTGGGTCTGGGTTGCACAGTGAGACGAGCTCCATGTGATGCGAATAACTATATTGATCTGGTTGCACAGTGAGACGACTGCAGGCGGAAATCTAAACAAATCTGAAATAAATGTTAGCGAACCGAAAAAAGAAAAAGAAAAAAAGGGAGACAAACGAATCACAAGACAAAACACGACGCGTTTCGACCTCTTAGGTCTACTTCAGGCAAGATACAAAACAAGTAGGACAATGAAAATGAACGAGCGATCACTTGTCTTCAATCACTTCAGAGCAAGATAAGCGTTGAATTAGGGGTAAAACAGTTTTATAACGCTGCTTTGACAGAATTTGTACACCGATTAGGAATGCATGCCTTGTTCTGCTCCTAAGATCTTCAGTGATATTGAGTTAAACTGAAGAAATAAAGTTGCATGTGTAATTTTTGAGCATTTACTACTTGAGGAATGATCACACCATTGTCAGTTCATCTGGTCACTTTGTCTGAATATCAGTCACATATCCAGTCCATCTTTTTGTTGAAAAATTGTTTTCTGTTTTGAAAGTGCTTTATAAATCAGATTTTAAAAGACACCATGTAAAAAAAGTACTCTCCATATCTCCGAGGTTTATAAGCAATCTTTGTCTTTATACAAACGCGTCTAAATTTTTCAAATTAATTTCTTTTTTCCACCTGTGTTTTTAAGTCTTATTGTGTGATGCGATAGCATGCCTTGTGCTTGTGTTTTTGATTTCTGTGCATCTTTTGTTTAAAAAAATCTCTGGGTTTGCAATATAGGCTTCCGCAGTTTTTCTCACAACGATGAAAGAGAGAGAGAGAGAGAGAGAGAGAGAGAGAGAGAGAGAGAGGAGAGATAGAGAGAGAGAGAGAGAGAGAGAGAGAGAGAGAATTCAATATTAATTCAATTGAGGCACAGTGACCGATGCAAGGTGAAGAGGCCGTAAAATATTCTCTAATTGGAAACATAATCGACAAAAAAAAACAAGTTCACAATCTGATTGTCAGTATTGATAAGAAAAACAGGAAAAGATGAAGAGAAGGAAGAAGAAGAAGTTTAAGAAGAAAAAGAAGAAGAAGAAGAAGAAGAAGTAGAAGAAGAAGAAGAAGAAGAAGAAGAAGAAGAAGAAGAGAAGGAAGAAGAAGAAGAAGAGAAGGAAGAAGAAGAAGAAGAGAAGGAAGAAGAAGAAGAAGAAGAAGAAGAAGAAGAAGAAGAAGAAGAAGAAGAAGAGAAGGAAGAAGAAAATGATGAAGAACGAGAGCGGCAACAACATCCAAAAAAGAAACAAGAAAAAGAGGAGAAGAAAGGAGGAGGAGAAGGAGGAGGGGAGGAGGAGGAGGAGGAGGAGGAAGAAGAAGAAGAAGAAGCAGAAGAAGAAGCAGAAGAAGAAGAAGAAGAAGAAGAAGAAGAAGAAGAAGAAAAGAAGAAG
>CM031620.1:40015812-40023312 GCA_018398815.1 Conus ventricosus
AATCAACAAGAATGCATGAGAGCTGACTACCATATAAGGCCTATCATATATATATATATGTTTTTTGATTTAGATTTTGATTTAGTTGAATTGCGAAAACCCAATGACCTTGTATATGGCGAAACGAAACAGGTACCCTGTTTACATAAACTCGGCCATAAAATGTGTTAAGTTTTGGTTAAAATCAACAAGAATGCATGAGAGCTGACTACCATATAAGGCCTATCGTATATATATGTTGTTTGATTTAGATTAACGTGACAAAAGAAACTGGGTCTCAAATGTTCGTTGTAAACTGTATCTGTTTGGACTTGGTTATGTTTGGTTGAATCAAGGCGTTTATGCGACCGGCGATTTTCTCAGAGTCTTTAGAGATAGACTGATTTGTGCAGGTGGCAGGAATGGAATTTTCATATGGATAACAGTGAAAGATGTATTTTTGACAGGTCCTTTTGCACCGTACCTGATGTTAAAACCTATCTACAGCTAAATCTGGACAGGCACTTAAAGTATATTACGACTAGATTCAGACTTTGTGTTTTTGAAATTGCCGAGGATTATTACTGTTATCGTTCTCAGAGTGAAGCAGATTTTATATGTCCACGTTGTAGAAAGGATGTAGAAAATAAAGTGCATTTTGTGTTGTGTTGCCCTGTCTTGCACAAACTAAGAGCTTAGTATATACCGACCAAGTTTTATAAATTCCCAAGCCAGTTTAGATTGGGTCTTCTTCTGGCGTGTACTCATGAGCAAACTGTTAAAAAATTGTCATTTTATTTATTCAAAGCATTCAAGTTACGATTGTTTATTCTATCATAAAATATTAGTTCGAATATGTATTTGTTATGTTCGAGTGCAGTTGCTCAGGTGCTAAGATGACTGTAATTAACCCGCAACCCCTTCACGAGGGCTATGGCCTAAAACGTGAATAAATTATCTTGAGTCCTGAGTCTTGAGTCTCTCTCTCTCTCTCTCTCTCTCTCTCTCTCTCTCTCTCTCTCTCTCTCTCTCTCTCTCTCTCTCGCGTGAGGTGGAAAGAAATGTCGTTCAATGGTCTGTGTGCTGATATTGTCAAAACAGATTTCCTGGCGCTGAACATCAGCCGACCTCATTGTGGTATTGTGGTACCCCCCCTCTCCCCCCCCCCCCCCCCAACCCCCCTCTCCCCACTCTTCTCTAGCTAACTGCTTTCTTTCAGGGCACAAGATGCTCCGTGTTCACTTTTTAACGGGGAGCTTAACTACTTCCGTCAAATGATCGTAATTACAATTCTTATTATCACAGAAACCCATGATGATGAAAGAGAAGTTTTGAATGTAAGAAAACGGCAATTATGACGTCAAATGGCATTTCATTGGTTCCGACTCTTTTAGACGTCAGATAATGAATCAATAGAAAAACAAATTCAAAATTTAGAAAGAGAGGGGGTTAGTTACCGCCAAGGACACAGACAAACAGAATACACGACACTTACGTTTAACGTGTTTTTTCTGCTTGTCTGTGTCCTTGGCGGTAACTAACCCCCTCTCTTTCCAAATTTTGCACCATATTCAGCCCACCAGGTCACTTGTTTGAAACTTAAAAACGAATATAAAATCCGTTTGATCTTTACAGGCAGTGAACAAAGCGGGAAAAAGCGTTCAAACAACGACAGAAGAACCAGAAGAAAGAAACCTTGGTCACACACACAAACTCTCCACCGTGTATCTCCCTGGTCCATTCACTTACGTTCAATTTTGTCCATCCATTCACACCGACATTCTGCAGTCATGACTGTAAACACACCATCTCTTTCGTGGCACATGGCAGGGGTGTCACATCCACAAAAGACTGAAAGAGGGAAAGGTTAAACAGGCAAATGGCAGGAAGAACTTCGTGGGAATAGACCTCCACCAATCCTGCAGGTAATCTACACAATCTGTCCGCAGTCATACTCATTCAATATAATACAAATTGATAATGAGGACAACTTCCAGTAGCGCCCATCCAACAACGCAGGCTGAAGGGGCTTTACAAGGTTTTAACAAACAATTTCGAATATATACGAGGGACACAACCACCACGCACGCACGCACGCACACATACACACACGTCACACACACACACACACACACACACACACACAACTACTGCACGACACGCACGCACGCCGCACGCAACGCACGCACCGGCGCACGCACGCGCGCGCACAAGTCAACAGCACGAGCATCGCAGGCACGCAAGCACGCAGGCACGCACGCACGCACACACACACACACACACACACACAGACACACACACACACACACGCACACACCACCACCACAGCACGTCACACCACACACACGCACACACACTCACACACACACTCACCACACACGACACCCACCAGCACCACCACACACACACACACACACACACACACACACACACACAACACACACCACACCCACCACACACACACACACACCACACACACACACCACCCACACCCACACACACACACACACACACACACACACACCCACACACACACACACACACACACACACCCACCCACCCACACACACACACACACACACACACACACACCACCCACCCACCCACCACACACACACACACACACACCACCCACCCACAACACCCACACACACACACCCACACCACACCCAACCCACCCACCCACCCACCCCACACCACACCCACCCACACCCACCCACCCACCACCCACCCACCCACCCACACACACACACACACCCACCCACCCACCCACACCACACACCACCCCAACACCCACCCACCCCCCACCCACCCACCCACCCACACACACACACCACACCCACCCACCCACACACACACACACACCACACACCACCCACCCACACACCCACCACACACACACCACACCCACCCACCCACCCACCCACCCACCCACCCACCCACCCACCCACCCACACACACACACACACACTCACACACACACTCACACACACACACACACACACACACACACACACACACACACACACACACACACACTCACACTCCACACACAACACACACACACACACACACACACACACACACTCACACCCACCCACCCCACACCCACCCCACCCACCCACCACCCCACCCACCCACACACACACACACACACACACACACACACACACACACACACACGCACGCACGCACGCACGCACGCACGCACGCACTCACGCACGCACGCACGCACGCACACACACACACACACACACACACACACACACACACACACACACACACACACACACACACACACACACACACACGCACGCACACCACACGTGTGCTCGTTCTTCGTTTTCATTGTTCTAAATGTTTTTGTTTTGTTTTGCCTGAAGAAGCCTAAGAGGTCGAAACGCATCGTGTTTTGTCCTGTAATCTGTTTGTCTGGAGAGTTTAACGGAACTAAAAACTTTCCTTTTTGGAAATTTGCTTAAATTGCCGCTTTCGGTCACCTCGCTTTGAAATTATGCAGTTTAAAGCCTAAACAGTGCACGCAATGATACCAACGACAGACCTACTACCACGGCACATGTACGCAGGTCCTAGTCATAGTATTATAATTTCAGGTATCTCTGTCCATGAGTCAAAATCACTATTTTGGAGATGATCACGTACGTTCAACTGCCACCGCAGGACTAAAATCAAGAAAACTAGTACTAATAAAAGAATAGTCATAAGTACTACTTTGACATAAAAATCGGTTACACACGGCTCTCTCTCTCTCTCTCTCTCTCTCCTCTCTCTCTCTTCTCCTCTCTCTCTCTCTCTCTCTCTCTCTCTCTCTCTCTCTCTCTCTCTCTCTCTCTCTCTCTCAGGCAAAGCAGACTCCACAGCAGTGTCTGAGTCCCTCAGTCAGCAGACCTCCACCCCCAACCCTCTCCACCATGTCAGTGTCACTAAGGACACCACCCCCAACCCTCTCCACCATATCAGTGTCACTAAGGACACCACCCCAACCCTCTCCACCATGTCAGTGTCACTAAGGACACCACTACCATTCTGCTGGGGATGATGTAGTGAAAGGGGTGGATCCCTCCCGCTCCTCACCTCCTAACAGCAAGCCCCAAAAAGTGTGTGTCAGTGACCGACAGTGACCCAGCTGACTGAGTGGCTCAGTGGCCAGACACCCTCAACTACCGTGAGACTGGCTGCAGTTCATGTTGGGATCCACGACTGTGCACAAGTCCAGGCCTCAGCAGACAGTGCCATCAGCAGTGACAAGTGGAAAGACCTTCTTTCCCAGTGCCGGAGGGTCTTTCCCAAAGCGTCACTGCTGGCTTCTGCTATCATGCCTGCCAGAGGACGACACCCCTTCAACTCAGTCATCCATCACAGCAACAGGAACCTGCAGCAGGTGTGTGACGGCATGGGTGTGCACTACAGGGACCACACTGCTGTCTTCACCCAGCAGTGGTGCGCCCAGAATGGCATTGTACCTAAATGCCATACTGCCAACAAAGAAAGGGACAGCACACTTGCTGAAAATCTGTTTGCTAGGAAACAGGCAGACGGCATCGGCACAAAGAGGGGCAGTGACCACAGGCCTCGCCCCACTGGATGTCTCTCCCACTTCCCCCATGTTACATCACCGCTCCGTTCCTCCTCCCGTCCATTCACCTACTCCACGCATGTTACCAACAAACAATCACACATCACAGTCCTCTCAACCCCACAACCCTCCTACTCTTCCCCATTCTCCGGCCGACCCACACTACTCGGAAGTCTTTCCCCCCTCCCTACCACCACTCTAAACCCCACCCACCCACTCCGACGACCGGACAGTGGGCCCACTACCACGCGGGGAACTAATTCGTATGGTAGTAGAGAGACCTACACCTCGCCTCCACAGCCACCACCCATGATGCCACCGCCTGTGTATCCTCCTATGTTATTCCCTTCTTTTCCTCGTAGCTTCCCACCTGCTTTTTGGCAGTGGCCACACTTCATGCCACTGCCACCAAACTATGCCAGTTTTAGACTTGAATCAGTGTGTGTGTGTGTGTGTGTGTGTGTGTGTGTGTGTGTGTGGGTGTGTGTGTGTGTGTGTGTGTGTGTGTGTGTGTGTGCGCGCGTGCGTGCGTGTGTGCTATATGTATATATACACTCGTGTGGAAAGTGCAGAGTTTGAACTATATGCATCTGCCAGTGTGGACTGTGTAATTCCGAATCTGCCGACCATCTGATAAGCTGAGAAGAAAAAGTGGTTGAGAACTTCCTTATTAGCATTTCTGAAGAAAGCAAGACTTTTATATCATAGTTTTATTGTACCTGAATGGTGTGTGAGCACGCTCAGAAACCTGTGGTGCAGATAAAGCTTCGGTGACACTTGCCACAAGTGCGTTACGTAACTTTGTGAATTTAACTTTTGTGTTTTTTTCATATTCATTATCCTTTTTCATTGAGCATTGTTGGATTTGGTGAGTAAGTGTGTTGTATCACACGTATTTGTAGTTTTGACTTGCTTGTTTCTCACATTCATTATCCTTTTGAATTGAAGATAGTTGTTGTGTGTGTATACCATACGGACACATGAGTTTGTATTCAAGTGTAGCCTTGCTATATTTGTTTTAGTTGCACAAATGGTGCAATCATCTTCAAAGTGGCCACAGGAAGACGGACTACGTATTGGACATCTTAATATAAACCATATACAAAACAAGTTACAGGAGGTACCCACTATATTGTACAATCAAGACAAACCCTTTCATATATTTGGCTTCACTGAATCAAGACTTTCAGATATTGTCCCTGATGCCACTGTCTTAATCACTGGCTACAATGTTGTACGCAGAGATCCCACCGAATCCAAATCTACAGGCATATTACTTTATGTTCATGAAACATTAAATGTCCAACGTTTGTATGATCTTGAAAGTTTTGGAATTGAAGCAGTTTGGTTAGTAATCAAGTTGAAGAGAACAAAACCCATCAAACTAGGATTTGTATATCGAAAACCCAGCGGAAAATGCTGGTTGGATGGACAAGTTTACGGCCATGATGGATGCAGCATCGCTTGATGCCACAGAATAAATACTTTTAGGTGATTTCAACATTGATCTATTGAAGTGCCAAACTCATGGTCAGATAGGACTACCTCATACAACTTATCCCAAATTATAGACATGCCAACCAGAGTAACACTCACTAGCAAAACATTAATTGACCACATCTATCTTTCTGAACCACAAAACGTCATTGAGAAATGCGTGCCCTTGAATGGATGCAGCGACCACTTTCCAGTATGCATTACGTGGAAAAGAAGTGGAATCAAAATTCCTAAAACTGGCCACAAACACATCACTTACAGATCTTTTGGACACTTCCACGAAGATACCTTTCTCACTGACCTCATGAATTCCCCCTTTATAAATGTTTATAATTACACTGATCCAGAGAAAGCGCTTGAGTACTGGCTACACACGTTTAATTCTGTTTATGACAAGCACGCACCATTCAAAACGCGTCGAGTTTAAACATAGTGCACAACCAAAGTGGATGACTGATGAAATACAAGCTGCTTGTTTCTTACGCGACGATTTGCTTGAAACAGAAGGGAAGTCGGATGGATTTAAAAGGCAACGTAATAAAGTCAATTCACTCAAACGGACAGCAAAAATGAATTTTTTTCGTGAACTTGTAGCCAACAAACAAAATTCGAAGTCCATTATGGCAAGCAATAAATGAACTTACGAATAAACTTCAAAGACAAGTCCCATTACCACCATAACACCAAATGAACTCAACCAACACTTTACAACAGTTGCAGAACACATTGTCAAAGAAAAGAATACTGACTCAAATGAATTACAAAAATTAAAAAATTTTTGCAATGCTATGAACATTCGTCCAGCAACACCAGTTCCGCCTATGACAGTTAGTGATGTTTGCCAAGCTTATGCCAATTAAAGCAGACAGGAAGCCGCGGACTTGACGGGATTGATGGAAAAATACTGAAACTATCAGCACCTGTTATATGTGAAACTCTTACCTACATTTACAATTTATGCATTGATAAATGTCACTTTCCCGCTCAGTTCAAAGTTGCAAAAGTAATACCCATTTTCAAATCTGGAGACAAATCTGAACCATCGAACTACAGACCTATATCCATTTTGCCAGTTCTGTCCAAGCCCTTGGAAAAACACATAAATAAACATCTTTGCCACCATTTTGACTCCTCCAACCTACTAAATAAAAACCAATCAGGTTTCAGGAAAAATCATTCTTGTCATACAGCGCTTACAAAACCTAGTAGATCAATGGCTAGCCAGTGTTAATGAGAATAAATATTGTGGCTCACTGTTTGTTGATTTTGCAAAGGCTTTTGATGTAATTGACCACAAACTGTTATGCAGGAAGCTTTTATTATATGGTATAACAGGAAATATCTTCCAACTGATAACATCATTCCTAGAAGATCGTCAACAAATCGTTTGTGTCAACAACAATTTTATCAGAGAAGCTACCTATCCA
>CM031620.1:40044705-40057205 GCA_018398815.1 Conus ventricosus
AGGGGAATGTTCCGGGGCGCCCAGTTCCCCCCTCCCCCCTTCCCCAGCCTCATCCTTATCCCTCACTGGCAAAAATTGCATTTTTTGGACACATTGCCTCCTTTTCCGTACCGGTGAAGGACCCTCAGACCTTCTGAATCTCCCCCCCCCTCTCCCTTCTCCTCCCCCTGCCCCTATTCTCATGCAGCTAGTCGAAGGTTGGTTTATTTGAGAGGAGGAGCCCTACCTCCCCTCCTTCTCCACTCTCCGGCTTTGAAACATTTTGGAAGAGGAGCCACACCCCCCCCTCCTTCTAATGAACAAATTTTGGAAGATGATAATCCTCATCGCCCCTTTTCCCTGCTTTTATAATTGTTGGAGGAGGAGCACACTCCACTCGATCGCACCCCGCTTCCATAAATAGAGGCCTCCTACCTTCCCATGGCGCTGTCCATTACTTTCAGGCATAGCATGGACTGTCCTTGCTTTCCAGCATAGCCATGGGACTGTCCCTTACTTTCCAGGCATAGCCATGGGACTGTCCTTGCTTTCCAGGCATAGCCATGGGACTGTCCCTTGCTTTCCAGGCATAGCCATGGGACTGTCTCTTACTATCCAGGCATAGCCATGGACTGTCCCTTACTTTCCAGGCATAGCCATAGGACTGTCTCTTACTTTCCAGGCATAGCCATGGGACTGTCCTTACTTTCCAGCATAGCCATGGAACTGTCCTTGCTTTCCAGGCATAGCTATGGGGCTGTCCCTTACTTTCCAGTCATACCATGGGACTGTTCTTACTTTCCAGCATAGCCATGGAACTGTCCCTTACTTTCCAGCATAGCCATAGGACTCTCCCTTGCTTTCCAGGCATAGCTCTGGGCTGTCCGTTACTTTCCAGTCATACCATGGGACTTCTCTTACTTTCCAGGCATAGCCATAGGACTGTCCTTGCTTTCATGCATAGCCATGGGACTGTCCCTTACTTTCCAGGCATAGCCATGGACTGTCTCTTACTTTCCAGACATAGCCATTGGACTGTCTCTTACTTTCAGTCATACCCATGGGACTGTCTCTTACTTTCCAGTCATACCCATGGGACTGTCCTTACTTTCCAGACATAGCATTGGACTGTCTCTTACTTCCAGGCATAGCCATAGGACTGTCCCTTACTTTCAGGCATAGATATGGTGCTGTCTCTTACTTTCCAGTCATACCCATGGGACTGTCTCTTACTTTCCAGGCATAGCCATGGGATTGTCCTTTACTTTCCAGCATAGCCATAGACTGTCCCTTGCTTTCCATGCATAGCAATGGGGCTGTCCCTTACTTCTCAGTCATACCATGGGACTGTCTCTTACTATCCAGGCATAGCCATGGGACTGTCCCTTACTTTCCAGGCATAGCCATAGGACTGTCTCTTACTTTCCAGGCATAGCCATGGGACTGTCCCTTACTTTCCAGGCATAGCCATGGAACTGTCCTTGCTTTCCGGGCATAGCTTGGGGCTGTCCCTTACTTTCCATCATACCCATGGGACTGTCTCTTACTTTCCAGGCATAGCCATGGAACTGTCCCTTACTTTCCAGGCATAGCCATAGGACTCTCCCTTGCTTTCCAGGCATAGCTCTGGGGCTGTCCGTTACTTTCCAGTCATACCATGGGACTTCTCTTACTTTCCAGGCATAGCCATAGGACTGTCCCTTGCTTTCCATGCATAGCCATGGGACTGTCCCTTACTTTCCAGGCATAGCCATGGGACTGTCTCTTACTTTCCAGACATAGCCATTGGACTGTCTCTTACTTTCCAGTCATACCATGGGACTGTCTCTTACTTTCCAGTCATACCCATGGGACTGTCCCTTACTTTCCAGACATAGCCATTGGACTGTCTCTTACTTTCCAGGCATAGCCATAGGACTGTCCCTTACTTTCCAGGCATAGATATGGTGCTGTCTCTTACTTTCCAGTCATACCCATGGGACTGTCTCTTACTTTCCAGGCATAGCCATGGGATTGTCCTTTACTTTCCAGGCATAGCCATAGGACTGTCCCTTGCTTTCCATGCATAGCAATGGGGCTGTCCCTTACTTTCCAGTCATACCCATGGGACTGTCTCTTACTTTCCAGGCATAGCCATGGGACTGTCTCTTACTATCCAGGCATAGCCATGGGACTGTCCCTTACTTTCCAGGCAAAGCCATGGGGGTGTCTCTTACTTTCCAGGCATAGCCATGGGACTGTCCCTTACTTTCCAGGCATAGCCATGGGACTATCCTTGCTTTTCAGGCATAGCCATGGTGCTGTTCCTTGCTTTCCGGGCATAGCCATGGGAATGTCCCTTGCTTTCCAGGCATAGCCATGGGACTGTCCCTTACTTTCCAGGCATAGCCATGGGACTATCCCTTGCTTTCCAGGCATAGCCATGGGACTGTCCCTTACTTTCCAGGCATAGCCATGGAGCTGTCCTTCCTTTCTAGGCATAGCCATGGGCTGTCCCTTACTTTCCAGGCATAGCCATGGATCTGTCGCTTACTTTACAGGCATAGCCATGGGACTGTCCCTTGCTTTCTAGGCATAGCCATGGAACTGTCCTTACTTTTCAGGCATAACCATGGGACTGTCCCTTACTTTCCAGGCATAGCCATGGGACTGTCCCTTTCTTTCCAGGCATAGTCATGGGGCTGTCCCTTACTTTCGAGTCATAGCCATGGGACTGTCCCTTACTTTTCAGACATAGCCATGAAAATGTCCCCTGCTTTTTAGGCATAGCCATGGGGTTGTCCCTTACTTTCCAAGCATAGCCATGGGACTGTCCCTCACTTTCCAAGCATAGTCATGTGACTGTCCCTTACTTTCCAGGCACAGCCATGGAAATGTCCCCTGCTTTTTAGGCATAGCCATGGTGCTGTTCCTTGCTTTCCGGGCATAGCCATGGGACTGTCCCTTGCTTTCCAGGCATAGCATGGATGTCCCTTACTTCCAGGCATAGCATGGGACTATCCCTTGCTTTCCAGGCATAGCCATGGGACTGTCCCTACTTTCCAGCATAGCATGGAGCTGTACTTCCTTTCTAGGCATAGCCATGGGACTGTCCCTTACTTTCCAGGCATAGTCATGGGGCTGTCCCTTGCTTTCCAGGCATAGCCATGGGACTATCCCTTGCTTTCCAGGCATAGCCATGGGACTGTCCCTTACTTTCCAGGCATAGCCATGGAGCTGTCCCTTTCTTTCTAGGCATAGCCATGGGACTGTCCCTTACTTTCCAGGCATAGCCATGGATCTGTCGCTTACTTTACAGGCATAGCCATGGGACTGTCCCTTGCTTTCAGGCTTAGCCACGGAGCTATCTCTTACTTTCCAGGCATAGCCATGGGACTGTCCCTTACTTTCAGGCATAGCCATGGGACTGTCCCTTACTTTTCAGGCATAGCCATGGGACGGTCCCTTACTTTCAAGGCATAGCCATGGGACTGTCCCCTGCTTTCTAGGCATAGCAATGGGACTGTCCCTTACTTTTCAGGCATAGCCATGGGACTGTCCCTTACTTTCCAGGCATAGCCATGGGACTGTCCCTTGCTTTCTAGGCATAGCAATGGGATTGTCCCTTACTTTCCAGGCATAGCCATGGGACTATCCCTTGCTTTTCAGGCATAGCCATGGTGCTGTTCCTTGCTTTCCGGGCATAGCCATGGGACCGTCCCTTACTTTCCAGGCATAGACATGAGTCTGTCCCTTACTTTCGGGATCAACGCCCACAATCTTCAAGGGTGATGACAGGCGAGATAACCCTGCTGGAACTGTTAGTCGGTCAGCGGGATAGGTAAGGTAATGTTGATTATAGCCCAGCCGACTGCAAAGGGCTGTATCAGGGCTGTCACCACGCTGAAGTCAATTCACAAGTCGTTCTAAAACAAACAAGCAAGTCAAAACAAAACAAAAACAAAAAACAGAAAGATTCATTCACAAAACCCTTTAAAGCACACATGAAAACACGACGGAAGTTCTGTTGAAAATCTTTCCTCCGTAAAATCTTAGATCAGATGAAAAACATTGATTTTTTTTTTCTCAGAAATTCAAAGATCATTATCAGGTCGGACATCTCCAAAACAAGGTTTTCATGGAATCTGCTGTAGAATATTTATGTCTCTAATCATACAAGTCCAAACACTCTAAAAGATATGTTTCACTGTGAGTGATACATGACACGAATGCACCACGGAGCTTCTTCACTATTTAAAAGATAAGAATGGGTGTAAAAGGAGTGGCCTATATGCAAACGGCACAAAACCGATTCTTCTTTACGGCCACTTCGGGACATAGTAAAAACTCGGGTTGGGACGGATTTTAAAGTTTGTTATCCGTCTGCGAGTTCCATATCTCTTGCCAGAGGTCTTTGATATAAGTCTGGGTTGGTCAGCGGGATATTAATATCCTATTGGCCAGAGACCTATAAGGACAATATATCTCTTCCAGACTGAAGTCTGCATACTTTGTGACATCTGTTGTCGTTGGCAATCTGTCTGGTTCCGTGTGTGTTGTGTGTGTGTGGGGGGGGGGGGGGGGGGGAGGGGGGGGCGTCGTCTGTCGCTTTCTCAGCTATAGTTCGTTCCTTGTGAACTTGGGTTCACGTTCAGGTGTTGGTCGGCCGACGCTGGGCGTCGGTTTACTTTGCCTATTTCCCATTCAAAAGGCCTGTCTTCAGGACCACAAGGCGGCCTTCTTCATGCTCGGGTGGCGATGGTCCCGTGCCGCGTGAGGCCGCCTCAAAGAGGGAGCAGGACGAAAGTCGCTGGAGCGCTGCACGAGTCCCGTCTGTTCTACTGTCCACGCGGAGAGGGCAATTTTCCAGCTCAATCCGGTGAGGGGTGCCCCAGCCCGGCCTGAAAAGCATGGTATCCCAGGCCACGGTAATCGTAGTCAGGCAGTGCTCCATCGCCGATAGCCCCACATCTCTAGAAGTCGTCCCCAATCGACACAGGCTAGACCCACTGTCACCCATGCGGTTGGAAGGTTCGCTGCGCCGCCTGACACTGACCCTTCACATCAGTGTCCCTCAAAGGGGAGCTGTTACTCTCTCTTGGCGTTCCATGCGATGCCACCTCGCAGAAAACAGCGACACCTCCTGGTGCTGTGGAGACAGGGAACGTATATAACACTGCACTTACACCTCTAGAATGACAACACGTCAAGATGGTAGCTCTACTTGGGCAGCGGCAACCGCTGATACTGAAATCATTGCTCCGCCTCTAGGTCTGCCAGGCGTCCAAAAACGCCAAGGGCCGAAACTCCGTACCGTATGGTCTGAAACCGAGTGGCCGTTCCTTACCATGGAGTTTTGAGTCATCAGTAAACGTTGCATGAAATTCGGTCCTCCGCAAACCTTCCGAAAGCTAAGCTTAATCCTTACCTGACCATAACCCTAGCTGAATTTAACCCTCACATTATCCCTAAACTGTGAAAACAACCTTTAAAAAACGGGAGCAACAACAAAAACGACATCAAATTCTATTAAAAATAAACAAACAAAAGAAAGTTTGTTAACATGCGAGAGTGACTCTTCCTGATAATGACATTTGGCGTTCCGTCAAAATTGTTCTTTTTTTTCTTTGAAGTTTTCACTTCCTTCAGCCTCTCTCTCTCTCTCTCTCTCTCTCTCTCTCTCTCTCTCTCTCTCTCTCTCTCTCTCTCTCTCTCTGCATGTGTGTTTGTACATGAAACGATTTATAAAGAACGCAAAGGCTGTATGATTGTTTATTCCTTTCTCATTATACTGTCAACAAACGCTTAAACTATGGATTTGCATCTGTTGTTAACATATTCTGTAAACTGTCAAGTCGCCCACTGAAAATATCAGTATTATTTCTCATGTGATTGGTTTTGCTGTTTTGTAAGACAAAACTTGTTCTTCTTCATCCTTCATACCCGAAAGGGATCAAAGGATTAACGTTTCTTGATTCTTGATTCTGTGTGTGTGTGTGTGTGTGTGTGTGTGTGTGTGTGTGTGTGTGTGGTGTGTGTGTGTGTGTGAGTGCGAGCGTGGGTGCGCATGCGTGCGTGTAAGCGCGCGCGCGTTTGTATGTGTGTGTGTGTGTGTGTGTGTGTGTGTGTGTGTGTGTGTGTGTGTGTGTGTGTGTGTGGAGAGAGAGAGAGGGGGGGAGGGAGAGAGAGAGACTTACTTCATCTAAAATGTGACCCTCTCTTCTCTCTTTCTCTCTCCTCTCTCTCTCTCTCTCTCTCTCTCTCTCTCTCTCTCTCTCTCTCTCTCTCTCTCTCTCTCTCTGCAGGTGTTTATATATATATATATATATATATATATATATATATATATATATATATATATATATATATATGTATGTGCGTGGCGTGCGTGCGTGCGTGCGTGCGTGCGTGCGTGCGTGCGTGTGTGTGTGTGTGTGTGTGTGTGTGTGTGTGTGTGTGTGTGTGTGTGTGTGTGTGCGCGCGCGCGCACACACACACACACACACACACACACACACACACACACACACACACACACACGTGCGTGTAGGTGTGTTTGTGCAAACAAGCAAAAACTACGGTGGCTAAAAGAAGACGCAGCTAAAGTCCAGTGCAACTGGTTGACCATGTTGAAGGGTATTACACTCCCTTTGTGGAGACAGCTAGGCGTTTCATGTCCTTCTCTCTGACAGGTCCTCAGAACAATGGATGAAGCACAAGAGGAAGACAGCCAAAGACGCTGTCACACACACACACACACACACACACACACCACACACACACACACACACACACACACACACACGATGAAGCACAAGAGGAAGAAAGCCAAAGACGCTGTCACACACACACACACACACACACACACACACACACACACACACACACACACACACACACACACACACACACACACACACACGCACGCACGCACGCACGCACGCACGCACGCACACGTCAGGTAACACAGGTTGCAAGCACTGTTAGAACTTAGTGGAGTCACAGTCATCTGAGTCAGTTATATTGTATGCCACAGCGATGCAGTTGGAAGCGAACAGCTGAAAATAGACGCTAAGAATGAATGCCGTTGAAACCCATGTCTCGAGTCCAATGTCAATATCGGGGAGAAAATATGGTCAGCGTTGTGAAAGAATGTTAAAACAAACAAACCACCACCATCACCTCCACTACCACCGCCACCATCATTTCCCTCTCCCGAAAAAAAAAAGCTTTCAGTATTTAAAGAAGCGAGCAAAGGTAAATAATAAATAAACATATGAATAAATAAGTAGATAAACAAATAAATATATCAGTTAATAAATAAATACTATATTTATGCATACATACATAAACAAACAAGCAAACAACAAAGTAATAAAGATTTCAGGCAAGTAGTCTTCGCCACTCGCAAGACGTAACTGTTGACCACTATATCAGGGACTTCCTGCTTCTTAATGATACGCGTCAGAGTGATCTCCCCTGATCATGACATTCACGTCAAAACTTTGACATTTTTCCCTATTGGCCTGCAAAGGATGTCTATCACCCATACTAATAAAGTCAGTTCGTTTGGGATTACGTTGTTGTTGTAATTGATATTTTGTTTCACGAACTTCATTAAAAATCTATACGCTGTAATATAGGTAAGTCATGTCAAATGAAATGCTTCATCCCTGGATCTTTCAAACGTGAAGAGCATGTCGGCTTGTTTATAATTAGCATAAAAAAAGGGAAGTTCATTCCGATCTTCTGCCACTTTCCTCCACTTCCTCCTGTAAATGACCCTTAGGTCCTCTCTTTCTCGCCTCTCCAGTTCCCACATTCATTCTCACATGTGTATTATCAATACTATTATGAACCAACGACAGAAACGCCTAAGAAACAACACAATGTAAAGCAGTGCGAAAAAAAAAATCTTGGTAATGTTAATGGAAAAGCTTGAATAAAGCTGAATGCCATTCGCCCAACTGAAAAGAAATTTTGATGAGTTCTTTTCAATTTTGTGTGTGTACTGTATATGTCAGTTTTATTGACCCCCCCCCCCCCCCCCCCTAAGTTTTCTTCCGAAAGAAGTGCATCGTTTGAATTTAAACTTGACTACTCTGGGTAAAAAAAAATCATATGTTAATATAAAGTTGTTTTTCTTTTAAAAGCCGCTTTTGCAGGTTTGCTCGAGTTGACGAGGATGAACTCTGTTTATGAACCGTGTTGTCACCATGAAAATAAAGAAATTCTGCAAGTCTGTGCCCAAAAGATTAATATTTTGGGTGTTTTGTTTACCCTTTGTCCTGCGATGACACAAGATCCGTTTGAGATCGATTCAAACTGTCTGCTCCAACCAAAAGGGCGAAACAGCCCCAGTACACTTTTAACGTCAACCTGCAACACCTTCCAACCTGGATTAAATTCTGTGTGACACGCCTCAATGTCAAATTCAGTGTCCTATCTATGCGATGGTTGTTGCAATTGCTTTGATGTCGAACTTCATTCAATCTATACGGCCCTTTAATGTAAGTAAGTCTATGTCAAAGTGAAAGCTTGATAGCGGGACCCTTTAACGTGAAACATCAGCTTGTTTATAATAGATAAAAAGGGAAGTGAGTTTAATGACAATCATGCAACTTTCTATTCACCATGTGAAAGCCTTAGCTACCTTTTGCCTACACATGTTCTCAATTCATATCACAGGGGTGAATATTATATACTTTAATGACAACTACGAAAAAGGGAAACGCTAAGTAGGTTAATACAACACAATGTAAACAGGGTGAAGCGATATACTAAACAATACATGTCTTGGTAAATGTAAGGAAAAGCTTGATAGTAGCTAATGATGCACCAACTGATAAAAATCATTTTCATGAGTTCATTTCTATTTTGTGGTGTGAAATGCATGTAGTAGTTAATGACAACATACAATGTTTCTTCATAAAAAGAAGTGAAGCTCTGATTTGAGTTTAACTTGATCTTATCCTGGGTTAGAAATCTTATGTAAGTTAAAAGTAGTCTTTTCTTTAAAACGGGTCGGCTTTGTTGAGGCCTTTTGACACTCAATGTTTATAACAGAGGTGAACATACTGAGTTTATGAACAGTTGTTGTACATGAAAAAAAGTAAAATTCTATGCTAAGCTTATGGCCCAAATGATTTATATAAGTTGTGTTTGTTGTGTAACCGTTTGATACCTGCGATAAACACAAGATCGTTGAAGGTGATCGATTTAACAACTTCCTGCTCCATACAAACATAGAGGTGAAAAGCCCAGTTCACTTTTAATGCAACCTGCTACCTATTACAAACCACTGGGTTAAATAGTCTGTGATAGCAAGCCTAATGACAACATTCAGCTGTCTATCTAATAAACACAGTGAAAAAGGCTCTGTAGCTGAGCCGTTTGAAGATCTGTCTAAAACACAGGGTGTCTTCTGAAGCTGAGCCTTTAATGTACAACATACAACTGTTCTATATAAACACAGGGTGAAAAGGCTCTGATAGCTAAGCCTTTAATGACAACATACAACTGTTCTATATAAATACAGGGGTGAAAAGGCTCTGGTAGCTAAGCCTTTAATGACAATACAACTGTTCTATATAAACACAGGGTGAAAAGGCTCTGATAGCTAAGCCGTTAATGACAACATACAACTGTTCTATATAAACACAGGGGTGAAAAGGCTCTGATAGCTGACCCTTAATGACATAATACAACTGTTCTATATAAACATAGGGTGAAAAGGCTCTGATAGCTAGAGCCGTTAATGACAACATGCAACTGTTCTATATAAACACAGGGGTGAAAAGGCTCTGATAGCTAAGCCGTTTAATGACAGTATACAACTGTTCTATATAAACACAGGGGTGAAAAGGCTCTGTATAGCTTGAGCCTTTTTAATGAACAACATACATATCAACTGTTCTATATAAACACAGGGGTGAAAAGCTCTGATAGCTAAGCCGTTAATGACAACATACAACTGTTCTGTATAAACACAGAAGTGAAAAGGCTCTGATAGTGAGCCTTTAATACAACATACAACTGTTCTATATAACACTGAGGGTGAAATGGCTCTGATAGCTGAGCCGTTAATGACAACATGCAACTGTTCTATATAAACACAGGGTGAAAAGGCTCTGATAGCTAGCCGTTAATGACAACATACAACTGTTCTATATAAACACAGGGTGAAAAGGCTCTGATAGCTGAGCCTTAATGACATAATACAACTGTTCTATATAAACACAGGGTGAAAAGGCTCTGATAGCTAAGCCTTAATGACAACATGCAACTGTTCTATATAAAGCAGGATGAAAAGGCTCTGATAGCTAACTAATGCATACAACTGTTCTGTATAAACACAGGGTGAAAAGGCTCTGATAGCTAGCCTTAATGACAACATACAACTGTTCTATATAAACAAGAGTTGAAAAGGCTCTGATAGTTGAGCCTTTAATACAACATAACTGTTCTATATACACATGGGGTGAAATGGCTCTGATAGCTAAGCCGTTAATGACAACATACAACTGTTCTATATAAACACAGAGGTGAAAAGGCTCTGATAGCTGAGCCTTAATGACAATACAAACTGTTCTATATAAACACAGAGGTGAAAAGGCTCTGATAGCTGAGCCTTTAATGACAATACCTTTTATCACCTGCATATGTTCTATATAGAACATTTGCTAACGTTTCATTAAACAGGGTTGAGGCTTGATAGCAGAGCCGTTATGTTCAACCTGTTCTATATAGAACAGGATTTTGTCAAAAGGCTCTGTATCGAGCCTTTTACATCAATGTTTATATAAATTGAAAAGCTTGTGTATGTATGACATTAAAACAAGTCTATCAGAGGTGAAAAGGCTCTGATAGTTGAGCCTTAAATGACAACATACAACTGTTCTATATAAACACAGAGGTGAAAAGGCTCTGATAGCTGAGCCTTTAATGACAACATACAACTGTTCTATATAAACACAGGGGTGAAAAGGCTCTGATAGCTAAGCCGTTAATGACAACATGCAACTGTTCTATATAAACACAGGAGTGAAAAGGCTCTGATAGCTAAGCCATTAATGACAATATACAACTGTTCTTTATAAACACAGGGGTGAAAAGGCTCTGATAGCTAAGCCTTTAATGACAACATGCAACTGTTCTATATAGCCACAGGGGTGAAAAGGCTCTGATAGCTAAGCCGTTAATGACAACATACAACTGTTCTATATAAACACAGGGGTGAAAAGGCTCTGATAGCTAAGCCGTTAATGACAGTATACAACTGTTCTATATAAACACAGGGTGAAAAGGCTCTGATAGCTGAGCCTTTAATGACAACATACAACTGTTCTATATAAACACTGCATACAACTGTTCTATATAAACACTGCATACAACTGTTCTTTATAAACACAGGGGTGAAAAGGCTCTGATAGCTAAGCCGTTAATGACAACACACAAACTGTTCTATAATATAAACACAGAAGTGAAAAGGCTCTGATAGTTGAGCCTTTAATGACAACATACAACTGTTCTATATAAACGCAGGGGTGAAAAGGCTCTGATAGCTAAGCCGTTAATGACAATATACAACTGTTCTATATAAACACAGAGGTGAAAATGCTCTGATAGTTGAGCCTTAAATGACAACATACAACTGTTCTATATAAACACAGAGGTGAAAAGGCTCTGATAGCTGAGCCTTTAATGACAACATACAACTGTTCTATATAAACACAGGGGTGAAAAGGCTCTGATAGCTAAGCCGTTAATGACAACATACAACTGTTCTATATAAACACAGGGGTGAAAAGGCTCTGATAGCTAAGCCATTAATGACAATATACAACTGTTCTTTATAAACACAGGGGTGAAAAGGCTGTGATAGCTTAACTTTAATGACAACATACAACTGTTCTATATAGCCACAGGGGTGAAAAGGCTCCGATAGCTAAGCCGTTAATGACAACCTCCAACTGCTCTACCAACCACAGGGGAGAAAGAAACAAACTCTAGTAGCAGAATACACGCAGTTGTTCTACCCACCCACAAGGGCATAGCCTTTAATATCAACATTAACAGTACCCTACTAGGGACAAGGGTGGAAACGTTCTGGTAGCAGAACCTTTAAAGTTAACATGCAATTCCCCCACCCAGCCATGATGGAGAAGAAGAAGGAAAAAACCTCTGACGGTAGGACACTAAGTCAGAATGGTGATGCTCTACCCAACCCAGTGTGTCAAAAGAAAAAGCAATGGCGGCAGAACCTTTAATGTCAGCAAAGAACGACTTCATCAGCCACGGGAGTGACAAACCTCTGCTTGTACAGCCTTTATCATCAGCGTGGATTTGCCCTACCCAGTTATAGGGGTAGAACCTCTCTGGTCGCAGAACCTTGAATGTCAGTATGGAACTGCCTTACCCCAGCCGTGTAGATGGAAAGCTCTGATTAGATAGCCGAACCTTTAAATAATGTCAGCGTAGAGTTGTTGTTTTCAATCATACAGGTGAAAAAGCTCCGGTGTTAGACTCTGTAATGTCAGCAA
>CM031620.1:40062205-40064705 GCA_018398815.1 Conus ventricosus
TATATTATATATATATAAATATATATATATATATATATTTGTTAAGAATATTTTTAAAAAATGAAGTATTAAATCAGCAAGCTTGTTTCGAACCTCTCGCTCTCCTCAGGATATTCTTTTGGGGCACGCTATCTGTCTTTTATAGCGTGCGGGACCTGATTCCAATTTCTGCACGTGCGAGTCGCTTCACGTGTGGTCTGTGGTTCTTGTTGGGGTCTGTTCAGGTGGCGTACGGTAACAAAGATGTCATGCAATGAAAACGCATTCAATGAAGCAACAACAGAATATCAAGAAGCATTACAAAAAAGTGGTTACAATTACAAACTACAATCAGTCCAGACAATAACACGAACAGAAATATGAAAAATATGAAAAGAAAGATCATATGGTACAACCCACCATACGATGGACAAGTAAAAACAAATGTAGGAAAAGAATTCTTTAAAATCTTGGCAACATCATTTCCAAAAGAACACAAACTG
This sequence comes from Conus ventricosus, assembly GCA_018398815.1. Taxonomy (NCBI): domain Eukaryota; kingdom Metazoa; phylum Mollusca; class Gastropoda; order Neogastropoda; family Conidae; genus Conus; species Conus ventricosus. The sequence goes on from CM031620.1 coordinate 40,062,688, forward strand.
TCCAAAAATATTCAACAAAAACACCATCAAACTATCATACTCATGTATGCCTAACCTCAAAAACATAATTGATTCATCTAACAAAATGAAAAGCAACATAAAAGAGAAGGGTGCTGAAAGGACATCTTGCAACTGCATTAAAAAAGGAAACAGTGCCCCCGAAGCAACAAATGCCTTCACAGCAACGTTGTATACCAAGCTACGGTAACTTCAGAAAATGAAAAAGAAACATATATAGGGATCACAGAAAACACTTTCAAAACCAGATACGCAAACCACAAACAGTCATTCAAAAATGAAAAATACAAAAAATCAAACAGAGCTGAGTAAATACATTTGGAGACTCAAAGATAACAAAATAGACTACAACATATCATGGAAAATCATAAAAAGAGCAACATTATACAACAATATTTCAAAAAGATGCAATCTATGCTCCACAGAAAAATGGTTAATATTATGTAAACCACACCTAGCAACCTTGAATACAAAAGTAGAAATAGTAAACAATTGCAGGCACAAATGGAAATCTTTGTTAGCGCACGCCACCTGAACAGACCCCAACAAGAACCACAGACCACACGTGAAGCGAACCGCACGTGCAGAAATGGAATCAGGTCCCGCACGCTATAAAAGACAGATAGCATGCCCCAAAAGAATAACCTGAGGAGAGCGAGAGGTTCGAAACAAGCTTGTTGATTTTATACTTCATTTTAAAAATAAATAAATAAAATATATATATATATATATATGCATATGTGTGTGTGTGTGTGTGTGTGTGTGTGTGTGTGTGTGTGTAATATATATATATATATATATATATATATATATATGTTTAAAAATATTTTAAAATGAAGTGCTAAAATTCATCTACAAGCTTGTTTCAAGATACATGTGTACATATCTCTCCTCAGGATGTCTCTTTTTTGTGGCACGCCAACGGTCTTTTATGGCGTGCAGGACCTGATCTTGTCTCTGTGTGTGCGGGTTTCGTTTGCTGCACGTGAAGTCTGTGTGTGTGTGTGTGTGTGTGTGGGAGGGGGGGGGGGGGGTTCCGGGCCTGTCAGGTGGAATGTGCTAGCAAAGATTTCCACTTGTGCCTGCAATTATTCACTATTTCTACTTTTGTGTTCAGAGTTGCTAAGTATGGTTTGCATAATATTAACCATCTTTCTGTGGAACATAGGTTGCATTTTTTTGAAATATTGTTGTATGGTGTTGCTCTTTTTATGATTTTCCATGATATGCTGTAGTCTATTTTTTTATCTTTGAGTTTCCAAATGTATTTACTCAGTTCTGTTTGATTTTTGTATTTTTCATTTTTGAATGACTGTGTATGGTTTGCGTATCTGGTTTTGAAAGTGTTTTCAGTAATCCCTATGTATGTTTCTTTTTCATTTTCTGATGTTACCGTAGCTTGGTATACAATATTGCTGTGAAGACATTTGTTGCTTAGGGGGCACTGTTCTTTTTTGGTGCAGTTGCAAGATGTCCTTTCAGCACCCTTCTCTTTTGTGTTGCTTTTCATTTTATTAGATGAGTCAATTATGTTTTTGAGGTTGGGCATACATGAGTATGATATTTTAATGGTGTTTTTGTTGAATATTTTGGACAGTTTGTGTTCTTTTGGGAATGATGTTGCCAAGATTTTAAAGAATTCTTTTCCTACATTTGTTTTTACTTGTCCATCATATGGTGGGTTGTACCATATGATCTTCCTTTTTCTGTTTTTCTTATTTCTGTTCGTGTTATTGTCTGGGTGTCCAGGACGGGGGAAATCGTGATGGTATTGCTTAAGTGCACTAAGTTGATGTATTATTAGTCAGGCTTAACACACCAAGGTTATCTTTGCACTCATACACGCATATGCACACTCATGCGTCCACCAAACATTCACCTCTCTCTGGGAATGGGATGTCACGCATTCGTTTCTCTCCAAACACGACTGAGCACAAGAATTACAATTTCTATGCTACTTATAATCAAACATGAAAAAAATCCAATTACACAAAATGAAC
>CM031620.1:40087205-40177850 GCA_018398815.1 Conus ventricosus
ATTGTCTTCAGTTGTGACAAGCTCCTAGCATAACATTATCAGTCTCCCAAATCCCCCGAAGTCGGAGTATAGCTGCCCATGGGGCGGGGTAATGAAAAACGGTCACACACATAATGTTCTCATTCCCAGCTGATGCATTTGTACCATAGTGTTCAAGTACTTCAGCTGTTTAGATGATCCTGGAGTGTTTTAGCCAGGGCACGACAACAACAACAACAAAAACAACAACAACAGTAACTCCAGTAAAGTACACACACCACACACGCACACACACACACACACAACACACACACACACACACACACACACACACACACACACACACACATGCCCACACGCGCGGAAGCATTTTGTTGCGTCATGCTTCATGATTCTTTGATTTCGGCCATTCAACGTGATGATCAACCCCGCACGAAAAAAACAACAAAACAAACAAAAACCCAACAACCAAAGTTAACAGTCGCGAAAACAAAGAATCTATGACTAATGAAAACCGTTAACCATGACTCAGTAATGATGCACTGGTTTCAGTGTTATCATCGCGCTTTGGGCGTGACCGACCACCAGAGTCATCTGTCCAGTGAAAACGGCGAGATCTTTCTCACTGAACGCAAGCTTTAACACAAAATACCTTCCCTTCCCCCCACCCCCCACCACCCCACCCCACCCCACCACCTCCAACCCGCTCTCCTTCTCATTCCTTCCTTCTCCGTCTTCTTCACTGCCTCCTCATTTATCACGTACCGAACGTAGGTTGAAAGGGCAAGTGTCATAAGACAGCACATTTTTTTACGCCTACGAGTCCTAATGAACATCCTACTCACGCATGCCTGCGGAGTGACTTCCGCGCCTGCGAGGTCTACATTAAAATAAAAAAAAATAATCAGCTAATATCAGAGTATTTGTTCTCGTTCTTACTTTCTCTTTGGGCGTTCTACGCAGACATACATATCAGAGTATTTGTTCTTATTCTTACTTTTCTCTTCGGGCGGATCTACTGATTTATTACGAAACTTCCCATGAGCATCTTGAACACCAATACTGACTTTTGGATAGGTTGAAGAGACTGATTTTCAGTTGTGTACAGACAAATATCGTTTCCCCCTCCCACTCCCCACGATGTGAGACACAAACATTTTTACAGCAGAGTCCATGAAAATCCTGTTCAGAGATGTCCCGCCAGACGTTATCTTTGAGTTTTTGAGAGAGATTAACATTTTTCATCTGATTTAAGATTTTATGGAAGAAAGATTTTTAACGAAGTTTCTGGTGCGTTTCTAGAAGATGTCATTTAAAGAGATGTGTGAAAGGTTTTTTTTTTTTTTTTTTTTATTGACTTGTGAGTTGATTTTAACGTGGTGAAAGGAAAAGATGGGAGGATAACATCACGGAATGGACAGGCCTGCGGCTGTGAAATACATTGCGGAGGGCAGAGAACAGAGAGGAATGGAGAAGGATGGTTGTCACTGCTTCAGGGGTGCCCCTACGGACCGACGTCAAGGGACCAAGTCAAGTCAAGTCAAGTCAAGAAAGCCCTGACGTGGCCCTTTGCGGTCGGCTGGGCTATAAGCAACATTATCTTATCTTATCCTCCCACTCCCTACTGCCTCCAAGACATCAGCCTTTACATCCAGGACGAAGGATTTCGACAGAAGTGACTTACTAAACAGTATGGCAGAACTGGTTCAGAACTGGCCGGCACTCTCCACAACAACAATAGTTTACCCATTTCTTGGATGTACCAGGCTTCTGGCATTTTCTACAAACAAGTGTCAGAATTGTTGGACCACAGCATCATTTGACTGCTCACGTGCTGAAGCCAGGTGAAAAGAAGAACGACGACTGCCACACATCGATGACCAATCAAGAGAGAGCGAACACTTGAAGTCCACACCCACGCCAGATCCTGTTCTGAAATATGCACATTTCACTTTTCTTTTCTTGTTGGGGATAATATGGAAGATTTGCGTGCTATTTCTCACCAATACAGGATTTGCAAAAGCGTGTGATCGAACATGCAAGATCGCTGCATTTAGTGTGATTGGATACATCTGCCACCTGAATGTAGGTCGCCCCGCCTATGTACCCCCTTTTGTGCCCCCCCCCCCCCCTTTCTTTTTTTTTAAATTTTTTTTCTTTCTGTTTTTTTCTTTGAATCTTTTCGACGCGAACGGTACGCCATAGAGAAAGTCGTCAGCGTATACTCGAGGACAGCCCACCTGATGATTTTGTACCCTCATTTACCGTCTAGCTGGGTGGCAACGTGAATGGTCAAGATTTAAACTTGACCAGTCCACGAAACTTCTTGTTTGATGGTGTCGGTGAGGAGTTTTACAAGCAACAGATTTTCCTTCTGTTTTGGCCGAGAAGTTACGAGCTGCTGCTATGACAACGCAAACTGAATGAAGAGCGCTCTGTCTCTAATGAGGCTGTTACAAAGCTGTTGCTTTTTTTATTTTTATATATATATATATATTTTTGGTGCGGCTGGGTCGTATTACTGCAGTCTTCACGTCTAACCATGACGTGAACGAAGAGAAACGGATGTCAAACGGATGCACCACCCCGGAACCCCGCTTGCATCCCTCCCCCCCCCTGCCCCCCCCCCCCCCTCAATCCGCATGCATGCCCTCTACAACACCGCTCCCATCTCCTCACTCCGTATTATAATAGTAAGACCAGAGAAATGAGAGATATCTCCCATTTCTTAAGACAAACGAAACAGAATGACACCAGCTATAAAATCAGAATTCTACAAATAGAGTAATCAATGATGAAAACAACTGGTGGACTTACCTGAGATCATTAGGTTTGTTTTGCACGCGGTCCGTGATTTGCTATAGTTCATACCCAGTCTGCTGTTTGAGGTGCAGTGGAGCACAGGCGGGCAGAAAGCTCAGAATTCGCCATCTTCATTGTCCACGCTGTCAGTTCTGCATGTGCTACTCACTTTTCCGCTTCTGTCGGCTAGAAAGGATTTTATTTTACAAGACTGCAAGTGTGTTTCATCTCCGTTAGAAAGGTCATTATGGTCATTCCAACACACACACACACACGCACACGCACACGCACACACCACACACACACACACACTCATCCCCCCCTCCCCTCCCCTCCCCTCACACACACACACACACACACACACACCACACACACACACACACACACACACACACACACACACACAGATACAATTAGAACAGATGCAAGATCTAACAGATGACCCAGGAAAAAGAATATTTTGTGCCAATGACTTCAAACCTAGTACTCTATTAAACTCCAGGGAACACCAACAAATATTAGCCAGCTTTGTTTTTGAGGCATTCAAAGCCAGGCGAAATTGATAATCGAAGCACTTTTTTTTTTCTTTGTTGTTGTTGTTGTTTTGTGCCAAATATCTTTCAAAGGTGACGGCAATAAAGAATTGTTCTTGTTCTTGTTCTTGTTCTTGTTCACAACACACACACACACACACACACACACACACAACACACACACACACAACACACACACACACTCACACACACACACACACACCACACACACACACACCACACACACACACACACCACACATGTCGAATGAGATCCGGTGTAAACAGCAGAGTATACCAGATATGTACTCGTGCGAAAATGTACTCCTCGAGGGTGCGATGGCTTCATCTCGCGCGCCCAGCAACAACTATCTTCACAACAGCTCTCTCAAGTGCAGACAGAACATGCAGTTCTTCGTTCAACCTTAGGGCTATTGACCGAAGATGCTGTTGCCATCAACGGATCCTCAGACACCAAAGTTTGTTACACAACAACATCACCATACTGGCCAATCTTCCATGCCAGGAACTACAACTCTTTCTGGCAGTCCTGTTACGGACAGAAAACCTTCAACTAGTTCATAACTAACGAACGAGCAAGGTAACTCGATCTTCTGCCCATGATGTTCCCACTACCTCGTTTAGGATTCTAGTTCATAACTGGCTGGAGTGTCAAGGTTTTCAGTAAATCATAACCGTCCTCAAGACAAAGGTGTCTAGTAGGTCGGCATGGTGAGATCAAAACACACAAAGAAGACTTATACAGTCGATGTACTGTGCAACTTCATCCAGTCGCTCTTCAGCCCAGTAAGTAAACTCCATGCTCTCTCCCTCTCCCTGTTGACTTCACCGAGCTGGAGATGCTCAGGGAAGGTTTTGAGAACGATTCGTCAGGATACACAGGTTCACTACATTTCCTACAAGCCCCCCCCCCCCCCCCCCCCCCCCCGCTTTTCCCCACAAAACAAACAAACAAACAAAAAACAGCCAAAGTATCTCAAGTTCAAAAGTAGTTCATGCATTATGGAGTTCTGCAACGATGACTTGGCGATCGTGTACGCTAGCAGCTGAGCATTAGCTAACAGCTCTGCACACTTCCTTGAGCATGTATCCTACTCATTTCTTTTCCAAAGCGCGCGCATGGATCTCTCTCTCTCTCTCTCTCTCTCTCTCTCTCTCTCTCTCTCTCTCTCTCTCTCTTCTCTCTCTCTCTCTCTCCCTCTCTCTCTCTCTCTCTCTCCCTCTCATAGTGGGGTAGTGCGGACAGAGGAACTGACCCGGATCTCATTGAGTGCTCGTAAAGCAGACAATACCATGGCATGTATTTACTAATTACGTGGGGGTGAGCGTATTACTGTGTCTCACTGCAGAAATCGTATTTTCTTTTTAAATACCCTTTCTTTGGGGTGGATTCCGTACTCGTTGCATTATTTACAACACACATATTTGCCAACAATCGACAAAGGTGCCGAAAATTAACGCAAAATACTCTCTTTTGGACTGCTGTAAGGATTCGGCGCTGCTGTTAACATAGGGGGTGTCACAGTCGTGCTTATGATTTGAAAGCTGATGTTAGTGCAGAGCTGTATCAGCTGTTGGAGATGTCAAGAACACAGCACTTCAGCAGGTCATCCTCAAGGCAGTCGCCAAGTCCAGAGGCTCAGCTGAACAATCTGAACCCTGCTGGAAATCTTGCCAGACGATTACTAAGAATGGGTTACTCTCTCCCTTTTTCCCCTTTGCTATTATAAGCTAGGAAGGTTCTAGCAACGTACCCATCTCCTGATCCTGATCCTGATCCTGATCCCCATTACAGAGAAGCATTGATGACCTTTTTATTATATTTCACCTGCCATTGTTGATGCAAGACACATAGTTCAACTGGTTGTGCTCCACGTTTTATGAAATTTGGACAGGAATCGCTGTATGCCTGTTAACGAACAGGCATTATTGAGTTTTCACTGTGTTCCCACCTAACAGCACCATTGAATAATGAAAGTTTGGTACTCTCAGTCTCTCAGTCTCTCAGTCTGTCTGTCTGCCTGTCTGTCTGTCTGTCTGTCTGTCTTCTCTCTCTCTCTCTCTCTCTTTCTCTCTCTCTCTCTCTCTCTCTCTCTCTCTCTCTCTCTCTCTCTCTCTCTCTCTCTCTCTCTCTCTCAATATGTCTACTTTTTCATAAAGAGAAAGAAAATACTGTCCTATTCTACTCGACTCAAGAGCACAATACATACTGTCGAAATATCATAAGTACCAAGTCAGTTTAAATTAGTATTACTTACGCCATGCACACACGAAAAAAGTCAGAAAATGTTCAATCTATCTTTTAAGCTACGTTCTATTCTCTTTTCTTAAAGTTACTGCAAAGTGTGTTAGGAACGATGTCATTGTTTATAAATGCCAGATGTTTGTATACAAATGTTTGTATACATGCACCCCTTCATCAGGGGCAATGGCCTAAACATGAGTAAAGTTTCCGAATCCTCTCTCTCTCTCCTCTCTCCTCCTCTACTCCTCTCTCTCTCTCTCTCTCTCTCTCTCTCTCTCTCTGTTGATGTTATTTACAAACTTCATGTTTACTTAGCTCCCACCCCCTCCTTACGTTCTCATCCATCCACCTCCCGTCAATGCTGCCTCCCTACCCCTCCCCCTACCCCACCTCCTAGCCTCCCCTTCCCTTATCCTCCTCATCTCTCGATGGTATCACCAACCATCTGAAGTGAATTATTTTTTTTTTATAATAGTCGCCAGAAGCTCCACGGACGAGAGATACATACACAGGTACGGTCAGACCTTATGACTGCTGACGTGTCAATGAACGGTGGGACAGATAGGTTATCACCCACGCGGTCTGACTTATTAAAGCAGCGGCGTGTGAGAGCACAGGTAACAGTCTATAGAGGTGTGTGACCATAGTAAGGCTGTGTACATGAGATCATTAGCATCAAAAGAGAACAAAAATGAAGTTTCCAAGATGAATGCAGTAACTGCCCAAAAAAAGTTACTTTCATTGTTTCGCGTGAAAGCAGGCATCATCACTGTAAGAAAACGGTAGGCCTAACTGTGTTGTGAAAACAGAACTTTTCAAAAGAAAACAAATATTTACTCTGGTTTTGAAGGTATTGAAATAAAAAACAAACAAATAATGAGTGAAAGGGAAGAAAGTACCTTACGACCTTCGTAAGAAGTGAGAAGCGAAAAGAGTTCATTACAGCAGTTGTTTCCGGCTTCCGGCATTTTGCACCTTTAGAAAGCAGCCTTTTACTGTCAAATGTCTTAAAAGCACGCAATACCCGGTCAGCTTCCACCTCCCACTTCGGATGAAAACAAACTCTGCACGTGCATTTTTTCTCTCTCTCTCTCTCTCTCTCTCTCTCTCTCTCTCTCTCTCTCTCTCTCTCTTCTCTCTCTCTCGTTTGTGTGCATTAGTGTGTGCGTGCTCGGCGCGCGCGCGCGCGCGCGGCTGTGTGTGTAGTGTGTGTGTGTGTGTGTAGTGTGTGTGTGTGTGTTGTGTGTGTGTGTGTGTGTGTGTGTGTGTGTGTGTGTGTGTGTGTGTGCGTGCGTGTGTGTATGCGTGGATGCTTGGATGCGTGCATACGTGCGTGCGTGTGTGCAGCTGCGTGCCGCGCGCGCGCGCGCGGCGCGCGCGGGTGTGGTGTGTGTGTGTGTGTGTGTGTGAACGGAGCAAAGCTCCTCATGGAAGACGTTAAGCGGCTTTAAACGACAACGGTTTAGAGTGTGTAGATAAGAGTATGATAGATAAGAGGATAATTGGCCAATTAGCGTTAGTTTTCCCAACTAAGTTGCAGACCTTCAGAACACGCAAACGAAGTCGAAACTATCGAGTTATTATTGACAGGTGACAATCACCCTCGAAAGCCGGGGAATTCCTCAGTTCAAACCTTGTATAGTCAAGAGGGGATAAGTCATCCATTGAGACCTCGCAGCAACAAGTCTGGTTCTTGGGGCTTTGACTTTGAAGGCTGGGTTGAAAAGATGACAAGGCCTGAGCTCTGGACGATTCGTTCGAAAAGTAAGAGTCTTTCTGTGTTCAGCGTGCATTGTTGTAAAGCACTGAGCTGATGCTATTGTCAGTCTGGTTTGAATGTGTGTGGACGTTTGAGCATCATTATTCTGTGAAGATGACCTACTGTCAAGTATGCACTTTGTTAGTGATCGTAACTTTCATGAGCATCATCATTCTGTGAAGATGACCTACTGTCAAGTATGCACTTTGTAAGTGATCGTAGCTTTCATGAGCATGATCATTCTGTGAAGATGACCTACTGTCAAGTATGCACTTTGTAAGTGATCGTAGCTTTCATGAGCATGATCATTCTGTGAAGATGACCTTTGTCAAGCATGCATTTGTAAGTGATCGTAGCTTTCATGAGCATGATCATTCTGTGAAGATGACCTTCTGTCAAGCATGCACTTTGTAAGTGATCGTAGCTTTCATGAGCATGATCATTCTGTGAAGATGACCTTCTGTCAAGAATGCACTTTGTAAGTGATCGTAGCTTTCATGAGCATGATCATTCTGTGAAGATGACCTTCTGTCAAGCATGCACTTTGTAAGTGATCGTAGCTTTCATGAGCATGATCATTCTGTGAAGATGACCTTCTGTCAAGCATGCACTTTGTAAGTGATCGTAGCTTTCATGAGGTCAATCATTCTGGGAACACGACCTTTAGCAGTTGCTGTGAAATTTCGATGTCTATTGGCTACAAAAAGTTGTTGATTAGGGAATTTCTTAGAAAATATGCGTGCATGCTATGGGAAGTTAGAGAGATTCAATGTGAACGTGAACATGGCAATTGACAGGCCCAGCGTGGGTTAGGGCATATAGCCTAAGGGAGGTTCTTTGTTTAAACCCCAATATCAACTGGATATCGAGAAAGGCGTGGGAACGAAATACAACACGAGGACAAAGACAAAAGAAAGTGAGCAAGACGGAGAGGAGGTTCGAGAGACCGTGGTCCAGGAGGGACTGAAGGGGCAGTTATAGTCTCTGACGCAGAGAGAACGCATGCAACAGAGAGAAAAAGAAAACTAAGAACACGTTTGATAAGAGAGAAGAAAAGGAAGAAAACCAAGAACACGTTGAATACAAAGAAGGAGAAAACTAAGAACACGTTAAATAGAGAGAAGAAGAAAACTAAGAACACATTGAATAGCAAGAAGAAGAAAACAAAGAACGCATTGAATAGTAAAAAGAAAACTAAGAACACGTTGAACAGAGAGAAGAAGAAAACTAAGAACACGTTGAATACAAAGAAGAACAAACTAAGAACACGTTGAATACAGAGAAGAAGAAAACTAAGAACACGTTGAATACAAAGAAGAACAAACTAAGAACACGTTGAATAAGAGAAGAAGAAAACTAAGAACACGTTGAATACAAAGAAGAAGAAAACTAAGAACACGTTGAATAGAGAGAAGAAGAAAACTAAGAACACGTTGAATAGAGAGAAGAAGAAAACTAAGAACACGTTGAATAAGAGAAGAAGAAAAACTAAGAACACGTTGAAACAGAGAGAAGAAGAAAACTAAGAACACGTTGAATAAGAAGAAGAAGAAACTAAGAACACGTTGAAACAGAAGAAGAAGAAAACTAAGAAACGATTGAATAAAGAAGAAGAAAACTAAGAACACGTTGAATACAAAGAAGAAGAAAACTAAGAACACGTTGAATAAAGAAGAAGAAAACTAAGAACACGTTGAATAAGAGAAGAAGAAAACTAAGAACACGTTGAAAGAGAGAAGAAGAAACTAAGAACCGTTGAAAGAAGAAGAAGAAACTAAGAACACGTTGAAACAGAGAAGAAGAAAACTAAGAACACGTTGAATAGAGAGAAGAAGAAAACTAAGAACACGTTGAATAGAGAGAAGAAGAAAACTAAGAACACGTTGAATAGAGAGAAGAAGAAACTAAGAACACGTGAATAGAGAGAAGAAGAAATCTAAGAACACGTTGAAAGAGAGAAGAAGAAACTAAGAACGCGTTGAATAGAGAGAAGAAGAAAACTAAGAACGCTTGAATAGAGAGAAGAAGAAAACTAAGAACACGTTGAAAGAGAGAAGAAGAAAACTAAGAACGCTTGAAAGAAAAAGAAAACTAAGAACACGTTGAAAAGAGAAGAAGAAAACTAAGAACGCGTTGAACAGAGAGAAGAAGAAAACTAAGAACGCATTGAATAGTAAAAAGAAAACTAAGAACACGTTGAACAGAGAGAAGAAGAAAACTAAGAACGCGTTGAACAGAGAGAAGAAGAAAACTAAGAACGCGTTGAAATGAACATGAAAAGAAGAAGAAAACTAAGAACGCGTGAAAGAGAGAAAAGAAAACTAAGAACGCGCTGAATAGGAGAAGAAGAAAACTAAGAACGCTTGAATAGAGAGAAGAAGAAACTAAGAACGCGCTTGAAAGAGAGAAGAAGAAACTAAGAACGCGTTGAATAGAGAGAAGAAGAAAACTAAGAACGCGTCTGAATAGAGAGAAGAAGAAAACTAAGAACGCGCTGAATAGAGAGAAGAAGAAAACTAAGAACGCGTTGAATAGAGAGAAGAAGAAAACTAAGAACGCTGAATAGAGAGAAGAAGAAAACTAAGAACGACGTTGAAAGAGAGAAGAAGAAAACTAAGAACGCGTTGAATAGAGAAGAAGAAAACTAAGAACGCGCTGAAAGAGAAAGAAGAAAACTAAGAACGCTTGAATAGAAAAAGAAAACTAAGAACGTGAATAAGAGAAGAAGAAAACTAAGAACCGTTGAAAGAGAGAGAAGAAAACTAAACACGCGCTGAATAGAGAAGAAGAAAACTAAGAACGTGTTGAAAGAGAGAAGAAATAAAACGCTGAATAGAGAAAAGAAAACTAAGAACGTTGAACAGAAGAAGAAGAAACTAAAGAACGCTGACAAGAGAGAAGAAGAAACTAAGAATGCTGTGTATGAACAGAGAGAAGAATTAAGAACAGCATTGAATAGAGAAGAAGAAAACTAAGAACACAGTTGAATAGAAAAGAAGAAAATAAGAACGCGTTGAAATGAGAGAAGAAGAAACAAGAACGTCGAATAAGAGAAGAAGAAAACTAAGAACATTGAATAGAAAGAAGAAAACTAAAAGGCGTTGAATAAAAGAAGAAGAAAACTAAGAACGCGTTGAATAGAGAGAGAAGAAGAAAACTAAGAACGTTGAATAGAGAGAAGAAGAAAACTAAGAACGTGTTAAATAGAAGAAAGAAGTAAAACTAAGAATGTGAATATAGAGAAAAGAAGAAAAGTAAGAACGTGTTGAACAGAGAGAGAAGAAGAAAAGTAAGAACGTGTTGAAAAAAAAAGACAGAGAGAAGAAGAAAAGTAAGAACGTGTTGAACAGAGAGAGAAGAAGAAAACTAAGAACGTGCTGAACAGGGAGAGAAGAAGAAAACTAAGAACGTGCTGAACAGGGAGAGAAGAAGAAAACTAAGAACGTGCTGAACAGGAGAGAAGAAGAAAACTAAGAACGTGCTGAACAGGGAGAGAAGAAGAAAACTAAGAACGTGCTGAACAGGGAGAGAAGAAGAAAACTAAGAACTGTTGAATAAAGAAGAAGAAAAGAAAACAAGATGCTTTTAAATGAAAGAAAGAAAAAACTAAGAACATGTTGAATAGAAGAAGAAAACTAAGAACGCGTGAATAGAGAGAAGAAGAAAACTAAGAACATTGAATTGACGGAAGAAAAAACTGAAAACGTGTTGAATAGAGAGAGAAGAAACTAAGAACGTGTTGAATAGAGAGGGAAGGAAACTAAGAACGCGTTGAATAGAGAGGGAAGAAACTAAAAATGCGTTGAATAGAGAGGAAAGGAAACTAAGAAGCGTTGAATAGAGAGGGAAGGAAACTAAGAACGCGTTGAATAGAGAGGGAAGGAAACTAAGAACGCGTTGAATAAGAGAGGAAGGAAACTAAGAACGCGTTGAATACAGAGGGAAGGAAACTAAGAACGCGTTGAATAGAGAGGGAAGGAAACTAAGAACGCGTTGAATAGAGAGGGAAGGAAACTAAGAACGCGTTGAATAGAGAGGGAAGAAAACTAAGAACGCGTTGAATAGAGAGGGAAGGAAACTAAGAATGCGTTGAATAGAGAGGGAAGGAAACTAAGAACGCGTTGAATAGAGAGGAAAGGAAACTAAGAACGCGTTGAATAGAGAGGAAGGAAACTAAGAACGCGTTGAATAGAGAGGGAAGGAAACTAAGAACGCGTTGAATAGAGAGAAGAGAAAACTAAGAACGCATGAATAGAGAGAAGAAGAAAACGAAGAACACGTTGAATACAGAGAAGAAGAACATGTTGAATAGAGAGAAGAAAACTAAGAATGTGTTGAATAGAGAGAGAAGAAAACTAAGAATGTGTTGAATAGAGAGAAGAAGAAAACTAAGAATATGTTGAATAGAGAGAAGAAGAGCACGTTGAATGGAGAGAAGAAGAAAACTAAGAATGTGTTATATGGAGAAGAATAGAACACTAAGAACACGATCTAGTTGCAAAGCGAGACGACTGCAGGCGGAAATCTAAACAAATCTTAAATAAATGTTAGCGAACCGCCCAGAGAACGTGGACAAACGAGTCACAAGACAAAACACAACGCGTTTCGACCTCTTAGGTCTTCGTCGGGTGATAATTTCGTTTATTTATCACCCGACGAAGACCTAAGAGGTCGAAACGCGTTGTGTTTTGTCTTGTGACTAAGAACACGTTAAATAGAGAGAAGAACAACACGTTGAATAGAGAGAAGAAGAAAACTAAGAATGCGTTGAATAGAGAAAAGAAGAAAACTAGAGCACGTTAAATGGAGAGAACAACACGTTGAATAGAGAGAAGAAGAAAACTGAGAATGCGTTGAATAGAGAGAAAAAAGAAAACTTAAAACGCGTTGAACAGAGAGAAGAAGAAAAAATATAAATGTGTTGAATAGGGAGAAGGAGAAGACTAGGAACGCGTTGGATAGAGGGAAGAAAACTAAGAACGTGCTGAATAGAAAGAAAAAAAAACCTAAGAACGCGTTAAATAGAAAGAAGAAATCTAAGAACGCACTGAATAGAGAGAAGAAGAAAACTAAGAACGCACTGAATAGAGAGAAGAAGAAAACTAAGAACGCACTGATAGAGAGAAAGAAAACTAAGAACGCACTGAATAGACAGATGAAGAAAATTAAGAACGTGCTGAATAGAGAAAGAAGAAAACTAAGAACGCATTGAATAGACAGATGAAGAAAATTAAGAACGCGTTGAATACAGAGAAGAAGAAAACTAAGAACTCATTGAATAGAAGAAGAAGAAAACTAAGAACGCATTGAATAAGAGAAGAAGAAAACTAAGAACGCACTGAATAGACAGATGAAGAAAATAAGAACGCGTTGAATACAGAGAAGAAGAAAACTAAGAACGCATTAAATGCAGAGAAGAAGAAAACTAAGAACGCATTGAATAGACAGAGAAGAAAATTAAGAACGCGTTGAATACAGAAAAGAAGAAAACTAAGAACTCATTGAAAGAGAGAAGAAGAAAACTAAGAACGCATTGAACAGACAGATGAAGAAAATTAAGAACGCGTTGAATGCAGAGAAGAAGAAAACTAAGACATGTTGAATAAGAGAGAAGAAAACTAAGAACAGTTGAATAGAGAGAAGAAAAAACTAAAAACACGTTGAATAGAGAGAAGAAGAAAACTAAGAACACGTTGTACAAGAGAAGAAGAAAACTAAGAACGTGTTGAACAGACAGAAGGAAGAAAACTAAGAACACTTGAATAGAGAGAAGAAGAAAACTAAAACGTGTGAATAGAGGGAAGAAGAAAACTAAGAACACGTTGAACAGAGAGAAGAAGAAAACTAAGAACACGTTGTACAGAGAGAAGAAGAAAACTAAGAACACGTTGAACAGAGAGAAGAAGAAAACTACGAACACTGAATAGAGAAGAGAAGAAAACTAAGAACACGTTGAACAGAGAGAAGAAGAAAATTAAGAACACGTTGTATAGAGAGAAAAAGAAAACTAAGAACACGTTGAACAGAGAGAAGAAGAAAACAAACGACACGCTGAATAGAGAAAAAGAAGAAAACTAAGAACACGTTGAACAGAGAGAAGAAGAAAACTAGGAACAGGGTCTGAATAGAGAAGAGAAGAAACTGAGAACACTTTAACAGAAGAGAAACGGAACACGTTGAACAGAGAGAAGAAAAACTAAGAACACGTTGAACAGAGAGAAGAAGAAATCTAAGAACACGTTGAACAGAGAGAAGAATGAGAAACTTGTAAAGAGAGAAGAAACTGAGAACAGTGAACAGAGAGAAGAAAACTAAGAACACGTTGAACAGAGAGAAGAAAACTGAGAACACGTTGATACAGAGAGAAGAAAATCTAAGAACACGTTGAACAGAGAGAAGAAAACTGAGAACACGTTGTAAAGAGAAGAAGAAAACTAAGAACACGTTGAACAGAGAGAAGAAAACTGAGAACACGTTGTAAAGAGAGAAGAAAAACTGAGATCACGTTGTAAAGAGAGAAGAAGAAAACTGAGATCACGTTGTAAAGAGAGAAGAAGAAAACTAAGAACACGTTGAACAGAGAGAGAAGGAGAAAACTAAAAACACGTTGAATAGAGAGAAGGAGAAAACTAAAAACACGTTGAACAAACAGAAGGAGAAAACTAAGAACACATTGAACAGAGAGAAGAAGAAAACTAAGAACACGTTGAACAGAGAGAAGAAGAAAACTAAGAACGCGTTGAATAGAGAGAAGGAAAAAACTAAGAACACATTGAATGGAGAGAAGAAGAAAACTAAGAACACATTGAACAGAGAGAAGAAGAAAACTAAGAACACGTCGAAGAGAGAGAAGAAGAAAAAAACAAAACAACTAAGTCTGAAACCCAGAGGTTAGGGAAGGAGACGACTAAAAGTCGAAGAGTGCCCAGATGACGAGAGTCAGTTACCAACCACATAGACCCCCACACCTCCTGTCCCTCTCCGCTAGCTGAGATGAGAGCGTGCTTTTGCGTGTATGTATTCATGCGCATTTACGTTTGTGCTTAGCTGTGTATGGTTATGCTAAAGAGGAGAAAGGAGAAGCCCACACACACACACACACACACACACACACACACACAGAGGAGAGAGAGAGAGAGAGAGAGGAGAGAGAGAGGAGAGAGAGAGAGAGAGAGAGAGAGAGAGTGAAGAGAGGAGAGAAAGAGAGAGAGGACCAGTTGGTAACAGATTGAGCAAGTAAGGTAACTCTACCTCCCTTGATGAAATCATTACTCGCCCGCAACTCCAAACCTATCCTGCCGACGACACCAAATCGCCCAGCAATAATGCCACACACAAAGCACACAAAACAAACAAAAAACACAGCCTTTTGGGTGGGATGCCTCCTGGTTTGTTCTATGCGCTCTGGGTTGACATTTTTGATCGGCGATCTGCTGTCGTAGGCAGCATGCGTTAGGAGTTTGGGTCGTGTAATTAATTCACTATGGAGTTAAGAGTGACCCTACTCGTTCGTTATTTACTCTGTACTGTTCACTGCCTTATTTGAGATGTTCTTTCCGTTGCTAACAATGACCCCATCCCCACCCCCGTCCAGTCATTCATTACTTTAAAGGGTTTTATGAAAACTGACTTTTATGTCGTTACCATACAAAAATGGACATAGTGAGACGGCGTATTATTCAAGAGACCTGTTCCAAGGGAAAACTTTGGTGTGTGTGTTGATGGGGGGGGGGGGGGGGGGGGGGGGGGGGGGGGGGGGGGGGGGGGAGGGGGTGAAGATAACGCCGTCATTCTTTTGCAAATGAAACTGCCTTTTCTCATTTTACAGGTCAAGCAAATGGTTTCAAGGAGTCAGATGTCTAATTTTAAGCCCACGCCAGGAAAACAATCGGCATATTGACCGTTCGCATGACAGGTACGCCATTTCACACCCATTTTGTCGGCAATTTGTCACTCTGATTGAACTGTGAAGCTGACTGATCGAGGCAAAACAGTTTTGGGTGCGTCCACCAGCGACATCTGTCCCTGAAAAATGTGAGGTCATTCTCGTCGAACGCGAGCTCCAACATAGATTACCTCCCTTGCAGATTCCGAACATCGTCGATTGATTTTTCATTTATTTCTTTATTCATTTATGTCATTAAAAAAAAATTGTTTTGGTCATATACATGATATGATATTTTTCAACAAATTCTACTTCTCATGATAAAGTTCTGTTGAGGTTTTGTTTCTGTTCGTCGTTGTTGAAGTGGTTTGAAACTGGTCATGTGACACACCAGCCAGCATGCTTCTTGCAAACGGCAGCAAAGGTGACACAGAAGTGGAGACGAGATGTATTTGGGACTTCTTTCTCCGATAGACCACAGCTGAATGATTCAACTGAATAAGACTGAGCTTGCCGCCAGGTTAAGAATGTTTAAAATTAGTGTCGGCACAACAGCTTTTGTCCAGCTTCCATGCAGGGTATGAAAACTTCATATTGACAGAGTATACATATGAACCAAGAGGCGATTGAAATATACAGTTGTGTAAGAGGCGTAGATCAGACTTCACGCACGGGGGAAAAAATGTTTACAGGAGAATGTTTACTGCGGGCCACACCTTAACTCTGGTGTCAAAGGTTAAGTTGATCTGTTAATAGGAACCAGTGAGAGCAAAGGCGAGGGAGATGACAATAGACACTTATCTAAAAAAAAAAAAAAAAAAAAAAAAAGTTAAAAAAAATGGGGGAAGGGGAGAGGTGGAGCCAGTGTCAGCTCTGCCTTCTGTCCCTATCTCCAGGACAGGTCTCTGTGTGTGTCCCGAATAAACTGAGAGAAAGGAGTACATTATTATTGTTGTTGTTGTTGTTACTGCTGCTGCTGCTGTTGTTGTTGTTGTCGTACCCTGGCTAAAAGACTCCAGGGATTATCCGAACAGCCGGAGTACTTGAACACTATGGTACAAATGCATCAGCTAGGGATGAGAACATTACGTGCGTGACCGTTTTTGATTACTGCGCCACGTGGGCAGCCATACCCCGACTTCGAGGGATTTTGGAGACTGGTGGTGTTATGCTAGGAGCTTGTCACGACTGAAGACAATCCCCACATAACTATACAGAGCATAACAACATTTTGATGTAGCCTTGGTGTTCTAGCCTATGTTAGTTGGTCTGACCAAAGATAGTTCGCCCTACGGAGGGCGTATAGTCTTTGGTCTGACACAGCCTTAAGCCAAGGAGAATCAGAGCCGCAGTCAACGTTGGGGTTAGCATTGTTTCATCACTGAAGTATAGTTATCTTCTTTTGACGTACCACTCAAGTTTTACAGCGAGCTCTCGTGGGTGTTGGGACTTAACCATGTCGAACATAAACTCTTCAAAGCAGTCACCTTTAATGTCACTTGATCAAAGATGTTCCACCAGAGGTGATTTTTTTCAGTTCCTAAAAAAGATACGTTATACTTACTTTTCATCTAATAGTTTACCGAAGAAAGAGTTAAATACAAGCTTTGTGTGTGTGTGTGTGTGTGTGTGTGTGTGTGTGTGTGTGTGTGTGTGTTTTGGGGGGGAGGTGCCTGTTTTATTTACGTGTGTCTTTCTCTCTTCTTCCTTTCTTTTTTCCTCCCCCCCCCCCCCCCCCCCCCCCCCCCCCCCCCCCCCCTTTCTTTTCTTTTTTTTTTTTAACAAAAATGAGAGGAATTGACTTTGAGGAATTGTAGCTCTGATATGATCCATCACGGTCAGTTTGGCTGAAAAGATGATGAATTGAATTACCAGAATTACCTCATTGATTATGATGTATTGTTCTGAAGAGGGATTCTCTTCATATTAGTGTATCGAAGTTAGGCTTATCTGTATTAACTGACGGTCGTCTGTGTGTTAAGCTATGTGACTATATTCTAGATCAAAGACTTAGGCCGAGTTTGAATAGATGTTAAATTTATGTCTGTGCAGTCTGCCGTTATTTTTGTGTGTATGTGTCAGTTTGGGAAAAGAAAAAAAACAACAACAAAAACACTGTCCTTCGATGCACGTTCGGCAGGCCACAAGACTCCTTGTTCATTCCGAGAGTTTGAAAGTTTTCTTTGTGTGTTGTGTGTGTGTCGTCTACTTGTGTGCGTCACTTTGGAATACACTAGTTTGTTTGTTTGTGTTTTTTTGCCTCAGTTGCACGCAGGTTATGAAGCACCTTTTTTTTCTTTTCTTTCTTTTTGTCTTTTTCTTTTCTTTTTTTTTTTTCTTTTTTTTTGTTAAAGTGCCTCTCTGCATTGGCATTTTTTCTCATCCCCCATTATTTTCCCTTTTTTTCTCTCTCTCTCTTTCGCGCGCGCGCGGCGCGCGCGCGTGTGTGTGTGTGTGTGTGTGTGGTGTGTGTGTGTGTGTGTGTGCGAGAGAGAAGAGAGAGAGAGAGAGAGAGAGAGAGAGAGAGACAGACAGACAGACAGACAGACAGACAGACAGGACAGACAGAAGAGAGAGAGAGAGAGAGAGAGAGAGAGAGAGAGAGAGAGAGAGAGAGGAGAGAGAGAGAGAGCGCTCGCGCGCGCTCGCCCGTATAAAATACACTTGCAGTTGTTTTACCCGAGTTACCTATGCTGGAAGTTTAACGCTCCATGATCTTTGTTTTCATGTACTGTCACATGTTTACATCTCCTCGTCTCCTCAGCTGACATCGCGTTCGTGTTCTTTCATATCGCTCACTTCTCATCAGGGCGAGAGTGTGTTCTCCAGCGTGGTGGCGTTGACCAAGGCATGTGTCATACACGTTACACTTCCCTGGACGTGACAGCTGAGACCTTTTGGCCTTAGTCCACAGTGATAGCAGGCTGGCTGGCTGGCTGGCTGGTTGTTTTGGTTGGTTGGTTGGTAGCCTGCCTGCCTGCCTGGCCAACAGCACAAAGTGCGGCCTGTTAGTGAAGGCCGCCCCGGGTCATCGACAGTCGTACACGTTATTAACAGCGTGGACCACTGGATGGACTGCTACCATTTCATAATTGGACCAGACATCAGGGCGTCGCGAGCGAGCACAAGCACGCACACACACACACTGCACACAGTCACACACACCACCACTGCACACACCACATTATGACGTGCGCGTGCAACGCGCCCGCACAACCACACACATACACACACACCGCGCGCGCACGCCTACGCACGCGCACTTGCGCTATATTAATATATATATTATAATATATAGTATATATATAATAATATAATATAATATATAATAATAATATATATACTCACGTCGCGCGCGCGGCACACACACAACAGAGTACACAGATACACACACACACACACACACCCACACACACCACCACCACACACACACACACACGGCACACAACACACACACACATACACACAACACACATGCACAACACACACACGAACGCGCGCGCTAAAAAACTCACATGCGCGCGGCGACACACACAACACACACGCGCGCGCGCGCACGCACACGGACACACACACGCGCGCGCGCACGCAGTGCACACACAACACACACACACACCACACACCACACACCACACACACACACACACACACACACACATACATACATACATCACACATGCGCGCGCGGTAATTCCTCTCCTCTCTCTCACTCTCCTCTCTCTCTCTCTCCACACACACACACACACACACACACACACACACACACACACACACAACACACACACACACACACACACACACACACACACACACACACACACAACACACACACACCACACACATCACACACACCTCACACACACACACACACACACACACACACACACACACACACACACACACACACACACAACACACACACCACACACACACACCACACACACACACACACACACACACACACGCAGTGCAGCACCATGTAATTGACTAGCGAACGTAAAAGAACCGAAGCCAATGCGGCAAGTCCGGCCGGGAGTCGATTGTCTCCGAACAGCAAAGAAAGACAGCTCGCTGGACTCTGCCGCGCAAGAAATACAACAAACAATTGTCAGTCACACCATAGTCAAGCTCAAACCTCCAGAACTACGCTGTGAGCGTCTTACGCTGACAGCTATACCGTATCCTCACAGCAGTCCTAAGTAGAGTATTTTGCGTTTAGTTTCGGCTCTTTTGTCGATTAACGACAAATACGTGTCTAGTAATTGATGCACTGAGTACGGAATCCACCACAAAGAAAGGATATTTAAAGAGAAAAAAGGATTTCTGTTAAGAAACACAGTAATGCACACCCCCCACCCCACCCCCACCTGTTGAATGATAACATACCATAGTATCGTCTGCTTTACGCGGTTTGTTGTTGCTTGTTTTGAGAATCGGGTCGGTGCCTCTCTCCGCACTGGTCACTAGTGAGAGAGAGAGAGAGAGAGAGAGAGAGAGAGAGAGAGAGAGAGAGAGAGAGAGAGAAGAGAGAGAGAGAGACAGAGAGACAGAGAGAGACAGAGACAGAGAGAAGAGACAGAGAGAGACAGAGAGACAGAGACAGAGAGACTACATACCGTTAAGTTCAGTAAACAGCATCTTGCCAATTTTGCTGAAGGCACGCGCTATATAAGCTGGAACTGGCTCTGAGACGGACAACACGTGCCCTGCGCGCGGCTGTGGGAAAGAATGAGTAGGCTCATCCACAAGGGAGTGTGCATCGCTGTCAGCTCAGGGTCAGATGTTAGCGTACTGGACCCCCATACGCCAACTGCCGGATGAGTGCCCAGTCAGCAGTTCTCACTACGGGTCTGCAGAACTTGGTGCCAGCAGTCCGGCTTGTTCCTGCCGAAGACATCAGAGGCTAGAGTGAGGGTCGCAGGAAACCATTGAGACCGAGGCCATTGACGCTTTTGCGCCAAGGACCCCAAACTGCAATAAAAACATCGAAGAAGCCCCCATGATCTTTCAAGACGATCCACCATAGTACTGCAGTGGATTCATCCCATTGTGGGATCACAGGGAATGAGAACGCTGACGCTCTGTCCAAGGAAGATTGGAAAAATCGAGCAGTTCAGCCACCCAGTGACTCTTATAGAGAGGCCAAAACTATCATCCACAACCAATAATAACCAGTGGGAGAGAAGGCTGGGTGCAGACAGTGGTGCTGATCCAGTCCATCAGCTCCAGAGATACCAGCAAACAATCTTCTTCAGACTGAGAACTGGCCACTGCCGACTGCTGAGCCACCTCAGCCAAACACAGACGAATGTACGTGTGCCACTGGATCTCAGATCCCAAAACGCATCCTCCAGCGCTGTCCAGCCCATGATGTTCTACGACGTCAAACCTGGCCAGAGGGTGCAGAGCTGCAGATGCAGCTTTGGGGCAGCCGTCAAGACCTCAAGAAGACAGTGGAATTCATCGTGGCGACAGGATTGAAGATCTGACGCAGCCAATTAAAGTCGACCGCAGAAGAAGGATTGTGTGTGAGTGTGTGTGTGTGGGAGAGGGGAGGAGGACCTAAGGGGGGGGGGGGGGGGAGGGATAAGCCACTTCGAACCCTCTCTAATATGATGAAAGAATAATAGATTGACAATTGTGGTCATTTTCTAGGAAGAAGAAATAAATTATAAAAAAAATCTTCAGAATAAATCCAGTTTGACAGATGAACGTGCAACAACAACAACAAGAACAACAACAGCAACAACCAACGCACCACCCACCCATCCCAGAGGATGATGGCTGTGCCTACGGTAAGGTATGGCTTCCCCGTTGTGAGAACTGTCCCGCTTCACAATGTGTTATCTGCTGCGATGACGAAATCATACCAGACACATGACGCCAGAAGATATTAATTTGACAGAAGTGTGTGTTGTGTAGGGGTGGGAAAGGGGGAGGAGTGTGGGCGAGGGGGAGGAAGGGGGGGGGGGGGGGGCAATCTGATCTGACAAAGACATCACTGCAGTCTTCCCATAAAACGAGGGGGATGGGTGGGGGGGTGGGGGTTGGGGAAGGGGGGGGGACATCATTTTCCAAAGTTTTATAAAACCAGGGGAAGGGGGGTGGGGTGGGCAAATTATTGTAGAAGTGAAGAGTGTGTGGGGGGAGAGGGAGCCTCTCACTTTCAAGATTTTTAGAGGCAATGTACTCTCATATTCCAGTTCCCGTAATAGCAGTAAAGGAAGGGGGGGGGGGGGGGGGTAGGGCGAGGAGGGAGGAGGGGGAGGGGGCACCGTCACATCCCGTCCATGTATCTGTTTTCGCTGTAACTTGTATCACGGGGCAGGGAGACGGGGAGGGAAGGATCGAAGGAAGGGAGCCGAAGGTATTCTCCTCCCCACCCTCCCACCTCAATAGCTCATTCGGTTTCAATATAGATCTAATACAATACACGCAGGCCCGGGAGCGGTATGACGTAATACATTCCAGACACAGACAGACTGAGCCTTTAGGTCATCGACTGTTCACCTTCACCGACTTAGCACCGCACTGCAATAGTCAGGCCAGCCCGGGATGTCTAACCTGCGCCAGCAATGCAACAGCCTAACTAACGCAAGCACAAGTGAGTTCATGCAACAAGCATGCGACGTAGGCCCACTGGCGGAGCCCAAGTGAAGTTCCACCGGGGGTATAAACAGCACTCAATCAATAAGATGAATGCATGTCAATCCGACACTCGACTCGTGGCAAGCCAGTCACACTGAAGTGACGGGAGCACGACAGGCTCACGGAGTGAGGCCGATGGCGGTGTCGCCCGCTAGGTCAATGGACGCGCCAATGTAGACCTCTTCGACGTGACCCGACTGCCTGACGACACTGAGTCCCAACAACACTCGGCGCTCATTTCCACATGACCGTTAGGCCTAGAAGGAAACACTTACGAACCCACGGCTGCGTCAATTCTAAAAATAATTGTCAGTCTCTCTCTCGCTCGCTCTCACACACACACACAACACACACACACATACAACACACACACACAAAACACATATACACACACACACAACCCCCCCCCCCCCCCCCCCCCTAAAACCTAGGTGCAGCCCTGTCACCCACAAACGGCCACACAGAAACCAAACGTGGCGCTCCTTTGCTTGAACTCAATCGGCTATCTACTCGTTTTTGAGTGAACCAGTGTTTTAGGAAGAAGAAGAAGAAGATACCGTAACCATTCCATCCGATCCTCAACATTGTGAGGTTCAGCTAACCACTGTATGCTCTTAATAAATGACTCGTGCGTAATCTCGATCCGATCTTTCACAGACGACTGAACAGCGAATAAATGAATCAATGAGCTCGAATGTGAAAGATTGCGAAGTAGGCTACGACTGAAATCTTGTTGGGTATTGTCAGTGGCGGCCCATTTTTTTTTTTTTTTTTTTAAAGGCTGTCCGTTCTGGCGATACCTCGGTTGTGTCAGACGCCCCCCCCCCCCCCCCCCCCTCCCCATCCTTCTCATCCACATGTGACGGCATTCACCGCCACTCCGGCGGCTTATATGGCGATGTTTCAAATTCCCGGTCTTCCGTCCATCTTCTCAATGCTAATAATAACCCCTACCGAAGTCATGGCCTGCACATGGTTTGATAGCGACAGAGTACAAACGATGAGTCGACCAGCAGAACTCAAAAGGTGAGTCTGCTACCCACATCTGCGTTACCAGACACAGTCGCCCACTGAATCTCTGTGTAGTGGCCTGCCCAAAAACTGACCCATTGACCTGACAGTCAAAGTGATAAGTCAGCCCATCCTGCATTCAAAATCTTACTCCTTAATCAAAACAAAATAAAAAAGGAAAAAAAAAAATGTTTTTCACTCTTGTGTTTGCGTTTTTTAAGACTGACACTACAACGCCTGAATATACTCAACGAAAAATTTTAAAAAACATGAAATTGATTGCCAGCACTGTTAAGAACTTAGTCATTCACTCTTGTCAGTGCGTGTGTGTGTGTGTGTGTGGTAGAGAGAGAGAGAGAGAGAGAGAGAGAGAGAGAGAGAGAGAGAGATTGATTCAAATCTTCCCGCTTTTTTCTTTCTTTTTTAAAAGAACATTGATGGCCGTTTAATCGTTAACACGGCTTCGAAAACTCCCGAGGCAAGAGAACAGCGTTCGCGCATGCAGTGAGCCTGTGCATGGGGTCACTGAGGTCACAGCGAAAGACACCGTAGGAACCCTCGCGCACCTGCCTGCCTGCCAGCCTGTCCCCCTGCCTAACAGACACACCGCATAACAACCGCTGCTCGCTCGACTCCAGCCTCTGTGCTATCTAGGCCCAGGCATCTTGAGTGCTGCTGTACTCTACACAGCAAAGTGGTGCTCGATCTTCCCTCTCTAATCTTTCATTCTTCCATCATCTTTCGTCCTCCGAGTCTAGTCGTTCGTGCCTCTGCCACTCACTTCTCTCTAGGGCCAGCAGACACAAATTTACCCACAAGCCTACTAGGCTACCACTACGTCAGCCTGTGGCCCACTTCATCGCCGGCGCTTACAACACCGCGACTGCAGATTTCCCACTGTATTAGGCCTAGCCCAGCCCAGCCCGCCACAACGAGAGTGGGGGGCTTGTCTACGCTAGCTGGTGCGACTACGAGGTCACTGTCAGTGGGCTGCATTGGGGTTTTGTTGTAGGAGGAAGCTTGGTGGGCCTTAGTTTTATTGTAATTATCACCAACGGCGTGCTGCCTGCCACTTTTCGGTCCAAAATGTTTTGGTAGTGGACAGACTCGAAGGGCTTGACAGACAGATCGAGAAGCAACTGCTGAAGGCGCGTGTTACTCGTTCGGTTTGAAAGCTTTTGAAAAGACAAGTGCTTCGACCCACCTCTCTCTCTCTCTCTCTCTCTCGTGTGTGTGTGTGTGTGCGCGCGAGCGCGTGTGTGTGTGTGTGTGGAAAGGCCGCTCCCTCTATCTCTCTCTTCTCTCTCTCTCTCTCTCTCTCGTGTGTGTGCGTGTGTACACCGATGTGCACAAAAGAGACCCAGGTGGAATTGGGGGTAGATAGGATAAGGGGGGGGGGGGGGGGGGGGGGGCGGATGGACTGGGGTGAAGAAGTTGGAGCAGCTGTTCTTTTCCCCGCCATACAAATGTACTCACAGCGCCGCTTAACGGTGTTTGTGCCCCAGGATATCTTTCAGTCCACGTGAAGTTAGTGTCTTTTAGCATTGAGTGGCACATCTCCGAAGCGTGTTTAGGGGGGGGGGGGGGGGGGGGGGGTAGTGGTGGTGGTGGTGGGGAGTGGATTACATGATCGCTGAATAAGCTAAACAAAAAAAAAGTAGTAGTAAAATAGTAATAACAGCAACAATAACAACAACAACGACAGCAGCAACAAGAACCATTATAATGATGATGCTGATACCACCACTACTACTGCTAATGATTATGATAAAAATAATAACAATGACGATAATGCATAATCAAAATAGCTTTGATACCAAGCTGGATAACACATATCGCTTGGAATGGAAAGTGAGGATTACACTGAGAAACGAAGGAACAAAATCTTCACTTCAGTGTGAGATGATTTGATTCGGAATTACTGATAAAGTACTGGCACCAAGGTTCATCAATTATATAAACAAAAGGCAAGCTCAGTCAGTATGATAAACTAGCAGCAAGCTCAGTCAGTTACATAAACATGTGGCAAGGTCAGTCAGTTACATAAACACGTGGCAAGGTCAGTCAGTTACATAAACATGTGGCAAGCTCAGTCTGTTCAATAAACAAGTGGCAAGCTCAAGTAATATAAACATGTGGCAAGCTCAGTCTGTTATATGAAAAAGTGGCAAGCTCAGTTTGTTATATAAACAAGCAGCAAGCTCAGTTAGTTAAAAAAAAAAAAACAACAACAACAACAGCGGCAGGACCGGACAACTTAACGTGAAGCAGGTGGAGTGGTGGTAGGGGTGGAGTTTCAAAGGGAGTGGAGGGGTGGGGTGGGGAGCTGCCCTAGTGGGGAAACGGGAAAAAAACGTACTGACAAAATACCATTTTGTCCTGCAGAGGGTGAAGGGGGAGAGGAGAGGGGGACAGCGGGTCCAGGAGCCCCCCCCCCCCCCCATCCATCCCCCTTCCACCCTTTCGTGTCCACGTCTGGTCCTATGCGACGCACAACCAGAGAGGCATAGATCAGCCAGACCCACTTAGGACACACTAGCCCTTCTTTCCATTTCATTGACTTTTTGTTTGTCTTCGGATGTTTCAGTTTGTCTTGTTCCTGCTTTACCACAGAACTTCGCACGTTGTGTTATCAGGATTGTCGGATCGTCGGGCATAATGACAAGGCATTATTCAGCACACACACACACACACACGCGCGCGCGCGCACATACACACGCAGAGAGAGAGAGAGAGAGAGGAGGAGAGAGAAGAGAGAGAGAGAGAGAGAGAGATAATGATGATGATGATGATGATCATCTTTATTTCCAAGGGTAACAGATAAGCAACTGCAAACACTTTTTTTAATCCGGCCTTGCCCGCTGAGAGAGAGAGAGAGAGAGAGAGAGAGAGGGTGGTTGGAAATGGTAAGCTGTCTTTTCGTTCCTCTTCGAATGTTTCACGGACATCCTGCCCCCGCCCCTTCCTTCCTCACACATAACACATTTGGCATACACTGCTGAGCTTGAACTGAGCGAGCTGTCTCTCCCCCCCCCCCCCCCCCCTTTCCTGATCGTGGACAGATATTTCAAGGATTTGAGAGATGAAACGACGCTGATGAAAAATAAAATCGCAGACAAATGTGCGCATCTCGAACAACCTACACCTGTTACTTGAACTTCAAATCTGATAAAGTATGCTCTCCGGCCTGCTCTTAGCAGTTCGTAACCACAACCGACACTAGTATTTTCCTCATGGAACTGGCCTGTACGAGAAAGAAGGAACGGGGGAAAAAAATAAATAAAAAAGGCAGCGAGCGATTTCTTCTCGTGATTGTCAGAACAACTGAGAATCCATACTTGCTCTGAACAGCGCGTTCGAGCTATTCTAATAGCTTCGTGAAAGCAACTTTTGTCCTACATGTTCCTTCTTATCCGATAACACGACATATATCCCCTTTCCCACCCCCTCGAGTAAAACAATTACTACGCTGTTTTCCTTCACTTCCGGGACAGAACACATAGAAACAAGTTTACAAAACGCAACAACGGTTTGAAACGGCTCAATTTGTCAATCTTAACCGCGCGCTGGGTCACAAGCCGCCACGACAAGATGCAGGGGAATCCCTTTCGTGACATCATCCCAGCTGAAAGCGGAGCCCTCTGCGCCGCCGCATGTTTGTATACATTGTGTAGGAAGGAGCAACGCCGCCCCGACAAATAGGACGCTTCATGTTCGTCAGTTTTTTGCCAAGAAAACTACCACTGCCTCTACTGATCAGTCTGATGCTGTTCATCATGTTTGATTTGTTTCAAGGGACCCAACAGCATGTAACGCGAGGAGTTCTTTTACCGTGCTGGCTTAATAATCCCGAGTCGAAAAGGCAACACCTCCGTGCTCGCAAAGCGGACAAGTCGAAGAAGGTTGGAAGTGAGCAGACGAGAAACATGTGCCAGTTGATCGAGACAAGGCCGCTGCGGTGTTCTGCGACAGTGTTTTTCGGAGTGTGCGAACCAGATATGGATGTGAGTGTTGCAAGTTTGTGTATGGTTTGTAAAACTATAATGTTTTAAGATTACATTGTGACTTAAAGGAAATGAAAATTTATTATTTTCCATCGATTGGAGGTTGAATGTAAATCACCGACAGCTGTCCTGAAGGACTGCATTCGGATCCATGTGTCGTAATCGGCCAATCATAGCTCTCTCTCCCTGGCCAGAATGCGTGTTCAGCCAATCAGTGATTAGAACGGCGCGATGTGCTTCGTTGGCCTTTCGACACTTTTGTGTCCCGATTTACTTCAGTTTATACCGACGTTTTGTCCAAGTAAAAATCGGTTTCGATCGCGCGAATGTATCGAGTGCGTTGTAACATTAGGTAAACTGTCGTGTTTTAACGATTTAGTAGGTCTTTTTTGTCTTTTTGGCATTGAAAAATAGCTCTCAAGAAGCCTACCGTCGACAAGGCGCGTGTTGCTAAATTTAGCTTCCGATCAAAAGGTGGTGTTTCTTTGGGACCGCACGTTTCTGACAAGAGCTGGTAAAGGCTGACTGGGGCACTACTTGCGGCGAACGTATTACTCGAACGGGAAATTCGAAAATATAAATGCAAATTGATCAAGCAGTAGACCTTCTGTTGATGTGTATGATTTGCCATCATGAGCGTTTACCAGAATAAGTTAAGCAGAGGGTCGCCTTTACATCGAAATCAGAAAATTCATTTTCTTTGCGGAGGAATGTAACGTATAAATACGCCACGTGTTTGTGCAGTCATTTTATGAAATAAAATGGTATTTTCTTCACCGTTCTGACTATAAACTCTCTTTTAAGCCCCTCAGATTATATTGTTAACATTTGTTCATTTCAGCTTGATGCATGTGGTTTCAGTGGTCATGAACACCCAAACACCAAACCGCACACCTCCCTCTTCCCCGCTTTGTTGTCACACACGGAATAAATAATCTGCATACTGTACACGCACTTCTGGCCGCCATGTTTGTGGCAGCCATTTGCAATGAAAAACATTAGCTAGAAGCAATTATTGGAGTAAGTATTTCATATTTTTTACAGGTAAGATATCAAATGTGATTATTATGTATTCATAGTCACAAATGTTTGTCATCAGTTTGGTGTCTGGGGTCGGAATAGACGTAAAAAAGGGGGTTATCGTCCCTGTAGTTTTTAGCTTTTCCGCGAAAGAACTTTGATTGTTTTGTCGCAATTATTTACAAATATCAGATTTTCTGAGTATAATTTGGGGCTCTTTCGCAAGCTGCAATGATG
Organism: Conus ventricosus; assembly: GCA_018398815.1. Taxonomy (NCBI): domain Eukaryota; kingdom Metazoa; phylum Mollusca; class Gastropoda; order Neogastropoda; family Conidae; genus Conus; species Conus ventricosus. The sequence continues at coordinate 40,115,349 of CM031620.1, forward strand.
ACCATATCTACAGAAATAAGTAGGCCACAAGTAGGTGTGTATTCTTTTAGATTTTTATATAAATATGGGTTTAAAATATGGGTACCCCGAAACAGAGCGCACCTGTTTTCATTTCGTCAAGATGTTAAAAAAAATTAGTGAATTTTGTGTGTTCGGTCTTTCTTGTTGATGAGAGGCACGTTTATCTTGTAACCATGCATTGTACATGCAGGACGTATGTTCGTTATTTATGATACATGAAATAGAAAGTCACAAACAATTATTTCCAACCAAAACAAACCCAACTTCCGCCATACCGTTTTCCCGAGAAAATTTTTGGGCTCTTCAGTGGTTTTCCCATTCTGTTTCTTGTATAATACTAGAAGTTTAAGAATAAGATGAAGTACATTTGCTGCTTCTGACATTAAATTGTAGTTTGAATACAGTGTAGAATTATCTTGATGTCTGTATAAAATACGTTTTTGTTGTTTCAAGTCAATGATACATTGTATTCATCATGAGCATCAAATCTACAAAGCATTCATTCCAAATCAAACCCTGAGATAATGTCACTCAGAACGCATTACGATGTATTCTGGATTCTTTCTCATGATTGCTGTTGTTGACCGTGAAAATGTCAGAAATTCGGCATTGTATACAGTACTTTGTGAAACTATTGCAAGCCAGGGCCATTTTTCAGCTTCTGGCAAATGTTGCAGTTAGTAAGACACTCTGCCTAACATGTTACATCTTCTTCCTTCTTCTTCCTTCTTCCAGATGGGGATGTTTAACCTGCCCCGTGCCCACAGTCTTCACGTAGACTATTCTGGCACACAGGTTGCATGCATTGTGTATTTTCGTGTAGCGGTACTCACCCGTCTTAGGACATGAGCATCGGGATCTTTAGAGTCCGTGTATGATCTTAGTGCATGTGACACAGACTAGACCTCGGTTTATAGTCCCATCCGAACGACTATATGGGGAATGGAGTCAGAACCAATGTTAACTCCGAGGGAAAAATCCCCCTATACCGAAATTCGAACCCGCAACCCCAGGATCACGAGTCCGGCGCTCTACCAACTGAGCTATCGGCCCCCAGACATTAAGAGTAGCTTGTTGGTTTTCTTCGTTGTATGGTCAAATCTGTACCAGAAAGTTCAATCATTCCTTGCCTGATGACAGCCCTGATATGGCCCTTTGCGGTCGGTCGGCTGGGCAATAAGTAACATTTACCTTACCTGAGCATCTCCATCTATTTTGTCCATTATGTCCTGCCCAGCTGACACTGAGCCTTTGTGTCAGGTGTTAGTGGGGACTCGGTGAACGTAAGTCTAGAAGAAAAACAGGGTTTTGATATTTATTTGTTTTGTTTTTGTTTGTTTGCTTTTTGGTCCAAAAACTTTTTAAAAAGTTAGATCATGTCCCCACCACCTCACATGCATGCACACACATGTGAGAAAGGCAAATGATTGGCCCTAAAATTTTGTTTTTAAACCCATAAAATTAAAAGAAATAAAGTGCTGGTAATAGATGCTGGTTAGATTCGGAAAAGATAGAATCCTGGGGACATTTGCTTCCTCCCCTTTCCCTTACCTTTTCGGGGTTATACAAGAGTGCAGGCTGCATGGATTTAAAGGAAAAAAATCCAGATCAGAAAAATTAAAACTATAAGTTAGAGAGGTTATGTTTGTGAAGTCGCAGGTCTGTAGTCGGAGAGGTTATGTTTGTGAAGTCGCAGGTCTGGGGAGACTCTGTTAGGGTGCTTTCCGCCAGTTCCAGTGTGTAGATTCTTTGTGAAAGTGGGTTTTTTGTTTTTTTTTCTGGTTCGAATATACTTTATTCGTGACACTTGTTTAAATAGAGAAAATTATTTGTAAAGAAAATCATTGATGAATTAACTCTTATAGTATAATTTAGTTTTGAAATCTGTCAAATCTACTAAATCTTCTGTTTGGAAGGCATAAAGACCTCGCATTGATTAAGAAAGTTCTGTAAATGAGGAAAAGACTATCATAGTGTCAGTCCATGTGAGGAAAAAGAAAGTGAAGGATCAAGCGCTTAAAATTATTAGTTTAAAGAATAATTTGATAGCTTGCAGTGAATTGGCAAAATGCATTTAGAAAATCGTTGATAATGGGTATAGCTTGACAGACTTGGCGATGAAGAACTTTTCTAGTGCAGAGACCATCATGTGTTGGTGTTGCCTCTGAGAAGGTTGACATGGTGATGAGACATGTTGTTGGTGTCATATGATCATTGATGAAAATGTAGCTTTTTTCCCCTGCTGGTTGTCAGTCTTCACCCTTATCTTCCAGACATCTTTCCATCTCCTTCAGTCTGAAGTTAATGAAAAGAAAACAGAAATATTTATATTCTGAAGGACCTGTAGTTTTGCAGGATGTATTATTTATTTGGAAAGCGAATCACATGCATACATGTAGGCACACTAAGATATAAGTATTTCACCCATTTTTACATAATTGTAATTTTGTATGCAATATTTTCTTAGAGTGTATTTTAATTTTCTTTAAGATTGTAACCAGATAGAGAGACAGAGGGATGGGTTTGCAGACTGATGGTTTGCTAGTTGTTTTCTGAAGTATTTTGTGATTCATTCTTTTTATTCAGAATTTGTTAGGACTTGCAATTCTCTCTCTCTCTCTCTCTCTCTCTCTCTCTCTCTCTCTCTCTCTCTCTCTCTCTGGCAGGCTGACATATTTCAGGATCGGGGGGGGGGGGGGGGGGGGGGGGGGGGGGGAATCTTTTCTCTCTCTCTCTCTCTCTCTCTCTCTTCTCTCTCTCTCTCTCTCTCTCCACGCCAAATATGCTTCAGGATCAGGGTGATGGCTGGAATGGTTGCAATCCATTTTTCAGAATTGGTGGGATGACCTTAGATTTTTCTTCTGGCTGTTGATGGATGAGTTATGTTCCAACGTTTAGCAGCTTGCTAATGGACATTTTTTTCCATTTGATTCAGCGCAAAGATGTTCTCAACATTAAGAAAGTGGAACAAGGAATGTTATAGTGTTTTGTATCAGGCAGTCAAAAACAAACAAAAATTATTTTTTTTTAGTTCACAACAGCATTATGGTATTGGCTTAAAGGTTTTCAGATCCATACTGGGAGCAGAGTTGTTGCTTTACTCTTAACTTTGATGTATAACAATAAGTTTTTACATTAGTTTTAAGAGATGTAAAATTTATGAAATTTTTGTCGGCAAGGGAAATAATTTGGTCCACGGCATCCATTTCAAAAGAATCGACTGCTGTACCGTCAAGGTTATATTAGGTATATATATATGCATGCTAACTTATGTTTGTTTTTTTTTGGGAGTACAAGCATAAATTTGCCAGTAATTCTTGATACTTGAGTAATGTGTGGAGGAATATTTTACACAAAATTAGATAAAGTGGTTGCTGGTACAGTGGAATTCTGTACAACAGCCCTGAAAGTAAAACTTTGGTTGATGTAGAGTGGAATCTTTACAGGGAGGTAGACTGCTAGCAGTTGATAAATTTTGAGAAAACAAAAAATTCCCACAACTCTACCTGGTTAGCCTTACTCAACAGGAAAAAAGGCAAATGTGACCATTAGGTCTAGTTAGAAATCGAGGGAGAGAGAAGTGGGTGGTGGAGTTCAAGTAAATGGAATCAGGTTTTAAATTTTTTAGCACCCCTGCTTCCCCACAAAAGCTGCTATAAGCATGTGCTGTGGAAGGAAAAAGGGGGTTTATTTTTACCCAGTGTTACTTGGGACAGCTATTTAAAGGCATAAGGTTTGCATGCTTTATTTTGAGCTGAAAAGGAGATAAGGCAATGAATGGGTTAATGGATGCAGCTTTTGAGAGTGATACTCGTATTTCCTGACTAGTATCTGTCTCACGCTAAATTGATGTGGACATTTTTACAGCTTCCTGTCCTGTCAGCATTATCTTGATCATCCTTTTAGTTTAACGTGTTATCAATTTGAAACAAATGGGAAAAAGTTGCAAATTCTGTTGCTTAGTTCATGCACTCTGTCATGGTGACCTAAGTTATGATTTCCTCAACCTGTCCATAGCCTTGATGAGTTCATGTTAAAGTTATTGGTACTAGCAAGTTCTTGGGGACTTTGAAAGATGAAGATAGCGACACCTTTAGTAAATGGACCGCACATGTTCACTTCATGGCTTCGTGACAGTTGCTCGTTCACCAGAAAAGTTGGTATCCTCAGGGTCTGTGTGTATCAATAATTTACCAGTTTAATAGATGAAATATGGACAAAACTGTTGACCTCTGATATTGTGTACTATTTTAATTTTCATTGGATGAGGTGTTGGCCATGGGAAAGTGGACTGCTTGTGTATGTGTGTGTGGCAGTTGACTTTCACTGATGCTATAACCCTGGAGGCAACTGTATTTTGTTTGGCTGGTTGCTTGTTTCATGATTTGCCTGACGAGTTTGCTGGGTCAGGTTTAGGGCGGTCATTTGCCCTGTCAAACACATCCAATGGACTTTTAGAGAAGACAGGCTTATCCGACAGATTCTGTCCTTGCAAGCTTACATTTGAGTCACAATTGTATGATAAACAATGTCTCTTCTGCTTTTACCCCCACTGTTTGCCACTACCACAATTTTTTTTAAAATTCTCCACTCCTTTATCTGCCATCTCTCATGACCATGCGTGTCCCTCCCCATTCCTTCTCTTCATTCCCCCCCCCTCCCTCCCCCATCCATCTTTTGCTTTCTTTGTCCATCTGTCCCTTGTCCAGGGCTCCAGTTCAGTGCAGTTATCAAGAGTGTTTTCTCCCTTAGACATTGTAAAGGGACTTTTTATCGCGAAGATTTTTAACGGGTACTAAGATTTGGACCTGACACCCTCCCTCCCTCAAACCCTTGCTTTGTTTTGGGTTGATCTTAAAGTAGGGCTGGGTGCAAATTCATGACATTCTTTCTCTCTCCCACACACATGCACACACATACACACACTCAGGTCACACATGCTTGCACACAAGCATGCATGCGTGCACGCGCACACACATGTGTACACACACACTATGTACAGAGAGAGAAGAGGGATATTCAGGAGGAGGGGGTGGGGGTGGTATTGAAGAAATTGTTAGAAAATTTGAGACCCATAGTTGGCGAAATGTCTTGCCATGATCTTACTCCTTGACACAAGACTTCAAGTTGGTGTTGGTGCAGATAGTGTAATAGACCAACAGCACTTGGAAAGCCACATTCAAAAAACTTCAGTGACTTTGAATTCATTGTCTCTTTAAAATGAATCCGATTCCTTTCCTGGCATTTTCATTTTAGTGGTGATGGAGCATCCAACCTTTTAAGACAAGAGAACAGGTAGCCAGTCTTGACAAAGCATGAATGCTGTTGAAGAGAAGCCATGTCACTGCTGCACGTGACTGGGCTCAAACTCTGATAATGGCCCTGTGATATACTTTGGTATAACAGTTCTGTGGGTTCACAAAATAGGTTGCAGACCTATGGTGTGTCATCTGCTTGCAAGGCACTGTGACAAGCAAAGTCTGGGGGCAAAAGAATTACCCAAGCGACTCAGTTCCAAACTCTGAATGCCTCTGTATATAAACAAGCTGCAGTCTTTCGTGTGCAAGCTTTAATGATGAGAAAGGGTGAATGTATGCGTGAATGATTTATGATAAAGGGCGAAAGTCACGCAGTCCGAAGATTTTCAAAGGGGTTGTTATAATCAATACCACATTGGAAATAAGCAGGTATATGTGTGAATTTGGAGCCATGCTGTCTGTATTGTTCTTTGGATATTGCACACTATCTTGAATCATTAATCATGATGAATACAGCTTGCTTTGATATATCAATCAGTGGTACATAATGCTGGCGTGAAACTGGAAGATTGCTTTATGTTCACAGGCAAAATCCTCCATAACCTATCTACCCACTTGCCTCCCAACCATATATGTGTGTGTGTGTGTGTGTGTGTGTGTGTGTGCACGCGTGCGTGCGTGCATGTGTGTGTGCTCTTCCCAACCCGCAGATGAATGTCATTTGTTCAGAAAATGTTATTTATGTTCTTGCAGGTGGGAAATGATTTTGGGCCTGGGATCTTCTGTCCTGATTTCTTACCACGTCAATGTAGCCGCCCATGTGCTGGCTGTTGCCTAGTTGTGAAATGTATGAAGGAAAGAACATTCATTATTCCCTGGTGGACAACAAACCTCTCTGCTCCTTCAGCAAGAAACAGTGCAACAGCGACGTCTCAACGGGTATGGATTCTGTGTGCGACACATTCTGGAGGATCCCACAGCCCGTTTCGAAGATGTGCCTATGTCGCCAAGTCCAGTCAGCACCTGTGTACTCAGGCCATTCCTCAAGGGGAGGACAGACCGTACGTATATATTGTTTGCATTTATTTTTTTTTCGGGACTTAACCGTTTCACATTGTTTTATTTCATTGTGCGACTTTTCTTTTGATGGTATACATTGTTTTATTTTATTGTGTGACTTTCTTTTCATGGTATTCGTGCTTAGATTTAGTGTTAAAGTAATTCCTTCAATGTAAAATCTCAGCAGAGAAGAGAATTTTTTTTTTTTTTTAACTGGACCTGTTGAAAATTTAAATGTAATAATCAGATTGATAAGTTTTGAAGTTTTTTTTTTTTTATTTCCTTCTCCCTCTCATCTTATCATGCAGAGTATCCTTTAATGAAAAAGGCACACTTAACTCATTGAGTATACCTAAAAGTTTCAAGAGTTCAATGAATTTGGCTTCACCAGTGTTCCCTTCAAACAGAATAGATGGAGATTACTATTGGTTACGCAGTGATAGTATTATCTCTATGTCACAGTCATATTAATACATTCAAGAAAAGAATGTCTTTCATATCTGAACCAAGTCACAGATGTTGGGTGGAATTCTGTGATCACCACCCCTCATTCTCATATCCTGTTTGTTTAGCTTTTTTTGTTTTGTTTTCGTTTTGGCCCAAGAGTTGAGTGCATCTGCCTTGTTATGTCCTGTTATTTGAGTCGACCCTCCTCCCTCTTCTCCTCTTCTTCATCATCTCCTCAGACAACATTTTCTGATTTTTTTTTTTTTCAGGGTATGAAAATATCGGGGGAGTTGTTTTTAACGAAACAATTTCTGATATAATTTTAATAGAAATCACTGCTTCGTCTTTCTCGTTTTTTGATTTCGAAGTAATTTTTCCTGTCAAAGGTTTGCATAATATGACTTCAGTATCACTGATTCAAGGTTTATACTTACAGACGCTGAATATTTTACTTAGTTTTTTTATTTTGTTTTCAGATACTGCAACAATCACATGCAAGTGCTGGGAATGCTTCCTCGACGGGAACGGAAACCAAAAAAGGAGAAGGATAATAAAGACAAAGATACAAGCAGCAAAGATAACGTGACGTCTCTTGATCCCAGCAAAATGACATTTGGAGACCGATTGAAGTCCAAGAAACTGACAATTCCTAAGCCACCGGCAGCCTCGCCGTTAATGGCAAAAATAGTAACTCCTGTGGATGACCCAGATGACCCATACGCATTTCATGATGCAGCTCCTGAAGTGCCCCCAGTGGCAAATTCAATGGCACAGAGTGGACCAGTTGGAATGTTGCCGGGTGGGTTGGCTGACCTGGCATCCAAGTCACCATGTCCTCAGTCTCTGCCGTCTCCTTCACAGTCACGTCCGGCTGGGGAAGGGCAAGGGATAGGAGGGATGCCAAAAGCCAAACTTTACCCAGAACTGGCTGAAAAACTTGAAAAAGCAAGGCCAAGCCAGGAGGCAAAGACATCCAAATCTCGCGCCCGAAGTTCACGAACGATGAACAAGCTTCAAACTAAAATTGCTCAGAATAAAATCAAAGACAAACTTCGCAAGTCTCAAGAATCAAACCAGGCAGAGCTCAGTCCTAGCCATGTGGCCAGCCCAGAACGAATGGGACTGGGGACATCTGCTTTGTTAAACTCTGGAATTGTTGGTGCTGAGTTCGGCCCAGTTTCAGGAGCAGACATAAACTCTATAAATCTGAACACAACTCCGCTTCATTCTTTGGCTTTGCCGGGAATGGGGTTACCTCCCATAGACAACATACGAGGGCAAGGGTTGGGTTCAGGAGCTTTGTCAGGATCAGCACCTGACATACTTGAAATAGACCGTTTGAAACAAGGCGGTGTAACTACACACCATCCTTCATATCATTCGTTACCTCCTCCTTATCCAGGCTTGCCAGTGAAAAGGGAACAGCATTTCTCCCCAACACATGCAACAGATAACAGTCGAACAACAGGACCAAGTCCGCTTGTAGAGACTCCTGTGACAACAAGTTTGCCTTCTATCACTCACCTTAATCCATATTTATCATTTTCTCAAGCTTCATCTTTGTCCTTGCCAGTTGTCAGCCCAGCACAGTCTCAGCCTCATCATCTTCATCTTCAGCATCAATCACTTTCACCACATCAGTCACATTCACTGCCGAGGCATCAGTCTCAGACTTCACCAGGAAGTACACACAGTGTTATTTCTGCGGATAAAACGGACTTGCTTTTCTCGCCTCAACTTACATCAGTGTTAAGTCGAACGGTGGCCAATAAAACATCAAATACAAACAGTGCCAATAGTGCATTTCCGCAAACTTCTGCCATATTGACGTCAAAACCACCACCCCTCAATCCCCTTGTTGCGCCAAGGTCAGTTGATGTCAGGTCGTCCATTGACCTGCCACCCCCTCCACCTTATGTTCCTCGAACTCGTACATGTTCTGTCCCTACCTCGGTGACCAGTTCAAGTTCAGTATTATTGACACACATACAGAGACCTAAAGGCATCTTAACAGAAAAGGAAGCTCGTTGTCGATTAAGAAACGATGATGCTGTGAAACTCTATGGAATGTACGCCCGCCAGAAGATCTACAATCATGTGTTCATGAACTCCACTATGAGTAAGTATTGTATTTACTACAACTGTATCCATTTTAATGTTTGTGTGGATTGATTAGAAGATGTCTGTTGAGCCTGTACAGCTCAGTAAAACCTTCACCACTGATAAATTTCGGTCTCTTTCCACCAATCTCTGTATTTGCAGTTGGCACACATAATGCATGTACAGACGCAGTGGTCAGAAAGTCCTCACCTGGTACTAGCCATTTGCAAAATTTGCTTTTATGTGGTATGGATTAAAGCATTAAAAGGTTCCACAGCTGAAATCGGTGCTCAGTCTTAATCCTCAGTAAACTTATGGTGTCAGTTGTCTGTTTTCTTAAAGTGGCATTTTGTGTGTGGAAATAAAATAGATTTACTGACCTTTAGAGTTGTTGGGAGAAAAAAACAACAACAGTGTCTGTAGTAATTTAAAGTCGGAGGATTCAAGTTTCTTTGCAGTTTGGACATTTTTGTGACATGACAAAAAGGTGTTAGAAAACAGTGTCTTGAGGTAAAAATCAACAAAAAATGCATTGAATTCTGTACGATGTTGTTAACATTATCCATCTTACTCCGGCATAAACACAGTTCTGGTGAAAATTTGCAGGTGTTGGATTCTGAACCAATATCCAGGGAGTATAGATACCTTTATAAGTGAAATTTATGGTACTTACTGCTGTGAAGGCAATGAAGTAAATAGACTAAACTAATTTTACTTTAGTTGGATTACATAGGCTTCGATTCTGACAACTGATGTATGAGGCAGACTTCTGTCATCTTTACATCAGAATATTGTAATAGTATTAGAATATTAACCCTTTCACTGCTGGAAAGTTGTCATATTAGCTCTTGTACACAGTGTGAAACATCTTTACTTCACATTCTGTCTAAATAGTAGAAGACTAAATGTTCTGTTGTCTTACCTCTGATTTCTCATTCTCAAGCCTCCATTACGTGTGTGCAGGCAATGCTATATTGAGTTATGACAGGGCTCCCCATGATTGTTGTTAAAGGATACCAGACCTCTGTCTGTTGTTAAAGGATCCTAAACCTCCAACAGGGTATTTCTACAAGTCCTGGGACTCCCAGGTCAAAATTTTCAAAGGGTCCACTATTCCGATCACTGTCACTTTATGTCTGAATGTTACTGATAACTTGGACATGCTATATATTCAGTGTCCATTCATTTATAATATATTCTAAGGCACTAGGGACTTTTTTCCTTCACATAAACATTCTCTGAGCTCTCTCTCTCACTCTCTCTGTGTCTTAAGTCTCTGTCTCTATGTCTTGTTTTTTAAACGCACACCCACGCATGCGCACCATATGCACACACACATACCTACATGTGTGCATACATGTGCACACACAAATTGGAACACACATACACACACACATACACACACACACACACACACACACACACACACACACACAGTACACTGACAGTAACACATGAAATCTTTGTCAAATGAATTAAGTCAAACGTTTATAAATATCGCATAGTATTACTGGCATGGCAATATGCGACATTAGCAATCATTATGATTATGGCTTTTGGTTTTTCTTTGATCAAAACTTTAAGACAAGGCCAAGATATGTGTATTTTGAAAGTCGGTTAGTATGAATGAATGTAGCAGTGTCAGAATTAGTTAGACAGGAACTTATTATTTCGTTCATCTTGCTTGTCTTGCATATTAAGGCAGCCGGCTTTGTAAATTTAAAGATTCTGTTGCATATTGTGTGTTTGTTTATAAATGCATGTGTTTAAATATGATTGTCTTGCATTTCCACCAGCACATGATGATCTGCTCTTTATAAAGAGGGAATTAAATTTTTTCAGGCTGCTCTACAGCACACAGTATAAAATAGTGTGCACATTCCTGATATTCAGTTCAGGGAACAGTTTTGGCTACTCTTTGTTAAGTGTTCATTTTGTTTTGTTTTATTTATTTTGTTTTTGTTTTTGGAGCTGGCGAAGATGAAGCTTCATTCTGATGGAAGCTTTTGATTTCATTCACAGATTTCATTTAGTGCAGAGCAAAGCAAAGAAGACCTTGTATCCACTGGCAAAAGTACCTTCCATAGAACTTTGTGGTCTTCATACATGGCTACTGGTGTTACATTGTTGATAGTAAAGCCACAACCTTTCCGGGCATAGCTCTGTGTGCACAGCAAGTCCCTCTAGCTGCCTCCTTCACTCTCACTGACTCTGACCAAGACAGAAAAAGCATACTTGACGGAGCAGACGTTTAATGCTTGATGCAGAGACTTAGTATATCCCTGGACCTGCTGTTTTTACTTTCAGACACTTAGTATATCCCTGGACCTGCTGTTTTTACTTTAAATGCATGCCATGACTCCGACTGAAAATCTGTAATGCTTTTTTTTCCCCTCTGCTTCTAATGCATAATGATGGACACAGGGGCGCATTAGATGTGGAGCCCTGTATGTCTGCTGAATTGTTTTTGCACTACCTGAATTTACTTTTTATTAACTGTCTTTTTGCTAAAGGCATTACCTGAATTTACTTTTATTAACTGTCTCGGTCTTTGCTTATGGAGGTAAAATGGAAATTTGAGGGAACAAATTGTTTTCTGTGTTGTTTATCTACTTGTTCCCAGAAGAAATCAAATTATCTGGGAATTCCTGGCGTTGGAAAGTTGATTGGTCTGCACTGAAGCTGACTCAGACCTCTTTATACTTGTGATTTTGCTGTTTTGTAACCTTGTTTGTTGAACATATGAATACAGGGAACTGGGGGAAAATCGCACTTAAACAAAAATCTAAAGACGACGCCCTTGAGTAGTTATTGGTCTTGCTGTATCAGTGTATGTAAGCATTGTGTTGTTTTGGTGTGCTTTGACCAAATATGAAGCGGTGATGGCTGTCACTAACTTGCAAGCATGAATTGTGCTAGTTGTGTCTGACTTGATCTTCAACAACATGTCAGTATGTTGAACAAAAGGCAATGAAGAAAAGAAAGAAAGGCAGAAAAAAAATTACCAGAGACCATAAATTTGTGCTCAAGTATGATGATGAATTGGCTTTGAAAATTATTTATATGGGCAGAAACTGTTTCTGCTGTAGTTGTGTGTGGAAGATACCTATCTTTCCAACTATCTCTGCTGTGCGATGTTAGGTGAAAACGAATTCCCCATTATATTTCCCCTAGCTGCTTTTACAAAAATTTGGAAGATTTGTAGTAAATGTCACTTTATACACAAATTTTTGATGAAAAGTATTCCAATAGCAATTTTATGGTAAACAGGTCTGTTGACTGCTCCGTCACTTTTTTTTAGTGGCATCTAGTCTAAAATTTTGGATGCCTAATTTACATGTGGAGAGAGCATTTCCAATTTGTCAGCCAGAAGGTCGAGTTGTCCAGGACAGTAGGAATCAGGATGTGTGGGTATTTCAAGCCAAGCTGTAGTAATCTCCATATTGAAGGAAAAGCTTACAGCCATGCACCCCACATCCCCCGTGGGATTGCCGGGGTGTGCCTATGGAGGTGGCACTGCTAGAATTCAGCGTCCCTGCCAGTCACCAGGGATGTCGTAAGAGGCGACTAAGGTGACACTGGTCCTCCAGGTTGGGGGTTGGGCACAGGGCTAACAACCCTGTCCCTTAAAAAAAATGATTGTTACAGAAACCAATACCAGAGCATCCGACACAGATGGCGACGGCAATGAAGCACACCAGGCAACTGGACTGATGACGGACGACAGCCAAACCCGAGAGGGAGCTGGCGCCCCGATGGTGGATTTGCTGAAGCCGAAACAGAAGATGAGGGTGGGTGCTGGAACGTCCAGACCTTGTACCAGACTGGCAAGATGCCCCAACTAGTCAAAGAGTTTGACAACTACAGCCTGGACATCTTGGGAGTCAGCGAGGTCAGATGGACCGCACAGGAAAGAGGAGACTGGCGTCAGGACATACCATTGTCTTCTCTGGAAGATCAGATAACCAACACTCTGAGGGAGTAGCACTTCTCCTCAACAGAAAAACAGAAAAAGCATTACTAGAATGGAAACCATTTGGACCAAGACTTTTGAAGGCAGATTCCACTCCAAATACACCAAGCTGACAGTTCTAGTTTGCTACGCACCAACCGAAGATGCAGATATAGAAGCCAAGCATGCATTTTACGATCAGCTCCAAGCAGCAGCGGAGAGTATTTGCGCCCATGACATGGTGCTGATCCTCGGCGATTTGAATGCAAAGATGGGCAGTGACAACACCGGGAGGGAGCATGTTATGGGCAAACATGGAATTGGTACCATCAACGACAATGGAGAAAGACTAGCAGACTTCTGTGGAGAGAACAACCTGTTGATTGGAGGCACCCTTTTTCAACACAGAGATATTCACAAAACAACCTGGACATCACCAGACGGGACCACCAAAAACCAGATAGATCACATCATAGTCAATCGGAGATGGAGGAGCTCCCTTCAAGATGTCAGGGCCTACAGAGAGCAGATGTTGCCAGTGATCACACCCTTGTGTTGGCCACCGTTTCCCTGAAACTACGCCGAACACGAGGAAGACAGGCACGTCAGCAGAGAATAGACTCTGACAGACTGAATGAGACGCTCACCAAACAAGCTTTCGCTGTGGAAATAGAGAACAGATTCCAGCCTAGGGGAACAACAAGAGTTAACAATAGACAGCTTCAACCAGGCCTTGCGGGAAGCAGGAGAAAAGGTACTAGGCTTCCGCCGAAAGAAGAAGGAAGAGTGGATAGGGAAAGGAACCTGGGAAAAGATAGATGAAAGAAAGCTGACAAAGCAGAAGATCAACAACACCAGATCAGAACGCTTGAAAGAGCAGCACAGAAGAAGATATGCAGAATTAAACAAAGAGGTAAAGAAGATGACAAGAGCTGACAAGAAGACTACATCGAGAAACTGGCAGATGAGGCAGAGGAAGCAGCTGGTAGAAATGATCTAAAAACGCTGTACAAGATAAACAAGCAGCTAAACAATGGTTCCAAAACAATGATGTACCAGTAAAGGACAAGAATGGGAAGGTCGTTGAGGGAGAGGCAGAAAAACTAAGCGCTGGAAAGAACATTTCGAGTCAGTTCTGAACAGACCAAACCCCCCTCACTAGCAGATATCCAACCGGCAGTATAGACCTGGACATCTGCATCGATCCACCGAGCCTAGAAGAAGTGACAGCAGCAATCAAAACAATGAAGAATGGAAAAGCACCAGGGCAGATGGGGTAACGCAGATATGTTGAAAGCAGATATTAATGTGACAGCCCCTATTCTGACGAGATCTCAGACAGGTTTGGGAAACGGGCCAGACCCCTGAAGCGTGGAAAACTGGTCTTATCTTCAAGTTGCCCAAAAAGGGAGATCTTGGAGATTGCAACAACTGGAGGGGCATAACACTTCTTTCTCTCACTAGCAAGGTATTTAGCAAGGTTGTGATGTCAAGGCTGACGGAAACCCTTGAGAGGAATCTCCGTCCACAACAAGCAGGCTTTCGCCCTGGACATCCTGCTCAGATCATATCTTCACTCTGCGCCAGGTTCTGGAACAGAGCAATGAGTGGAACACGCCTTTGTACATCAACTTCATTGACCTGGAGAAGGCATTTGACAGCATCCACCGAGAGTCCTTATGGAAAATCCTGAGACACTACGGAATCCCTGCAAAACTTGTCCGGGTCATTGAGATGCTGTACAGTGACTTCAGCGCACAAGTGATCTGCAACACGGAGCTCACAGACGCCTTCAATGTCGGCACGGGAGTGAAACAGGGCTGCATCCTATCGCCTTTCCTCTTCATCCTGGCCATGACTGGATTATGAAGAACGCCACAGACAGAGAGAGGAGGGGAATCAGATGGACCACGACAATGGTGGCAACAACAACACTGGAAGACTTGACTTTGCTGACGATATTGCCCTGATGTCACATCGCTACCAAGACATGCAGGAGAAAAACAGATGCCTTGGCAGCAACAGCTGGAAACCTTGGCTTGAAGGTCAACACCAAGAAGACAAAGAGCATGAGAATGAATGCCAGAGTCCAAGACAACATCAAACTGAACGGAGACGAAATTGAGAAGTTAGCGACTTCACCTATCTTGGATCCAAGATGTCAAATACAGGGGATGGGGAGGTGGAGATCCGGGCTCGACTTGCAAAAGCCAGCCAGGCCTTTGCCTCACTCAGGAGCACATGGAAGACAGGGAATATCCGCCTGAAGACCAAGTTACGAATCTTCAAATCAAATGTAATAAGCACCCTTCTTTATGGATCAGAATCATGGAAGATGACCAAAACCATCAGCAACAAACTAGATGTCTTCCAAAACAGATGCCTCAGACGCATTCTACGCATCTATTGGCCGAATACCATCACCAATGAAGAACTCCACCAAAGAGCAGAAACTGAACCCATCTCAACGCAAATCAAACGAAGGCGTTGGCGATGGATAGGCCATGGTGCTCCGCCAGCAGACAACAGCCATTTCCAGAATCGCCCTACGATGGACTCCTGATGGCCGAAGAAGAAGAGGACGCCCCAAGGAAACTTGGAGGAGAACAGTAGAGAGGGAGATGAAGGACAATGGTTGGACATGGGCCGTCTGGAACGTGTTTCAGCCGACCGACATCAGTGGCGGGCTCTGGTCGAGGCCTTATAGTGCTACCAGCACAAAGAGGACTAGATAGATAGATATGCACCCCACATAGTGTCCATCTATCGGCCTCTCCCCCTCATTCCAGTACAACCTCCACTGGCCACATCCTGCGTCTTGCAGTTGACTTGGCCCAGCCCAATTCAGTGTCGGGGAACCATCAACTTTGCACTTAAAAGCGTTTAGTTTTCGAGAGCTGAGATCAAACAACCTTTGGCTCGTCTTAAACAAGGCTGACATGGGGGATGGGGGTGCTGAATGGCCAAAAGGATTCAATCACGCTGCAGTTCGGTCTTTTTGGTTGTGAATAGTTCATTAGTCGATGTTAATTTATCTTAGCGATTTGATTGGAGAGTTTTGGAACACTCGCATCTCAAGTTGGTTGAGCATTTTTGTGATGTAGTTGTTACTTGTATACGAGATCCATAGTGGCATCTGATGATGCCACAACTGTTATGTAGACAGCAGTCAGGGGGTTGACTACACTATCAGTATCATGTGAATAGAATGTTATGAACGCTTTTTTTTTTCTATGTACAAACTTAATAAATGACCCCGCAGATATACTGCCATTTCCAGGCTAAGAATCACATGAATGATTTACGTGTTGTTGGTTGAACATACAAAAAAGAAAAAACATTGAATGAAAATAAGCCATGTTGTGCCAAGTAGCTGCATTGGAAAGCTGTGAAAACTGATAATGAAAATAGCAAACACTGTGTGAACAGAGCCTGTTTGTGAGTTACGACTATTGTGAACTGATAAGAAAGTGCAATGCAGTGAGAGAGGATAAAAAAAGTTTTCAGAGCCTTTTTCATTACTGCTTTCAGTTGGCTACCACTGAAGGACTTACTATAAATGTAGTCAGACACAGAAGAGGTTCAGGAACTCGTTATTGGCATTGGGCATGTTGTCTACATTGTGAAATTAATTCCCATTTGACACATCCCGATACTTCCGGTATTCCATCTCTGTACTGTGTTTACTGTGATTTCAGTGTTGTCACCTCTGGAAACGGTGCCTTTTTTGTGTGTGTTTTGGTTTATTGTTTGTCAAACTGTTAATTGTTTTGGACTGCTTCTTTTTTATTATACTGGGACAGTGCGCTGCACTGAATTAGTGAATATGTTGCCATCAGAATATAGCGTATGACCAGTGTTGAGCTGATGCACAGATGTATAAATGGAACGGGTCATACTCATACACAGTCATAGGCTTGGCTTCTCGATAATGGCATACATGTGTCATTTTGATTAAGCAGGTGTTGCTGTCAAGTGACTTGCCAAGCAAAAATATTATTGTAATATACTGTAGTGAATGACATTCATTCTGCATGTTGCTCATGCATACAATCGTTCTTTTTGTGGAGTAGTCAAATTTGATTATAATTTGCAAACATTGGTTCTCAGTTTGTCTTATCACCATCTGACAAGATACCGCTGTGAGGTAATGCTGTGAGCGAAGAGTAAAATTGGGAAAAATTCTTATACAGGCTGCTGCCAGTGTAATAGCTGCAGGAGGTTTAACTAAGGAAAACAACTATTTGCTCATAGTGAAGCGCAGGAGTTAAAGAGTTCAGGAACTAACGGAAAGTAGTGCTCATACTTAAAAAGCAGTTTCAGTTGGTTTGCTTTTAAGTGCCCCACTTTAGTGCTGGCTTTGTCAAAAAGTTTTTTGAACATTTGTGACATGTTGTTTTAAATGAAATGGAACAAAAAATTTCCAGTGAATTGCGTGAATTATTTATGAACACTGATTGCTTCTACCGCTCACAGAAAATGTCGAATTAGACTCTAGAGAACAATTTATAACATTTTCAGCAAAAAAAAGAAAGCTTAATTAAATAAAATGAAGTATATTTACCTCTTTAAAACTATACTTTTCTTTTAGTTATGTACCCTTGACAAGGAACATCATGTTGTACACAAGTAAAGGTGTTATTCTTCCAAGATTACACTCGGGGGGGGGAGGGGGGGGGGGGAAGGCTAAAAGAAAATCGAGGGTTGGATGGGAGTTGATTTGGTTGTTAAGATTAATAGTATTTTATAGATATAATAATACTTGCAAATTTTTTTTCCAAGTTTAGTGTAAGCTGTTTATAGGTTATGAATGGGTTGGTTCCCTGATGTGGCCCTTTGCGGTCGGCTGGGCTATAAGCAACATTATCTTATCTTATCCTGGTTGCCTGTTGGATAGCCTAGGTCGCTCATGATTTTTGTTTTGTTTTGGGAGCTGCTTTCCAGATATATTAGGATTACAGTTGAAAATATGTACTGTTCCAATTGCCATTTCAAAAGGAAGTAACATCAGATTTAGGAACTGTTAGCAATAGTATTATGAAATAAAAAGCCAGACAAACAAACTGTGAAGTTATGACCTATTATTTAGGCAATTTATACCTGGAAAATATTGCTTCAAATGTAAAGAAGAAAGAATGTTGTTCACAGACTCGCTCTTATAAATCGATCATCGAAATGTTTTGTTTTGATTTTAAACACTGAAGGTAGGAATAATATCAAATGTTATTTTCCGATTATAATTAAGAGTAACTACTCACAAAAATTGCATGGGATATGTTCCATATCCTTTGTGTTAGCCTGAAGTCGTCATGCCCTTTAAACAGAACACTGAAACAACAGACTTTTATCTTCCATGCTACAAAGTGGACAGTTTCTCTTGCGTGAGGCCATATCCAGCTTTTGTGAGGGAAAAGCTGTACTTTCTCTGTTGTCTTTTGAATGCTTCGTGCATTGCCCCTTGTGACAGTCCAGTCATGTGAGTCATATCCAGCAGCATCAGAATAATTTATATGATGAGGGGACCTTTTTTTTTAAACCTTGACTTTTAGAAACTCAAAAATCATGTTATTCATCTGATTGCGTGTGTGTCAGATTCTGAGTGTGTTTCACTTGGATTAGATTAAAGCAGTCAGTCTTTTTGTTGATTGTTGATTAGCATACAGTTCAATAACTTTGCGGTATCTTCCTTTGCATTTAAACATTTTATTAGTACACCAAGTTTATTCTTTATACTGCATATGATGAAGTCGTAGTTCATGACTGATACTGTTTGCTTCCAGTCGCAAAGAGGAATCGATATATCTTGCAACATGTGCAGAATTAAGTTTTTACTGATAGATTTTGTGTTAATTGTGATTGCGTAAATCCTTGAACTAGACTTCCGAGTAGTCAAATTAATTCTATATGAAAATGCCTAGACTATCGAGCAGGCTGGAGAACTTGTCAGATTCGAGGATTTCATAGGAAACCAACTGACTTTCGTTTGGAACACAGAAAACCACCTGACTTTATTTTAGAACACGAAAACCAACTTACTTTCATTTTGTGGAGAAACTAACATCTGAGGACAGAAAATGTGGAGAAAAAAAAAGTGAAACATGAAGGCTCCAAGAGGTAATCAAAAGTGAGGTCATGATGATAAAAGGCCGCAGAATTCACAATATCTTTTTTTCTTCTTTTTTGTTGTTGTTGTGAACGCTGGTTGATGAGTCTGATGAAGATGATGCTACAGGTGTCCACTCTGGTCTGAGACTGTATGACAGGGCTGTACAGACACTGATGTATCAGTAAGGAAATTATAGCAACACTGTCATCCATTAATTGCATGAAACTCAGCTGTGTGGTCCCAGTCTTTCTAATGGATCCAATTGGAAACGTGGGTCTGAGTAGAAGCTAGTTTGGGCAGAAAAATCCCACAAATAAAATTGGCTGTAAATCTGATGGGAATGGACGGGAGTCGGGCTATGTTAACCACTTCGCAACAGCTGGTTACATGCATAGATTCTATTTTGAAAATTTGACATCCCTGCTCTGGTAAGAGTTGAGTATGTACCCCTGTGGTCAGTTGGACTTTTAGCAAGAAGAAATGAGGTCTACATGTATATGTGCAGACCTCATTTCTTGTTTACTGCCCAGTAACTTATAAATACAATAATTGTGTCCATAAGAAAGAACATACTCTTTTCATTACCAAGTAACGTGCATTAATGCTGATAGTGATACACAAACACCAGTTAGTGCCAGTGCCTCTAAGAGAGCCATTTTGAGAAATTAATTGAAGTGCCACTGCCAGTGCCTCTATCATGTGTGAGGGTGTTTGCGTGTGTACTCTTGTCTTAGACCATTCAAAAGCATGCATAATTATAATTGGTGATCAAATTAATTAATTTTTAGTATTGATTTTGAGTTTTAAAGACCAGCGACTTAGAATCTTTGAGATTGTTCTCTTACAGGTTTATAAGTTTAGGAGTTAAAGCTCATCCATGAAACTTGATTCCGCTTACAAGGAGCAAAGAAAAGCCTTGCTTCATGAATAATTGGCATTCTGAGCATCAGGGGAGCCCTGGGGTTAATTTGTCATGGATCGCAAGTGTTGATGTTCGTTGCTCAGAAATGATTCAGTGATCAAACAGTCCACTAATAATGTACCAAAAGTATAATTGATGACATGACCACAAAGGTAGATATTTAAAGCCTGCATGGTAAGATGGAGGGTTTCCGGTCTTTGCAACCCCTTCAGTTTCATGTACAGTTTCAAATGATATTATATTTTGTTGTTGAGTACTTTTACTTTTTGTGATGAAAGCCAACAAAATATTATCAGTAGGAATATGTATGCATAGTTCAGCCTTTCACTCCCGGCCGTGGATATAGCCGCAGTTCAAGGGTCATGGCATAATTCGATCATCTGACCAGTCACATGGTATTTATACTTGCTTGGAAATGGCGGCTCCCATACAGATACAGTGTTTTTGAAGCGATTTCTCAGCAAGTTTTGGGTCGATTTTGATGCGGGTTTTTTTTTTTTGCGTTTTGTAAAGCGAAAATTAGTTGAGCAGATCAACATGGCTGCCAGAAGATATACTGCGAAAGAGGTGGTGAGAATTGTGTTTGAAACACCGTACGAAGGTGAAATTAGCAAGGACGAAAGTGAAAGGAAAATGAAGGTGACGTGGTTGTCGATCATCCTGACAATGAGTCAAGTGATTCGGATTATCGGGATGAGGATATTGATCTACCAAGTACATCGACAGGTAGGGGGCGTGGTCGTGCTGGTAGTGGACGTAGTTGGGGGGACATGACAGGATAGGAAAAAATTGTTAAAATGTGACACAAAAATTGTTAAAGTGTGGCGACAGTGGTTGACAACACTTATGTTAATTTTTTGCCAATTTTTTTTGTGACGGGTGAAGTGCAAGTAAACATACATCGCATCTGTAGCCGACATTGACATGCATTACTCGGCGCATCCCTGAACACACCGTGTGCTTTTTAAAAATTTTTTATAGTAAATAATTGCACTTGGTTGTTATGTCCCATCTATAGATTTGTGCACATTTCAACACCATTTCCACTGATATATTGAGACTTGAATTTTCATGTTTTTTTTTTTCTTCAAAATTTTTTTTTTTTTGGGTTGAAAATCTTGGTAATCTTCCCATGATTGTGAGTTATCTCTCTGTCAACATGAAACATATAATAATCATATTCTCCATTAGTTCAAGAAAATGTATACTTCTGTATGCTTTAGAGCAGTACTTGAATTTTTGCGATTTTTGTTGTGTTGTAAGGTTGGTGTTTTTCCCCAAAAAATTACAAATAGTTCTGGGAGTCAAAGGGTTAAACAACCAATAAACAACTACAAGTATTAACTACAGTATTACCCATTGATTGCTGTTTTTCTTGAAAGAAAAGGTAATTTCAGTTGTGCATTCTGATTTGTTTTTACCTCTGTTGCAGATCTGTGTGCGTCTGATGAAGAAAGCAGTGAGGATGATATGATGGAAGAACCTTTGCCATTCCAGAGGGACTGGAAGGTCATATCTGATGATGAAGAAGACAATGAATTGGAAGAGTAAGTTTGAATAACTGTTCTTTGATTTAGTTTAATAAGTGATTAAACACCCCGTGGATTCCTTTCCTCCCCCCTTTTTTTTTCTTGGTTTTATTTTGACTTTTACCTTTTTGTTGCAGTATAGAAGTTTGATCTAGTAAAAAACTAAAACAAGATAACTGGTATTGCATGATGCAGTAAGGATGACTTTTCTGGTAAAAATCTGACTTTGCACAACATTCATTGATAAAGTGTGTGATAAAGGTAAGTTGAAAGAATGATTTTTATCCTTCATGTTTTATAACTCAAAGTGATAGTACTGTTTTCCCCAGAGCAAAAGATATCCAAGTCCTGTTCATTGACCTCTGTAAACTACAATAAGAATTCAAATCTCTTGTCATAAAACTTCAAAAATTCATAAGGACGAATAAAGAACAAAAAAAGAGGCTTAATACGTTAATCTTTCACTTAATAATAATAGCTGTTCTGGACCTCTTTGCAAAGAGGGAAGGGTCAGCCCCATCCTCGTTTTGTGAACAGGGACGGAGAATTGCCTTCAGATTTACGCATGGTGAAACTGGGTGTCATGAGGGCCAGATACCGTCGCCACTGTACGCAAATGAAGCACGCTAATCGAATCAACACCAAGAATACAACTTTGACCAGAAAGTTCACCTTGGCCTTGATCAGGTTGGCCAAGGCATCCCCTACTACAGCTGCTCATACATTGTCTGCAGTCTGCAAAAAACCTCTGCAGTGGCCACAGGAGAGGTACTCATTATTTGATTTTTGTGGTGCCTCACTTTCTTTTATGAGCAGATAGCTTCTTCCCCCCCCCAAAATCACTTCTGTTGACATTTTCTAGCATTCATCACTTCATGGTATCTGGATGAAATTTTGTTGAAATAACTTACAGACTGGCTGTTCTGGGAATTTCTTTTCTTGTTTGGTTGTGTGCATGTGTATTTAATTCCATGCCTGCATTTGATAATAGAGAGAAATGTAAATTTCCAGCTTTCTATGAAGATGGTTTCCCGTCTGTAGGTGATGATTAAGAGGGCCTAGAAGAAAGCAGAGCGCTTTTTGAAATAATGCCGATTCTGTGGTATCTTCTTCTTTCTTTCTTCTTTCTTGCTGCGTTAGCCACAAAAGAAGTCCCTAGAACCATAGGCCTGGTCATGCGGACATCCCTAAATTAACCCGTTCACTGCCTAAAAATAGTACAAAGGCTTTCCCAGTGCCAGGGAAATCTCATGATTTGGGGGTCATAATTAACAAAAAATTCTAGCTCAGAAATACAAAAGATATAAAAATGAAATCTATATAATTTTTGAAGGAAATTGAATGAAGATTTTGAATCTGGGCTTCTTTTGTTTTAATTTTGATAATAAAAAAGTATTTAGGCATGTAGATTTGGATAGATTTTTTTGCACGATCAAAAACATATGTATTTACCACTACATCTTCACATCCAAACAAGAACACTAAGCAAAAAAGTTGAAAATAAAGTTTGTATTGTCACACTACACCTGTAAATGAAAGTAAAACAGTTTAGAAGTCTATCAAGACGCTTACACTCTATGCAGACTGACCAGTCCACGACCACGCCCCCCCTCTCCCCACCACGCCCCCTTGCTGGACTTCAACCCTCTCTTTCACCCCTCATCTTCCCCTACCTTTCCGTCTGCCCCGTGTCACGCCGCGAGCAGGCCACGCTCCCCTCTCGCGCTGACTTTCACATCACTGGCCACTGACACACAGTGCAGAGTACACACTAGGCTAGCTCGTTCAACGCAGTCAGCTGAACACACACTGAGGTCACACAGCCCTACTCAATAACTGACGAATATGGTTGGCAATTCCACCACTATCATCATCTCACCTTCATGCTCGAGTGAGTCGTTGAATAAAAGATTATTGTCTTTGTCAAAAATCAGCAGCAGAGCCTGCTCAGCTGTGTAAATACAGCCCTGATGTGGCCCTCTGCGGTCGGCTGGGCTATAAGCAACATTATCTGTGTAAATACGTTGATTTGGTCGCTGGGCTTGTCGAAGGTTGCGCCGCCATCTTTGCAAGCGAGACGAAGTGCTGGCTGGTCATCCAGTCAGTGATGAGAATAAATGGGCTTTCCCCTCACGTGTGGTCATTTACATATTATTTTAAGACTACAGACATATAAGGCTTTGTACGCACACACTATTTGAGTCTGTTGATAGAAATAGTAGAATAGTAACAAATGAAAATTCAAGAAAAATGCATGACGTCCAGGCACTGGGAAAGCATTTTTACTTCGGCGTCGGCTGACGGCTTAAAGGCACTCTTCGAGTTAAGGCTTATGAAGGGATTTTCCGGATGCCAGTAGGCTGCCTGCAGGATGTGGTGCAAGAGGACAGAGCGCTGGCTCGCTGTGGAAGTGGCCAGCACCCTACCCTCATGGGCCCGGGGAAATAAGACGGTGAGATCCTTATACGCCTGGGCGTAGGCCAATCTGCCCATCTATGAAGCTGGGTTTTTTAAAAAAAAATTTTAAATTTTATTTTTTTATATATATATATCAGGACCAATGTGCGAGTTGGAAAACAGAGAGAGAGCAACAACAAAACCAGTTTCTTTTTATGTCGGGTTTTTGTTTCATTCCTTGGTTTGAGCAGGCTCTGCAGCCTTTTGAGGTGGGTTCATAGGGTCAGTTGAATTAGTTCATCATGCTCGGCATTTTGTGTCTTTCCATCTTCCTTTTAAGTTTTTATTTGAGTTGTGCAATGTGTTTCAGGGGTCACAAGCGTAAACAGATTTGGAGGAAAGTGTGCCAGTACAAAGATGGTGCTGACAGACGGTGTACTGTCATGTGTCTTCCCTACACCAACCATTGTCGCAAACGTATCCTTTGTGTAATGTTTAGATAATGATTTATGTTTTGTTTATGTTGTAACATCCTGTGATTTAACTGTATTTTGTGCACATTTGATGAAAGTACGACAAGAACGATGAACTAAAAAAAAGCAACCAGACGAGCAAAGAAAATGAAGAGATGAAGTTCTTTAGAGAAGTTGAGCTGTAATTGCATTTGTGATGTAACCATTATGTTGTTTTGGTGTGCTTTAACCAAAGAGCAACAGCTCAAGCAGACTTGCATGCAAAATTGCGTCTGGCTCTGTCCGAGTCATTGACAACATGCTGCTACTTGGGAACAGTAGTAAGAATTCAGGCCATGAAATGACAGAAGAAAAAGAAGAAAAAACAAAAGCAAAAAAGACCTGGCTGGAGAGCATGAATTTGAAAATGATTTGTAATGTGATGAATTAATTCTGCTGTTGTTTCTGGAATATCTGAGTGTTGGCAGTACATAACTAGGTGAAAGCAAAAAAAAAAAAAAAAGAAACACACTCCCACTCAAGTTTTTACCCAAAAAATTGAAGATGAGTACACACACTGTATAGAAAATACACTAATTTTAGTGGAGAAGTACACTCATCGCCGTTTCAGGATAAAAAGAAAACAGCTGTATGTTGACAGAAGCAGGCATGGGAATTGTCAGCGAAAACGCTGATTTCCGCGGCAGTAAAATTTGCTTTCCGCGAAAACGAAATTGCGTCCGCGAAAAAAAAAAATCTGGGGTACAAAAAATATAAAGCACCGGTTTTAGCTGTTGCTGAACTAGTCTCGGCTGGCCTAGACCAAGTTATACTAATGCGAGCGTTATCTTGTTCTCTGTTCTCGTTCTCGCGGAAGTTTGGGTATGGACGATCGAGACTATTGCGGAACGCGAGCGTACTGTGTTTGCGTGCTGTGAACGCCTGCCTCAGTTACCCGAATCGCCAGCAACAGCAGCTATTAACTCTCGCGGGCAGCCCAAATTTGTGAATGTCGTGACTTTCTGCGCATGCGCAAACTTTGAACAGGCGAGTTTTCAACATGGCGTGCCTTGGTCGTGTGGTAAACTTCGGCGATCCTTCGAAGAAAGTGCCCAAATAAATGGAAACGGGAGTGGATATTTGTGTTGTGGAGGTGGAAATCGGAGATGTTAGTAAAGAAGGACCCCTTTGGGGACGCGCTTTCGAAAGATAAATATCAGTGGAGCTGCAGGGTGTATTGTCTGCAACAAAGACGTATCTTACGCCAGTCGGGTGTTTCAACACTGACTGACCATCTCCGCTCAAAGAAGCATCTGGATAAGTGTGCGTCTCTGGAAAGTAATCAACGTTTGCCAGTAAGATGTATTTTCAAGTATTATACTAGTTATCCGCTTTGTACTAGATGTTAGATCTCAGTTACAGCAGTAAACAAGCTCGATGACAGCAGTAAAAAAAGGGGAGCTGCTTGTATGACATTCTTCTCAGTGACACCCAGTAAACAGGGAGCTGCTTGTGTGACAGTCTTCTCAGCAGTAAACTTCAAATACCCTTCCCTTTTTTCTCTTCAGAGATGCTTGGCCTCAGCTCTAGAGGTAATCCCTGGTGCCAGTGTCTGTAACCATTTTCAAGTGAATGTGTGCAGGCTTAACTTTTCTTTTGTGTGTGTGGGGTGTTTCTTGTTTGGTTGGTTGACCATTTGGGGTGGTGGTTGATTGGTGATTGTTGGATTGGTTGGGTTGGTTGATTGTTGTTTTTGTTTTTGTTGTTTGTTTTTTGAGCCTGTGTGATCTTTGTAGTCAGCTGGAGATAAACTCATGAACTGAATAAAGACATTTGTGTGAAAAATTGTTTTTGTTTGTTGTTTTAATGCTAATTTACTTCTTTTTTTTTTACGTTCTTAAAATCCATAAAAATGAAGTCAGGATAAGCCCCAGATTGCACAGATTTTTATCTTGAAAAAAAAAAATTTTCCGGGGGGGCCATGCCCCCGACCCCCCTAGATTTCAGAGTTTTCCCTTTCAGTCAATTCCCATGCCTGAGAGGCTCTCTTTCTGTGCTGTATTAAAAGTGATGTTTTCTGTACATCTCTCTCTCTCTGTGTTGTATACTCATATGCAAGGTTAACAGACACTTCATAGTGGTCTGATGGATGATGATACAGTGAAACCTCTCTGTTATGATTCTGAAAGGTCAGGTTTAATACGGAGGGTCCCTTTAAAACGGAGGATCATACTGTTGTGCAGCTGTTCATAAACAACCATGAAAAAGGGCCCCCTCAGGAAATCAGACGGTCAAGACATGTTCACAGGCTGTACATAGTAGAAAATCTCCCATAAAGTTTGGTTATAACAAAGCACACTTTTGTTTTTTTTCGTCTGGCATCGCAGAGTGGCAAAAGCCTTGTTAAGAAGTACCGCTTCACCACCCCCCCCCCCCCCCTCCCTTGTCTTCGTCACATTCACTGGCGCTCAACTGGCAGAAGAGCTTGTGGAGTACCCATCAGAAAGGGGAGCTTTACTAAGTAAAACTAGTCGCAAACCGCTTTCAGGAATACCAGTGAACATTTTTTTTTCAAATATGGATAATTTCTCTATCCCCACTCTCACCTGAAATTGATCCTACGAATCTGTTTTTCTGTCCACAAGTGATTTTTGCAGTCAGAATTACAATTTCACCTTTTGTACATCTTTTGAACACCTTTATTTTATTTTTCACAAGAGTCTTGTCTACAGAAGGCACAAAAATCATATAGGTCAGTTAATTCTTAGCTGTGTTTACATGGGAGATCATCTTCAGCCACACAGCCAGTTTGTTATGACTCTGTATTTAAAGTATTTTGGGGTGTTTATTAGCCACTATGTTATTCAAAAAAGAAAAGAAAGATTCATATTGGAACGAGACTGGTCTGTCTTAGGCGAGTTGACTGAGGTGGTAATAATGTAGAGTTCATTGAATAGCTAAGTTAAAGTAGGTTGGTCATTCAGGCCACATCGGTAGGGAGTAATAACAGGTTTGGAATAGGAACGTTCCACTGTATTGCCAGTTGTGTTATTACTGTTGTCCTTGACTTGTGGCTCAGACATCATGTACAATGTGGACCAGCAGTTGTTCCAGTTCTGCACAGCGAAGTCGAGAACATGCAGTGCTGCATGCCCGTCATAGAATCCGTCATGACTTCCCTCTGTGCTACCCACACGCTGTTGTAGCGGTATGTACTTTGATTCCACGCTAGATGCGGGAGAATGCAGAGGTATACTGTTGGCTTCTATTGGCTGTGGGTTACAGTGTTTGTTTTTTTGCTCAGATGTAAAATCTATTCAAGTTCCATCCCTGTGGGGAAGCAAGGACCTAGTTCTTAATTAATTGTATATCTGGTGTTGAGGAAATTGTTAGCTGGAAATGTGCCCTTTTTATTTGTCTTTCTTTAACTGTCTTTTTATCGTGTTGTACTGTCGAGTTGTCAATTTTTTTTCCCGTTTTTTTTTTTTTTTTTTTTTGCGTAGTCACTGGTCTTTGTTCTAGAAAGATATGACACTTTTCCTCATCTAGCTGTTTAAGATATGCTGGAAGAAAGGTATGACACTTTTTCTCATCTAGCGTTTAAGATGTGCTGGAAGTAGTATTAAAATGTGATAAATGGGCAAGAGATTGTGTATATTGGAGTAAGCAGCAGTTGTCTATTCTGTGATATTATTTGTTTACAGGGCCATTTTGTTTGTGACACGATCATGTTTTAACTGATTTTTTTTGTTTTGTTTACGATGTGCGTGTTACAGATAAAGGAAGCTTTAGTACAACCTAGTTAGGTAAACCATGAAAATGTCATAGGTTGAATTGATTAAAAGATAGTGAGTACATGCTTCACTATAATGAGACTAGGTACTACCAATGAATGAGAGATATTTATGTGTCGTATCATCATACGTCACTGATGAATGAGAAATGCAGAACCTTCAGAATGGTAGTTGAAGATGAACCTGCATTCAGACTAGATGTGAGGCTTATAACAGCTGTTATGTGGTGAGTGATAATGTGAGGAATATTACAAACTGGCCCCAGCATCTACAACCAGTATCAGAACTGGTACCACCAAAATGAAAACAGTGACAGTATCGGTGTACACTAATACGAGGCACCTGAATATGCCTGTCTTTAATCTAGTTCTGAATGGACCGGAGACTTAAACTTAGTTCATTTTGCACCCTGTCATACTATGTACATTTTCCACTCTTTTCACCGTATGGTTTTGCTCACTATATTGAAGAGGAGATTCTGATTTTTTGTCAGGTTTTCTCCACGCTACCAGGTTTAGGTCTGAGATCAGAATGATTCACTGACTGCAAACTGCAGCGCTGCCTTTTAAAGAGGGAGGAGAGTGCATCTTTTGACTAGTATAGGATCCAAAAGAACATGCAACAAAACAAACAAAATTATTAAAACCTGCCACTATACACGATGCAATGGATTTTAAATTCAGTTTAACCATAATGCACATGCTACTAAAAAAATTTATTTGTTTTTTTTTTCATCCTGATGTGAGCTCTTTCTAGATTTAGTTGTGGCCATAAATCCGTTAAATGGGTCTTGGGACTGGCAGCGCAAAAATATGATCACTGGTGGTTGACTGGGCTATAAACATGACATGAGATCATTGCCATCATCGGGTTTTGTGTGTGGTTGATAAAAGTGCAACTGTATTGGCTGTGTTCAAATGTAAAATTGTTTCATTTAGGTCTGGCAGATTGCAAATGTACTTTTTGTTTTTTATGTATATTGTAATTTCTTGTGGTTACAGTTGTATTGTAGAAAGTTTTGGCTTCTCCAGTTGCTCATTTTGGCTACCTCGCACACAACTACTCGCAGGTTGTCTATTCTCGGCCTTGGGACTGCCGCAGTCATCCACAAGGAGCAGCCTATAATGTTGTGTGACAAGTTGTTAAAGAAAACAGTGCACTACTGCCCTGTTGCTTCATTGGTGTTCAATAATTCTTAGTCTGATCCAACATTTCCAGGACACCATTTGCTAACTCCCCTTACTGATCACAATAGTTACTTTGTCATGGAGCCAACATGAGTAGTCGTACCACTGTAGAGGGCGCTTGTACATCTGTTCAGTTACAGTCAACATTCAGTTACACAGTCGGCATGAACTTTCCCATACTGAGAGTCTAGACAGAAACTTGCGATGGCATTGACAGGGTTCCCAGGGTCCTTACCGGTCCTTACAGGTCCTTACATTTTGAAACACCTCAAGTAAGGCCTGACAAGTGCTTATATTAGCATCAAGGTCCTTACAAGTCCTTATGACAGCCAAAAAAATTGTTGATGGCAAAATGCTGATTGGAAAATCTTGGAAGCAAGCGGTACTTACTCTGAAATCTGCTCGCCAATGGTTCTGACAAATGGCCCTAGCCTAGCAGACAACTTTCAGCTTGGAAAGTTTTGATTTTTCTCAAGGTCTCGTCCTAGTTTTGCATGGTCTCATTTCGCGTGAAGACTCGATACTTACATCCATCATTTTCCAGTCTTTGCTTAAGGCAATCGAAATGCCAGGAAAGTGCATTTCAGGATCGTTCAGTAAAAAAAAAAGCAGTACAAGGACTGGTTGCTGAAGGGTCCCCAAAACAAACATTATGCTCGATGTTCTGTGTGCGAAAGATCACTGCATTTGGCGTCGATGGCACGTAGGGTTGTGCTAGACCATATTCATAATATGGGAGGTGTGGAGGGAGTTGTCATTGACAAAAAAATCTCCTTGTCTCAGCATCAGGAGCCTAGGGAAGATATGACAGATACCTTGCTGAACAGAGGCAAGAGGAGGAGGCAGCTGTGGAAAAAGAGAAGAGAAAGAGGTTAGGAGAAGAACTGGTCAACCTGAGGAAGAAACATAAATGCACCAGTGATGAGGCACGTCATCTCCTTGAAGAGGCTGACCGTCTAAGCTTCCACTCTCAGGAGCAGAGAAGTTTCAGTCTGATTGAACGATCCAACACTCTGCGTTTGTTAGCTAAGGACAGAAAAAAATGAAGCAGAGAGAGTTCAACAGGACATCACAAGGGTCGAAAAAGAATGGAAAAAATGCTGATTAAGGCCAGTGTATGTGTGTGTGTGTGCTCTTTTTTTTCTCTCCGACATATATTCTGGATCTGAAAGTGCCTATGACCACTAATAACAGTTTTGTTTTTGTTTTTGTTTCTCATTGTCAGTGTCATTTTCTTTTACTTATCTCTTCTGTTGTGAAAGATTGACATTCAAGTTTAAGTATCAGCTATGACTGTCAGGTTAAAGTATCAGCTGGTTTTAGTTTTAGGTGTGAAAAGAGTGGATTGAAGTGGAAGACAAGAGACTCAAGACATTGTTCTTACTGAAGACTGAACAAGGGAACAAACAGTTTTCAGTGTGATTTGATTCTGCAGTACAGCAGCCAAGTTATATTGGGTGTACGCTGTGTTTGGTGCATTTCCATGAAGAGATATACAAGTACGTTTTGTAATATATATGCTGCTAATGTTAATGTAGAGGTCCTTACTAATTTAGAAAATGGTCCTTATAGGTCCTTACTTGGCATAAGCTGAAGTCCCTGGGAACCCTGATTGACATGGAGACCAAATTGTCACCATGAGAGAAGGGGATGAAGAACTAGGTGGTAGGCGAAGTGAGGATCTTGAAGATGCTGCTGATTCCCTTTCTGGTCGAAGACTATACAAGGCTGTACTTGATGCTTTTCATAGTGCATTTTGGCATCACCCAGGCCTGAAAGGGAGAGGCTGATGCAATACTGGTCTGGAAGTTTTTAGCAGCACTCGTTGAGATGCATCCGTTAAGTGCATAAAATGTCATTGCATGGTACCAGTCTTCCCATTTAAAAGCTAAGCGCCCTCAGCTTTGGGTAGGAGTGAGCGTTTATGGCAAAACAATCCCACAAATAAGTGTCTGATGGGATTGAACCCATAACTTCTCATCCTGCAAGCCTACGACACTTTATAACACGCTGTCGGCTGTTGAAAGTTTTAAGTGCTTTCCTTGCTCTCACATATGTGTATATGCATAGTCTGGCATGAAAAAACACGCTCAATAGGAACAGAGCTGTTTTTCTTTTGATAGGAAAAGCAGAAGCAGGAGGAAGCAGCTGAAATGAAGAAGAAGCCCCGTAAAAAGACCAAACCCCCAGCATTGACAAGACCACCACGCAAGGGGAAAAAGAAGAAAGGGAAAAATATGCGTTACCAGAAGCCCATACCACCAGACAAACCAACCAGCAGTACCAGTGAGTATAGAAAAATTTGTTTTCATTGCAGTGGACCCTTGTTTAGCAAGTTAGCGAGTGTGTGTGAGTTGATCAATGGTCAGGTTTTATGGAGGGATAAACAGAACTGTATTTGCTGTGATCGGTGAAAAGAAGTAACAAACAGGTAGAGGTGGGGAGAGGGGCCTTCAAACAGGACGATAGTAATCATAGTTGATTGACATCCCACATAATTTGAAAGGAATATTCAAAGATTTAAAGTGGATGTCATCAAATTCCTATTTTATATGTATACTTGGCACTTTGTTCTGTCAGGCACACAATATTTCACATTACGCTGTGTAGTTTTTCTAATATTGTGTGTAGGCTGCCAGAAACTCAGATTTTTTATTTTGAAAGTATTTTTTTAAAAGCAAACAAGCAAAAAGAAAAGGCAGGATCTTTATCTTTTAGGCATATGAAAATGGTTCAGCTGAAAAGCAGACATACACAGTAAGAGTGAACAAAATAACAATGGTGTTTTGATACAAGAATGCTTGTGCCTGATCCACAGGAGAAGTAAGGATGGTAGGAGTTACGTTGTACACGGGTGGAATGAGTTCGAAGTACTGTCGATCATCGTCTGTTTGTGGTGTTGATCTAGAGCAAATCTGTTCCAGGTTTACCAGAAAGTCTGCCCATGGATGTTACTCCCTCGCTTCCCGAGTCTCAGCCCGAGGCCCCCCCTCCTGTGGCTGCTGCCACTACCAGTCAGCCTCCTGTCTCCACTTCTCCTGCTGCTGCTTCTCCTGTTGCTGCTGCTGTGTCTGCTCCTGCACCTGCACCTGCTCCTGCTTTTGCTCCTGCTCCTGCTCCTGCTCCAGCTCCTGCTGCCCCTGTTCCTGTGGTGGCGGCAGCTGTGCCAATCAGCCAGGAGTTGGTGAAGGAGGTGGCTATGGCCCCTCCTCCCCTTGCTGCAAGCCGAGTCAGCATGATGAATGTCAAACAGCAGCTGGAGCAAGCCCTGGATCTTGAGGAAACTGGTAAGGGGAAGCCGGGAATTTGGGGAAGTTAAACTTTTGGCCTAAGGCGCACACGGCTCTGTGCGTTGCTCATAGCTCTGCAGCCTGCGGCACGCACGGTGCCGTGCGCTGACTGAAAGCTCCGTTGTCTACAGCGCGCACACATCTGTGCGTTCTTATTTCGAAAAATTCTTATTTTCAAACTCTAATGGTCTAAGAGAAATAACTCCCGCCATTACTTAGTAGAGGGTTCCTGGTAGCCTGACATGCCCTAGTTGGTTCAAGCAAGGTTTACGTTCGCTATCTGAGGCTGAAACAACCCCTTGCTGGGTTTTTCCAACCCGAACTGACCGCGTTTCTGGCACTGGCCTTTCGTCTGCTAGTCAAAATGCCAGCTCGGCGCCAGCAAGTCATTTCTTTAGAACAAGTTGTTGAAGAATGTATTCAAGGCAGTTCCGATAACAAAGGAAAGTCAGTCGACAGTGGAGATGATAGGGAAAATGAGGAACGTCTATTTGAAGATGTTCTTGATTACAATGACAAATCAACCGATTCGACCGATTCAGTAACACACACAAAGGCGCTTGACTCGCAAAATTTCTGTAGCCGAAATTCTGTGAAATTGTTTAAAAATGGATGAAAAGTGATAGTGAAAAGCATCACAATCATAAGGTAGCGTTTTTTTATTATTTTTTTTTATTTTTATCTATTTGTCTTCATGCCATTACTAAACAAAGATTGTCAAACTGAGCACTTGTTTTATTTCTGTGTGTTTTGGTTACTTTATTTATCTCTGCATTGTCTCATCGCAGGATCTCTCAAGAGTTTTGAAAGTACATTCATCTAAAAGTCTTTGATTTCTTCTTTTCAGACATAACCAAACATGATGTTTAACATGGACCAAACATAACACGTAAAATAAATTCCCAAACTGCCCAAATCACTACATAGGCAGGGGTTTTAGCATGGGTGGCTGTGTGCGGGGGGGGGGGGGGGGGGGGGGGGGGGGGGGGGGGGGGGGGGGTTACGCTGTACGCATACGCAGGGGATAGTGTTAGGAAGGGGGGGGGGGTGGGGGGGGGGGGGGGCGGAGGAGGGGGGGGGGGGGGGGGGGGCATCTTCAATGCCTGTCATGTGGCATTTGACTTGATCAGTTTCTCCAAGGCACACACACACACACACACACAACACACACACACACACACACACACTCCCCACCCCCCCCCCCCCCCCCCCCCCCCCCCCCAAAAGTTGTTCATTTGTGACAAACCTATGAACTGTGATTTGTGTCTTCTGTTGGTCAGTCACACACCTCCATTCCCTTTTTTAAAATTTTTTTTTTAAAGTGCATTTGTTTATGTAATGTTTCAGACTTTGACAAGCAGTTAGCAGAGCTGCCTTTGGAGCAGGCATCACGATTGCTGGAGGAGGATGCCTTTGAGAATTTCCCCGATGATGCATTTAACGACATTTTCAGTGAGTTATGGTGGTGTAGCATATTTTCCCATGCTCACCCTATTTGATAAGTCATTAGCTAGAATAATCTGGCTCAGCAACACTCAATACAAGTTTCCATTCTTTTTTTTGTTTTGTTTGTTTTTCCTCTTTGTGTCTTCACTTCACAACTTGCCTGCAATGTGCAAGTCTTCACCAGTTTGCTGGTTCACCTCTGGTTGTTCTTCAAGTCAGTCTTGGTCAGATGTCTCTTCCTCTGGGGAAGTCGGCTGGGCTATAAGCAACATTATCTTATCTTATCTTATCCTCTGGGGAATCTTCAAACATGTCGTTGATTCACAAAGCTCTTAACCCTCTTGCATTCGCATTTTCCAGCCTAGAACTGCTCCTAGTATTCGTATTGTTTTGAGAAATTTAAGCTAAAACTCACCTACTGCCTTTGAAAGGCTGTAGTGGACAAAGTTTCCACTGCAGCACCGTCAAATTTAGTATGCAAAATTCTAATACATCATATTTCATAATGCAGAGATGTCACATGTTTGGGATGCATGTGGGTGTCATTGTCACCCTGTTTGTCACAAAACAATGGGACATCAAACGTTGACAATGTTGCTATAATACACCAGACACAGAGTTCCCGATAACGCACACGCGTGCGTCTGAGACACACAGACAGGACGACATGACGCAGGGAAAAATTCACACAGAGTTTTACTGACGCACAAATTACAAAATTTGGGGGTGGCTGTGCCTCAAAGTCCGGCTTTCTGCAGAAGTGCGACTGCGTGATGATCGCGGTGCAGAGTGTTCGCAGAAACGGCAGAGAGTTCTCGGAAATGCGCTCATGCGTGCCTCTGACTTAGGCCTAATGCGCTGAGAGTTGCGGCCCTTCCTCTTCTCGCGCGATATCGGGAGGTATCCAACATGGCGTTATTCCGCTGGTTTAGCAGAACCACAACAAGGCAGCGGGCGAGGAACAATGACGACATTGTTGTTGAAGAGGATTCAGCCGTTGATTCCACACACGGGGGCAGTACAAAGCGGAAACGCAGTGACGAAGCACCAGCTGCCGACAGTGATGATAACGGCGCACATTCCCCTTCTGAAGAGCCAAGCACGAGCCGATCAAAACCGAAACTACAGCGAGTTTTCAACGCGGAGTGGCTTGACCAATTTGACTGGCTTTCTTTTGACAAAGAAGCAGGCAAAATGTTCTGCACAACGTGCATGTCTGCTGCTGGAAAGGACCGGCACCTTCAAACCAATGGCTTCGTTACGGGAGCATCAAATTTTCAAAGGTAAGGGATAACTTAAGCTTACATGTGTGTGTGTGTGTGTGTGTGTGGGGGGGGGGGGGGGGGGTGGTAAGGAAGAAGTGACTTTTTCTGAATATTTATTATATTGGTTGAATTATTATGTAGAAGAATAAAACACCAACACCCATGTTTTGCAAATGTTTGGTTTACTTTTAAAATCTTCTTCAGGCAATGGCAAGTTCCAAGTGAGAAAAGTTAAAAGTGTGTGAATTAATTATTACATTGGGTATGGGCATCATCACATGGGGGCGGGAGTTATGCTGATAATTAATTTAAGGTTGTCCTCGTTGCCCCAACCTCTCGCCTACCCCACCTGTCCACAGGCACTGTTGATCTAGATAACTGAAGTACCTGAAGTCAAGCGATTTCTAAACTTCTGTGGGTACATGGATATGCTTGCAGAACAGCTTTGACTCGACACATGCAGTCAGGGGACCACAGGCTCAGTTTGGCAACTCTAGAGCAGAGACGTTTGATGGGAACCATCCTCACCAGGCAGACTGAAGAATCTGAGGGTGCAGAATCAGACTGTCTGACGGCACAGATGAGGACAGCATCAA
This sequence comes from Conus ventricosus, assembly GCA_018398815.1. NCBI lineage: Eukaryota > Metazoa > Mollusca > Gastropoda > Neogastropoda > Conidae > Conus > Conus ventricosus. The sequence goes on from CM031620.1 coordinate 40,151,170, forward strand.
CCATGGCGATAGAGAATATCTTGGACAGAAAGTTCCTCCCTCTACTGCGGCTCCAGGTATGTTTGACTCTCTCTCTCTCTCTCTCTCTCTCTCTCTCTCTCTCTCTGTAATGTATTTATTGCTGCCTGCACCATTTATCTTTATCTGACTGTAAATTTAAATTTTATTTTCTCTCTGGTGCTATGAATTATCTGTAAATTTAAAATTTATTTTCTCTCTGATAAAATGATTTTTGCTACTGTTCTGTGGTTGTTTGCATGTAATTTTCTTTTCTTGTCTTTTCTTTTTAATTTTATTCTATATTCAATTTTATTTTAAAGGACTAATTGGAAAACAGATTAATTACAAACCTAAATTATCATCCTTTTAAAATAGTTTTCGACTTCGACCTCTCTCTCTCTCTCTCTCTCTCGACCTCTCTCTCTTTCTTCCCTCTCTCTTTCTCTCTCCCTCTCTCTTTCTCTCTCTCTCTCTCTCTCCTCTCTCTCTCTCTCTCTCTCTCTCTCACACACACACACCACACACACACACACACACACACACACACACACACACACACACCCTCTCCTCTCTCTCTCTCTCTGTGTCTCTCTCTCTCTCTCTCTCTCTCTCTCTCTCTTCTCTCTCTCTCACACACACAATTGATGCATGGGATTTCTGTTTTTTGTTGTTGTCTGTTTCCTTTAGAAGCTGAATGGAGTGCAAGCATTGCAGTCCGAGAGCAAGTGGTACAAAGGCAACGACACAGTAGCTGAGTTACAGACAGCGTTGGCACACACTTGTCAGGACAACATGACTGCACGACTGCAGCAATCTCCATACATTGGGATTATGCTGGATGAGAGCATAGACATAGCAATCAGAAAAGCATTTATTTCAAGCTTTTGGTAGATTGTGAGCCTGTGATGCAGTTTGGTGTCAACTGTGAGGTTACTGATGGAAAAGCACACACCATTGTAACAGCTGTTCGTCAATATCTTGCTTCCATTGGAATTCCTATGGAGAAGATCATCGGCATGGGCACTGATGGTGCCTCTGTCATGGTTGGGAACAAAAACGGTGGTGACTACTGTTCTGAAGCGGCTGAACCCCCGGCTTGTGACAACTTGGTGTTGTGCACACCGACTGTCACTGATGGCACACTGGGCTGCTACCGGCGTGCCTTAGCTGACAAAAGTGCAGGCAACACTTGTGCAGATCTACAAGTATTTCAAGTACTCTCCTCCTCGCTACAACAAATTGAGGGAAATGAAGAGAATCATGGGGCAACATGTCAAGAAATTCAAGAAACCCACAGCAGTCCGATGGCTGTCTTTGCATGAGGCTGTATCTGCTGCACAAGACTCCTGGGGTTGTTTAGTTTTGATGCTTGAAAACCAGGCGACATCCAATGAAGGTGAATCTTCAACTCTTGCTCTGGCCTTGCTGAAGGAGGTGAAAACATATCGCTTCATTTCCATCCTGTGTCTCCTCTGTGATGTTCTGCAAGATCTGACCAGCTGCAGCAAGTCATTTCAGAAGGATGTTATCAACATTGATGAGTGCATGAATATGCTGAAGTCTACTCTGGACTCCATCTCTACCTTACCTGCTCAACCAGGGGACCATCTTGGCAAACTGCATGACAGCCTTGACACAACCCACAGCTACCAAGGCATCAATTTCCAGGCTTCTGACAGACAGAGAGGGCAGACCAAGGCCACTTGCCAAAGATTTGTAGATGGCATCGACACAGAAGCAGGCAAGAGATTTCCTGATGCTGACATGGCTATGGTGAAGACTTTGAACAGAGTACTGAACCCCACGCTACTTCCTGTTGCCCACAAGGACATTGTCACATATGGCATCAATGACCTGGAGGTGCTCATTCAAGCCTTTCCCTTGATGCAGAGCGTGCCCGCCAGTGCTACAGGAAATTCAAGTTCCTGCTGAACAACCACAGGACCAAGACACTACAGCCCATGTGTACAGAGATCCTCAAAACCTACAAAGACCAGTACCCTGACTTTGCAGCCTTGGCAAGCATCTGTCTAGTCATCCCCCTGACATCAGTACCTTGTGAAAGAGCCTTCTCAGTTCAGAACTCGGTGATCAACTCAAGGAGAAACAGGATGAGCAATCAAAGTCTCAACAACAAAATGTGCATCATTTCAGAGAGCAAAATGCAGATGTTTGATGAGGACAAAGTTGTCACAGAAACCACTGCCAGCTTCAAGACTGCCAAACAGAGAAGAAAGTAGACATTTCTTCAGCTGTGGACTGAGACTGAGAACAGAGAGAGAGAGAGAGCAGTAATTCTTTAATGAAAACATAGATACTAACTATTCTAAATTTCCCCCTTTTTTTTTTTCGCTGAAAGTGAAAAAGTCAAGCCATCAGTAAACACAATTACAAATATAACTAGTTTTTTGTCTTGAATGTTTTCATGGCGAATTATTCAATATCTGACAATGACTCCCACAATTTGCAGCTGAGAGTCATGTTGACTCTCACAAAAAAATCCTGTAGGGAACTCTGCAGACAGACAATAACATTGTCGGCATGCATTTGTTAGTATAAATCATCAAAGGGTGTCCTACCTCAACTTGTAAACAGCAGTCCTGGTTCAGTAAATCCAGTTTGGGGCGTCACTAAGTGTCACATGATTGTCACATACTCAAACATGGGGCCAGGTAACTTTACGGGGTTTTTTTCGTCCTAAAAGGTGTGTTTGTCACTACTTAACGACTTTTAACACTGGAATATACACAGTTACAGAAAGAAGTAAAATCCATTCTTTACACTCTAATGTGGTGTCTGTCACACACGGCAGGAGGGTGTCACCACTGTCACATGTCACCAATATGGTAAACACTACTCTTGATCCATGGTTTCTACCATGTTTGCTGCACGGCAGAAACCGTGTTTTCGACATCACCCCACTGATCCGTGGCTCGCTAAACCGAAGATCAGTCGACCAGTAGCACCAGAGTCTTGGCTGACGTTTGATCCCCATCATGACGAGCACAGTTACGTATGCGCGCATCTCCGCAGGTGTCGTATCCTGCCAAAGTGGGTCAGGTTGTCCCGCTTTGCCATCTGCTGCCTGGCGTACAGGTTCGTCTGATCAGCAGCTGTAGTAAAAAAAACTGCAGCAGGAAGAGAAAAAATAACCCAGAGGTGTATCTGTGTCTGGCAAATCATGATTTGGCCCAGTCTCTTCCTCAAAAGGCTGAACCACAGGTGCGGAAGTCGCCGGTCGCCACGTGGTCACAAACGCAAACAAAGGCGCATCATCATCTTCATCACTTTCTTCGCCTTCTTCTCCCTCTTCTTCCTCTCAAACATCCACATCACTTTCATTTAACTCCTCTCTTTCATATCTTTCTACTTCTTGTAATATATCATCCAACTCCTCTTACATATAATCAAAAAAATCGGCGTCAGTAGAAGCGCTAGCAGACGCCATTTTCAGAAACAAGGCGATGCCGTCTGCAGCAATGGAATGCGGTCAGTTCACGACCCTAGTCTTTGTGATCGAGTTGTTTCCCACACCCCATACTACTGCTAAGATTTCATTGGACCCTCTCAGGGATGCACGTTTATTTTTGGCCAGCCCCGACTTAAAACAAGGTCGCAGTGTGCGAGGGAAAGTAACGCGGCACGTACGGCCGGTTGCGGCCGGAACGAACAGCAGGGGAGACAAACACAGCGGCCGGATACGGGCGAAACGAATGCAAGAGGTTAATAGTCTGCAAATCAGTTAAGTTTTTATGTTGGATGTATGTGTCATCTGAAGAAGACATGTTTGCAAAATTTCACTTGACTCGTGTTGAATAAGGTTTGCTGTACTTTCTGTTTTTTTTTTCATGTTTTTGTGTGCAGTTTGTATTACTTCAGTAGTGCTGCAGACTGTTTAAAGATAGAGGAAAAGTTTTGTAATGACGAGCATGACTTTCACTGTTATTGGGCACTTCAGGGGTTAAAGTGGTGGCATTTAAGTCTACATTGGACATTCACAAGAAGAAAAAGACATTATCCCTGTACCTTTACTTTGTTTGTCCACAGCCATGGCAGACAAAAACGGGGATTCTGATCTGGCCCGTGAGAACGAGAAGCTGGAACGTCAGCTGGCGGAAGTGACAGACAATGTGAACAAGGCCAAAGACACGCTGGACAAGCTTCTGAACGGCTCCATCAACATCGATGATATGGGGGAGCAGGACACCAAGCAGCTGGCCGAGATGATTGCTACTCATTACTCAGGTTGGTTAGGCATGTCTTTTTGCGAGGGGGATGGAGGAAGAAAGGGAATGTGTCTGAAGTCGAGAGGCACTCTGGGAAAGTGCAGTCTTCTGCTGCAAGGTTGGATTCTGCAACAGTCCTTTGATTTCTGTCTGGCGCGCTGGTCCACACTAAAATTTGATGTATTCATCCTTGGACCACATTCCTTTTTTTTTTTTCGTATCAGTTAGCACAGCAGTTTTTTTGTTTTTTTCTTCCCCTGTACATCATTCAGACAGACGGACCAACTAGCAGTTGTAAGTGAACACTGAGCACCTTAGTGGGGGAGGTAAGAAATGGAACAGCGGATACTGGATCTTTCAAAATAACTGTATTTGGCTAAGTACACTACGGGTTCTAGATTTTGGGCCTTTTCGGCATCTGCATTGACCTTGGTATTTGACTTTCGGTGTTACCTTTGTCATTTCTAGGATTGCTAATGGGCATTTCATCAGTGCAAAGGATATGCTGAACTGTTTTTAACAGGAAAGATGTTGCTACATCCTAGTTTGTGTGTGTGTGTAAGAAACATACTGCTGTGTGAAAGTCGCTTTAGATTTGTAAGTTACTTTCACCATACATTGGTGAAAGCAATTTTCAGTGTCCTTGCTTGTGCTGTAATGAAGCACTTGCAATAATTTGATCTTCAGAGCCATTATTGTAGTATAGAATGCATTTGAAACCTCTTATCCTGGATAAGATTCATTATTCCTGTCTTTATTTGGTGTGAACATATTTTTGAAAGAAAAAATGCTCACACTTACTTAATCTGTCAAGAAAAGAGTTACCAGTGGATCTGCCTTGTTTGAAAACGTAGGTTGGTTCCTTGACCTTACCAGAGGCTGTACGCACTTCCCAGGAACACAAATTTTAGTCTCCATTATTTTCACCGAGATATTTTCCCTGAGGAGCAGTAGTGAACACAGGATACATGCCATATGTGAAGACATGAGTTGGTGTGTGCTATTCAGAAGTCTTGCTTGTGTTTTGCCTTCCAGGAATTTCCATGGACTCTGTTCAGCAAGCAGACATGAGCAGCACGAGCACAGCCCCAGGTCTGGACTCCTACAGTGGACTGACGCCTGACCAGGCCATTGGGGAAATTGCCTTATCTCTGCAGTCCCAGCAGCCCCCACTGTCTCGCTCTTCATTAACTGACTACACCCCAGGCTCAGTGTCGGGGACCAACAGGGCTCCAGTTCCACAGACCATCAGCTCCGTTGGCTCCTTTCTGCCGACTGGTGTGGTCACCACCATCAACGGAATCTCCATGCCGGGGGCTGTATCTCAGAGCTCGGCAGCCTACAACCAGGTTCTGGCAGCCTCTTTGGCTGCTGGCTATGCTGGGACACCTACCATCCAGCAACAGCTGCACAGTGCCAGTCATGTGTACACTGAGGGACAGCATGCACAGAACTATCATGTGGTGCAGACAGCAGCTCAGAGTCATGGCCAGTTGGCAGGGTATTCAGGACTACAGACTCTCCCCTCAGCAGCTGTGTTGTTGAGTGGTGGGGCTGGAGACGTGTCGGCAGCTCAGCAGATTCTAGCCAGGAACTTGTCCAGGCAACAGCAGTCTCATCTGACTGCTAGTGCCTCCCTCTCCCCACAAGTGCTCAGCCGACAGTTAGAACTGGGGAGCAGTGCCTTGCACCCCCAACAAGGCCCAGTGCAGAGACCTTGCATCCCCAAGCGGGCCCCAGTGCTGGGCCTCAGCAGCAGCTGTCTAGGACGGTGGGGGTACACACGCAGGGGTTGGGGAGTGGTGTCAGCAGTCAGCTGCCTGTGGCCCCCCAGCACCCCAGCACCTCCCAGCTGACCAGCCAGCTCCAGGCCCAGCCTGTGTTGGCTGCACAGCTGGCCAGTAGTCCCCACTCCACATGGATACACGCTGCCCTGCAACATCAAGCCAGCCAGGCCTCAGGCTACCACACTGTCAACGGGTTTCCCACTGCAGCACAGCTCCCCTACACCAACACTGCTGCCACCACAGCTCACACACTGTCCTCCAGTTCCGCTGTACGACAGTCCAAGATCAAGTCTCTGTCTGGACAGATGACCGATACCTCTTCAGTGATGCATGCCGCCGGAAATTCTCCGACGACGGTAGCATACCCAATGATCACCAAACAGGACCTTCACTCTGGTTCAGGCCTGACTAATGCTATGGGAGTGAACCCAGCTCCTTCTCCCCCAGTGACTGGCCTGAAGCAAGACCGCGCTTAGTGGCTCTTGCACAGCAACATTCCAGGCGCAGCGGGTCTCCAGGCTTGCCGGGGTTTGTGCCGGGTCATTCACCATCCCCGACCCACAGTCCTCAGACAGTGACACAAAGTTTGCCTCCCTTTTCACAGGCATTGTCCGCATACCAGGGAAACAGCACTGGCTCGTAGCACAGGGCTTGGTTTAGGCCTTTTATTTTGATGCTGTTGTTGTTTTGCTGTTTGATATATTCAGTGGCACATCTGCAATCTTCTGACTAAAAAAGTGGACATTTACATTATGTACATAACACATGTGACAGATTTCTGTATGTTGTAGTCTGTACACAAGACCGTTTTTCCGTTGTTTTTGTCCAGGTAATTTTTCTGATTTTTTATTTTTTATGATCTTATAACCTTGATATAGTTAGTGGTCTGCGCACATTTTCTTTGGGGAGGAATTGCATCTGATATCGATCTTTGGGATGGCATTGTTTTTACTGGGCATATCCAGGAAGAACATTTTATCCTTAATTCTGTGTGCATGGGAGTGTGGGTCTCTCCAGCCTTGGTTATGTTCTTTTTTAAGGTAACTTTGAAGCATGTGCATATACATGCGTTAAAAAAATGACAGGTCTGCAGGGACAAATTGTATATATGTAAAGGAACCTGGAATGTGTTTAGAATCAAAGACTGCACATTATAGGAGATATGTTGAATACTTTAAGGCTGCTATAAATGGAAAAACTGTCTCAGCACTTCCGTCAGTTCTTCAGTGTCTGTCACATCAACCACAACACGTTACTGTTGAGGTGTGAAGAGTGTGCTCAGGTACTGAAGCGCCAGAAGTGATAGTTACTTGCATTTTCCATTGTTTGGCCCAATCAGCACTAGAGACAAATGAGGGAGAGTCCAGGTAACATGGCAGAACGTGTTCCTTGCGGTATAGACATGGGAGCGTATGTGTTGTTTGGTCCACACAGGACAGTAAGAGTGTGAAGCGGTGTGAATGTGAAATAGATGTGACGATGAAAGGGCTGGATATTACGGTGAGAGATTTTGCCATAATGTACACTGGTTTCTGTAGAAGGTAGGCTGGCTGATGTCAGAGTAGAAACAAACGAAGGATTGGCTTTGGGTGGTATGTGGAGGTCTTTCACGGTTCTCTGTATTTTCTGTCCCTTGTTTTGTGCTTGTCAAGAAGTGCTCATTTGCAAGCCTGTTGGCGATGGCCTTACATGACATTGTCCGACTCAAATCTTGCTGACTACGCATCAAGCAAAATGTTGCTCCCCTTTCCCCCACTCCCATCTCGCCACGGTGTAATACAGCATGAAGATAGAAAATGTTTAATTTTTCATTATAATTATCATATGTCTTTGACATAGTAGGTGTTGTCACCAACACGAACAACTGTGTTCTCTTAGTGTTCATCACAGCATTCTACTTGGCAGTGAGGAATGCTTGGCAGTGCCCATATTTCCTCTCCAAATGTCGGGTAGTTTCATGTTCCATAACCCTCAGAAATTAAATTTTAGGATCTTGAATGCGCTTAGCTAATTGGTTGTTAATGTGAGTATGCTATTATCAATGGCATTTCTGATTTGCGTTTGTATCCCCCAGAACAACAGAATTGTAAGTGTACGAGAAGTGAATTCCAAACTGCTTGATTTACATAAAATATCAAGGGTCTAAAATAATTCTTTGATTTTGTCAAGGGTTTTCCTGAAAGCGATTCATAATCAAACACTCGTAGATTGCAAACAGTGATCATCTGGGAATATGAGACTTTTTTTTTCCTTTGTTTCCTGACTTCTGCAGTCTTTGAAATTGCAGTTCAAGTTTGTTAAATTGGGCGTACCATTGTCATCCGTGGTTCATGGAAGGGAAAGCGTTGCTCAGTGTGCTATGGGAATTGTTTGGGTTTTAACAAAGAAGTTACTGCAAAAAGCTTGCTTGGTGTTGAAATTTATTTGTGGTTGGTTGCCTGAATTTGCGCTGAAATTTTTAACTAGATGTCAGTCAGAAGGGATGTAAAATTCAAAGTTATAATACTAAAAAAGGAACAGAAAAAAAAAAATTCACAGCTGTTCAAAGTTCGGAGTGGGGGGGGGGGGGGGGGGGGGGGGGAATTTCACAGCCTATTCAAAATTGATCCTTCCCCGAAGTTGGAGTATGGCTGTGTAATGGCGGGATTAAAAACGGTCATACTCACAAAACTCCACACCCTTTGTTGGGTAGATCGGATTAATCCTTGCCTGCCTATGCAAGGAGTGTCCGCAGGAGTATCAGCCTGCATATGCAGGGGGGGGGAAATCCATGCCGGGTAGGTCTCTGTGTCCAGCGTCGGCGACAGTACATTGCAGGGTTTGGGGATGTGTCTCTCCATTCCGTGATCTGTGTAGATCATTAATGAAACTCGGTAATTTGTGTTTACAAGACGGCGGTTTAAGAAGGAAGAAAATGGATGACTGTAAGTCCATGATCTTTGACTTGAACAAGTTTGGAAATGAATAGTTTTGGCGAGAAAATGTTTCCAGTTGATTGGCATCAGATTCCAGGTGAGAAGAATCTTGAGGTGAAATGTTGGAAATTATTGCAGAACTGGAGTAGACTGTATTGACATAATGTGTAAGCATCAGTTCTGAGTGAGCCAAGCCATTGTATTCATTTGGGAAAGAAAAAAAAAGGAAAGAAAAGAAAATATTTAAAAAATATCTTGAAGCCCAGAATTGAACCAGAACGTAGTTGCTTTTTTTTTTTTTTTTTTTTTTTTTTTTTTAGGTCTGAAATGGGTGCCTACCATACTCAATGAGAAGTTTTTGCAGTTCAACTGCCTTCACAGATGATCCATTTATGAACATTTCAGATTTATATCATTTATTTGGTTCTCTTTTGTGAGCGTTTTTTGTGTGTGTTTTTTTTTCCCTGTGGAATTGCTTCGAAGCTGTGGAAAGTCTTTCGAGTAAAGCCAAAACCGCCACTCCTTGTCTGCATGCAAACAAAAAAAAAGATCATGGTGGCACACTTTGTATGTCACATGGGTCATAGCCAAAGGTGACCAGCTGTGCTGAGTACACACTCGTAAGGATTTAGCCAACTGGTTACGTTTGGCTGTTTCAACCAGTCAACTTTAATTACTTTAAATGTTGGTTACTGGAAGTTCTTTCACTTGAGTCTGATAGAAAGCCAGCAGTTTAGCTTACGTTTTGAAGGTGGTGGTGTACAAGTGCTTGATTTTTTTCAGAAAGAAAGGAGGTATGACATATAATTTCACCTTTACATTGCAAAGAAGTAAGGTCGAAGAACAAGATGAAATGAGAATGAGCAGGAGACTTAGAAAAAAAAACACCAGCATGACTATGACCAGTATTGTCAGTTTATTAAGGATGGGAAAGGTATTTAAATTGTGACAGTGATACTTGTTGCAAAGGGATCTTTCAAGTTTCCAGGCTAACAAAATGGCATTGGCTACGAAATGAAAAGTGTGGCTTGGGATATATGCTTCATGCATGGATCACAAGAAATAATCAAGTTTAATGCACCGGTTGTTTGAAATATTGTACAACATGACCCCAGTTCAGTGTGATGCTGGGATGTCAGACAACAGACATGGTTTGTAAGTTAATTGGCTACGTTTGTATCATGCAGCAGTGAAGTGCAAAGAAGGCACTTTACCATGGGCAGACTCGAAAGAAAGATGTATGTTATCGGTACATAGTATTGATCATTTTGGCTATGGTTTTGTGTTCATTTTTCAATCTTTTATTTTTATTGATTGCTAACCAGTTTGTCTTTATATGTTTCTTTGATATGTTTCTGTTCACTAACAACCCTTGTGTAGATCTGTCATTAAGACAGTGGATCAGTCTCTTTTTTTGTTTTTGTTTTCCTTTCTTCTGATGGGGATAGGGCTGAGGCACAGTTTTCTGAAATCATAGAAGCAGCATTGTGACTGTATTGAAAATAAATTGTTATCAAAATTTGAGGGGAAAAAATATAATTGTCCAAGTTATATACGTCATTTTTTCCTGAAGATGGAGTGTGGCTGCCTTAATAGCAGGATAAAAAAACGGTCACACACACAGAACTCCACTACCTGTCTATACAGGCAGTGTCCGCAGGAGTATCGCCTGCGTACGCAGAAAGAAAGAAAGAATACGTCATTTGAAAAGGTTCTGCGGATTTGAAATTTATGTTCCCAGTAATTCCATAACTCAAATGAATCCGCACTGATGTTGATATTTGAGTTCCTTCAGTCAGGCATGGGAATTGTCAGCGAAAACGCTGATTTCCGCGGCAGTAAAATTTGCTTTCCGCGAAAACGAAATTGCGTCGCGAAAAAAAAAATCTGGGGTACAAAAAATATAAAGCACGGTTTTAGCTGTTGCTGAACTGGTCTCGGCTGGCCTAGACCAAGTTTACTAACACGAGCGTTATCTCGTTCTCTGTTCTCGTTCTCGCGGAAGTTTGGGTATGGACGATCGAGACTATTGCGGAACGCGAGCGTACTGTGTTTGCGTGCTGCGAACGCCTGCCTCAGTTACCCGAATCGCCAGCAACAGCAGCTATTAACTCTCGCGGGCAGCCCAAATTTGTGAATGTCGTGACTTTCTGCGCATGCGCAAACTTTGAACAGGCGAGTTTTCAACATGGCGTGCCTTTGTCGTGTGGTAAACTTCGGCGATCCGTTCGAAGACAAGTGCCCAAATAAATGGAAATGGGAGCGGATATTTGTAGTTGTGGAGGTGGAAATCGGAGATGTAGTAAAGAAGGAGCGCCTTGGGACGCGCTTTCGCAAGATAAATATCAGTGGAGCTGCACGGTGTATTGTCTGCAACAAAGACGTATCTTACGCCAGTCGTGGTGTTTCAACACTGACTGACCATCTCCGCTCAAAGAAGCATCTGGATAAGTGTGCGTCTCTGGAAAGTAATCAACGTTTGCCAGGTAAAATTCTTCTCAGTGACAGCAGTAAACAAGGGAGCTGCTTGTGTGACATTCTTCTCAGTGACAGCAGTAAACAAGCTCAGTGACAGCAGTAAACAAGGGAGCTGCTTGTATGACATTCTTCTCAGTGACAGCAGTAAACAAGCTCAGTGACAGCAGTAAACAAGGGAGCTGCTTGTAGGGGAGCTGCTTGTATGACATTCTTCTCAGTGACAGCAGTAAACAGGGGAGCTGCTTGTGTGACATTCTTCTCAGTGACAGCAGTAAACAGGGGAGCTGCTTGTGTGACAGTCTTCTCAGTGACAGCAGTAAACAGGGGAGCTGCTTGTGTGACAGTCTTCTCAGCAGTAAACTTCAAATACCTTCCTGTTTTCTCTTCAGAGATACTTGCCTCAGCTCTAGAGGTAATGCCTGGTGCCAGTGTCTGTAACCAGTTTCAAGTGAATGTGTGCAGGCTTAACTTTTCTTTTGTGTGTGTGGGGGTGTTTCTTGTTTGGTTGGTTGACCAGTTGGTTGGTTGGTTGATTGGTGATTGTTTGGATTGGTTGGGTTGGTTGATTGTTGTTTTGTTTTTGTTGTTTGTTTTGTTTGTTTTTTGAGCCTGTGTGATCTTTGTAGTCAGCTGGAGATAAACTCATAGAACTGAATAAAAACATTTTGTGTGAAAATTGTTTTTGTTTGTTGTTTTAATGCTAATTTACTTCATTTTTTTTACGTTCATAAATCCATAAAAATGAAGTCAGGATAGCCCAGATTGCACAGATTTTGATCTTGAAAAAAAAAAATTTTCCGGGGGGGGGGGCATGCCCCCCCGGACCCCCCTAGATTTCAGAGTTTTCCCTTTCAGTCAGTTCCCATGCCTGTTCAGTGATAAAATGGATATCCTAAATCATATGACTGCAAACTCCTAGTCTACCTAGTCTATATAATGTAATACTTTAGGTATTGTTGGTAAAGTATTTCAAAGTGGATATCTGGTTGAACAGTGAAAGCAGCCGTTGAATTTAACAGCTATATGCTTGGTTCACATTATTTAGACTACTTTATGTTAAAGTAGCGCAACGATCGATCTTAGCCTTTCTTGCCCACGGTACAGGTCGGCTGCGCATAGTGAATAAGTCATGCATTGCAGCCAGAAACCAGCTGTGCAGCGGGTAAAAGCAAGGTCTGTTGCTCTGTAGCATCAGCTGATGCTGATGCTAGTGTGTGTTGAGAATATTGACAGGTAAGGTAAGGTGAATGTTGCTTACACTTAAGCCCAATCAACTGCAAATGGCTATATCAGGGCTGTCACTGTGTTGAAATCAACTCACAAGTTGTCAACAACAAAAAGAAGAGAGAAAAAAAAATTCACACAACACTTTAAAATACACTTTCTAAATACACACCAGAAATTTTGTTGGGAAAAAAACACTTTTCTGTAAAATCTTAGATGAAAAATGTTAATCTCTTTCACTTTCAGGAAAACTGTCATACTGAATACAGATTACAAAAAAGTATAGCATCTACTGGAGGTCAAAAGGCCCTGATATCTGGCCACTGTTATTGCTCATAAATCTTTGTCCAGACTTTGGGATAGAATCTCCATGACTTTCAGTCATTGTACAGTTTCGTTTTGTGTTTCCAGATGTACAGGCCATGGTCTGACATAGAAAGTGTGCTAGGAAAATGTGTCTGATGAAATTAGGACAGTTACTTAGGTTCCGAATGTACTAGAAATGTTTTTCAGTCAGTACTCGGCAACTGGACCAGGTGCGGTTTCCTTCACGGAAGAATGTTTGTAAGCTTGTTTTGGTGTTTGAATTACCATTTCTGGCATTACCTGTTTTCTCTGTGTAAGTTTTACAGCTGTGAAAAGGCTGTTTGAGGTCAACTGGGGTTTACTGTAGAAAACTGTAATTGGGAACAGTGGCATTGTGGTCACAGACGGTCAGTCGGTGTCTGTGGTATTTTTAATGCCACTGCCCATTGGAACATGACCTTGAATGAAAGTGTTGGATATTAGAGAGGGAGAAGGTGTGCAAATCAAAATCAACTAACCAGGTGGAATGTATAATTGTGAGATGGGGTTGTCACCAAAAGTAGATGAATTTAAGCAGATCTATGTTTCCAGTCTCCTATCGTGAATCTATACTCTGGAGCCTCAAGCCCCCCTCCCTCTCTCTCTCTCTCTCTCTCTCTCTCTCTCTCTCTCTACCCACCCTCCACACCCCTCCACCTGGAATTAACTTTTGGACGGATAGGTTGTGTTAATCAGATGCTTTTCCGCTTCCAAGTGATCACCATCCTGCAGATGTTTGTAGTACGAGTCCATATTATTACACAGCAGTGAATATACCAAATTGATCTTTTTCTTTTTTGAATTGTTGAAAAAAAAAAAAGTTGCAGTCCAGTAGTTTTTTATATTGTTGAAGAAAAAAAAAGTTTCAGTCCAGTAGATTTCATTTCTGATTAACTTGTTTTGATGTTTGCAAATTCATCATGATGCTCTGAGTGGAGATTTTATGCCAGCAGATCAAATGAAATTATTTGTGGTGGCGTTGCAAGGATTTGGGTGGGATTCATAAATTACATCAAGCATGTTTACAAGGGGAAATGTCAGTGTGTGTATGGATGTGGAAGTGCAGTCCTCGGGCCTCTTCCCCTGCTCAGCCCAGCTGGAATCTAGGTAAATCACCTGTCCTTTTTTTCCTCATGAACTAGTTAAGAAGGGAAAAAGTGTCGTCAGAATCGGTTGGATGGGTGGGAATGTGTTACACACTGCTGCTTAGTTTGCTTGTCAACAAAAGAAATCTTACTTGTGATCATATAGGTATTCTTGATTTTGTTTGATGTTCTCAAGGTGGTTTATATATATATATTTTTTTTTCGCTTTTGATGATTGTGTGTCAGACTGACTCTCTCCTTTCTATGGACAAATGTGATTGCATTCTGATGCTTTCGAACTGTCGTGTTTTTATCATGGACTTTGAGATCAGGGAAAGAAGAGATTGCATACGGAGTGTATTTGTGCAATCCTGATTACGCTACATTTTCTGCAGGGAAAGGTGATCAACAAATGTAAATTAATTTTGTTTTACAAGAGGCAGCTGTAGTCATGTGTATAGTGTTTATTTGTTACATAGCTGTTATCAGCATTGTCATAACTTTGTTGTTTGTACCATTGTAAGTTTATGTTTCACCACTATTCATGTACATGTTTTCATCTGTTGTCAAAAAGAAAGAAAACGAAAAAAAAAAAAAAAGATAGAAAAGGAAAAAGTCATAATCAGTATAGCTATTTTGAAATTTAGAGGAGATAAATAAGTGGTTGAGCTTAATGTGTCTGAGAGATGGAAAATGTGTAGAGTACAATATCTATTATCATGACCTGAAAAAGAACAAATCATGACTGTCTTTAGATCAAAGCCTTAGCATTTTGTATGTGAACCATGTGTCGTTGTCCAAGGAAATCGCCTCTTTCAATTACGTTTATATAGTGACTGCTGATGCCATGAAATGCAGGGGACTGCTCGTCTGTGTTGTGTGACACTCCACGTCTGTGGCAAAGAGAAAAGTGCTAGTTCAGAGAGTCCTGGTGGATAAACTGGGGGTTAATTTTTGTTTGATTTTTTGATATGCCTGCAGTGTAGCTGCAATGTCCGTTTCTTTTTCCCTTGCTGTCATATTTGATCTCTTTTTCCAGGATCCCTTGCAGATAATTTTTTTATGTAGATCACATGTGAAAGCAATTCATTTATCAGCCCACTTGTACACACACCTCACGGTTCTTCAGTTGTATCAAGAGACCAGCATTGAAGACGAGGTTGGTTGAACCAGAGATTCCACTGTAACATTGAATGCATTAGGGAGATCTTATATTGCATCTATATACCTGCTTCCACTTGTAGACCTTTGCTTTGGCCTAACTCCTCATGACACACTGATTTCACTGTATCTGTTAATATTATACACACACACATGCACTATTTGGGAGGATCCTATCTTTTGGTCCCCCTTGGGGATCTAGTTGCGGGTTATCAAAAGAATGATGCTGTTAGGGACACAAGATACAATGTACTGGAGGACTTTATAACGCAGCCCCTCCTTTATTTGTCATCTCTGTCTACTCTTGTCTCCTTCCCTCCACCTGACTTTCTCCCCACCCCATCCTCCACTCATTCTATGCCTCCACTACCCTGTGGGGACGCTAGGTGGCTCTTCAGTTTATGTGTAAACTGTGCCCCCATCTTTTGAAATGCTGAGCTGGTAATTTCCACTTTTCTGGTACTCCTTTGACTGCCTTTAAAAAAGAATTGTCTTTTTTCCCTTTTTTTGTATCTCGTTCGCTTTTAGATATATTTTTGTACATTTTTACTGTTTTTGTTGTTGATTTTATTCAATGATAGGGTAAAAAGTCCGGCAGAATGGCCGATTCCTTTAGAATGACATAGTTTTATCCTCTGTGTGGAGGTCAGTGGTTTAGATAAAATCTGGTAGGTTGGTGTTACGTAGATTAATTGTTGACATTCACAGCTTTTTCTGGTGATGTGTGGCCCATTCTCCTGTGTTGGTTCTAGGAACTCTTCACACCTTTTTCTCTGCGTTGATGATATGCTGTGTTTCTTTCTTTGTTGTTTGTTTTTATAAATATAAATATAATCTGGTGACTGGGTAATGGGCTTTGGCACTGTGTCACTGTGCAGAGTCTGTCTGCCTATAGGGTCTCTCTCTCTCTCTTTTTTTTTCTTCTTTCTTCTTTTTTTTTATATATATTATAATGATTGTTTATTATTTGTTACCTTTTAATGTTTGTCATCCAAGTTTTTTCAGTCTGAGATAGAGAAATCAACAAAATGGATGCCTTGCATGGCCTAGTCTTATCCGCCTTAATGGACTTCCAGTTTCGCTACCACATTACCATGTTATTTTTTGTATGTATATGTTACATGTTGTCTTTGTTCTTGCTGTTAAGGTCTTTAGCCTTTTTTTTTCTTTTCTTTTTCTTTTAACAATCGGCTTCCGCCTTGTGTCTTGGTCTGTCTCCCTGCTCCTGGTTAAAACTATGAGGCTCACCATTGGTGACATTTTTTTTTCGCAGTTATATGTGACCATGCAAAATCCTGCCAGTCGGGTACCCTTGCTGTCTTCAGATAGTTCAGTGATAAACACAACACTGGTGTGCACATGTTTTATTTCCATGTCATCCAAACCACCTACACACATAGCGTAACAGATGAATGGATTTTTGCATGCATTCATACATGGGATCTCATCAAGGGGAGTGTAAGTCTATATATAGTATCTCTGAAGAGAAAATTTTCCAGCTTGGTCACCTAGAGTGGGAATTGAACCCAGACCTTTGAACTCGTCTGATGCCACCCACTAAGGCCACTAGACCACGCTTGAGCCATAGTAAGAAACTTACTCACCTGCACACGTATGACCAACACAGGCATTGTTTTGTCATTGTTTTGACCGGTGATATTTTGTGTTGTGTTCTGATAGTTGTTTAATGTTCAGGCTGTTGAATCTTCCAGAACATTGATCAGTGGAATTTGTTTTTCATCCTCAAGATGAGTAAGGTAGACAGAAGACAAAATATCTTTTTTTTTCCTTTAATGTTTTCCTGTGTGTCAGTGTTGTCAGTGAATGTAATCCTGAAGTTAATTCGCCTGTTCTGATCCTTGTGGCTTTAAATCTTTTTCCAATCTTTCATAGCTTCCTCTTCCACTTCCAACCCTTTCCCCACTTCTCTTATCAAAGTTGTACATGCCCTTGAATAGTGTATGTGAATTCAACAAATGAAAACTGAAGAATCTTAAAAAATGGCTTGAAATCTCCGTGCATCTTGCACTCTGCACAGAAACAGCTTTGGTGATTTCATTTTACAGATGATTTATTTTTAAGCCTCCAAAACTTTACACACTATGTTTTGTGACACATATGGTTACTTTAGAAATTGTCAAATATGTGTTCCTTTGGGAAAAGAAGTAAAAAAAAAGGTTCTTGTGTTTTGTGAAGTCCAAGATGGTGGTGTATATGTGTCAAAATCAGTGTTATTATGTAAGAGTTAATGAAATGCTATGTTTGGAAAAAAATAAATCATTGTCAGTTTCACTGCTCTTGTTAACCATTGTTCTCATCAATCAGACTCAATGACTGTTGTGATGCAATAAAAGGTAAATGAAAAATAAAGTGTATGTGATGTGTGTGCACGCGTGTGTGTTTGTCAATTTTCTCTCCCCCCCCCCCCCCCCCCCCCCCCCACCCCCCACCCCCCCCCACCCCCCCCCCCCCCCACCCCACCACCACACCCACCACACCAATTTCTCTTCTTTATTAACATTATACTAGACAGCATGCATGCACACAATCATGTACACTCCAACATTCGTATGCACTATGATGACAGATCTTTCAAAGCATATTTGCCACAGTAAAGATTACTGCGGACAATAACGAAGCTTGTTGTATTTAAGTTTCATAACCAAGTTTTCAGTGGTCAAAACATGGCGTGGTGTCCAGGTATATTATGGGTCAGAACAGGCATCTGTGAACAATTCCGAAATGTTGCAGTGTTCCTCTGGGTTCAAGGGGGTTGTCTTAGCATAATAAACTCTATTTCTGCCTTCCGATAATTCTGTGCTTATAATTTCAACTTTTCTTTGCGAGCGGGTGGCCCATAATGCAACATGAACCGTCACTCTTTGGTTCATCTTTGTTTCTTTACTGTCAATCACCCACTTCTACTTGCGGTGCTTTGTTGCTCATTCATCTTTGTTATACAGAATTTTTGCCTTTTTTTATCCTAGATTTATAGTATGCCAACTTTTTTGTGTGTGTGGTCAAATTTGGCTACTGGGACCCGCATGAAAGCCAAAGAATGTGCACACATCGCCCTCCTCTCACTGTTGCTGGAATTACGCAAGCCTAGTCTGGAATCCCTGCATCAAACAGCAACATCGACTCCATGAGGAAGACCGGAGGCGTGCTGTGAAGTGGGTATAGCGGGACTACGGCCCAATCTTAATCCGAAGACTGCTGTCCCAGTTTGAAGTGCTTATATAGGAGGCCTTCCTTTGCTACTATGTATAAAAACCATCATGCCATGGACTCTTAACGACCGTATCCAATCGTCATGTAGTTCGCATGCCAGACATCGGCTGCCAAAGCAACTATTGTCTGGCGAGCTGCAACATGGGAACGTTCTCATGGAGACCAGAGGAAGCGTTTCAAAGACAGCCTCGAATCCTTCCTGAAGGCCTTCAACATCGGCCACACAACATGGGAGCAGACTGCCCAGGACAGAGATGGGTGGCGATCAGCTGTCCGCAAAGGTGGCAGAGACCTGTGAAAGCAACAGAGTTGCTGCAGCTGAGCAGCGCAGGATGATCAGGAAGACCAACCAGTGTCAACAGGTCTCAGCGGCTGCCCCATGGCGGCCTTCTCGTGGCGGGGGCGTTTCTTGACCAACCTGTGCCCACCCTTTTTCTTGTCTTTCCTACTGTTCTGCCTCCATGTCTTTCGCTATCTCTCTTCACCCATAAAGTCTCCCACATCATCTGCAGCCTCTTTGTCGTCTTGTTTCTTCCTTCCCGGTTCTTCAGTCTTGTTCTTTCATCTATTATTCCAGTCTTCTTTTCAATGCTTCTTTTTCTGAGATCTATCGGAGTGGTGGCCCTAAGTCACCCGCAATCTAAGGTGCTGACACTGGCGAGAGATGAATGGCTCTACGTTAATGAGTCGCTACAGCAGTCTGTCTGGTTTTGAGGGACGGTATCAGGCAGATGGAGCGCTGCGAGTTCATCTTCACATGTCCTTCGTAGGGCCATCCATTGTCCCTTCCCTAGCACGGCAGCTCTCCTAGGGTGACTGTCAAATTCCTGCCGTCATTGAGCCTACGCCCTATGAGTAACAAAGCAGTCATTCCAAACGACAGAGAGAAAGTTAGAGATTCAGATTCAGATGAAGAAATAAGAGAGGTGGCAAAGAGAAAGGGTATCCAAAACACATGGCCAACTTCCTTTTGGTGGAAGCAAAGATCCGAAAGAGTCCATTGCTCGGATTTCTCCGTTTGCTATATGTAAGTGGTTCGAGGGAGTTTCTTCTACAGGATTCAAATGATCAAAAGACTCAGATCTGGTAGTTATCTTGTTAACTGTGCTACGGAAGCGGCGTCTCGATTGCTGTTGAAAAGAGATGGTTCTCAACTTATGCAGATTCTCAACTATTCGAAAGGGGTGATTAGATGTGCTGATCTGGCTGGAGTTGCTGAATCAAAAATCCGGACTGAGTGGAAGTCAGGGTGTTCTGCAGGTCCATAGAGTTAAATCTCTAAAGGAAGTGACGTAATTGAAACTAACACGCTATTCTTGACTTTTGCTATGCCATCTCCCCAGAGTTTGTCAAAGTGGGTTATGTCCGAGTGAAAGTTACACCTTTTGTACCATCTCCTTTGCGGTGTTTCAAGTGTCAACGCTTTGGGCATTCCAGTCGAGCCTGTCGGGGTCAGGAATCGTCTTGACTGTGGCAGAAGAACATGGGGGGGTCTTGAAAATAAAAAAATAATAATGTTAATACTTAATAGCGCATTTTGTTGCCAACCCCCCAATGCGCTTCCCTCCCCCAATTTGCACTTTTCATAAAAATATTCATGCACACAGCAAAAAAAAAATTACACAATTGCAGACGCACCAGCATCCCAAAAATTCCCTCCCCCAAAATTGTTGTGGAAAATTTTAGGGGGAGATCTAGTCTCACAAAAAGGGGAATGGGCCCTTTTTTGAAAGGTAAATTTTGAGTGAGTTTTAAAAAGAAGAAAGAGTAGGCTAAATTAGAAGGTCTTCAGGGAGGGATTTTCCAAAATAGAAGGTGCTCAAAAACTGAAGGCTCTTTCCCCCAAAACAGTTTTCGGGAGAACGCTTGGGGAAATTTTCAAAAGTTTTTGTGAAAAAAAAGGCGAAGGGAAACAGATTTTGGGTAGGTTGCAGAGAGAAGAAAAAGGTAGTGAGGAAGAGATTCATTGAAGTGGGGGAAAAGCAAAAAACTGCCTTTTTAAATTCCCAAACCGATTACTGTAGGGGAACCCAGGGGCCCGTTCGATCAGCATGGGAGGGATGTGTTTCACCCCTCCTCCTCTTAAAAACAAGTCGTGCAGCGCTTTTTTGGTCTCTTTTGCAGCCGAGCAATCGTTTGTGGGAACCCCTGAAAAAACAAGTTCCGTAGCCCAATCTTGCCCTCACCATGGCACAAAATTGCCTGCCCGCTATTTCCCCGGGAAATATAAAGCGTCGGAGGAAAAAGCAAACGTCCCCGCTTAAAAAGGGGGCGACAAAACTACAGATATTTGATTCGGCAGGGGTTCAGACCCCGGGAATAAATTGGAAAAACCCCCCAAGGGGTTTTTGACAGACTTATTAAAAGGTAATTCAGTACCATCAAAAACCAAATTGACTTGACTAAAACGAGTTTGAGGCGGGGGAAAGGTTCCAACGGGCATGATTTTCAGTTTTTTCCCAAAAATTTAAATTTTAAAGTTTTATTACTTGTTTCCACTCCGAAACACTGCTGAAACACCGAGACACCCCAGTTGAACAAAAAACAAACACATGGGTTTGTGCCCCTTAGAAAGTTCAGTTTCCTTTCAGCATACTTGGGGAAAAATCAAAAATCAGGGTCGAGATAACTTTCCGAAAAGGGGCTGTGAGTAAATGTAAACAAAGGGGGCCCCAATATTTGACCCCTGTGGTACTCCATAAAAGGGGTGAAAAAAGTAGACCTTAAAACCACCCACAACCCCCCCTGGATCTATTTTCTGATGTATGTTTTGGGAACCACGAAGAACTACCCAAACAAAAACCAAAAAGTAAACCCAAAGCCTTTCAAGTAAAGTAGGGTGATCTAGGTATAAAAGGGCAGCACTCAGATCAAGCAAGGTTTGAGAGAAAAAAGTTTCGGTCGGTTTTGGGCACAGCAAACAGTCCAGTACGTCAATACAGCAGCCCTCAGTGCTATGATTTTTCCTAAAAGCAGACTGACGGCCTCAAAAAAGACCATGGTCTGAAAGATGACCTGAAGTTTGCTTCAGCAAAACTTTTTCCCAGGTTTTTTGAGGGGAATGGGGGGTTTGGGGAAAATGGTCTATATTTTTTAAAAACTTTTTAAGGGGCTAGTCCGGGTTTTTTTCAAGAGAGGGGAAACCCCTTGTTTGCAAAAAATTTTGAGGGGGTTTTTAAAGGCCTGACGGAGAGTTTTGTTTACAAAAATTTGTAATCACAGGAATCAAAGGGAGAGGCACACCTTTTAAGGAGGGAATTTGGGGAAAGGGGTTTAAAAGGGACACAATTTTTGCTGGAGGTTTCCCCTTATGGGGAAACGCGGGATCATTTTTTTCACCAAACCGGATTAAAAGTAAAAAAAAGGGGTGGTCCACAGAAAAAAAACCCGGTAAAGTTTTGGGTTTGGGGAAGGACCCCTCCAAGATTGTAAACGGAGGGGTTTTGATTTTATCTAAAAAAAATTCCCCAAATTGTTGAGAGATTTGAGAAGGGGGAATGTTGGGGGCAAACTTAATTTCTTTTGTTTGCCAAGTAGTTAAATTTAAAAGAGAAAACAACTGCTTTATGAAAGAACAGGGTCATTTTTAAACACGGTAGAAAGACTCTCTGGGATCCTGGGGCGTCCCCCGCCTCACACCCCCGTTTCCCCTGCAAAGATCTGGCGGTGGAAAAGGTTTTAATCGGGTCTTTCCCAGCGGCCTCGCTGGGCCCGGGGGTTTAATCGAGCAGTCTCACGTCCTCGGAGAGCCAAGGGGCTGAGGGACGGTCAGTAAACACCTGTCACTGCAGGGCCCGTGTCGGCCGATTTCCAAAAAGGCCACTTTTAATTTAAAGTAATTGTTAACATTCCATTGCTTTGTGCTTACGCTCCCCCTGACAAAACTTGACCTCTTGGTCAAAAAACCAACACAATCTTTCATTTTCCCTTGAGTAACAGTTTTTTCCCCGAGGGGGGGGTTGGAGATCTTAAAACGACACAACAACGTAAGGTCTGAAAGCCACATATCACGAATTTCTCCACAGAGGGAACGCTGTCTTCTTTTTTTCCCTCCCCCCCAATAAAGGTTTGGGCCCATGTTTGTGAGTTCGTGTCTGAACAAAGGGAAAGGGGTTATGATCCATAGAGTCTTTGATGAATCATTTGGGGCGTCTGAATAGTCATCATAAGAAAATTAAAGCCCCAAGAAAAAACATTTCGTGTGCTGAAAAGAGGATAACAGATCGGGAAACTCCTTAAAAATGCTGTTACTGGTAAATTGTAAGGGTGATCATTCAGCAAATTAAAAATTTGCCCGTGGGAAAAAAGGAATGCGGATTCAGAAGTAAAGATTGAGAGGAAATGTTCCTTTCTTGAGGTAAAAAGATTGTGGAGGTCAGGATTTTCCTTCGGCGCTACTTTGCCAAAAGGTGGTTAAACATTCTGCGAACCGGTTGGGTGGTGATCGGGGGAGCAGCTCCATTCACTGTTTAAGGAAAAAAATTGACAGAATTGTTGTCATCGGTTTTGGATGGCTTACCATATTTTAAAAACAACGTTGAGGTTTTGTTCGAAATGCAATAGTTTCCCGTCCAGCAGTGTAAAAACGGGCTTCACCCCCTCTGGGAGGGAAAAGTGTTCCATTGTACAAAGCCCTGGGGATCGAGGTCGGGGTGGGGGATCGGAGGAAAGGTGTCCCCCTCGCTCACGGGCCCCAAAAACAGCAGTAAAAAGGCACGCAGTGGGGCGTCCTTTTCGGCTCCAACCCCCAAAGGGAAAATCTCGGGTCAGGTATTTGGGTGCGGGCATTTCGTCCAGAAAGAGAAAATTTCCAAGTGGAAAACAAACAACTTGAAATTTATCAGGCATCGGCTTTGATTTTCTTGAAGAACCGTTTTAGTTCTTTTGGGGACAGCAAATTTTTTGGAGAAGAGGGTGATGTATTCTTTTAAACAACTTAAAAGGACATATCCGTGGAAATAAAAGGGGGGTTAAAACAAATTGTCGGGGCCTTACTATTATTACAGAGTATAGATCTTCGGTAATTTCTCTTCAGGAAACCCCTTTTTAATGCAAATAAGAACAGAGATTTTTGGTTTCTCCCTGCTTACTCAAGCCCGCTTTGCAGACTTTTCAAGGGAGGCGTTTTCTTTTTTTCATAATTTCGGTATACATACTGAAATTCCACTTCGACGGACTGGGGGCAGTGGGAGTTCGTACTCGTTAAACAAGGTCGTTACGATTGTTGTTTGTATTTTCCATCTTCTGATTTTGAAAAGCAGTTGGTGGTTTTAATTTCTCATCCCTCGCTCATTTCTTTTTTGGGTGACATGAATGGCCTTCCCCCAGTGGAAGTAACTGCACCCAAATTTTCAAGGGAAAGTTCTTGAAAATTTTATTCGGATATGATCTTGTCTTCCCGAAATTAGGCTACCGCCCCTTTTTTTCCTTCTGGTTCTTTGACCCTTGGGTTTGCCCTTTTTGGGCCCTTCCCTTTTTGGACTTTTGAATGGAGGGATCGGACCCAAGCGGGGGGGCACTTTCCCATTTTTATTTTTTTACGAAGCAATGCGGATCCCTCGGGAAACTGGGTTTCCTCTGCAGATTGGAGTCTTGAAGAATGTTAAGATTCAATCCTTCCCATCGCGTACGTAACCGTAAAGGGAATGGTTTGTCACGGTACTATTGGCACAGCTATAAACGCACAGTTGGATATTCAGAAGGGAGACCCCCATGGTGTTTGCGTGTGACAGCTTGTTCAGTGTTAATCATTTTTTGACAGAATGTGCTGATTTGATGTGTATCAGAGAGAAGTTCTTTTCCACCAGTGATTTATCGGTTCTTTTTCGTGAGATTTCAGTATATCTTATTTTTTCTTTTTTGAAAGAGGTAAACTTATTTTATAAAATATAGTGTTTTAATAATGTATACAGGTGTCGTCGGAGTTGAACAGATAATTGTGCTTTTGTCCTCATAAATTTTAAGCGATGTGTTAATACTAGTGTGGGTATTTGTATTTAGAGACTTGGATATGATAGCTGAGGTCCTGATTTGGCTCCTAGTAGTCCGCTGGACCCTATAAACACTAACTAACTAACTAACTCCAGCTGCTGTCACCATCCACTGTCCGTACTGTGGCAGACCTTTCCGGGCGCAGATCGGCCTGACCAGCCATCTGCGCACTCGCCCCCGATCCCGGGATGACTAAATGGTCTTCGTCGTCTCGACGGACAACAACATCTAACCGTACCAGCGGCCATCAGAACAGCTGCTGCCAGTATAACTTTTTGATGATAGTGCCCCCGACCACTGCGCTCGCTACAGAAAGTGCACCTTTCCATGCACATCGATTTTTTTTGTTGTTGTCGCAGCACATGCGCTTGACTCCTTAAAAGGGGGACTGCACACACCTCACTCTTCAAACTATCAATCTGGCCCCCCTCCGCCCCTCTCTATCCCACCCCCACCCCATCAGATTCCTCGGGGGCAAGGCGTCGTCGTCTTCCCAATTTGTGGTGGGCCTGATTCGGCACAATGTGGGATCAGGTGTTGTCACGCCTCTTCACCGGAGAAAAGAAGTGGAAGAGGGGGAAGGGGGGGGGGGGGGGAATGAACATTACGATATGCCTTCCCACCCACCCCACAATCACATTCCACACCCCGTATCCGTCTTCTCTCTCTCTCTCTCTTTATCTCTCTCCCTCCCCCCCCCCCCCCTCTCTCTCTCTCTCTCTCTCTCTCTCTTTTCTCTCTCTCTCTTTCACCTTACCAACAGTTGGCTACCTTCGAGTGCAGCGGAATCTTCACACTGATGAAGCTTTCTGCCTAACGAGGAAAAGTAAGGAAGTACATTACTGGTTACAGTCCAGAGTGAACATCGTCTGTCCGTTGTTCTGACCTAGCAGACGCGAGCACATGTGCATCCATCACACGCGCGTGCATGCATTCACGCTCACACATAGTATTGAAATAAGGAAAGACCAGATCTTCTGCCCTATTTCAAACGAGGTGGACGGAAGTACTTGTCCTATTCTGGACACGCTCAGTATGGATCGATAAAAGAAACTTGCAAGGATGACAGTTATGGCGACACCGAAGGCACGGGACATATAAGAAGCAACTGTTTGGAGAGGTGTGATGCGGAAACTCTGTTGTTCTGGAAGACTTGCGCCGTTAACGGATTGAGAAATACTGTATGACTCTGCAACTTTCACAGATCCCACACCCAACGCAACAATGAAACACGTTACAATGTAAAGGCAAACCATGTTGGAGTACTTCGGGGTCTACCTACGGTTCGAGTGATACTGTAGGTCTGAATATTTATCGCAAACCTCGGCCCACTACCTCCACTGAGAACAACAATGTTATGAAGCTGAACGAATTTCAGGTAGGGCTACTCGAGGTTAGGGATTAGATAATACACGATAGGTGAAGAAAGGAAAAGTGTGAAGATGTCAACCCAAATTGCATTGGTCAATCGTCAACTTAAAACAGCGCGGTGGGGAATAGGGGGGTAATTGAACCTCTCAATCATTTAGTTTTTGTACGTCAAAATTTAGCCCGTGATAAGACTAATAATGTTTGAAAATTTAAATTTCCGTCGGCTTCACTAAAAGAAATAACCCTTTCGTATCTAAGCCAGCTTTTGGGGTATAATGCCTTAAATAAGAAATGTCATGACAAGTTATTTAACCCGACACTGTAGGTGGAACTGACACAGGTGGGTAAATTGAACAGGTTAGATTGTACATCACATGCAAAAAGGTTAAATAAGTTAAAATGGGGGGTAAACTTAAGCTTGAAAGGGGGGATTGAAACCCTAAAATTAAATATTGTTACGTCGTACATTCACCCGATAACAACAATACCTTTAAAACAAATGCCCCAGTTTTACTTTTAAGAAATATACAGAAAATTCGCGTTAAAGTTAAGTTATTTGTTCACTGTTGGCCCACACTGGGTAATTGTGTGTGTTATTATGCAGTTATTTAATTAAATGCTAAATTAAGCTGAAGGGATTGAATATATTAATGTATGTTCACGTCGTACACCACATACGCACAAGAATACTTAAACAATAACTGCCATGTTTGGTTTTATGAAATATAAAGAAAATTCTCGTTCATATCAGTTCACTGTTTGGCGTCACGGGTTATGTTTGTTTATTTTGTCTTGTTTTAATTTAAAGAATTCGTCTTAGAATAATAAACCAAGAGAGGAAAAGAATTTTAAGTTTTTAAATTTTTT
>CM031620.1:40177950-40182950 GCA_018398815.1 Conus ventricosus
TTCTCCTGGGCCTAGCTGACACTGGGCTATACCATAAAAGTAAGCGTGGAGTGCAGTTTTATCGTGCAGTCTCAAACCGGGCTGGAACCTATAGCATCATATTCATCATCCTTATCGATCAGCATTTAAAAAGAAAAAGTCTTAAATTCTATAGCCCTTCATGTCCTGCTGTCAGATATATACACATACATATATACATACATATACACACACACATATATATATATATATATAGAGAGAGAGAGAGAGAGAGAGAGACATAGATACACGTATATGTATATACATATGCATATATTATATATACATATATATATATAATATATATATTGAATTATAAACAAAGCTTGCTCTATGTCTTAGACTGAAGAAATAGGGGGAGATAAGCATTCATATCTGCAGTGGTAGATGATTCTGCTAACTAACAGTATGTGCTTGAGTGGGTGAATGAGGGAAAAAAAAAATGCTTTCACAATGAACCTTCAGCAAGCTTATAGTCTCCAAGAGGGAGACCTCTCCAATAGGGAGGGAAACTCACTAACATATAACTCCTGGTCATATACCGATATTTCGAAACTTGGTTGTTTCTCCTCAGTGACCGCGGAAAGTGGTAATTTACTCCTCTGCCTTTTCAGTTTTAAGAAGAATGCAATCCCAGAAAAGGTTGGTGTGCAATACCGTAGTATGTTTGTTGAGTTTTCAAAAAACCAACCAAAGAAGCAAAGAAAATCATAAAAGACAAAACAGCTACATTTTCTTGTGAAAAGTAGAAAATATAAAAGGATGTCCTCTAAGACACAAGTGCTGAGGGCTAGTTCTTGGAATGAATCCGCAAGGGACTAAAATACAACAAACTAATAAATTCCAAGGATAAGTACCGCACCGTTCCAGCAACTTACAGAGCAGCTTGGTGTTGCAATGACTGCAAGAAATATTGAATTATAAACAAAGCTTGCTCTTATGTCTTAGATTGAAGAAATAGGGGGAAGATAAGCATTCATATCTGCAGTGGTAGATGATTCTGCCTAACTAACAGTATGTGCTTGAGTGGGTGAATGAGGGGAAAAAAAAAAATGCTTTTTCACAATGAACCTTCAGCAAGCTTATAGTCTCCAAGAGGGAGACACCCTCCAATAGGGAGGGAAACTCACTAACATATAACTCCTGGTCATATACCGATATTTCGAAACTTGGTTGTTTCTCCTCAATGACCGCGGAAAGTGGTAATTTGACTCCCTGCCTTTTCAGTTTTAAGAAGAATGCAATCCCAGAAAATGTTGGTGTGCAATACCGTAGTATATTAGTTGAGTTTTCAAAAAACCAACCAAAGGTGCCATCAAAGAAGCAAAAGAAAATCATAAAAGAGCAAAACAAGCTACATTTTCTTGTGAAAAGTAGAAAAATATAAAAGGATGTCCTCTAAGACACAAGTGCTGAGGGCTAGTTCTTGGAATGAATCCGCAAGGGACTAAAATACAACAAACTAATATATTCCAAGGATAAGTACCGCACCGTTCCAGCAACTTACAGAGCAGCTTGGTGTTGCAATGACTGCAAGAAATATTGAATTATAAACAAAGCTTGCTCTTATGTCTTAGATTGAAGAAATAGGGGGAGATAAGCATTCATATCTGCAGTGGTAGATGATTCTGCCTAACTAACAGTATGTGCTTGAGTGGGTGAATGAGGGAAAAAAAAAAATGCTTCTCACAATGAACCTTCAGCAAGCTTATAGTCTCCAAGAGGGAGACACCCCCAATAGGGAGGGAAACTCACTAACATATAACTCCTGGTCATATACCGATATTTCGAAACTTGGTTGTTTCTCTGAGGATCAGCATTACACAATATCACTCGCCAGTCTAATGCACACTCTAAGTTTTTGTTGAAACCCGTAACGGTAACCGTAAACGGACGAATGGAACTGCGCCTTTATTCCGACACAATAATACCGTACTGTCCATTAAAAGACTGACCTTGCAGTTCAAACGAATGTCAACGAAACGGTAGGCGCAACATTCTGTCTCACAATGTCCACGTGACACCAGGTCAAGGGTCCATTCCGCAGGTCATCTTATTCAAGAAAACTGCACAGGGTTGACTTCAGAAACATGGCTGTTGCCGTTCAAATGAATTTCAATGAAATCATGATACTTCGGAATCGCTGCAACCGAGAGTAAAGTTTCAACAGCAGTAACTCGATGGCTTGATGAATCAGATTCTAGCAAGTGTGAATTAAGAAGTCATAGAAAGGGCCGAATGGGTTTTGAGGTGTTCAAACTCATGGGCTGTACTGCAATTGAAACACTGAAGTTTCGCTGAATACCCTACCTTCTATTCAGAACTCACAGTGAGGATATCGGATGTCAGAACATTGTACAACTCTAGCCACACAGTCAACGAAATCACGTGACATAACGATTTTTCACTATCACTTAATTATTATCAACTCCAAATGCACACCATTAGAAAGGAAAAACAAATCCGGACACACAGTATAGCAAATGTAAACACACACACACGCGCGCGCGCACGCACGCACGCACGCACGCACGCACGCACACACACACACACACACACACACACACACACACACACTTCTTCAAAGATCATAACATTGAGAGGTCCGGGGGGGGGGGGGGGGGGGGGTGCATGGGGGGGGGTGGGGACAAAACATTCCCTCATTGACATGAAACAATTGTCAATCAATTGAATGTTGGGGCATGTAAGTAAACGTTCTCGCCCTGTACAACGGGCCGAAAGAACACTCGCTCTGGCTGCTCTCGGCTGCATTTAATTGTATCACTAGTATTAGACTTTTTGACGAACGATGCGACCTACAATAACGGCTCAAATATGGCTTCAGGCCCATCCTATGATTGCCGTTTCCATAAAAACAGCAAAAAAGGGAAGACAGAAAATGGACGAGCGGAAATAAAGGAGGGAATCAACGAGGAGGAGAACGAAAAATGTTGGGAGGAAAGGAGGGCGAGAAAGGGCAAGGAAATCTGGTTTTAGTGGTGCGCGCGCGCATGAGAGAGAGAGAGAGAGGAGAGAGAGAGAGAGAGAGAGAGAGAGAGAGAGAGAGAGAGAGAGAGAATGCGAATGGTTTATTCATTAGGCCATGGCCCCTTATTGAAGAGAGAGAGAGAGAGAGAGAGAGAGAGCGAGTGTGTGTGTTCCCCCTCGCCCCTCCTCGCCCTCATCTCTCTCTCTCTCTCTCTCTCTCTCTCTCTCTCTCTCTCCTCTCTCCTCTCTCTCTCGTCTTTACCGCTCGGCATTCAATGACCTAGGACAAGAAGAATACAGTCCGTACAAATGTTATGCATTTTCCCAGTCAGTGTCTGTTCCCGCCATGCTGCTCTACTTCTGTCACCGACACCGAAATTCTGAAGCACCTTAGCGTACTAAGGCACACGGGACTTCGACTATGAAACCTGAAGAAGTTGGTTCATCTGAGTGTTCATTATACTGATCTTGTGGAAAAGATGTCAGCATGCTGTATTCATTCTATTTCAATTTTGTTCCGTACATTATACCGTACTAGCTGTTTTGCCCGTTGTCGTCATCCCCACTCCCACCCCCTTCCAAGTATCTCAATTTTTTTCCCTCACTCCCTTCCTCTTTTACCTTCCATGTAATCTTCCTCTTCATGGGTCTGATCGCAATTGTTCCCCTTAGACCAGCTTCGAATCCTAACACCGCTTCGCTTCACAACATAACTGCCGCATTAAAAACAGTCCGTCTAGCACAAAAATGATTTGCTTAGTGTGTTTATGAGTCACCATACCAGATTAGGAGAAGATACGAGCGTTGTGGATCTGTATAAGGAGCTTGAACAAAGACAGACAGATAGACAGAGAGACAGAACCTGCTTTATATATTTGATGTGTGAAATCAAATGGGGGGGGGGGGGGGGGGGGGGGGTATGCTGAATCAGTAAGTTTCTGTTCTCTCCGTCCTCTCTACACTTTCATCATCTTCTTGTGCTTTGTCTGCGGACACCTCCTCCCCTTTCCTCCCCTTTCCTCCCCCCCCCCCCCCTCTCCCATCTTTATCTATTGTTTTAACAGATTAGTTCGTACACTATAAAGCCCACCTACAGCCTAGACCAAATTGGTCCAGAACTGCAAGCAATTAAACTACAAAACGGGTCGTGTACCAACATGTCATTGTAATTATACGATTGGGAGGTTTGTCTATTGGCAACAACTGGTAGGTATGTTGTGCGTGGGGTGACAGTCGGAAACTACTGCCTGATCATTTCTGTGAACTAATCCGGCGAATGACGCCTCTGTGTGTGTGTGTGTGGTGTGTGTGTGTGTGTGCGTGTGCGTGCGTGCGTGCGTGCGTGTGCGCGCGCGCGAGTGTGTATGTGCGCGCCCGCACGCACGCACCGGCTGTGTATGTGTGTGTGCGTGCGTGTGTTGCGTGTGTGTGTGTTCTTCCCAAAAGCAGCGGTCGTTCACAATGCAAACTGAAATGGGGCAATTTTCACGCACAACACGAATTGAAAATGCATTTGCGGTGAACACTTTCATGTCTCTCTCTCTCTCTCTCTCTCACGGTGTGTATAGGGTTACCCTCTCTCTCTCTCTCGTGTGTATAGGGTTACCATCTTTCTCTCTCTTTCTCTTTCTCATGGCATTGTGACTAATTAATTACCGTCCTAATACTACTGATTTTTCGATGCACTGTAAGTACACGATAATAAATGTGTGCCCTGGGTACCGTGTTTTTTTTTTTCGTTTTGTTTTTTCGTGCATTGTTGCTGTTAATGAAAATCCTTGGTAATGTTTAGCATGTATTTATTTTCAGAAAAATGAAAATTGATTCTCATCTCTCTCTCTCTCTCCTCTCTCTCTCTCTCTCTCTCTGTGTTCTCTCTCTCTCTGTCTGTCTGTCTGCTCTCTCTCTCTCTCTCTCTCTCTCTCTCTCCTCTCTCTCTCTCTCTCTCTCTCTCTCCCTTTGCAGCTGCATATTGATGTCAATTAATACTTGTA
>CM031620.1:40185450-40192950 GCA_018398815.1 Conus ventricosus
TTACATGCATGCAAACATTTTCCTCTTCCTAAAATACTGGTTCACTCCAAAACGAGTAGGTCACCAGCGCGTATTTTCAAAATCCACTCAATTTAATAATAATAATAATAATGAATACTTATATAGCGCCTATTCTCGGCTAGAGACCAAGGTCTAAGCGCTTTACAATCAACACTCGTTTACACAACGGGCTGCCTACCTGGGTAGTGCCGACTGAAGAGCTGCCAGCTGACGCTTCATTCAGTCGTTTCCCGTGTCATCCAGTCAATATCGCTCAATATCGTTCACTCAGTTTCCTTACTTCCTCCATTCTTTCAATTTCTCACGCAGGGTGCATGCTATGTGTAACGTGTCATCCATACCAACGGCCAAACTGGCCTTCTCTTCCGAAAGTTGGTAATGGGATTTTACGTGTGTGCAAGATGTTATGCGTGCGTTCACACACGGAACCTCGGTTTATAGTCTCATTCGAAGGACTGTATGGGGAATGGAGTCAGAACCAATGTTAACTCCGAGGGAAAAATCCCCCTGTACCGAAATTCGAACCCGTAACCTCAGGATCACGAGTCCGGCGCTCTACCAACTGAGCTATTCCGGCTATTTGAATCTTGGGCCTCCTTCTCCTCTCTCTCTTCTCTCCTCTCTCTCTCTCTCTCTCTCTCTCTCTCTCTCTCTCTCTCTCTCTCTCTCTCACACCACACACACACACATAAACACACACACACACACACACACACACACACACACACACACACACACTCACACACACACACGCCAGCATTCAAATTTGGTAAATTTCGAAACTGTTTACTATACATAACACCTCACAGTTCGGCGTTGGCAGTGTGTGTGTGCGTTTGAGTGTGTGTGAGTGAGTGAGTGAGTTCATTTACAGTCTGTTCACATTTGGTGATATTAGATTTTTTTTAAGGAAGCAAGGGGAAGGGGAGCGTTTATTTTAAAAAAATCTATTAATTTTGATGCATGGAAAGCACTTTTGCTATTTGCACGATTTCTGGTTTGTGTGTCATTGTTTTGATAGAATTGTGTATAGTCACATCCACGTTCAATTCTGTATACAATGAAGTTAATATTGAACAATGAAAAAGAATATGGTTCACTGATAGAAGATTTGAACAATCACATGCTATATACACTTTGGGAAAACTTGGTTTTCCACGAATTGAGACGAAGCTTGTATATTAAAGATGACAAATATCGTGGACATGATAAGATTTCATACTTCTCTGGAAGGTGTTCACTGTTCACGCATTTTTCTAATAACGAATTAATTTCCTGAACGTCTCGTTTTAAATTACTCTCAGGTCTAGTTGCAAAGCGAGACGACTGCAGGCGGAAATCTAAACAAATCTTAAATAAATGTTAGCTAACCGCCCAGAGAACGTGGACAAACGAGTTACAAGACAAAACACAACGCGTTTCGACCTCTTAGGTCTTCGTCTGGTGATAAATAAACGAATAAAACAACGAAAATTCACTTAGCTTTGATCGCTTCAGATTGCTCAGGCAGGGTTCAGCGCAAGGAAGAAGGCGTTGAATGAGAACGAGGCTGTTGGAAGGGAAATAGTGAGCGAGTCAAAGTCGTAATGATGATAATAATATTACTGATAGGAATACTATTAATGGTCAAAATATTGGGGGAAAAAAAAGAGAAAAAAGAAAAAAAGGACAAGATCAATCTTGGTGTCAATAAGTATGTGTATGGGAGAAAGGAGAGTGGGTTAGAGGATTCTTAAGCAGTAGGGTTGCCGTGGCAACAGTCCCAGAGGCGAAGGCGATGGTGATGTCAATGCTAAGGGTAGTATCAATACTAGCAATAGTATTACTGAATGATACTGCTAACAACGATAGTGAAGGTTAAGGTAACGAAAGCATGATACAGAAATATATTTAGAAAATACATTTTTATAATAATCAAATAAATAAATAAAAGAAACATTAAAAAAATAATAATAATAATAAATTAAAAATAAAAAATAAAAAAATAATAAAACATTAATCATAATAAATGCATAAAAAAGATAGCTATAAGTTATGTGTGAGGTGAGTAGTGGGAGATAAGGTAGTATGTGTGTGTGTAGTGGGAGGATATTGTGGGCTGAGATTGATGTATATATATACATATATATATCTCCCCCCCCCCCCCTTTTCCCGACCAACGATAAAGGAGCTAGCATTCTATTCATTATGTGTGTGTGTGTGCAGGTGTGTGTGTGTGAGTGTGAGTGTGTGTGTGTGTGTGTGTGTGTGTGTGTGTGTGTGTGTGTGTGTGTGTGTGTGTGTGTGTGTTCCCTTTGTAATATCAGCCTTATTCATTGGTTACCCCCACCTCCCCCCCAACAACCGCCATACCCACCAACATCCCTACACACATCATTACTAAGGCAGGGGGGGTGGGGGTAAGTCGTTGATGTAGCAAATGGAGAGACTCAGAGAGTGTAGGAAAAGGGAAGGGGATGATAGCTGCAACCTATGTCTGAGGTAAACAGAGGTAGGGTGTGCGTAGGTGGAGGATATTTCAGGCTGGAGCTGCAGAGATGGAATGGCACATACTACTTTTGGACGTTGATGCCATGAGGGTGCACGGTGCCCAGTTTGGCAATGAGATGAGATTCCTGCATAAGGCGTTCCAAGTTGTCACTCTTAGATTGCCAAAGTGCCAAGACTTTGACATGGTTGATGTTGTGTTGGGCATGGTTGAAGTGTAGAGCGACTGGTTTGGGCCGATGGTGGACGGATGTCGGCCAGGTGTTCAGAGATGCGCGTCTCAAGTGTGCGAGATGTCTCACCTACATAGATCTTACCGCACAGCTGACAGTGGATGGCATACACAATGTTGTGGCTCTGGCAGGAGAAAGTGCGTTTAATAGTGAAAGAGCCTGTGGGGCCATGTAGGATGGTGTCTGGTTTGGTGAGAGAGCAGATTTCACTATTAAACGCACTTTCTCCTGCCAGAGCCACAACATTGTGTATGCCATCCACTGTCAGCTGTGCGGTAAGATCTATGTAGGTGAGACATCTCGCACACTTGAGACGCGCATCTCTGAACACCTGGCCGACATCCGCCACCATCGGCCCAAACCAGTCGCTCTACACTTCAACCATGCCCAACACAACATCAACCATGTCAAAGTCTTGGCACTTTGGCAATCTAAGAGTGACAACTTGGAACGCTTTATGCAGGAATCTCATCTCATTGCCAAACTGGGCACCGTGCACCCTCATGGCATCAACGTCCAAAAGTAGTATGTGCCATTCCATCTCTGCAGCTCCAGCCTGAAATATCCTCCACCTACGCACACCCTACCTCTGTTTACCTCAGACATAGGTTGCAGCTATCATCCCCTTCCCTTTTCCTACACTCTCTGAGTCTCTCCATTTCCTACATCAATCGACTTACCCCCCCCCCCCCCCCCCCCTGCCTTAGTAATGATGTGTGTAGGGATGTTGGTGGGTATGGCGGTTGTTGGGGGGGAGGTGGGGGTAACCAATGAATAAGGCTGATATTACAAATGGAACACACACACACACACACACACACACACACACACACACACACACACACACACACACACTCACACTCACACACACACACCTGCACACACACACATAATGAATAGAATGCTAGCTCGTTATTGTTGGTCGGGAAAAGGGGGGGGGAGATATATATATATATATGTATATATATACATCAATCTCAGCCCACAATATCCTCCCACTACACACACACAACTACCTTATCTCCCACTACTCACCTCACACATAACTTATAGCTATCTTATTTATGCATTTATTATGATTAATGTTTTATTATTATTTTTTTTTTAATTTATTATTATTATTTTTTTTTAATGTTTCTTTTATTTATTTATTTGATTATTATAAAAATGTATTTTCTAAATATATTTCTGTATCATGCTTTCGTTACCTTAACCTTCACTATCGTTGTTAGCAGTATCATTCAGTAATACTATTGCTAGTATTGATACTACCTTAGCATTGACATCACCATCGCCTTCGCCTCTGGGACTGTTGCCACGGCAACCCTACTGCTTAAGAATCCTCTAACCCACTCTCCTTTCTCCCATACACATACTTATTGACACCAAGATTGATCTTGTCCTTTTTTTCTTTTTTCTCTTTTTTTTCCCAATATTTTGACCATTAATAGTATTCCTATCAGTAATATTATTATCATCATTACGACTTTGACTCGCTCACTATTTCCCTTCCAACAGCCTCGTTCTCATTCAACGCCTTCTTCCTTGCGCTGAACCCTGCCTGAGCGATCTGAAGCGATCAAAGCTAAGTGAATTTTCGTTGTTTTATTCGTTTATTTATCACCAGACGAAGACCTAAGAGGTCGAAACGCGTTTGTGTTTTGTCTTGTAACTCGTTTGTCCACGTTCTCTGGGCGGTTCGCTAACATTTATTTAAGATTTACTCTCAGGTGTTTTTCTTAACGCACCATCTCTAGCTAATTTATCTGCTGTTTCATTACCGGATATGCCACAGTGTGGTGGAATCCAGCAAAAAGATACCCCAATTCCTTTCAACATGATAACGTGTATGTAATGTCTTATTTCAAAAAGTAAATCTTTTCTTATTTTGATTCCCAATTTTGCAAGCTATATCGAACTGACTTGGAATCAACGCAAAAAAAAAGTATATTATAGACAGCAGTGTTATCGTCACACATAAAAATCAACGCCATAAGAATAGCATACAGTTCTGCCGTAAATATGGAGAACCCTTTCCCTAGAGAAAAGGATCTACGAAACTTCAGCAATGAAATCACAAAACCAGACCCTGCATATGAGTCTAAAATCGAACCATCTGTAAAAATCTTCAGATGATATGGATAAACGGTTTCAAGGTTTCTTTTGCTTCACATGACAGAATATTAATGTTATCAACCTTCTTCATGTCAGTGTGATCTTTATCGAATTTAGCTTGGATATGCTCCCAATGAGGTATGCTTGAAATATTGACATATCTGAAATACTTTCAATATCAATGTTACACTTTTCAAATATTTCATTTGTATAATCCCTAACAGGCGGGAGAGAGGTAAGGTGTTGAGCTCTTTTAGGATAGTCCTTTTCAGAATTTACTAATACATCATGTTTGACAGAATTTGAAACATGTAGGCTTCTGGCGACATATTTAGCCGTTGCCAGTTTTCGTTGATCAGACAGTGGCAATAAGTTTGCTTCTTTATAAGTATTTAACGAATTCGTGTGTACGGGGACACCAAGTGCTACCTTAACAGTTTTACTGTCTATTGACTGTAATTTCTTCAACAGGGTTTCTGGGCATTGAAATAAACGTCTTGCGCGTAAATAAGCTTTGATCGAACTAAGCTAGTAGCTAAATGTAACAGAGTTTTGGTATCCTGACCCCATGGGTGTGCACTGATTATTTTCAGTAGATTTAGCCTTTGTCTTGCGTCATTTACCAATTTCTCAATGTACAACCGCCAGTTTAATTTACAAGTTAAGATCAAACCCAGAAAATTTACATTTCGTGAATATTCTAATATTTTGTCATTTAACACTAGCTGAGGCAAATGCTTAGGATTTTCCCCGGTATTGAAAAGAACTAATTGTGTGTGTGTGTGTGTGTGTGTGTGTGTGTGTGTGTGTGTGTGTGTGTGTGTGTGTGTGTGTGTGTGTGTGTGTTTTGTGTGTGCGGCGCGCGTGCGTGCGTGGTTGGCCGGGAGTTTGTAAAATGTATAAGGAATAATTAATGGCAGGTCTAAAGCCGATGTTTGCTGTTTTCCATGGCAATCGGGTCCCCCCCCCCCCCCCCCCCCCCCCCCCCTAAAATGTATAAGGAATAATTAATGGCAGGTCTAAAGCCGATGTTTGCTGTTTTCCATGGCAAATCGGGTCCCCCCCCCCCCCCCCCCCCCCCCCCCCCCCCCCCGAGGAAAACAACAATAACAGGCAAAAACTAGTGTCATTGCTGTTCTTCCTAAGGATCCCCGAATAATCTATCACTGTAGTCATTTTCCCGGGGGGCAAAAATTCAGCTAAAGATAACGCCTACCTTCCCACCGTAAATAGGCTTCCCGTTTTCTCGGTTTACAGGTCAAGCGTACAGATTAGAGATTCAAGTATTTCATTTGAAGCACACGCCAGAAGAACGATCAGGACTGCGACTGTGTCATGTGACGTAGCCTCCCATCAAGGCATGTGACGCTCCATCACATGTAGTTTAGTGATATGAATCATTTCCCCATGCCACAACTAAAAAGGAAGAATATTTATGTGGCTTGACTAGTGTAGCGGGCGTCCCCAAATAATTGAGAGAATGACTCATGAAATAAACAACGGTGGTCATTGGGTGAAAGTGACCACTGAGAGATAGTTTACTAAGGGCTGGTAAGGTGCTGGTCATGTGTTTTGAACACTGAGTATGCACTCACTAGGAGGAGGGAGGAAAGAATCAGTTTTAGCCCAGCAGATGGCCTAGAGACTCGAAACTGTCAGGACGCTGGTCCTCACTGCTGACAGTCATTACCAGGTGAGCCATAGATAGCTGGGGAAAGCTACAGGGGAAAACCTAAAGAAAAGAGAAAGAAAGAATTCATAATTAAATTGGGAAGCAGGTTACTTACACGAACCTTATTCGTGTTTCAGCCCTTCACCCTTCGCCCTTCACCCTTCACTTTTCACCCCGTGAGGTGGTTAAAGATGGCCATGGTGTGGGGAACACACCGGTAGTTCAGCCCCAGCAATTAAAGACTCCAGGGAGAGGAGTTGGAATTCATCATCTCTCCAGTGACAGGAGAAGTCGAGGGAGAGGAGTTGGAACTCATCATCTCTCCAGTGACAGGAGAAGTCGAGGGAGAGGAGTCGGAACTCATATCTCCAGTGACGGGAGAAATCAAGGGGCGATACGATGTCTGAGAGAGAGACAGGGAATCATGACAGTATGGAACGAGTCTTATATCTGATGCAGGCATAGCATCAATGATTGAAAGAATTAATTATTCTCCTGGTCTGGATCTTGGGCCAGTGTTATGTGAAGGCCATGACTTTACAGAAACTTGTATTGATGTAAATGGGAAAATTGGTTACAAGGATGCATGTATAAAATCTGTTTATAAATTGTTTGATGTGATTTAGTAAAGTGTTTTTCCCGAAGGAGAGGGGGGAGAAGAAAAACATTCGGTAGTGCGCCTTTTGGTTGATTGGAAAGATTGCGTGTGCGTATGGAGTAAATGCTGTCATGAATGCGTGTGTGCAAAAGTGACAGTGTGACAGACAGTCTACATTTTAGGCGTACTGGTGTGTGTGTGTGTGTGTGTGTGTGTGTGTGTGTGTGTGTGTGTGTGTGTGTGTGTTGGGCTGTTTCTCTCGCTGACTGAACCTTTAAGCTGACTGATGGAGAAGAACTGCTTTGGGTGTGCCGCTCAGCGGAATCCGTCCCATGACACTCTGCTGAAGGCGAGAGCTAACAGAGATGATATCG
>CM031620.1:40197950-40209463 GCA_018398815.1 Conus ventricosus
GCTTCACATGATTTTTTCCCAAATATTAAAAAAAAAAAACAACAACAAAATAAAACAAAAGAAAACAAAAAACCTATGTCATTTTACAAATTGGGACATTTTGTGTTCAGTCGTTCCCATCAGAATTTCTTTGACGACATTTTCCTCTCGTTCCCGATCGTTAAAAATTTCCGCACGTGATATAAACAAGTATTGAGAAACCAAATCACCTTGTCTACATCTCCTTGACCTTGAAATCATTGGGCTGGTTGGCCATTTTATGTAAACAGTCGATTTCATGTTTTTGTAAAAAAAAAATATACTAATCCATTTGCAGACATTCGGTTATTTTCCCCAAAACCAAAAACGCTTCGAACGAAAATTTCCAGTCTAAAGAGTCAAACGCCTTTTCAACATTTAGTTATCAAATTTCTGGCAGACTGTTGAGTTTTTTAAAATTTTTTGTTGATAACTGAAAAGAGCGCAGAAGAGCCGAAGAAACAAATTTTGATTATAGTGTATGCAACACAGAAAACCGAATCAATCCGCTGTCCGAATGGGGACATGTGAACTCCGCCAGCACGCCAGCGCGATGTTGGAGACAGAATAAGGTCATCCAACGAGAAGCGTTGATGGTACAGTGGTAAACTCCCCTCGGAAAGCTCAGTGACAATGTTACAACGTCGACTCAAATTGAAAGATTTGTTGCTATTTTCAGTGTCCTATGGGACTTACGGATACAGGGCTATACCGGCACAGACAAAGGAAGAAAGCATGGAAGAGAGGGAAACCACACTGTACATCATTGGGGTGTCTCTGTCTGTCTGTCTGCCTGTCTGTCTGTCTGTCTGTCTGTCTGTCTGTCTGTCTGTCTGTCTGTCTGTCTGTCTGTCTGTCTGTCTGTCTGTCTGTCTGTCTGTCTCTCTCTCTCTCTCTCTCTCTCTCTCTCTCTCTCTCTCTCTCTCTGTGGAAAGAAACCATTTTAAATCATTGGGCTTTCCCTCTCTCTCTTCTTTTCGTCAAGAGAGAGAGAGAGAGGGGAGAGAGAGAGAGAGAGGAGAAAAGAGAGGAGAGAGAGAGAGGGGAGGGGAGAGAGGAAACGAGATGGTGAGAGAGAGAGAGAGAGAGAGAGAGAGAGAGAGAGAGGAGTCACTATGAGCCAAATTCCAAAGGGGGTAATTCTCCGAAATCCTGCAGTATGGTTTTATCAAAAGTCTACGATGAACTCTTTTAGTTCGCGTCCAGCTCTCAGCGGCTCTATAACGAAATTATACAAAACATATGTATCTGTATCATGTTAGGGGGGAAAAAAGGCCTTACACACGAAAGCCAACCAATAAGTAAAGGCACAGCATCAGCAAAACATATCTTATAATGATAAATATAGACAGCATGCACCCTGTTTGAAAAATCGAAAGAATGAAGAAAGGAAAATGAGTTAATGATATTGACTGAATAACACGGGAAACGACTAAATGGAGCGCCGGCAGGCAGTTCTTCAGTCGGCTCTAC
The DNA here is from genome assembly GCA_018398815.1 of Conus ventricosus. Taxonomy (NCBI): domain Eukaryota; kingdom Metazoa; phylum Mollusca; class Gastropoda; order Neogastropoda; family Conidae; genus Conus; species Conus ventricosus. The sequence continues at coordinate 40,199,442 of CM031620.1, forward strand.
CCAGGTAGGCAGCCCGTTGTGTTCACGAGAGTGTGGATTGTAAGGCGCTTAGAGCTTGGTCTCTAGCCGGGGGATAGGCGCTATATAAGTACTCTTGAATAATAATGATAATAATATGTGATGATAATGATGATAAAAACAATGATGATAATAATTATTAATTATTGCAATTATAACGAAATAATAATAGTAATAATAACAAAAGATCTACAACACATAGGCTGAAATAAGAAGGACATCCACGCAACTCTTAATTTTGCTGAACCCAGTGGAAGTATGCTGAGATATCTGAAATCTACAGTCAAATACAATGTCTAAGTTTATCTATGTTCTCTGGTTTTTCGCAGTATACCAATTAAAAACTACATTAGAATCGATGGAATGTGTAAAAGAGATAATGCTACAGAGAAATGTAGCAGGAACTCTGAAGAAAAATGTGTTCTGTGCCGAATGGTACTCAAGTGTATTGCAAAACATGAAAAGAAGCCAACTGGAAGCCAAGTCTTGTTGAAGTGTCAGAAAAGTTGGTTATTGACACACCCTGGAATAAACTCTTTCTGCAAGAGTCATCAAATTTAAGATGTCAAAATGGATGCAAACCAGAATTGTACACACAATCAGTGCAACGTACACATTTTCATTGAAAGACCTGGAAAAAAAAAAACTGAAATGAAAAAAAATCTTAAATGAGGCAGTGAACAGTAAACTGTAAATAACAAACAAGTAGGGTAACTCTTGCTCCCCTGATGAAATCATCACAGGGCCATAACTCCAAACGGATATTGCTGACGGGCACCAGCCTAGCAGAAATGACAACACAGAGCACACAGAGCAAACGAGGATGTTCTAAATATCACACGTGCTATTTTCGTTACTTGGAGCAGATTAAAGATTATTTGGCTGCACGGTCGCTAAGCCGGACGGCCCTCCAACTCTCGCAGACGCTCCACCACCTATTACACTCTTGAGCAGACAACACAGCCACTAACACAACTTTACAACACGCGATATTTATTTCACACACCAAAAATACCGCGCAACCACTCACGCCATCTACAAACCACACTCGGTATCCCACTTCTTCCACTGACCCACCCTACCCTTCTACGACCTGAGAACCCTAACTATGCTTAAGCACAGTGCGGAATTCACTGCGACTAGGGACGCAAGATAGCCGCACACGTGGTGGCTAAACTACTAAGGACAGGGATAAACCCCAAGGGTCTCTAATCTTTAAACCTACTACCCCACACGCTCCCAGGACCCACCTTCTTCTTTTGACCGGGACCCCTTACCAGACTGGTCGCTGCGTCCTTAAATGGACGGCAACGACAAGTACCTACACCTGCTGGGCCTCTAATCCCAAAAGGAGGCAGTAGCTAACACCCTTACTCTACTGCCTAACACTACACTCTTAACCTACTGCCTAACACTACACCCTTTTACTATACCCGGGGGACAACCATCCCGGCCCGGAGAAGCTCAGGCCTCGGCGCTGTTATTGGCCCCCTCACGGGTGACACCTCCCCGGAGGACTGCACCCTCAGCGCGGACCGTAGGCTCCACAGTCCAACCACTGAGACTCCACGCCCGGGGGCGACCGGCGACTCCTCAAGGTCTGACCTCCCCTGCGCTGGGCACGACACTAGGCACCCCAACACCAGACGCCTCTCGACGAGTCCGGGGGCTCGAAGGACGCCTCCTCCTCTGTTGGCCGCCGGACATGAGGGTGAGGGAAGGTTCTGGTGCAGCGCCCCCCTCACAGGACGCCGTACTGGGTCGAAGCAAAGGTGGATGGGAGAACCCCCGGGAGGGATCCCGGTAGCCGAAAGACGGCCGAACGGCAGGGATGGGTCTCCCTCTCCCGGGAAAAGCCAGCAGGGCAAATGGGAAAAACCCCCCGCCGCTCACCTGCCAGCACGCGGCTGCAGACTGCGGTGATCTGGCCCAGCTCAGGACGGAAAACAGGATACCACCTGCACAATCAGACAGTTCAACCACACCAGTTCTGCAACTGGCTGACGTGGCTTGCCACCAGAGACGAACAGAACCCGGCATGGCCAAGGGCACACCAGGACCCGACGAGGACCTGGCACTGACTTATGACTCGAAGTCCTCAGCTCGACTACCGGCAGCTGCCGCCCGCAATACAAGGCGCAGTCCACTCCGACGTAACACCAGGGACCGAAGTGAAGCTACCCCAAGCATTCCGACTGGTCGGAACAATGCCGAACTTACTCACAACACCCAAAACAGCGATTGGTCAGAGCAGCGTAACTCCCTCGCAGAGCTGACACGCCCGGGACCATCGGACTAGTTGTGCTCGTGCAACGACACGAACATTACCACAACAAACTCACAGACTTGCACACCAACTACAGCCGATATCCTGCCCGCTTCGATAGTGTAGAACCCAAGTAACACAAAGGGTAACAATCGGAATGAAAACCAACCTCCCGCTTCCATCCCTTCAACAGTCAAGATTGGAATCAAGAATATGGTGTATCTTATTTCCCCAGCCTCCCTACCTAGCTAACCTTCCACCTTAACCAAAACCCCAATCTTAACACGCACACTCGCAAAACAACATCCACTTGCACACGAGCACACGCTTCTCAATTTTGACTACCGCTTACTCCAAACTCATGGCGGATGGTTTACTACTGCCGATCGTGACCACACCCCCCTGCCTATGTTTTACTACAGGTTAAAACCAACAAAACTTCTCACTTCGATCGGCGTTTACTCACACCCAACCTATAAAAACAATCCAACTCACACACTCACTCTCCCTAGCTGTTACTTTGATGCACCCCATCATATTCCAACAAAACACTTTTAAATACATCATCAACCACAGATACATTAACCACTCTGGTCCAATTCTGCCTTCCCGATGAAAGAGGCACTTACAGGCAGCCGTTACATTACGTCTATATATCACTTCATAACTGAGGGTGCTCTGACCATGCACGACGCTATGCAACTCGTGTTCAATACACACCCCCAAGCAACACTTGGCAACGTCATTCTTTCCAATGACACATGCATATCTTCGACAATGTCGACTTTCATGACACAGGTAAATGAACTTTCAGGTCTCTCTTCTCTCTCTCTCTCTCTCTCTCTCTCTCTCTCTCTCCTTCTCTCTCTCTCTCTCTCTACGGGCATGCGACTCAAGAAGTCTGCGCCATCAATGTCCTTTCCAGACTCTGCCTGCACCGTAAACTGGATGGCTGCAGCTGCATGTGCCACCTTGTGATCCACCTAACACTCTAGACCCCACTGTTCCTCCTGGGTTTTTCGTCCTCAAATGAACCATGTCGCTTGACCTGAAACTGGCTGAGTGCCAAGTTTTCTGTGTCAACTCACACGTCTCAGCTTCCTAGTTCAAGTTGTCGACGGTATTCTGCAGCTTACGGTTCTCTGGCCTTTATGGTGCAACCAGCAGATCCACTCAGCATCTGCATGGGCCTCTGAGCGACATTCTGTGGCTTCCTTACAAGATAAACTCTTGAGACTTTCCCTTAACAGTACGCTGACACTGGACACTATGACTGGCAGTACCGACGAATGTCAGCATGCATGCCTGGCCAATAAAAATGGCGACAACTCGCTCCTTGGTTCGGGTCGGTACCAAGTGTCCTGACTATGGGTACGTCGTGGGCTAGCTTCTCACGTGGCCCGTAGTTCTGCTGGGGGACGCAGATTTGACTCGCTTCCGTCCTTAGGGAACCCTCAAACCGCCCCGGACCAGTAACCTGATTTCGATCGTACGCGGTCTCGTCCAACTTGCGTTGGAATGGCGTCCTGCTTCGCATGCACTCCGAGCCTTCATCCCAAGGTTTCATCCTGGTCCTGCCATTTTGATTGAAACTGCTGGGTAGAGGTGTTCAGGATGCATTCCTCTCGGGCAATGTTGTATCTGGTTATTGCTGCTCACTGGCTCTCTGGCACGTGTCTGCACTGCTCACACCAATCGCTGGGGGTCTGGTATAAAGGCACACGTGTTACGGAATCTCCTTTTTTCTTGCGTAATTCCGATCCAGGACTTCCTGCACAGGCTATTCTTGCACATAAATCTCAAACTTCCCTGCGATGAATGGCGACTTCAACTCGATTTCCGCCACAGGTCAACAACGTCTTCATCTGGATTCATCCTAAACTACTGGAAACTGTCTCTCTGTGTACGCTTCTGATGGCACCAACCACTTGGCCACTACGGTGTAGCCGGCACCAGGTGTCTGTAAATCCATTTGGCGGATGCTCCGTTACTTCTACACGCAACGCAGGCTCGTTACTGGCTGTCAGACATGGTCGACCACAACGGAGGGGACTACTCGAGCTTGGGGCTGGTACAACAATGAAACAGCTCCAACGAATGGGGCTCAGGCATTTCCTAGCGATGTGGCTGGCTCTCTTGCAGTTTAAAACAAACTATGGTCGATCTAGGACCTTATGATCTCTTGTTCGGTTGTGTAGTGCACATCACTTTTGTTTGGGACTCTCTGCAGACTGGATCTCTGTCCGTTTCATGCCCAGTACCCAGGTGGGCTGGTTTACGGTTCGGTCTTGCTTCGCCTTCCGCCCCAACCTTTTGGCCTCTGCTAAAAATACAGTAGCTTCTGTCGCCATTTGTTCAGCAGTTTTCGGCTTTTCTTCCGGACCTCGAATCGTGAACTCTGGTGACTGCATCTGGTAAAACAGTTCTTGGAAAGCAGATCCTTATACATCCTCATCTTATGCCACACTCTCGTCCTTGCCCGCTGCTGCACCCATGAGGGATAAACCACCGTTCATCCTTCCCGCACTTGGGCGAAAGTCTCAGCCGCGTCCTTCTTGACGCTTCTAAACTTTTCCGCAGGTAGGCCTCAGCATCTAGCCTAAAGTGGCTGTACAGGGCGCTCTTTATCTGAGCTTAGTCGCTTAACTCGTCACACTCTAACGCATTACTGCTTCTCTAGCCTTTCTCTCAGCAGTGATATCAGACGTGTGGGCCTTGAGGTCTCGTCCTCTTGGACAAATCTGGGCTACACGCTCCTAATGGCGCGATGAAAGGCGTCCAATTCATCGTTCTCTCCTAACGGCTCAAGGTGGACACGCTTCGTTTCCTTCACCTAATCAAGCGTTTTTTTTTTGCTTGCTTCATCTGTGGCTGTCTTCTTGTAGGTTTGCTCTCGCTCTCTTGCTCTATCTCAGCATTATCTTTTCGTCTCTTGAGATTCTTAATCGGGCTGCTATTACTCAGCTCTCTCTGGCCTAGCTGCTTTCTCTCTTCAATCTTCCTGCTGCTTCATCCTCTAATCCTCTTGCTAGCAGTCTTCTTCCTCTGCAATCTTCTTGCCTTTCTAGCTTTCTCCTCTTCCCATTTCCTATGCCTATCAGTTCTCCTCTTCATTCTTCCTATGCTTCATCTCTAACTCCTCTGCCTAGCAGCTTTCTTTTTCAGCTTTCATCTTCTGCCTCACTTTCTACTCCTGCCTAGCCGCTTTCTCTTCCTTTCAATCTATTCATCTTCTGCCTCACTTTCTCTCCTGACCTAAGCAGCTTTCTCTTCGTCATCCGTCATCTCTGCCTTCACTTCTCTCCATCCGGAGCTCTTACTCTTGCTTCTCTCGCTATCTTCTCATCCTCATACCTCTGCCTTTAACTTTGTTTCTCGTCTTCATTACGCAACCGTGTCGGTGACGGAACTTGGCGAGATCTCCCAGCGAAAACCATCGCCGTTCCACTTGACCCAATACTTGCATAAGTCCCGTCCCGGGTCATGTTCACCCCCGCTATCCTGGTCACTAACCCCTTGGGTTTGGTATCGCCGTAGGGGCCCTGTGGAATCCTGACTCAATCAGTGTCGTTCTGCGGATGGGCTCGGGTGTGTTTTGGAATTGGGTACCCTATACCACTGAGCTAGCACGGACAGTTTCGATCTGAGAGCCACTGGGGTTCTGACTAGCACTTGCCCCTGAAGCAACCCAGCACATGTACTCAATACTGCTAAGTCATGCAACAAGCATACTCCACCACACTTGTGTACCTCATACAAACACTGCCACGGGCTCAAACCCCATCCATTACACAATTGCACTGTCGGGCACAGACCCCATCCACGTGCACCGTGTGTCCACGGCCACTGTGCATGCGCATCGTCACCCTCAGACTCACTGTCTTTGGTAGGCCACACCCACACCGATCACAGTGCACTTGCACCCCGCCAGTCCATATGCACTTCAGCAAACCTTAGCGTCACACACTGCGCACCCTCGTGTGCTTCCACACTCAGTCTCCTGGGGCTGACTCTGCACTTACTCCCACTAGATGTCTAAACACACCTCTTGCACAGTAACGGGCTTGGTCCCAATTCTACCTACTCACTGGGGGTGTACTACACTCAAAGGACACATAGGAACACTCGGTACCTCGGCACCTCACTACACTGTACTGCGCAATACTCGCACTTCATCAACCTCAATATTATTGATCACTCATACCTCACTCTCACGGTAGCGCCAACCATTCGCACCAAACACATAGTGCCCTGCCCAATGCCAATGGAAAGCGCTGAAGTGGACAGGGGACACTACGTACACACCCAGGGTACTGGCACGCTCCACAACCACCCACTCACTCGGACGTACACACCGGACACAACACCCTACCTCCCTTCGAGCTACCTATCGCATACCAGAAACCAACCTAAGAAGGTACCCGCATCTCCACATGTCTCGGTCGCTAGCCGGACGGCCCTACCACCCTACCCAACCTATTACACACTAGAGCAGACAAACAGACACACTAACACAACTTTACAATCACGGCGCTACCGCTTTATTTAACACCCCTAACATACCATGGCGCCACCACTCACGTCCTTCTACTACCACACTCGGTATCCCACTTCTTCATGCACCCACCCTCCCTTTCTACGACCCTTGAGAACCCATAACCTATGCTACAGCACAGTTGCGGTATATCACTGCGACCTAGGGGACGCAGAGATAGCCCGCTCACGTGGTGGCTAAACTACTAAGTACACGGGATATCCCCATGGGACTCTAATCTTTACACCTACTACCACCCGCACCTTCCCCAGGACCCACCCTTCTCTTGTTGACCGGGACCCCTACAGATGGTCGCCTGCGTCTAATGGAGGCAACGCAAGTCCCTACACCTGCTGGCCACTACATCCCAAAAGGGGCAGTAGCTAACACCCTTACTTTAACTGCCTAACACTACAACTTAACCTACTGCCTAACACTACACCCTTCTACTATAACCAGGGACACACCCATCCCGGCCCGGAGAGCTCCAGTCCTCGGCGCTGTACTTGGCCCCTCTCAGGCTGACACTCCCCGGAAGACTGCCACCTCAGCGCTGACCGTAGCCTCCCACAGTCCACCCCCTGAAGACTCCACGCCCGGCGGCGACCGCGACGCCTAACGGTCTGAACTCCCAGCGCTGGCACGACACCTAGAGCACAACACACCAGACGCCCTCTCGTCGAGTCTGGGGCTCTCGAAGGATTGCCTCCTCCTCTGAAGGCCCGCCGGACACTGAGGGTGAGGGAATGTCTGGTGCAGCGCCCCTCACAGGACGCCGAACTGGGTTAGAGCAACAGGTGGTGGGAGAAAGCCCCGGGAGATCCCCGGTGACCCGAAAGCGGCGACGGCTGGATGGTCTCCCTTCCCGTGGAAAGCAGCAGGCAATGGGGGAAACCGCGCTCAACTGCCAGCACGCGGCAGCGACTGCGGTGATTTGCCCCAGCGCAGGAACGGAACAGGATGGATACCACCAGCTCAAACAGACGTCCAACCACACTCAGTTCTGCAAGGGCTGAAGTGGCTGCCAACAGCGCGCCCCAGACCGGACAGGGCAAGGGCACACCAGACCCGACGAGGACCTGGCACCTGACTATGACTCCGAAGTCACTCAGCTCGACGTTAACGGGCTGCCGCGCAACTACAAGGCGCGTCCCTCGGACGAACACAAGGGACGAAGTGAAGCTACCCAACGCATTCCGGACCTTGGTCGGACCAAGCGAACTCTACTCACAAACCACAAAAACAGCGATTGGTCAGTGAGCGTATCCCTCCGCAGAGCTGGAACACGCCCGACCAACAGACTAGTGTTGCTCGTGCAAACGAACGACAATTTACCACAACAACTCACAGACTTGACAACCCAAAAAACAGCCGATATCCTGCCCCGCCTTCGATAGTGTAGAACCCCAAATAACAAAAGGGTAACAAACGGGAAAGAAACCAACCTCCCGCTTCCATCCCTTCAACAAGTCAAGATTGGAACTCAAGAAAATTGTGTATCTTATTTCCCCAGCACCCTACCTAGCCTAACCTTCCACCTTAACAAAACCCCAATCTTACACACGCACACTCGCACACACACATACAACATATGCACACGCGCACACGCTCTCTATTTCTGAACTACCGTTACTCCCAAACACATGGACGGCTGGTTTACTACTGCCGATGGGTTTGACAATGGCTGTGATACCTTTGATTCATCATTCAGTGCCGCAAAATAGTGTACATGGCAAATGCAAAGTTGCTAGATGCATACTGCTCCTCTTGTGTTAAAAAAAAACAACAACAAAAACAACAACTGAAATTAAGATACGCAATCAATAGGGCGTACAGCAATCAATAGGGCGTACAACAACATCAAACCATGACAAAATGACTTCGTAATGAACTTGTCCCAATATAAATCACTCCTGGAATGAAATGAAGTGCGTGTGTGGTGTGTGTGTGTGTGTAAGGGAGGAGAGCGGGGAATGACAGTTGCGAAAGATGTCGCAGTTTACCCCCAGCTGTGGTCAGCTATGGATTGTGTTTTATCGAACATGTACGCGAATGTACGTGCGACCTTGACCAAAAATGTGTAGAAAGCACCGTTGTATCTTTTTCCTGTTTGCAAACCCACACACACACACACACACACACACACTGTGTTGAAACAGACTTGCCTGAGAAACGTGTGTGATAACAGCGTGACGAGTGCTCTATCAGTCTCAAAGTGTAACGGACATGGGTACTGCTGGCGTGGGCACTGTATCAGCATATTGAATACATGTCAGCGGAGTGCCCGATCTCTTTGTTGTTAGCGGAGTGCCCGATCTCTTTTGTTGTTGTTCCCTTTTTTTTTTTTTTTCGCCTGACCTCTCCGAAAACCAGGTGTTTGCAAAACCAATACCGCCATTCACGCCAGTGGAAATGCAGTGTGGATTTGCCAGAGCGGGAGCACACACACACACACACCACACACACACACACACACACACACACACGCACGCGCGCGCGCGCGCACAGACTCACACACACATACGCACACACACACACACACACACACATACACAACACACACACACACACAACAACACACACACACACACACACACACACAGAGGTCTTCAGCACCAAGTATCGTTGATTATCGAGAGAGAATTTTCTAGAAACTGATGCATGAAGTTCACTCGCCGCTTAGAACAGTGAAGAAACGTATATGTCAAAGATGAATGTTTGTTGTTTGGGTCTTGGGTAGCCCACTTGAACTTTTCATAGATCACCGGTGCACCTTTGCCAAATTGACGCGATGACAATGTTGGATTTTTTTTTCAGTGCATTTGGCATTGCTGATTCCTTTTCCTTAGTATTGTCACAAGAAGGAACCCACCTTGCAAGTTGATCGAAGAGACATTAAATTTCACTCTTTCTCTCTCTCTCTTGGTTTATTATTCTAATGACGAATTCTGTTAAATTAAACAAGACAAAATAAACAAACAATAACCCGTGATGCCAAACAGTGAACTGATATGAACGAGAATTTTCTGTATATTTCATGAAAACCAAAACATGGGCAGTTATTGTTTAAGTATTCTTGGTGCGTATGTGGTGTACGACGTGAACATACATTAATATTCAATCCTTTCAAGCTTAAGTTTAGCATTTTAATTATTAACCTTTTCATGTATGTACACATCATGTTCAATTTACCAGTGTTGGTTC
>CM031620.1:40209563-40222063 GCA_018398815.1 Conus ventricosus
TTCTTTATCAATTTGAATGTTTATACGTCTCTCACAGTTCTCCCGCTTCATGCAACGATTATCCCGTTGACCTAGGTCAATCCATAAACCGTATTTTGTTGTTAAATAATCATCAAGCCTAACATTGTGAAGATGTAAATCTTAGACAAAAGGTCTGCTGTTGGATTTCTACCCCTCCCACCCCCAAACAATTTTCTTATTTCGTCAAAATGATGATAAGGTTTAAGCCCGCTAGCATAGATTTGGTTAGGACTGCCCTCAATCGAACATTGTACTTTCGTTATTTTTGGATTAAAAAACTTTTCACTTCCTCTTTTGAACGGTTCTTCATCTTCGCACAGCAATAAAATGCCTTTAAGTGAATATGCTGCAACACTAAAACTAAAATTCCATATAGTGTCTGCCCTGCTTTTGGATATGTTGAATGAATGACGCACGTTTTCGTAATATATTACTAGTGACTCATATTGGTGCTCAATCAGCCTTGCTAAATTAAGTTGCTAACAACATCAAACTCTAACGAGATGTCAGAAATGCTGTACTTTGCTTCAGTGTCTGATGATCTGATAACACGTTTGTAGTCATTAAAAGTTAGTTCATATGACAATCTGTCTTTAATGCTCCTTGAAAGTATGGCGCATGCGCTTTTAACAACTCAAAATCTAAGGGAATGGAAAAGCGATTACCATAACGCATAACTTACAGCTAAAGCCTTTTTGCTGCTTTTAGCACCTGAGGCGAGTTCAGCGCCTATTCTAAGTTTTAGTGCTTCTTCATTTTCGATTCCTTGAAACGCAAGATCGGCCCTTTCATTCCCGTTAGCCATAGATCAGAATAGGTTAAAAATATGTCTGCATTATGTAAAGAAAATATTTCTTGCCCCTCAAGTTTTATAGAAATTTTCTTAACAATTGCCCGCCCCAAATTCTGCACAACTGTCCTGTTGGGGTCTGTTGCTGCTTCGAGCGCTATTTTGAAAGTAAGACGCGCAGAGCCTGGCACAATCACTTCATCCGCTCCTAGGTCTGGAAATTTGACAGTAAAATTTGATCTGCATCAATAGTAGATGGATTATTTGGAACAGTAATATTCCGCTTATTTCCCTTCACGCCAAAGGGCTCTTTCAGTTTTCTATGCGGGTCAAGAATCGAGCCATGTACTCGTTGTGGCATTTTTATGAAGCAAAATAAAAAGTTAATTATTTAAAAACATGGCAGGATTTGAAGGTGAAGAAGATTATGATGTTTTTGATCGTGGAGACGACATGAGTGAAATGACTCCTTTGGTACAACATCTCTCGGGGCCCTCTTTGCGGCGTGAATTAACAGAAAGTAAGGCCAGATCATTATACCAAAGTTTAGGCCAAGAACCTCCTGAATTTATAGACCCTAATGATTTTGAAGTAAAAGATGACCATTTGTTTGTGAGGAGCGACCAAGGACAACTTGTTCAGCTTACAACTAAAAAGACCCATCAAAGTTTTTAGCCGTGGGTTCAATTAGAAATAGACTCAGTGTGAAAGATCAAAATCGCCTTGGCCTTGTTAGGCCAAAATTAAGGGCGGAGGCAGTTGCTAAACTTCAAAACACACTGCAAGAACTCCCAACAAGATAACCAAATGCAAAACATGGAACTTAAAGAATTAAATCAATCAGCAGGTGAATTAATAAATGTAATAGAAGCAGAATCCAGTTTTTCAGAAGAAACAGCGTTAAAGACTATACACGACTCGCCGCTACCCATGCGAGAAATAGCGCCCTTGATCATGCTTTAAGAACCATCAAAGGCGAATTAACAAACAATTAGCAAAACTAGGTGAACTAGATGAGCATATAAAAAGAGAAAAAGAAAAACTCGTTGAGGCTGATGACGCCAACTTAGGGCCTGATATTAAAGAAAGAATAACCCAAAGACTAAAAGATCTTGAACAAGAGAGATCAGCAAGACTAGAAGCGCTAACTACTAACCGAGACCAATTACGAACTCAAGTGAGCAGAATAAGAGAAACTATCCAAAGAATTTTATATGAAGACACGACACTAGCAGAACGAATACGAACACTGTTTAGAGAGCAAGGAGTCACATTAGTAAGCGTTATAACAGCCTTAGGATTTGCAATAAGTACACTGGGATGGCTATTACGGGCGGTGGTGGTGGTCAAAGTTTAGTGCCACCGTCGCCATCACCTCCACCTGATAAATCATGGTAAAAAAACAGCTTGATCATCTTGCGAATTTATTAAAAAAATTAGCCAGTAAAGCTATAGACCTTTTACCCGTAATATTAGGGGTATTGTCAGCTGGCTTTTGTCTACTGCAAGCAAAGTAGTTGGCTTTATGGCCGAGCACTTATGGGCATTAGCTCTCTTTATAGTTGGGTTAATATTTAGTAAGATAAAGACCAAGTAATCCTATGCCAGTTAATCCAAGAACAAGCGCTGTCTTTTCATATTCATGGTCATCGCGAACAGAGTCTGCGAGCTTTGTTGAGTCTTCAATGACTTTGGGGTTTGGACTTCGGGAATTAGATGACTTAATCTTGGGTGTTTTTTTATTGTTTGTAATATTACTGGCCCGAATTTTATGTCGTTTTTCCCAAACCTTCTTTTCATTCCTTTAAAGAATTTCATTTTTTATAGTTTATTTTATCCTACCGAATCTGGGGTCAGAAGGCAACATTATAAACCATGCCAACAGCAAAGTCACTTTCGATCTTGCGATTGAAAAAACTTTTTGGTATCTTTAATATTTGAAGGTAAATTCCTTAAAATTAAAATGGCGTTCCTCAAAAATTGCTAATATTTTTTGTGCTCAAAGCCAGTAGAAGATCAGTTACTTGATCTTGCCTGTGCTTGCACCCTAGCAAACACCAACGTAAGTACGAATAGAGTCGTTTATTCGTTCTATTCCCGCCCAGTTAGGCCCTTAGAAGTTCAAGATAAATTTGTCCATGCGTTTTATCCCTTTTGTTATGACCCGGGGTGAAAACTTTTTGCGCTTAAAGGGAAAAAGGGTTTTAAAGGGGGTTTCCCATAAAATTTTAAATTTTCGTGCATGCCCCAAAAAAAAGGGTCCCTAACCTTTTAAAGACCAACTTTTGTCTAAAGCCGTCTTGGTTTTAATATTAATTCTTTTTACAGATCCTTTCAAAACCTTTCTGTCTATTTTTTGCAAAAATGATTAAAGGGTTTGTCTTTTGGGTAATGGAGCCCGAGTTCATCAAAAACGTCTGAAGGGTAATAAAATGAAATCTGTACCTGACCTCACCAAAGGATCAGATGATTTAAGTGATCAGCAACGACACCCACCCCCAAATGATGCACAAAACACAGCAAAGTTTAACGGGTTCGAAAAACTGCATCATGACAAACCAGTTTTTCGCGATTAGTTTTTTTAAAATAGGGGGGTTAAGATAGCCTTCAATGGATACTCATTTTTTTATGAAAGCGACAGCTGGGTCACAGAAATTGGGGGTGCCATTGTATATTTTTAAGATTGTAGTGGGGCCCCAACAAATTTTTTTGCATCAGATTTTTGAAAGCACTCTTTTTAATTTGTTTTAAAAAGTTTTAACATAAAAACCCAAACCGTCCTTCGTTTTTAAAACAGCTGTTAAAACGTTTTGGGGAAACCAAAATGGTCGGCTCCATGAAAATTCTAAAAAGTCATGTTTAATTTCTGCATCCGGGAAGAATAACAAGTTTCAAAAAATTACCAAAGCAGGAACCAAAAATTTAGCCAGTTAACAATCCTGATGGTTATTAGGGGTTTTGCCACTAAAAGAAGCTTTAATAACTTCGACATTACCCAAATAACAATGCAAATCAAAAACAAGAACATTAAACCAAAGAAGTATCTTATTTTTTTTGATAAAGCAGCTAAAATTTTGGGTTTTCAATAGCAATCTACCCATCAGGTTTTTTATGCGAGCCGAAAAAACTACTTAGGGGGGAAAATCCGCTCGATCTTTCATTAATTCTTACCTAGTCCATTTGGATGAGCTGAGCACTGATGAAAACTATATTGGGGAAGGGCCCCCAAATTTTTAAACTCTTCCGCAGGAAACTGCATATTGGGGATTATGAAATTACAAATTTCCCTAATTTAAAAAGTTTAAAAAAATTAGTTTGTGGGGGTCGGATCATTTAAAAAAAATCAAAAAACAAAACGGGAAAAATCTAAAAAGTGAAACCTCACATTGTTTTGGAAATAAAATAAAAAGTGTACAAAAAATGCGCGGGGCCAAAGAATCCGGGTTTCATTAGCCCTTTAGGGGTATAACCTTAGAATTAAAAGACCTTTTCAGACTTGCAACTTTGAACAGAATGGGGAGAAAACACTTTTTTTGTTTTGATACACTAAAGATGGTGATTTTAAAAAGCAAAAAGTTGACGACAACAAAAGGTTTCCCAAACCAGAACAACTACGCAATCTAACAAATAATGTTGGCCATATGAATATAAAATAGTTGAAAACCTGACCTCAAAAGGCACTTAGAACCAATTTAGAAAGGGGAAAAAAAAAATTTTAATTTATAAGCCCCTTAATATTTTTGGGGCCCCCAAAAAAGTTTCAGAAAAGCATTTAACCTGGGCCCCTTTACTGTAAGTCTTATACCCAAGATAAAAATCGGAAAGAAATTAAATAACCCGTAGGAAAAAACAGTACATCCCCACAGAAAAGAAAATTGTAAAAAAAAAACTTCTACAAAATTTTAAATTTTTTCCCAAACAGAAAATTAGGGGAACACTCACAATATATTTGAAATTTCTGCTTTTTAAAAATTGGGGGGATGGGGTTTGGGGGGTTTTGACGACCTTATAAAAGAATTAAAATTAGCTGGGAAAAATTAGACTTAAACCCTCTTAACGTACCATCGTCGTTCTTTACTGGGGAGGATATTAAGATCAAACAACAAGCAAAAAAAATCACTGTTTAAAATTAAAAAAAACAATCTTACAGGACTAAAAGGATTAATCTTACACATTTAGGCCTCATAGGGGTTTTTTTTATACTGAACAAGTTTTGAAAGGAGATAGAAAAAAAATAACTGAATTAGATTAAACCTTTTAAAAACTTGGACAGTTTAAAATTTATGACAAAAAATCCTCATTGCTCATTAATTTGTGGGGAGACTGGGGTTTTGGAAAAACAATATTTTACCTGACCTTTAAAACAGTTTTTCGTTAAATTTTAAAACAATTTTGTTTTTTTCCAACACTTAAATGGAACAAAGCATATCATAATAGAAGGTTTTTATGGACAGATGATGACATATTTAGTTAATCCTAGCAATAAACTGAGTGAGTGTTTAGAACAGTTTTATAGACTGTTTGAAGGAACGCAGACACTATTTATTATAGATGACTGTTCGCAGAAAGAGACATAGTTAAAAAGAGAAACACTTTGTCGAAACTAGCTTTCAGCGAAGGCATGCTGGATAAGTGTGTGGATTTTATGCCAGAAATATAACTCGGTTTTAAAAGACTTTAGAGAACAGTTAAAAACTGTAGTTTTATTTCACATGAAAGACAGAGACTCATTTGAAGAATGTTTGCGCGAAAATGATGTTATTGAAATGACCAGGAAAAACATAGGATTAAACAAAAACTGAAATCTGAAAAGTTTTAGTAAATTAGTATTAAAAACGGATAACCCTGCACAGTATGTTTGTTTGTAGATAATCGTTATTTTTGGTTATTGAAGTCTACTTGTCAGAGAACAGGGAAACCTTTATTCTGGGCCACTTTCGCCCGAAAACTGGTTGAGGGCGAAGGTGGCCCAGAATGAAGGTTTCCCTGTTTCTCTAGAAAGGAAGAAAGAAGGAAGGAAAAGCGGAAGGAAGGAAGAGAGGAAGGAAGGAAGAAAGGAAGGAAGAGAAGAAGGAAGGAAGGAAGAAGGCGGAAAGAAGAAAGAAAGCGAGGAAAGAAAGAAAGAGAGAAAAGGAAGGGGAGGTCGTAAGGGAGGAGGGGGGAGGAAGAAGGAAGGCAGAAAAAAAGAAAGGTAAAAAGAAAGAAGAAAGAAAGGAAGAAAAGAAGGAAGGGAGGAAGAAAGAAAGACAGGAAGGAAAGGTAGGAAGAAAGAAATGAAGAAAGAAAGAAAGCAGGAAAGAATGATACAAAGAAGGATAGAAAGATAGAAACGAAAAGGACAGAAAAGAACAAAGAAGTGAGTTGGATAACACGAGGAATGTAGACGAACTTCCACATTCCTTGGATAACCAAACAATAGAGGACGCTTGCATGCGCACCAGTCTCGTGTGTGTGTGTGTGTGTGTGTGTGTGTGTGTGTGTGTGTGTTGTGTGTTGTGTGTGTGTAGTGCGTGCGTGCGTGCGTGCGTGCGTGCGTGCGTGCGTGCGTGCGTGTGTGTGTGTGTGTGTGAGTGAGTGCGTGCGTGCGTGCGTGCGTGCGCGCACGTGCGTGCGTTCATGCGTGCGTGCGTGCGTGCGCGCGCCCGCGCGTGTGTGTATGTGTGTGTGTGTGGGTGCGTGCGTGTGAGTGTGAGTGTATGTGTGTGCGTGTGCGTGCATGCAAGCGCGCGATTGTGTATGTGTGCATGCATCCGCGCGCGCGCATTGTGTGGGGTGTGTGTGTGTGTTGTGTGTGTGTGTGTGTGTGTGTGTGTGTGTGTGCTATTGTAGTTGTAGAATTCTTTTCAGTTAGAAATCGATTGTGCCTCAGTTTCACTCCCTTGCCCCTCTTATCCCTCCTCCGTCCCTAACCCACCCACCCCCACCCCCACCCCACCCCCACCCCCCACACACACACACGTTGTATGGTAATCGATGACAGCGAGTATAGGAAACTCTTTTTTTTAAAATTCAGAAGCTTCCACTCCCCAAAAACGTACCAAACAAACTAATTCAACCCTGTCAGACAGAGAGAGAGAGAGAGGAGGGGTGGGGGCAGAGGGGGGGAGAGAGAGAGAGTGAGACAGACAGACAGAGACAGGGAGAGAGAGAGAGATCAGAGACAGAGATAGACAGAGACAGAGAGAAAGAGAGACAGACAGACAGATAGAAAGACAGACAGAGAGAGTGAAAGAGAGACTGAAATAGAGACAGACAGACAAATAGAGACAAATAGACAGGCTGACAGACAGATAGATAGACAGAGAGAGAGAGAGAGACGGACAGACAGACAGACAGACAGAAAGAAAGAGAAAGAGAGAAAGAGGAGGGGAAGGAGAGACAGACAGACAGACAGACAGACAGACAGAGAGAGAGAGAGAGAGAGAGAGAGAGAGAAGAGAGAGAGAGAGAGAGAGAGAGAGAGAGAGAGAGAGGGAGACTTCTACAGACTCGACGGTCTTTAGGCAGACCAATCTAGTTTCTGTAGTGGACCCCTGAGAAAAAAAAATCAGAAAAAAAGAAAAGATTAAAGAAAACAGCACATACCCCCCCCCCCCCCCCCCCCCCCAACCTGCACTACTCAAGACTTTCTTCACCAATCGACTCAGTGACTTACCAAGCAGAGATCGAGCTCTTAGCAGACTAACAGAGGGATTCTTCAAGACAGGAGGTGATAGAACAACACCTCTCAGGAACTGGCACTGCCAGTCTTTGTAGGAACGGGGGAGGGCGGGGGTGGGGGGGGGGGGGGGGGGGATGGGGGAGAGTAGAGACAATTAATGTGTTAACAGTATATTGGGGACCGCGATGTGTATTTTCTCTTCGCAGTAATGCTTGGACACTAAGTGACTGAATCTGCCCCATGTTTTTTTTTTTTTTTTTTTTTTTTTTTTCCTACTGTGGAATTGGCAGTCGAATTTGGGATACAGCATCTGAACAACCTTTTGGTACATAACAGAGAACTGAGCAGCGTTTCGTTTTTTTGAGGCGTGTTTGGGAAAATTCTTGCTAGCTTGGCGAGTGTCGGCGTTTCATAGCACAGGGCAAGGAAAAGGCGAGAGGTCGCTAGATCGTCTCAGTGGTCTCTCTAATTGAGGGAAAAAAAGTATGGCCTACAGCTGTATTATCCTGTGATTGGTGCACGGAAAGCAGTACCCTTCTCTGATTGGTATACACAAAACGATTAAAATGCTGACTCTCCAACAGCAAGAAGAGCTTGAAGAAGTTGTGACGTTGTTAATCTGAATTTTTGTCTCGTGTCTTTTTTTCTTTTTTTTCTTTTTTTTTTCTTTTTTTTTAAATCCCTCTCAGTCTTTCACATCCCTAACTGGAAGGATAAAGCTTGTAATCTCGCGAGTTCTCGCATCTATGACACTCGTCCCTGGCCCTAATCAAACGTGATAAGATACGCAATGGCCTTGGTTGACGCCGGAATACATTATGACAGTAAGCGTTGAGTACAGCCCTGTCATGCAGTCTCAGTCAAGAATGGAAAGCCGTAGCACTATGTTCATCATCCTCATCATCCTCATCGATCAGCAACAAAAAAAGAACAAGAAACTCTTAAATTCTGTGGCCCTTCACGCCCTGTTCTCATGGTCACCTCAGTTTTGATGTCCTCTCCACGGTCTGTGGCCTTGGTTTAATTCTGTTGCGATCGCTGATATCGACAAATTCATGGAGACTGTCGTTGGACGGACGTGGTGGCGCCCTCCGGAAGGAGACTCACTTACGCCGGCTCCGCGACTAAGCAATTATGGCACTCTGGCAGTCACAGAGTGACAGCTTTGAACGCACAACTCAGGAATCCCATCTCATTGCCAAACTGGGCACACTACAACCCCCAAGGCATCAATATCCAACAATAACCAAACACACATACCCACCACTTCCACATCAGTTGGCAATATCCCCTACCAACACACACACATACACACACACATACATACACCACCACCACATCCCCTTCACTCACTTCATACAGTAGTTACAGCAACCCTCCATCTATTTAATCTTAATTTTGTTTTATCCTTCCCCTTAAATTCCCCCCCCCCCCCTTTTTTTTCCCCTCATTTCCCCCCCCCCCCCCCCCCCTCCCTTTCTTTCCCCTTACCATTATTATCAATCCACCATTACCACAACCATCACAAAGATACCACACCATCCCAATAAACTAGACACACAACCCTATCATATCACACACACACACCTCCCCCGACGCAACCCCCCCCCCCCCCCCCTCCGTTTCCTCTCCCATAATCCCCCTGGCCCCATGTCATTTCCGCCCACCGACCACATGGACGAAAACGGATGAGTCATTTTTCTTTCCTCCTTTTTTCGTTCTTTGTTTGTACTGTCCCACATGTCAAATGTGATTTATTTTTCGCCTGAAGAAGACCCAAGTGGTTGAAATGCATCGTGTCTTGTCATGTGCTTTGTTTGTCTATGTCATTGGGGGTAAGTTCTAAACAAACTCTATTCCTAATTTTGCTTCGTTCGCCGCCATCAGTCACCCCATTTTGAAATTTTAAGCAATTATCGTCATCAGTAAGGGGGTTTGATCTGCGTATGTTGATCAGACCAGGCACCACTGAACACCACCGAAGTGACTCGGCGGGAGTGCAGTGTCTCCTCTGGTGGGTTGCCTCCTGAGAGCTTGACATTGACTGCTCCCTGTGGATTGCCGGTGCCGGGGCTGTGGCAGGGTGGGTCGGGCTGCAGCTGTGGACGGGGGGTGGGGGGGTGGGGATGGCTCGGAATGAGCGGCGTGGGTGCAATGCTACAGAGGTGGCACAGAAGATGGGACAGGGAAAAAAAAAAAAAAAAAAAAAGGATGCGCGATGGCCTCCATTAGCTTGATGATACAAACATTTGAGACGCGCTTCCTAGGGGCGATGTAGCGAGATTTCTCATTTGCTTAGCGAGTGTTAAACGTTGCGTAGCACGCCCTGGAGGCAAGTGGGGCTAGGAATAGTCGAAAATTCGCTAAAATGTTTGGGGGCTTTCTCGCGTGCAAGACGAAATGGCCGGCAGGCAGTTGTAATGTCCTGAGTATGGGAGCTTGAAGAAGTAGTCACATTGTGAATGATAACGTCTTGCGTCCGTCTCTCTCTCTCTCTCTCTCTCTCTCTCTCTCTGTTACTCCCCTCGCCTCTAGAGTAAGCTAGCCACTTTGCGATTTCTCGCGTCTGTGAAACTCGTCTCTGTTCTGTCAATGAGTGGTGCATTATCATCAAGCCTCAGCTTCTCTGTTTACACGAAGCCAGTGGCCTTGACCGACTGGAGTAGAGAGTCAATTACACTGTAGAGAAGATCTCATCAATCGTTGTAGAAGGGCGCGGGGGGGGGGGGGGGGGGGGGAGGGAAGAGGTGGGAAGGGGGTTAATTTTGTCTTTATACATACCCAATGGCTTTGACGTAGTGGGTAGAGTCAAATAGACTGTAGAGAAGCTCTCATCAATCGTTGTAGAAGGACAGGGGAATGGGGGATGGGGATAGGGGTGGGGGTGGGGTTTATTGGTCTTTCTCATTATAATTCCCCATGATGGCTTTGATGTAGTGTGGTGGGAATCCAGGATAGCACGGAGAAACCCAGTTTGATTAAGAAATGGGCGTACTGGTATTTAGCTTCCACTCCATCCTAATGTGCTGTCGTTCTGGTAGTGTGGTGTAGTGTAAGCCAACCCACCCCCCTTTGTTTGTGCCTACCCACCCCCCCCCCCCCCCCCCCAATGCTCTGCCACATAATGCTCTGGCTGTCCTCAACATCACTGATTTACTGTAATGTCCAGTCCATGGTCAAGTGGCGTGAATTTACGGAGTTTATTACTTATGCAACAATTCAACTTTTTTTTTCTTTTTCTTTTTTTCTTTCTTTCTGTCTATATTTCTGTCTGTCATTCTCTCTCTCTCTCTCTCTCTCTCTCTCTCTCTCCTCTCTCCTCTCTCTCTCTCTCTCTCTCTCCTCTGTGCGTGTGTGCGTGTATGTGTGTGTTCCAAATTCTGTACGTATGTTGCCATATTCATTTTATTGTCTGTTTTTATACACGCTAATTGTTGTACGTTATAGTACATTTCCATATGCTCCCCCAGCCCACCCCCACTCTCTTCTTCCCCTTCATTATTTTTATTCTTTTTTTTCTTTTTCATTTCTCTTCTATTTTCATTGATGTTCCACTATAACTGCATGACCGCTTTGTTTGTTTGCTTCTTACATTATTTCATGTCACTGCAAGTTGTAGTCCCTACTCAGGGCGAGGACTGGATGTAAAAAAATAAAATTAAAAAAAAGCGCGTCAGTGCTCATCTATTATCCTCGTAAAGAAATAATTTTGTCTCGTCTTGTCTCTTTCTTTCCTTCCTTCTTTTTTTCTGTCTCATCTTCTGTGTCACTTCGGTGGCATAAACCCCCCCCCCCCCCCCCCCACCACCACCACCACCACCACCACCATACCGCTCATTGCAGCCAGGGCACCGGCACCAGGGCACATAGAGCACTCAACGTCAAGGCGTCATGAGACAGACAACCCACCACTGCATTGCCCTCGAGTCACCGTCAGTGTCAGAGTGTTGTCGTAGTGCCAGTTCTGATCTACTCTAACCTGACGAGAGTCACTGCCAAGTCGCGGAGCCAGTGTGAGCGAGCGTCCCCTTCCGGTGGGCGCCACTTCGTTCAGCCAGTGTGAACTTGCGAGTGCCATTCACCATACGGATACGAAGCTACCAAGGGCACAGATGTGGCCACACGCCACAATTTGATTTTTTTTTTTTTTGCACGAAAACACAACATAATCCATGTAAGGGTTTTGAGGCCTAAATTTGAGCCAGCGTTTAATATTAAACTGATAATTGATCAAAAGAGCAACTCCCCAACAATTAGTTTCCCTTGTTATGGAGGGTGTGTGTGTGTGTGTGTGTGTGGGGGGGGGGGGTTCACCATTGACATTACAATCTTCACATGCATGATCTACCCCTTAGTTGACGTCCCATTTCCGGCCTTTGCACTCACCCGTGACCCTATCCTTGCGCCAGCTTGAAGCACCCAACTAGTCCCGTTCCATTGATTTTAATCTGTCTGCTTGGAACCCCCTGGCTTGTACTTTGATGGAATATGAAAGAAAAAGGAGAATCAATTCCCAGAAACAAAAACAATTCTCAAAACAATCTGACTGCGCCAGTCTATAAATATTCTACTTCTCAAGCAAAGCCTTGGCGAATTATTTTTTAGTGTGCAGCCTGTGGAGAAGAAAACGGGACTGATATCACCATCAGGGCGGGCACTGAAGAGCCACAGAATGTGATACTTATTTTGTTTTACTTTGTTTTGTTTTTGTTTTTGGGTGGGTTTTTTTTTTTTTCGTGATGTTGATCGATGAGAATAAGAACGATGAAAATGATGCTGTGGCACGACAGGGCTGTGCTCTGCACTTACTGTCATAGCATATCCTGGCGTCAACCCGGCCCGGAGACACAGGTACATGCAGTGTTCGGTCAGGAACTTTAAAGCAACACTCTCAGAGACGCATCCATTAAATGGATGAAATGCAACTATGTGACCATAGTCTTCGAGACTGAGCTCGCACTCCTCTGAGTAGCAGCCGGGTTGGGGCAGAAAAAAAAAATCCCACACTCAAAAAAAAAAAAAAAAAAA
>CM031620.1:40227063-40337286 GCA_018398815.1 Conus ventricosus
GCGAGGAAATTGCTCCCGCGATGTTGTCATGCAGAAGCCGAGAGAGAGAGCGTACATGCACGCGCGCATGTGTGTGTGTGTGTTGTGTGTGTGTGTGTGTGTGTGTGTGTGTGTGTGTGTGTGTGTGTGAAAAAAAGAGAGAGAGAGAGAGAGAGAGAGAGAGAGAGGAGAGAGAGAGAGAGAAAATGCATAGGATACTACTAGCGCTCACATACACACACTTATAGGTGCTTGCACACACACGCACGCACGCACGCATGCACGCACGCACGCACGCACGCACACACACACACACACACACACACACACACACACACACACACACACACACACACACACACACACACTTGTATGAAGATGATACGCATGTGCATAAGCAAGTGACCATGTGCTCACACGGCGCACATATGCACACACTGAGAGAACGTCTACAGACTGGCGTTAAAAAACAGTTTCTATATTGAACCAAGTTTCACCATTCTTTTTGTGTTCTTTGCAGATGCAAGAAGTGGGTTCAGAACTGTAGGCGTGAAGATCTTGTGGGCAAACCACTGTGTACCTTCATGCAAACTGCTGTATTTGCTCTGAGCATTTTGAAGCCAATCAGTTCATGGACCACACCCGCAAGAACTGTCGACTGATTTGGAGTGCAGTACCAACGATTTTCAGTGTACCAAATCCACCACCAAGACTGACCATAAAACGACCACTTCCCACACGATCGGAGCTGCCACCAGCCAAAAAAGCACGGAGGCAAAAGGCAAATCAACATGTGATGCAGGTAATCAACATTATCATTTTACTAACTAACATCATAGTGCACATAGTATTTGGAAAAAGTACAGTTATGAATGCTGTCAAACACTGTCTGCATAACTCGGCATCCCGTTGACTAACAAAATCCTTTAGCAGTTACTTGTTTATGTGTATGTATGCTTGCGCCACCGTGATTTAATGCAGGCTTATTTGTGCGTGCCCACGTGTGTGTGTGTGTGTGTGTGTGTGTGTGTGTGTGTGTGTGTGTGTGTGTGTGTGTGTGAGAGAGAGAGAGAGAGAGAGAGAGAGGAGAGAGAGAGAGAGAGTGTGTGTTGTGTGTGTGTGTGTGTGTGTGTGTGTGTGGTGTGTGTGTGTGTGTGTGTGTGTGTGACACAGACAGACGGACAGAGATAGAGACAGAGACAGAGACAGACATTAAAATGCAAATCCACTTTCTGTCAACAGATGTAAGCACTGCAAAAGATGCATCTGTTGTGCAAAACCGATTCTCTGTCAACTGGTCCTGGGGAGTCCACTCCATCTGTTCAACCCTCTGTCTCTGCTCCTGGACCCTCGTCTGCCCATGTTCCAGCACTGTCTTCCTCCTCAGCTTATGGGCCTTCTTCACACACACACACACACACAAAACAACACACACACACACACACACACACACACACACACACACACACACACACAAACAAACAACATACACACACACACATAGACAGATGAGACAAAGAGAACACGAAACTTGTAAAACATTGTGTTCCATCACTTCCTGATCTGCCAGTCGGCTGTGTTATGCACCGGTAAAGTGGGAGTGGCAGGCAGAGCCTGCTCGCCGCGCGGCGCTCAGCCGGCTTCACTGTGGCTAATACTGCGGACAGAGTAACGCTCAGCGAGTGAACCGTCTTTCCGTAGGGCGTACAGTCTTGATCAGACACAACTGCACGGAGCATCTCTCGCCACTAACCTGACATGCCAGTCAATAATACACCGACATGGATAGACATCCCACGGCTCGCACGACCTCCCACCAGCCAATTCTGGGGCATGGTGCGCGAAGAGGGGAGAGGGTGGGGATGGAGTGGAATGAATGGGGTTTCTGTGTGTGTGTGTGTGTGGTGTGTGTGTGTGTGTGTGTGTGTGAGGGCTTTGGGGGAAGTGAGGTTGGGCTTAATCAGTAGCTGAAAACAGAAAGAAAAGATTTCGATTTTTTGTCTAACCTCAAGCACTTAACGAAAACACTTTGCTTGTTTGTGTAGAAGATCAAGTTGACTTTAAACGGAAACAATCTGCATCAGAAACTGGATTTTCCTTTGAACTTTGAACTTCGTTGTCTTTCCCCTCTCTCTGGGATTGTCTGCGTATTGATAGAAATATCGACCGACGTGATTCGGCAAATTCTGTCAACTTTCTGGCGATTGGTAAGAAGAACCGTCGGTATTCACCGGTTGGAATAACTGGGACACAGATCAGAAACAGCATTCGGAGCGGTCTTTTTACACACGGGCCCTATAATGCAGCGCGCGCGCGCGCGCGGGCGCGTATGTGTATGCAATAAACTCGACAGGTGTCCATAAAAATTGCAAATCAGTCTTGCTAATGTTCAGTGTTCGATGGCCTGAAAGAGCGAGCTTAGTCGGGGATAAGGTCTGGGACTGGGTTGACTGCGTAAAAGGCCAACATTGCAATTAAATTAGGCCAAACAAATGAAAAGTCTATTAAATCATATTTGACATCAAGTAACACCCGTATACAGATGATCACGTGACATGAAATACTTCCGGAAACTTTTGAAGGTCAACGGGTCCCGGATGCCGTGCTGTGGCTCTGCCTTTACTCCGCATTTGCACAAGTGATTGGCTGCTCTGCACCAATGGGCCACATTCCGTCATCTTTCTACCGAAATTTATTCAAATTAGTTCAGCATTGTCTTTGCGTCATCTTCCGAAACTGATCCTGCATGCATCATCCGCCGCCCTTTAGTCCAGACTGGCATCATGGATATGCATCAGCTTTCAGTTCAATGATTTTATCGAGATCCGTGTCATCTTTCCAAATTTGGTGAAAATCGGTTAAGCGGCTTTTGAGTCATCTGCTAACAGCAAAGTGAGCAGACGCGTTTGAAAACAACCTTCTCAATTGACGGAATCACTGAAATTCAATTCAGCTTATTTTAGGCGTTCCTCATGTGTCAACCTCGGGGTATGTCAGTGGAGGAAGGACTAGCGCACAGCCCAAACACACTCACAGCTTGCTTACAATCTCATTCATATATCATGCATTCGTCACATCAAACCACTAGTAAAGTCTATAACTTTACTACACATAATCATGGAAAGAAACATCAATGCATATGGAGTCAAACAAAATAAAACATTCTCTCTTTCCTTGAACTTCACAAAACCATTTATCTAAATCATCATTAACTAACCCGGTATAAATAGATTCTACTTTATCTGGCCAGGTGATCTTAAACTATTCACGAATCACTGTCTTTTCTTTTCTTCTTTTTTCTTTCTTTTCTTTTCACTGTCACTTTCACAAACACCAGTCACGACACAATCGCTGGCACTGGTCAGGTTGGACTGCTGGCACTGGTCAGGTTAGACCGCTGGTGTTGGTCAGGTTGGACTGCTGATGAAAGTGACGCTGCCAGGTATGAGGTCGAACCCCGGTTCAGATCGAACAGTGACTACCAGACATCGATCTGTTCTCCTTTCTTTCTTCTGCATTAACGCATTGCACTCTCTCTCTCTCTCTATCTCCTCTCTCCTCTCTCCTCTCTCTCTCTTCTCTCTCTCTCTCTCTCTCTCTCTCTCTCTTCTAGTCTGCTCTATCAAATGGACATGGTGCTTTTCTTTTCTTTTTCTTTTTTTCCTTCATCAGTTAGCAACTCTCTCTCTCAACATCTCTCCTTAGTCCTTCCTCTGCAGACTCTATCTAGTGCTAATGCTTCAACTCGGTTCTGTTCACTCCTCTCATCCTCTGCTCTTCTTTCGTGCAGAGCCTACACCCAGAACCTCTTCCTCTCTGTCTGTTTTCGTTCTCCTCCCCCCATCTCTCACTCTCCTCACTTTCTTATCCTCATCCTATGTGTCAAAGGGTGAGTACCATTGGTCAGTAATTTTTCCCGCCTTTTTCTGAGGTTACCTCCCTTCTAATTCCATTGGACGTTCAAATCGTCACAGTCACATCTACTGCCTTGCTCTCTGTGGTGGTCAATGGTCATTTAATTAATTAGCTTGATTTTACCCCCACCACACAATACCTTCCCCCTTCCTACTTCGACCGGCGACGTCTGGCTTAACTGTGGGCGCTGGTCGCAAATTGGCTAGATCAGTCTGACCCAGGCGCCGAGACCCGTCTGGCCAGACCTCTCGAGACGTCGGTCCAGCTACTTAGTCTGTCTGCTGGACAGTGCTGTCTCCGTGAGGACTAAAAATAGCCTATTCGCTGTGCCTAATTGGCTGACGCGACACATGAAGTCGTCTGCCTGGAGACCAGAATGTTTGGGTTTGGACTTATGTCCGATTGAACTGGCTGGCGACTAACCACGAATTCGGTTTTTCTATTTTTGTCCGTGACAATTTCCCCCTTGCAAAAGACTATGCTCCGCATTGTCTCAAAACAACGGTACAAAAAAAAAACAACAACCGAATTTGCTGACCCACAGCTACACGGCAAATTTTTGCAAAAATTATTTACACAACGGTTTACAAATTATCAGCATGTATCACTCGTAAATATCACCCCAATGGGTTATCATTGACGTGCGCTTTTGCCTTTTTTTTCAACTCATTTTCTGATAACCTCTGTGCGCACCTATGCAATTCCCCTACCTGCGGATTTGCCACCTCTCCTTTTCACAACTACTATGAAGAGCACAATCTAATATGATCACGATCCATGACACCTCACGAGGAATCTCCATCCTCACTTATCGCAAATAGTGCATTACTACACAAGCGACTGTATGCTCCAAACATAACAAGTCTCACACAGAAAATATGAACCATAGCCAAATGGGAATGAACCCATATCCACTCAATCTCACTGGAATCAACACATATTATTTACAAAGTAGCTATGCACCCCGGATATGACTGACTTCCTCTGAGTTGCAGCTTGCTAGACTACACGGCTTAAATAGTCAGCTCCTACATTCTGTCGACCTGGGATGTACTGAACTCGATACCTGTAGGGCTGCAGTGCCATTGCCCAGCGCAGCACCCTGCTGTTTTTCAGCTGTGCCTCCTGCAGGAACTTGAGTGGTTGATGATCAGTCTCTATCACGAACTCTTTCCCGTACAAGTATTTGTGGAACTTCTGCACGGCCCACACGACAGCCAAACACTCCTTCTCTACTGTTGCGTACCCTTCTTCACACTTCGTCAACTTCCTGCTAGCATACTTCACAGGAAACTCGACCCCTTCGTGCTCCTGCAACAATACTGCGCCTATCCCCACCTGATGCATCTGTACGCAACAGAAATGGTAAAGACATATCAGGTAGCTTCAAGATGGGACGGGAACCTAGTCGTTCTAGCACTGTCTGCAGTGCTTGCTCTGCAGCGTCTGACCCCTCGACCACTGCCGTTTCCCTGCTTTGACCAAATCACTGAGAGGACTCGTGATTGCTGCGAAATTTGGAACAAACTCCCTGTAGAAACCAATAAAACCTAGCAGACTCCTGACTTCTGTTTTTGGTCTTTGGCCTCTCTGAATTCACCATCTTCTCCACCTTTCCCTTTTCTGGCTGCTTTGTGTCGCCTCCAACAACAAAACCTAGGAACTCCAGGCTTGGAAAACCAATCTGGCACTTTGTTGGTCTGGCTGTGAGATTGGCTTGTCTCAACCTCTCTAAAACTGCTCCTAGCTGCCTCATATGCTCCTCCCATGTCTCAGATGCTATCAGAATGTCATCCATGAAATTCACTACGCCTTCCAAACCCGTCAATAACTTCCTCATCATCCGAGAGAAAACTGCAGGTGCGTTGACCATACCAAAAGGAAGTACTCACCACTGGTATAGCCCCATAGGAGTGAGAATGCTGTGACTTCCTTTGAGTCCTCACTCAAGGCTATTTGCCAATAACCCTTGCTCAGATCTATCCTGGTGAAATACTTGCTCTTGCTTGTGGCGACCTGAGCGAATAGGTCTTCCACGTTCGGTATGACTTCTGCATCGACCTTGGTGACACTGTTCAGACGCCTATAGTCGACACAGAATCGATGCTCACCTGACTTTTTCCTCACTAAGACGACGGGTGCACTATACGATGATTTGGACGGTTCAATCACCCCAAGGTCCAACATCTTTTCCACCTCCTCCTCGATCACTTGCCTGGTGGCATACGGGACCGGTAGGCTTTCACATGTACGGGTTTTTGCGATGTTAACTTCACCGTACAGGTCTCTAGAGTTGTCCTGCCTGGTTTATCAGTCAGGGACGCACTATACTGTTTTAGGAGCCCCTTAACTTCCTCCTGTCTCCTACTGTCTAGCCCTTCACACAGTGACACATCCCTGTATGACTCTCTCCTGGAAACTCAGGCAACAAAATCTCACCTTCTTCTGCTGGGTCTCCTTCGTCCCCATCAATGATTGCTGCTGCGCCTATGTGCTGTTTGTTGTTGTTGTTGTTGTTGTCGTACCCTGGCTAAAAGACTCCAGGGATCATCCGAACAGCCGAAGTATTTGAACACTATGGCACAAATGCATCAGCTGGGGATGAGAACATTACGTGTGTGACCGTTTTTGATTACCCCGCCACATGGCAGCCACACTCCGACTTCGGGGGATTTGGGAGACTGATAATGTTATGCTAGGAGCTTGTCACGACTGAAGACAATCCCCACATAACTATGCAGAGCATAACAACATTTTGATGTAGCCTTAGTGTTCTGGCCTATGTCAATTGGTCTGACACAGCCTTAAGCCAAGGCGTGCCTATGTGCTGAGTCTCACACTGAATATATTTGCGGAGCAAATTTGCATGGAAAAGTTTTGGTTTCCCATTCACATCAATCCGGTAGTCTGATCTACCTTTTCAATGATGGTGAATGGTCCTTTCCAATGCATCAGCAGCTTGTTGTGATCCGTGGGAAGCAGTAACAGGACTTGATCTCCCACCTTGAGGGATTGCTTCCTCACCTTCCTGTCATATTGCTTCTTCTGAACGACCCTAGCCTCCTGCAAGCTCTCCCTTGCAACCTTACAGGTCTCCTCTAGCCTATTGCGTAGGTCCACCACATACTGATAAGTGGTTTTAACCTCTTCTGACTCCTGTTCTCCGGACCATAGCTCTTTGAGAATACACACTGGTCCCCTGACTGTCCGCCCATACAGCAGCTCGAACGGCGAAAAGCTGTGCTTTCCTGAGGGGCTTCCCTGTAGGCGAACAATGCCGCTGGAATATAATGATCCCAATCTGCTGGTCTTTCCTCACAGAGCTTTCTTCAAGATGCCCTTCAGCACACCATTGAATCTTTCCACCAAGCCATTACATTGTGGTGGTATGGGGTAGTGAGAAGCTGTGTGATCCCTAGCAGCCTGTTGACCTCCCTCATCACGCCTGAGGTGAACTGTGATCCCCTGTCACTGAGAATTTGTGATGGCACACCCACGCGAGAAAAGATGTCTACTAGCCCTTCAGCAACCTGTTGCGTATCTACGCCTTTCAATGCGACTGCTTCTGGATATCTGGTCGCGTATCCACGAGCGTCAACACATACCTGTGCCCACTTTTGGAACAGGGCGAGATTGGGCCAATCAGATCAACAGCCACTCTCCTGAATGGTGTGTCAATTAAAGGGGGCTGTTTGAGAGGCGCCTTTCTCTTCACCCCTCTCGTGGCTGACCTTTGACACACGTCACATGACATGCAGAACCGCTTTATGTCTGCCATTGCTCCTGCCAATAAAAATCATCAAAGATTCGGTCAGCTGTTTTGCCGGTGCCGAGATGACCCGCCATGAGCGACTCGTGACCCACTGACATGACAGTGTCACAATAACATGCTGGTACCTCTAACTGAGTTGTCACCTTACCTGTCTTCCCTTGGTGAACACTCGGTACAACAACCCGCCTTTCACCAGAAATTCTGTCTCACCTCCTCTAACCACCTGTTTCTCTCCACCTCTTGCCAACTCCCAAGACTTCACGAGCGAAGGGTCTTGTTCCTGCGCTGCCCTAAATTCATCAGGCGACACATCTATGCCTGACTTCCTTCTGGAACGACTAACGGTTTATCAACCTTTTCCTCCTTCTTGCTCCGTGTTTGAACTGCTGCCCCTGTAGCAGTCAACAACTCAGGATCCCCTGGATCCCTTGCACCTGGAATATTTCCAATGATCAAATCATAAAGGGTTTCTCCATCACCAGCGCAGACAACTCGCCTGAGAAGTAAGGGGTACGTACTTCTATCTTAGCAACTGGGAACTTCTTCACAGTGCCATCGATTAGAGTACAGGTCTGGATTTGCCCTGTCAAATCCCCTTCCTCGACCAGCGTTGTTCTTACTACACCACATGAACAACCAGTGTCTCGTAACACTTTCACCCTCTGCTGGCCAATCCACCCTTCTTCCACTGGTAACGAACCACTCAGCCTAGTGCCCTCCATCCCTGACACTGACTGCTGTCCAGCACGAGCCATAGGCCGCACTCTACCCTCTTCAGATTGGATCCCTTTTGGTTCCACTGCAGGTCGTTTCCCCTGGCGACCCTTATCAACCTCTTGCAAGGCTGCTGCCTTCTGGAACCTCATGCGACAATCCCTCGCCACATGTCCCTTCTTGTGACAAATGAAACACCTATTGTCCCTTTGTCCTCCTTTCTGCCCCTCCACTGGGTTTGCAGACTTTGCAGAAAACTCCCCTAGTCTCCTTGCACTCTTCTCACCTGTGCCTGGCACCTGTTTCTCCTGCACCTTAGTGCCCAAACGTGCCTCCCTGTACACCTCTGCTAACTTCAGCAACTCCCCTGCTGTCTATGGCTGTCTCTCTTTCAAATGTATAATTAACTCTGGACTGCAACCTGACAAAATCTGTTCTTTCATAACCAGCTCTTTCAATTCAGCGAACTCCTTTCTCGTACCACTCAACTCTAACCACTTCTCAAAATAGTGATCTAAACGTGCACCAAACTGAGTGTACGTTTCACCTGCTTGTAATCTAGCTGATCGAAATTTCTTTCTAAACCCCTCCTCGTGAGGTCAAATCCCTTCATCAAAGACTCCTTCACAGCACCAAAATCAGATTGTTGGTCTGCTGGTAACGCAGTGAAAATCTGCAATGCCTTACCCGTCAATAGCGCTGACAAAATGACTGCCCACTCCTCTGAAGGCCAACCCTGACTAGTAGCAAACGTTTCAAAACGACTGATGTACGCATCAATCGAATCTGATCCTTCAGAGAATTTTGGCAACTTTGGTCGGGGGGCATAACTGCGCACAGGGTCACTGGAAACTGAACTACCATCATCAGTGGTCTCCCTCTGTATTCTCACTTTTTCTAACTCTAATTGAATCCTTAATCTTTCTGTTTCCTGCGTTTCCCTAGCCTGATTATCGTTAGCCTGAATCCTTAATCTTTCTGTTTCCTGCGTTGCGCTAGCTTTAATCCTTTCTGTTTCCTGCGTTGCGCTAGCTTTAATCCTTTCCTGCTCTGCTATTTCTACTGCGACAGGCGTCTTTCCGCTCGCTCATCTCTTTCCATCTTTTGTTGGTTTTCAACGAATGCTCGCAACTCTTCTCCCGAGTAGCCTAAATCACGAGCGACGCTCACAAGTTGTTCAATAGGGGTGTTCTTTTCGTCCGCCATTATATCTTCTTTTTTTAATTTTTTTTTTAAACAAGATTTTATTACTACGACAGCCAAACTGGTGGTTACCGACACGAGTGACGTAATAGCACAATCCTATTGAATGATAATATTAGCTTGGGACAACGTAATTAGTTTTATAAGACGCCTAGCGCCTGACCCAACTATGAGAGCGAATTATAGGCAATCTGTGCGAAATAAGTACTCTGGGGCTGAAATGCCAAGCCTAGTGTTACTATCTTGGAAGCAATGCCAAGCCTAGTATTTAACTATCTTGGAAACATACAGTAAGACACTACCTTGTCTTAGGATTACAATACTTGAATCCCACCCAGCTTCCTCTCTGAGAAGTTGAACAATTATAATAAATGGGCCAGAATATCCTGGCAGGCTCGCCAATAAATTGTCAACCTCGGGTATGTCAGTGGAGGAAGGACTAGCGCACAGCCCAAACACACTCACAGCTTGCTTACAATCTCATTCATATATCATGCATTCGTCACATCAAACCACTAGTAAAGTCTATAACTTTACTACACATAATCATGGAAAGAAACATCAATGCATATGGAGTCAAACAAAATAAAACATTCTCTCTTTCCTTGAACTTCACAAAACCATTTATCTAAATCATCATTAACAACCCGGGTATAAATAGATTTCTACTTTATCTGGACAGGTGATCTTAAACTATTCACGAATCACTGTCTTTTCTTTTCTTCTTTTTTTCTTTCTTTTCTTTTCACTGTCACTTTCACAAACACCAGTCACGACACAACTGCTGGCACTGGTCAGGTTGGACCGCTGGCACTGGTCAGGTTGGACTGCTGACACTGGTCAGGTTAGACCGCTGGTGTTGGTCAGGTTGGACTGCTGATGAAAGTGACGCTGCCAGGTATGAGGTCGAACCCCGGTTCAGATCGAACAGTGACTACCAGACATCGATCTGTTCTCCTTTCTTTCTTCCTGCATTAACGCATTGCACTCTCTCTCTCTCTCTCTCTCTCTCTCTCTCTCTTCTAGTCTGCTCTATCAAATGGACATGGTTGCTTTTCCTTTCTTTTTCTTTTTTTTCTCTTCATCAGTTAGCAACTCTCTCTCTCACATCTCTCCTTAGTCCTTCCTCTGCAGACTCTATCTAGTGCTAATGCTTCAACTCGTTCTGTTCACTCCTCTCATCTCTCTGCTCTTCTTTCGGCAGAGCCTACACCCAGAACCTCTTCCTCTCTGTCTGTTTTTCGTTCTCCCCCCCCATCTCTCACTCTCCTCACTTTCTTATCCTCATCCTATGTGTCAAAGGGTGAGTACCATTGGTCAGTATTTTTCCCGCCTTATACTGAGGTTACCTCCCTTCTAATTCCATTGGACGTTCAAATCGTCACAGTCACATCTACTGGCCTTGCTCTCTGTGGTGGTCAATGGTCATTTAATTAATTAGCTTGATTTTACCCCCACCACACAATACCTTCCCCCTTCCTACTTCGACCGGCGACGTCTGGCTTAACTGTGGGCGCTGGTCGCAAATTGGCTAGATCAGTCTGACCCAGGCGCCGAGACCCGTCTGGCCAGACCTCTCGAGACGTCGGTCCAGCTACTTAGTCTGTCTGCTGGACAGTGCTGTCTCCGTGAGGACTAAAAATAGCCTATTCGCTGTGCCTAATTGGCTGACGCGACACATGAAGTCGTCTGCCTGGAGACCAGAATGTTTGGGTTTGGACTTATGTCCGATTGAACTGGCTGGCGACTAACCACGAATTCGGTTTTTCTATTTTGGTCCGTGACATCATGTAAGACACTCTTTCGTTTACAGGCTAGATGGAGAAAGGAGAAGACAAGTCCACCACCCCTTTATCTATCACAATCTATCAGCGAGTCTTTCTTAGATTTTATGCAGCTAAGCTTAGGTGAAGTTTGGGATTAGGGTCAGAATTAGATTAGGTGAGGGATCAGGTCGGGATTAAGGTTTGGGTTATGATTTAAAAAAAAATAAATTCTGGAACTGGCATTTCTGGTTTGGCATATCAAAGCTCCGATCGTTAATTCAAATATTAACACGCCGCTTATTTTGAATGCTATCGCTTATTTGATTGGGGCAGCAGTAGAGCACCGTGTTCAGAGTCAGACTGTCGATGGCCTATTTCCAATCAATGTGAAAAAGCTCCCCCCCCCCCCCCCCCCCATCCCCCGCTAGATTGAAAACCGTGGAAAATGCATTCAGCATGCTGGAACTGAGGAATGCGAATGGGATTTTTTGGGAAAACCCCTGGCGCATACGCCGGAAATGCGTTGTCAGCTAAGGGGAAGGTCTTGTATTTGAAAACTGAAACTGATTTTATCGGTGAAACCCCCCCCCCCCCCCCCCTCCCCTCCCTCCACCCAAACAAGGGAAATAATTGGCAGGAAGTTGTTCTTTTGATCAAACATCAGTTCAACATAAACTGCTGGCTCAAATTTATGGCAGGCATCCAAAGGCTTGCATGGTTTTTACAGTGTTTTAGTGCAAAATATAATCGTGGCGTGTGGCCACACTTCACACTTAAAGGCCGGAAGTCGAGGTGCAAACAGAGAAGGCGGTGCAAGTGCACCTCTTTCGGGTGATTTAGTAGGTAATGCCCAGCAGGTCCAGGCCCCGCGTGAAGCGTGTGGGCAGCGCACTTCGTGATAAAGGCACGCGTGGTGTTCCCGGCAGCATTCTGTAGGCTACAACGGTGCGCTTGATAAATCAACTAACGTACGCGCGCACACGCACGCACGCACGCACGCACACACACACTCTCTCTGAAAAAAAGAAGAAAAAGAGAGAGAGAGAGAAGAGAGAGAAGAGAGAGAGAGAGAGAGAGTCTTTCTTTAATCTCATTCGCAATGATAATTGATAAGCAAGAAAATGCTTTTTTCTCACGCTGTTATTGGCCCCTCACGAGAGAGAGAGAGAGAGAGAGAGAGAGAGAGATAACAGCACCAATTTCTCAGGGAAAAGATAATGTGACAACACACCACACACACACACACACACACACACACACACACACACACACACACAATCTGGCATGCTGAGAATGCATTTCAAAACCAATCAACGTGTTTCAGCGTCTGCTGTATGGATAGAGGAAGGACGGCAAGTATTCGCGTTTCCATTTTTGCACACTTGTGCTCACGTGTGAGTGCATGCGTGCGCGCGGGCATGCGTGTGTGTGTGCGTGTGTGTGTGTGACACACAAGAGAGAGAGAAAGAGAGAGAGAGGGAGACAGTCATCGCCTGCATTTGTGTGTATGTAATCTTATTACCATCTGTGTGTGTGTGTGTGTGTGTGTGTGTGTGTGTGTGTGTGTGTGTGTGTGTGTGTGTGCGTGCGTGCGTTGTGTGTGTGTGTAGCCCACAGATTCTTTCGTGTCATCGTGCGCGTGTATCAAATTCAGAGCGCACTTCGGTAGTAAAACTGTGACAGATATCTCGCCGTTTCTCTTGACATTTCAGCTGTTCGATTTTATCCCAACAAAGCCACAGTATGCAAAATGTTTCTGTGTTCGATCGGTTCATTTTCACGTTTACGACGCCGTTCGTGTACCATAGACCAGAATAAATGTGTTGTGTTACACACGTTATTTTCAATGATTGTTTGCAGATGTCCGTCTAATTTTAGTTGTGTCGTTGCTGTGCGCCCCCCCTCACCCCCCCCCCCCCCCCCCCCCCCACACACACACACACACACTTAGATCAATTATGTGGCTCCACCTTAACCAGTCTCTCCGGTCAATCATTTGATCTTGCATAAACATAAGTATGTCCGGGGGAAAAAAAAGACGCTCTAACCAATGCAACCAACCACACGTTTCGCATTCCTGCACACACACACACACACACACATACACATGCGCGCGCGCGCGACCACACACACACAGAGGATGCACACACACACACACCACACACACAAGCGGTTAACAAAATGGACGCACAAGCACACACCCTATCACCCACACACACGTAGGCTACTCGTACGCAAGTGTTCGCGCATGTGTGCGCGAGCGCACACACACGCTCATAGTCACACACACACACACACACACTCGCGCACGCACACACACACACAGAGGCGTGCACTTATACTTGTATGGACCCACACACAAGCGGTTAACAAATGGACGCACAAGCACACAGCCTATCACTCACACACACACACACACACACACACAAATGCACGCAAGCGTTCTCGAACTCACACGCACGCGCGCGCGCACACACACTCAGAGTCACACACACACTTATCCGATTAAAGCAGCAAGGACCACATTTGGAAAGGGTATAGTCTGTCATGGTCAAAGCCCGTTTTACACTCTGATCCTAACCAAAAGGCCGAGAGGCGACACAGTGCTTTACATAGGAAGAGAATTCTATAGTACTCACAGATGCAAAAAGTTACGTTTTACTCAGCTGCGTAGAAAGGCCGAGTGAGGAATATTATTTCTTCCAAGTCCTGGGTCTAACCACGTACCTACTTACAACTGACCGTGGAAGTAACAGGTTGGATGTAAATTTCATCCGCTCCGTGAAATTAGCAAGACCTGGTTTTACTTCAATTTTCTTTTAAATTTTATAGTTTATTTATTTTCAGTTTTAAGCCACATTCTTCTCCAGGCGGAGAATTAAACCAACCACATTTACAGACTGTGTGAGCCAAAACCCCTACAAAGGCAGATCTACAACAACAATAGAGCCTTCGTCATACAGTCCACTGCAACTGAACAATTTATAGAAACTCCTTTTTCATCCGAACTCCCCTGGAATGGAACCTCTTGGACAACAACACCGTCCAATAGCAGAATGCCAGTGCCTTCTCCACCGCACTAGGCAGGGTTGAGGCGGCCGTTTTCCACCACTAACCCGCCAACACCCCTCCCCCTCCCCCCCATATCCCCCTCTGTTTTTAATCTTTCAGAGTCTTGCGCTGCGCAACTGGCTCCTACAACTAGCCGCCAACCAACAACCACAGGCGGAGATCCAGATCCAGATCCAGATCTGCTTTTAACCGACAAATGACGAAGCCCAGTGCCATGAAGAGTACACTCCCTTTGAAGGCTTTCACCTTCATGCACGGTCGTCTAGGACTGAGCGTCCGTCCATGTCGGCGTTGCAAGAGAAACCATTAACATTAAAACAAACGCACATTAAAAAACAAAAAACAAACACAAAACAAGCCCTATTTGTTTCAGTTTGATCAACTCCCGAGAAAATTCTTTCTGGAGGCATGGTAACCACCCTTGTTTTCTAGAAAAGAATTTGAATTTCCCTTACTCCGAGAGGGAAATGACCCGACTTTCTCCATGAGAAGGAGGCCCAACAATCAAGTGTTTAATTCATGATGGCCATCGCTCCACAGAATGGGGATTTACTAGTATATACATTATAAACTGTACACTGTCTCATCATAAAATCTGCTTCGCTTTTCGAATGCTATGTATAGACAGCTAAGGTATGGTCTAACAGTTGTTCTCATCTGATGATAACATTAATAAGATCAATTTGAAGACGGGCATGATTCACATGATTTTTGTGGGGTGAACGTCTCTGAAATCTCTTACTGTTGGATAATACAGCACAATAATGACTGTGTGTGTGTGTGTGTGTGTGAGGAGAGAGAGAGAGAGAGAGAGAGAGAGAGAGAGAGAGAGAGAGAGAGAGAGAGAAATTCACCGTCAAGGATGGAGATTTTTGTGAGTAGCTACCGTTTTCCATTTCTCCAGACAGTGAACGAAGACAATTACTCAGGAACTCAATTGTCATGCTAAGGGCAAAACATCTTCTCTCCACATTATTATACAGCCAATACAATTTTTAAAAAAGGATCTGGTCAAAATGAACTCAATTCTGAGCACTTTTGTTTCCACAGCTAATCAATATTTCACAACAAGGATAAGCAAACAGTACTTTTCACAACACAACCTCTTCACATCTGCGTATCTTTCACTGTGGGTCATGAACATTAAATGACTCACACTGACGATTTTCACTTGATCTGCAAGTCAGGTTTCAAGCCATTTCCACACTTTCAAGTTTTGGTTCAGTGTAATCCAGGAAATGTCACCGTGTGCGAACTATTCAATATATACTACGCCAAATCCAGTAGGATTTGAGACCACACTGCTCATGATTTTCAGCCGAGGATAAATGAAGTACTGACTAAAATTGTGATGAGGGTCTCATGGATACAACTTTGCAAATGTCTGACCTGTGCATGAGCCCAATGTAGCTCGTTTTGTTTCCACAACATTTTATGACTTTATCAATAAAGTATGGCTCCACATCCACGCTAAAAATGGTCTGATTTTGTCAACAAAGGAGTAACAAACAAAAACAAAAACAAAAATAGCGGCAAGGCTTTGTTCCTTCAGAAAAAGTGTACGTCTTACACTCATGACGTACAGTACGACTTTATTCCTTCATAAAAAGCAATAGCTCCCTGGAGACCCCAACATATGGTATGCAAAATTTTAGGTGAACTAGTGCAAAGGTTAACCGTGCAAGTATTAGTTTCCAGTTGTACATCCTCTTTATTACTGTTGTTGTTTCGTCGACTCAACTTTCGAGTCCGTCCTGTGGTGTTACTGCCTTGTCACATGTCTTTTCCCACATATAACTACACTTAAGTTCATTCTGTCACAGTCTATGTATTTGCCGTCTAGTGCGGGCACCCGCCACCATTCACAGAGGAGACACTTTCACTTCATGACTGTCTCACAATTGAATACTCCTAGGACCTTAACTATCTGAAGACCAACATTTGCAACTCAACAGGTGAATGTTAAGTGGAACAGAGGATTGAGAAATCTAAAGGCAATGCATGATTAAAGACAAGGGCAGCAATTTTTTCCTCCCATAGAGTAAGTCACCTACAAGTATACATAAGCGCTCTGTGTGTATGTGTGTGTGTGTGTGTGTGTGTGTGTGTGTGTGTGTGGTGTATGTGTGTGTGTGTGTGTGTTTGTGTGCATGTATTACAGAGAGAAAGAGAGAAAACAGACAGACAGACAAAGAGCAAGAGAAAGAAAGAGAGCAGGATGGAGTCGCAAGGTGGGGAAAAAGAAATAGCATACATGAGTAGATGCACACATTATGTGAAGATCAACACAATCAAAATATGTCTTTACGAAATGTATTTCTAGTCATATACAACAAACCACTATGACAAATATGTCGCTCACAAACTGTATTTCAAGAAGTGTGAAGGACCAAAAAGAAAAAAAAAGAAAAGAAAACTACTGTTTTTATGGACACTCATGATCTCAAATATCAAAATGTATTATATTACAATAACATACTGATACATACAACCCATCGTTCTCAATCTCTGACATGATCATTTCAAGAAAGTCTCTCTCCAGCCAAGAGATGTATAAATGCTAAAGAAATATTTTGGAAACACATCAGTCCAACTTATACATCAACCCATTCACACTCACACTCAAACCATCCCTTCAAGCAAGATAAAACTGCAAACTCAATTTCTTTTCAACCAGTCTCAGATCGAACTCTTGCCAATCCATCTTTTTTTTTTTTTTAATATATGTTTTATTCCTCCTCTCTCATCCCTCCACTCCACAGTTCCTTCACTCTTTCTTTCCCCACGCACTCGTCCTTCAACATGCCAATCCATCTTTTGTTAACACTGCCATACATCACTAGAATTACAGGCGCTGTATTTGCTAGACTAATTTTTCTGCTTCTCGCTGACGTCTGAGAAGTTCGGCCTCTTTCTCAATCTGTTCCTGCTCTATCATCTCTTCTGCTAACAATCTCTTCTGTTCTTGCTGCATCGGACGAACATCTGTAACACCGAAAAAAAAATGTCAGCAACAACGTAACACGTGATTCTTGAACTCCATACATCAGCATTGGGTTGTCTTATCAATAAGTGAAGTTTATGACACTTTCATTTATGAGCTGCTATGCAGTTGTTTAGTGAGCTGCAAGCTCACTTATGTACGTGTGTGTGTGTGTGTGTGTGTGTGTGTGTGTGGTGTGTGTGTGTGTGTGTGTGTGGTGTGTGTGTGTGTGCGTGCATGCGTGTTTGTGTGTGCATCTGTGTGTGTAATACATATTCATACTGCAGAATGATGATATGCTAAAAACAATTAAAAACAATTTAACAGGCTGTTCAAGTTTGAAGATCTTAGAGTTGATGTGTATTTTGAAATGTTGTGGGTGTTGTGATACACTTCGTAAACTGCAACTGCCATGATCATGAATACAGAAGCTGTAGTTAAAAACAAGGCAAAAAAGAAAAGAAAACAAAAGGTGCTACTGATAATGACATATGGAATACAGCAGAAAATGAACTGTCCCCAAACCATATGAATCAAGAACTTGGTAACTAATCAAATTAGTGAGTGGTAATTAAAGTATAATTTTAAAAAAATGTGCGATAACACATATCAGTTAATTTCATTTCTGTAATCTTTTTACAGTTTAACTTGGTTTTCTATCGTTTGGTTTGTGTAGCATCTTGCTATGGCTATTGTGGTTGGCTGAACCATAAACAGCATGACTTGACAAACTGATTTGATTATTTACTTGTCCCTTTTTTCTTCCAGTTTGTGCCATTTATGCAAATGATCGTGTTTTAAAAAATCATGCATTAGTTTATAAGAACTTTGGTTTTGTTTGCATGTTCTTTTTCTTTCTTTTTTTTTAAAACCTTTTCTTTCCTGTCTAGGAAATTAGATTTTCTGGAGACTGTTTTTAGTAAACAAAACAAACAAATAAAGAAATCATATTGACTAACGACAGTTCCATTTTTGTAAACAAAACAAAGACAAGAACACAAATGTACTGACGCAAAAAAATACAACTGATGCGTATAAAACTGTTCAGCTAATAGAAAACAAATGGGGCGACATGATCTAATACAATATTTGATTTAAAAATCACAAGTGACAATATCATACAGGTATATCTGGTCAATGTGTGTGTGTGCGTGCGCGCGCGCGCAAGTGGTGCGCGCACAAGTTTGACTAGTAACAACATCCCTAGTACTCCTCTCACACCTAAGTCTTCTCTTTTCAGTGTTTCTCACGACAAAAACTGCCTGAAAGGAAATCGAGCTTCTCAACTCGCCCCCAAAAGAGCTCTCTGACCAGCAGAACTGACAACCCCCCTGTTTTTGTCATCAATATGGCTGCTGAAGAGCCAGTGAACACCACCAAACTATCTCAGCAACATTGCATGATAGTCTTAATCACTCTCCAGTGAAAGGTGGCACTAGAACTGCAAGAGGATGAACTCAGGTGTAGTTATGTTTTGAGGAATCTGGGTAAGCAGCAGAGAGCAAAGCTACTGAGAAGGCACGGAACGTTATGCTGCCAAAAACAGAACACAAAGAACAAAAGGTGATAACCTGCACTCGAAATCGACCCTGGCTTCTTTTCTTAATGCACATGTACAGAATGAAACCTCAAACAATACTCTTCTTTTCTTAATTAATGGACATGTACAGTATGAGATCTCGAACAATACACTTCCCAAATTAAGGCCCTATCCCATTAGAGACATGGATTTTTTTTTGGTTACAGGAATATTTTTATCTTTGTCTTTTACAAGATTTACCTCCCATTTAACGTCCCCCCTCAGAGAGCTTTGGAGCCTTTTTCAGGAACATTTTTCTCTTTGTCATTACAAAATTTACCTCCCATTCGACACCCTCCCCCCCCCCCCCCCCCCCTCCAGAGAGATTTGGATACCCTTTTTCAGCAACATTTTTTTCTTTGTCATTACATAATTTACCTCCCATTCGACATCCCCTCTAGAGAGATTTGGAGCCTTTTTCAGGAACATTTTTCTCTTTGTCTTTACAAAATTTACCTCGCATTTGACACCCCCTCCATAGAGATTTGGAGCCTTTTTCAGGAACATTTTTCTCTTTGTCTTTACAAAATTTACCTCCCATTCGACATCCCCTCCATAGAGATTTGGAGCCTTTTTCAGGAACATTTTTCTCTTTGTCTTTACAAAATTTACCTTCCATTCGACATCCCCTCTAGAGAGATTTGGAGCCTTTTTCAGGAACATTTTTCTCTTTGTCTTTACAAAATTTACCTCCCATTCGACATCCCCTCCAGAGAGATTTGGATACCCTTTTTCAGTAACATTTTTCTCTTTGTCTATTATCAGTTTGATCTGCAGCAGTCTGTGACAGGTTCCACAGTCCACGATGTTCTATCACTTACAGGTGAAGTATCTGTAGGTTCTCATGGTAAGCAGGAGAGCTCCGAAACCGGTCAGTCCCATCAAGCTGATCACCGACGCTCGATGCATGATGTCAAACAGCTTTGTCTTTGACCAGCGCATTTTGATGTCTGTAACAAATAATCATGACATCAAGTAAATGTTTTCAAATCAGTCGGAAAGAAACAGACAGGACAAGAAAGAGAATGAGAAACATGACCAAAAAAAAAAAAAAAAAAATCAAAAGGTTCAATATGTATAGACTAAAGAAAAAAGCAGCAAAGTATGTATGTTTAGGGGTTTTTCTCCATATAGCAACATAGATCAATTACTTTCTTTGGCCTACTGCACGCTTATCCTGTCTGTTTTAAGCCACAACACTCGATCAAGTTCTATAAAAATCTGTCACTCTAGCTGAGCTGCGTGTATAGTCCTACATTAAAGATCTATTTTAGTGATTGCTTTTTTTCCCATAATTTCCTTTTTTTTTTTTTTACAGGACAGCATGTTCCGACTGTTTGCCCACTCCACAAATTTTCTTCGTCTTCCTACAGGCTGAGATGATCACACAAAGGTCTGAGAACACAGTGGTGCTGACATCAGCAGACAGGTCAACTTACAACACAAACTGTGGACCTGATATTGCAACTTGTGGGATGACATAGTTCAATTCTCACAATACAGGTTAACCCCCATAGAGTGGGCTTTCAGGAAGTTTTTAATCCACACGAGTGTAATCCCTTTGATGCTATAGGAGGGGAGTTTCTGACAAAGCTCCCTGATTTGACTAGCAGAATGAGGAGAAGAGGCCTTGCAGAGTTGTGAGAACCAGTCTCATAACAGCAGCCCACTTAGAAGTATGGTTTAATTTGCATTTGTCATAGAAATCGAATCGATGGTGACAGATGTACTCCAAAACTTTGCAGCAGACAGATGATAAGGAAATGGGTCTATAAAGCTCAGCCCAAAGTTTGTCATGTTTCTTTAAAGCATGCTGAACAATTAAGTAGTGGGGGAAAACAAGTGCAGGTTAACAATTCTTCCGTCGTTATAGTAATGACTTGGCAAAGATTTGAACTTTAATAAAATAAAAAAAGCTGGATGGTCTCTCTCAGTTATTTATATCTGTACTGTCTGTCTTTGATTCTCTGATTGTCTGTCTTTGATTATCTCACAATACAGGTTAACCCCTATTGAGTGGGCACCAGTGTGCGAGGAAGAATCCAGAGTCAAAGATGTTCTGCAGCCTTGGAGCAATGGTATCAGCCCAGCTTTGGGGCATGATGTTGGAAATGCAGTCTGGTCTACCAGCTTTTGCAGACTGAGATTCTTAGTGACTTTATTACTCCTTCCAAAGGAACTGCTGACCAGAGCACCATTTCTCTTCTGTGGTGATATACTGATGGCATACTTTTGTCTTCTGCCCTCAATACACAGCCAGAATGACCTGATGTTGATGGGAGTTTTGGCCTTTAATGATCATGGTAATGGATATACCCCCATTCTATTTTCCAGGTCTATCTCTTGCAGTCCTATTATGTTAACTGGTAGCTCTTGGTTTCCAAACAGTCTATTCAAACCGTTTCCTTTACTCAGCCTGGGCAGATTTCTTTTGATGCGATATATTTATCGAAGGTGCTTGTGATGGCATTTCTGTAATTCAGTCTCTCTGTATCTGCAAATGGGTTGTAGAGCTGTTCTTTTTCTCTCACCATCTCTTGGGTCTGCT
Organism: Conus ventricosus; assembly: GCA_018398815.1. Classification (NCBI taxonomy): domain Eukaryota; kingdom Metazoa; phylum Mollusca; class Gastropoda; order Neogastropoda; family Conidae; genus Conus; species Conus ventricosus. The sequence goes on from CM031620.1 coordinate 40,248,595, forward strand.
CAGCCTCAACGTCAGACCATTCAGTAAGTATGAATATGTGGCTTCTTCTTTCAAGTTTGCATTGACAGTTCAGTCAGAAGTCAAGATCAGTGATGGCTAATGGCATGATCAACAATACATATCACTCACTGACTTTACCACTGTTATTTTCTCAGATTTATTATGAAGACTGAAAGAAAGCGAGAGAGTGATGGAGACAGAGAATCAAAGACAGACAGTACAGATATAAATAACTGAGAGAGAGAGAGAGAGAGAGAGAGAGAGAGAGAGAGAGAGAGAGAGAGACAGAGAGAGAGAGAGAGAGAGAGAGAGAGAGAGAGAGAGAATCAACTTTTGGGTCTGCACCATGGGGACCATGTCACTGTACCTGTTTGTAATACATGCTTACAGAGGATAGCTGATCACTTGTGTTTCACTGTCAACTGCGCATAACCAGCTGTGAAAATGAGTCTCATACTGATCACACAAAAAAGGGGCTGTACTAGAGAAAAGTGAACTTAAGGAACTGATGTGCAGTAGTCACTGAGCAGTAAAACACACACGAGAAGCAGATTTGTGCACTGTTGCTGGTGAATTGGCACCCCTTTTTTCAATTACAACCTGTAATACTGTGAACCTGCTTAGTCTTCGCCATACACTGCTGGCATAATAAATTACCCTCTGTCATGATGAGCTGTTAAACCAGTTGGCTTTTAAGCCATCTCCATAAAACTTCATTACTTTGTCAATAAAGCATAACCCTGTTTCTGTACCCAAAAATTGATCTTGTTGATAAACAATAAGAGTAAACAAACAAACAAACAAACAAAAAACCCACAACAAAACAAAACAGAAAAATTCCCATAGGGTCACGAGTCTGATCAGACCCAGCCTCGCAAAGATGAAACTTTGAGCTCTATATTTCATCAATTCACAGGTCTGGCAAGACCCATGCATTCTGAAGATGCAGAACTGAACCTTATATTAGTGGCCACTTCTCTGTGATGTGCTGGCTGGCTTTACTTTTACAAACATACTTTTGCTGTGTATGTGTATGTGGTCACACATCTTGAGAGAATGAGAAGAAAAATGGAACTAAATGCCAATAACAGAAAAGGTAGCCAAATTGGAGGACAAGAACCGAAGAAAGACTAACCTAATTATCTTTAAAATCAAAGAAAGTACCGCCACTGAATCAGGGGATAGGAAGGCAGAAGACACAGAGACCGTAAAGAAAATACTGAAGGATCTGAATATCCCTTACCAACCAACGGACATCAGAAGACTGGGCAAGCCGAAGGAGAAGGATTATGAAGGCCCCCCAAGACCAGTGAGACTAACCTTTGCCTCTATGACACAGAGAGACGAGACCGTGCGTGCCTACCATAAGAAGAGGAAAGAACAAGAAACCAGCAAGGATGATGCTGCAACTCCCATCTCTGACATCAGCATGAGAAAGGATTTGACTCCCGCAGAACGCAAGGAAGAGACAGCACTCTATAAACAGCTTCAAGAGAAGAGGACTCAGGCATCGCGGGACGACAAAGCGAAGTGGGTGAGGCGCAACAAGCGCGTGGTCTTCCTCGGAAACCGCCAGATCAGGCGGCCAAGGGAGGTTCGGGGTAAAGAAACTCTCAATCCCCAGTGCACATAGTTTTAAAACTTCTTCATCTTCGTCAGCTTTTGAACGTTCGTCCAACCACCAGAAAAACACAGGCAATGCTTCCTTGAAATCATGTACGTGCCTCTATAGCATCGTAGATTCCTTACTCAACAAGAGGAGTGAGCTAGAAGCCCTTACCAGCATTTATAAACCATCAGTAATTGGGATCACTGAAGTTAAACCGAAGAACGCAAGATATGCAGTACAGGAGTGCGAGGTAGCTATGGATGGTTACGACATTTTTCACAACCTCACAGACAAGCGAGGAAGAGGAATGTGCTTATATGTAGACAGCAACCTAAAAGCTTCCCAAATAGGTGTTGGAGACAATGACTTTGAAGAGCACATACTAGTCGAATGCTGTCTAGATGGGTCAGATAAACTACTGCTTGGATTAATCTACAGAAGCCCTAACTCCCCTCCAGAAAATACCGCAAAACTTAACAAACTGATCAAGCATCTAGGGAAACAGAAACAGTATTCCCATATCCTTGTGATGGGTGACTTTAACCACCCAGAAATTGACTGGCAAAATGAGACATGCAACTGTAGGAAGGAACACCAGGCACAGAAATTCCTTAAAGCCAGCAAAGATGCATATCTCATCCAGCACCAGAAGGAGCCAACAAGAATCAGGCAGGGACAAAACCCCAGCCTCGATGACTTAGTCTTCACCAACAAAGAAGAGATGATAGACAGTATCACAACACAAGCTGGACTAGGAAAAAGTGACCATGTGACCCTCATCATCAACTTCTCATGCTCATATGCAAGGAGAGAACCGGCAAGGAAGAAGACAAAGTTTGAAGAGGGAAATTATGCTGGAATAAATTCGGACCTCGCAAAAGTAGACTGGGATGAATTACTCTCCAACAAATCAGTCGAAGAAACTTGGAAAACCATTAAGGGAGAGATCCAGAAAGCAGTGGAGAAGCACATCCCGACAGTGATGACATCTGGAAGAACAATCAAGAAATGGATGGACCCGAAAACACTGGACTCTGTTCGAAACAAGCACAAACTCTACTGGAATGGAGAGAATCGCAAAACCCTCAGGAAGAACTAGAATACAGACGCGCAAATAACCAAGCCAGAAGAGCATGCCGTAAAGCGAAGAGAAGTAGAGAGAAAAATGTAGCAGCCAACTCAAAGAAAAACACAAAAGTCTTCCGGTCATACGTCAAGTCAAAAACCAAATGCAGGTCAGGCATAGCAGATCTGAAGAAAGCAGATGGAATCAAAACGACAACCGACAAAGAAATGACAAATGTACTGAATGACTTTTTTCACAGCGTCTTCACCCACGAAAAAGTGGATAAACCTGCCATCACCTCCAGAGTACAGCATTAAGGAACCACTTCAACAGGTGAACATCACTGAAGCGGATGTAAAAAAGGCACTTCAAAACCTGAAAACAAACAAGGCACCCGGACCTGACGGAATACACCCAATGGTGTTGGCCAAGGCTGCAGACTCACTAGCACGTCCAATAGCACTCCTGTTCCGTCTCACTTTGGACCATGGGGAAATACCAACTGACTGGAAAGAAGCCACAGTCACCCCTATTTACAAGGGGAAAGGAAGCCGACAGCAACCGGCAACTATCGCCCTGTCAGCCTAACCTGCATCCTGTGCAAAGTAATGGAGACACTTCTGAGGGAACAAATGATGAATCACCTGCAACGCAATGAGCTACTATGTAAGGAGCAACATGGGTTCGTCCAGGGGAAATCATGTGTGACAAATCTACTGGAAGCTCTTGACGACTGGACCAGACTCATCGACTCCGGCAGCAGCATTGATGTTGTGTATATGGACTTCCAAAAAGCCTTCGACACCGTACCGCACCGTCGTCTGCTGAGCAAAGTCGAAGCCCATGGAATAAAAGGTCCAATACTCAACTGGATAACAGCCTTTCTTGGTGATCGAAAGCAACAAGTTAGAATCAATGGAACTTTCTCTGAAGAGGCTGCAGTCACAAGCGGCATCCCCCAAGGTAGCGTGTTAGGACCAATCCTGTTTGTCATCTACATTAATGATCTGCCGAAACATGTACAAAACACCGTCAAATTATTTGCAGATGACACAAAGTTATATGCCGCAAGCAGTGACCAAGAATCAACTGCATCACTCCAGCAGGACCTAGATAGCCTTCAGAAATGGTCGGACGATTGGCTTCTGAGATTCCACCCACAGAAATGTAAAGTGATGAAAATTGGCACACGGAAATCAGAAGCAACATACCATATGAAATACACAGATGCTGAAACCGGAACCAGCAGAGAAATACCCCTGGCAGAAAGTGAGGTGGAAGTGGATCTCGGTGTTCATGTGGATAATGACCTCAAATTTAAGCAACACGTTCCAACGTCACTTCAAGAGCAAACAGCATAATTGGCGTCATCCGCAGAACCTTCGAGTTCTTGGACTGCAAGCTCTTCATCCAGCTATACAAGACATTAGCAAGGCCTATCCTCGAGTATGGACAAACTGTGTGGCACCCCCGACATAAAACACTCTGCAAAGAATTAGAAGATGTGCAGCGCCGAGCCACAAAGTTGATCTCCTCAATCAGAGAACTACCATATTCAGAAAGACTAGAGCGACTTGGCCTGCCCAGCCTGGAGCACCGACGTCTCAGAGGGATAGATTGACACCTTTAAGTACGTCCATGGAATCTACAAGACAGTAAAACCTAAGCTGGAAACTCCCAAGGACGTAGGCACAAGAGGAAATGTGATGAAACTTTCCATGCACCATACCCACTGCGATACCAGGAAACATTTCTTCAGTGAAAGAGTCGCCAAAACATGGAACAGTCTCCCAGACGAAGTGGTCCTGGCACCTTCAGTAGAAGCGTTTAAGTGTAGGCTGGATGCTTGCTGGAGGAAGAAACCAGACCAGTACAACCCGTCTTGCCAATAAGCCACGCATGCAAAGTTATTAGTATGCTAGCCGTATAACCCACACGGATCGATGAACAGGACTTCAATGAAGACCTCACACATCGTATAGTTCAAGTTCAAGTTCAAATAACGTATTCTTTTTCATGTCCAATCTCAGTTACATGATTGACATTTTAAACATACAAATCCATCCTAGAAACAGAAGCAAACACTTAAGTTTAATGCTGAAAAACTTTGACAATTACCATTTCCATAAACGAAACCAAAATTGTGCCACATTATTCATTTATGTTGCTTTGGTTTATAAATATGACAGAAATGCTTTTTTGTGAGCGACAGTAGTGCAGAGGTTGCTTTGGTTTATAAATATGACAGAAATGCTTTTTTGTGAGCGACAGTAGTGCAGAGGTTAGAGCACTCGCCTCTTACGCAGGGATCGCAGGTTCGATCCCCGGTCGGGGAAAGGATTTTTTTCGATTCTTCTTCTGTATTGAGGCGCCTGAAAAGGGCTGGCTTGGCTTCTCAAGTCGTTCGATGGACTATATACCGAGGTTAGTCTGTGTCACATGCACTAAGATCATACACGGACTCTAAAGATCCCGATGCTCATGTCCTAAGACGGGTGAGTACCGGCTACATGAAAATACACAATGCATGCAACCTGTGTGCCAGAATAGTCTACGTGAAGACTGTGGGCACGGGGCAGGTTAAACATCCCCATCTGGAAGAAGAAGAAGGACATATATATGCAATGCTTTGCGTTAATTATGTAAATGTTTTAATGAACTAATGACTGGTTTATCTTGTCTACCAAGACATGAGCACAGTAAGCACAAATAACAGATTTGCCAATTCTGCCTCCTAAGTTATTCGCAGACATATATATCTTATAAGTGTCATGATTATTCATAACGATCATGAAGTTGACCAGCCTACAAATAGTTGTAAATACGCAGCAATTCATTTTGTTTTGGCTTATCAAAATGATGGTTATTCTTTTTGCAATACTTATTGAATGTTTTATCGATCTTATAACTGGTTTTGTTTGTCTGACGTGAACATGGTACATGTCTATAGATTTTCCAAATGTGCCACTCACGTTGCCTTCTGCTGATGTAAAGTTTATGGAAGCATAACACCTTGACCTCTATCTACGAAACTATGAGAATTCGAAATCGTATCAACCCACGCAAGAAATATGAGCAATACACGATTCTATGGCATAATACAAGAAAACTAAGAAAATATTCATATGATATCCCATACTACAAATTAACGATGATATTACGAAACTTTATTGCTCAGCTTTGTTTCCGTCTCTAGTTAATGCGTCTCTGTAAACAAGATGGCTGCTTACGGTTGATAGAGCAAGCATGTATTTTGTTGTCACTGTCATGAGATGAAATAAACATGAGTAGTCGAGCATCTTCAAGAAACAGTGGGAGAGGAGTGGATGGGGCGGTAGGTGGAGACGCAGGAGACATGCCTATGACACGAAAACTAAGGTGAGAATGCAATGATTATGCGACAAGCGGAATGGCTGCATCATTGGGTAGAATAGTGCTTGCTTGCGAAACATTTATTGTTATATATAGTTGGGCATGATCTGTTACTATGCATCCCCAAGTGTCTGTATCATACAAAAGCTCTGACAGAGCAGGCAAAAGGCTGTGGGTAGTCACTCTGCGGAAGGAAGGAATGCTTTCGAGCCGTACAAGAATTCGAGGACGAGGTTGTTCCATTTCATAGGATTTGGAGAAGATTTCAAGGGGAAAAAAAGGGAGAAAAAACAAACAAACTTGAAAGGTGGAGTGAATACAACAAAGAACTATACAAACACAAGATTAAACCAGTAGACTGGATCATGTTACAAACATTAGCAGCAAATCACACATTTATGCTCTGCTTCACCAAGAACTGGAGGTAACTATCTGCACAAGTCACCAGGGTGGACGATGTGCCTGCAGAACTACTGAAGCATGGAGGATCAAAGTCACTAAGACTATGACAAGTATGTGGCAGAGAACATAAGAAGCAATGACCAAAAGAATGGAGTCAATCCTTCTGGCCAAGAAAGAACATGTGCAAATTTCAAACCCGTAGAAGCATCAGTCATCCAGCAAAGAAATGTTGATGAGGCTTACCCTGACCCTGTCTGCCCTAAAAGAAAAATTGTTCAGCACTAAAAAAAAAATTGAATCCTATGTGAAAAAAAAAATCCACCAGTATCCCTTTGAAGATCAAATGACAAGTTACTGATCACAAAACTCACTCACACAAGCTCTGAGGCTACACAGGTGTCATCAGTAAGGGCTTAACAGATACCAGCTGCCGTGGCGAAGTGGTTAGCGTCGCAGACTCCCGGCTGGGAGGTCATGGGTTTGAATCCCATCAGAGTCATATGGGTTTTTCTGCCATGACCGGCTCATACCCAGAATTGAGTTTGCTGCGGACTCAGTTGGGAAGACTGGGACCACACAGTCGAGTTTCATCCACTTAATGGATGCGTTTCTGAGAGTGTTGCTCAAATTTCCTGACCAACACTGCAGGTGCCTGTATCTCTCGGCCTGGTTGACGCCGGGATATATTATGAAAGGAAGTGTAGGGTACAGCTCTGTCATGTAGTCTCAGACCGAAATGGAAATCTGTAGCATCATTCATCCTCATTCTCATCGATTAGCATTAAAAAAAAAAAGTCTCAAATTCTGTGGCCCATCATGCCCTGCTGTCATGGTGACCTCAGTTTCGATGTCCTCTCCACGTCTGTGGCCGTGGTTTGGTTCCGTCGGGGTCACTGGTATCGGTGAGTCCATGGGGGCTGTCGTTGGATGGACGTGGTGGCGCTCTCTGGAGGGAGAGCTCACTCACGTCGGCTCTGCGACTAAGCAATTATTGTCGTCAGTAGGGGGCTGAAGCCCTGCGTATATTAGATCAGAACAGGCGCCACTGAACACCACCGAAGGGACTCGGCAGCAGTGCAGTGTCTTGTGCAGTGTGTTGCCTCTTGACGACTTGATATTGACTGCTCCTTGTGGATTGTCGGTGCTGGGGCTGCAGCGGGGCTGACTGGGCTGTGGCTGTGGACGGGGTGTCGGAATGAGCGGCATGTGTGCACTGCCCCTGAGGTGGCCCAGAAGTTGAGACAGCAAAAAAAAAAAAAAAAAAAAAAGGGGACTTAACAGATGTTGTCTTGTGTATGTTGAATCAGCAGCTCCACCAAACACTTCCAAAGTGACTAGCTGAAGTGTGTTATCTGTGAAGATAAGACAGATATTTCTTTCTTTCTTTCTTTCTGCGTACGCAGGCTGATACTCCTGCGGACACTCCCTGTATAGCCAGGCAGTGGAGTTTTGTGTGTATGACCCTTTTTTATCCCGCCATTAAGGCAGCCATACTCCATCTTCGGGAAGGTGCATGCTATGTGTCACGTGTCATCCATACCAACGGCCAAACTGGCCTTCTCTTCCGAAAGTTGGTGATGGGATTTTACATGTGTGCAAGATGTTATGCGTGCGTTCACACACGGAACCTCGGTTTATAGTCTCGTTCGAAGGACTATATGGGGAATGGAGTCAGAACTAATGTTAACTCCGAGGGAAAAATCCCCCTATACCGAAATTCGAACCCGCAACCCCAGGATCACGAGTCCGGCGCTCTACCAACTGAGCTATACCGGCCCCCCAGACAGATATAAACAGAGGAAAAGAAAGAACAGCAGGCAATGTGAAAATTGGCTTTGTTTAAAACAATATTTAAAGAGGCAGACTACATTTTACAGTAGTATTCTGCAGGCTTCAATCCAAGCAAAAATGATAAGGTGACTTAACAGTTGGGGAAAACTGTAAGTGTGACATTAGGGAAAAGTGACAACCTGTATCATCCTTCAACTTTTCTGTACATACATTTTCATGTAAGATAAGATAATGTGCTTTAGCCCAGCCGACCGCAAAGGGCCACATCAGGGCTGTCACGACGTTAAAATCAACTCACCAGTCATTTAAAAAAAAAATTAAAAAAAACCAACTTTCACACATCGCGTTAAATGAACATCGTCTACAAACGCACCAGAAACTTTGTTAAAAATTTTTCTGCTGTAAAATCTTAAATCAGATGAAAAATGTTAATCTCTCTCAAAAACTCAAGGATCACGTCAGGCGGGACATCCCTGAACAGGATCTTCATGGACTCCGCTGTAAAATGTTTGTGTCTCACATCGTGCAAGTCCCAACACTCTAAAAGAACATGTTTCATTGTGAGTGGCGCATGACATGGAATGCACCACAGAGCTTCTTCACTCTTTAAAAGGTAAGAATGGGTAAAATACGAATGGCCGGTGTGCAGCCGGCACAGAACCGTTTCCTCTTTACGACCACCCGACGTAGATGGGAGGAAGTCCTTAAGGTTTGGACGGATCTGAAAGAGTTTGTTATTCGTCTGTGTGTTCCAATCCTCCTGCCAGAGGTCTCTCACATAATCGTTAATTTTGGGTTTCACATCTGAGCAGGGATATAAGTGTTGGACAGTTTCTCTCTTGTGGCATTCTTGGCTAAACGATCAACCATTTCGTTCCCGCCGATGCCAACATGACCAGAACCCAAGCAAGAGTAATGTTGTAACCGTCCGCCTTCAACTTGCTAAAAAGTTCACAAAAAAAAAAGTTCTGGATGCTGAAGGTTGCGGCCAGCTATGGCCTCCAAAGCTGACAGCGATCTGACAGAACCAGAAAGTCCCTCTTCGAAGAATGTGAGATTATCTTCAAAGCCAGTACCAGAGCAGTAAGTTCAGCAGAATAGACAGAAGCATCTGAATGTATATGTTCCAACAGTATCTGAGAAGGAGCCCCAGGGCAGTAGGCTGCACAGGGCCACTCCATCCTCAGACTGGAAACCGTCAGTGAAAACTTTTTGATAGGATGGGAATTTGGACAGAGCTCAGCATACAAAGCCTGTACGCCAGAGAGCTGGTAGACTCTTGCGAAAAGCTGCAAGATCGAAACGGAATCTCTGGTCTGAAAAAGGTCCACGGAGGTTGATCCGGAAACTTGGAAAAATCGGAAACTACTCCCAGGTCTAGACCTGCATTCCGCACGTGAGGCTGCATACGAAGACCAAACGGCGGAATACATTTTAGGGTTGTTTTCAAACTTACTTTGGAACGGAGGGTCAAAGACACATCATAGGCAGGGTTTCTGGTTCTGAGAAACAGTCGATATAATAATTCAAAGACAGTTTCAGCCTGCGTTGGACAGTGAAGGTTCACCTGCCTCTGCGTACAGGCTGTACACAGGGTGGTGCGGAACGCTCCAAGAAGAGACGAAACCTTGATGGTGGATAGGGTCCAAGAGTTTGAGGTAAGAACGATCTTGCGGAGCCGTACACAGCACAACCGTAGTCCAGTTTGGAACGGACCAGGGCTCTGTAGAGGTGCAGCAAAGTTTTCTTATCAGCGCCCAGTCGGTGTGCGCTACACCCGCAGAATATTCAGTGCTTTCTGGCAAGCAGTTTTGAGGTTTTTGATGTGGCTGAGAAAGTTCAGTTTCTGGTCAAAAATGATTCCCAGAAACTTGGCCTCTTAACAGCTGGAATGGGAGATTCCCTACTTGAAGTTCGGGATCTGGAAAAAACTGACGGAAATTATGGAAGAGAATACACTGCGTCTTTGTTGGAGAAAAGGTGAAACCGTTTTCATCTGCCCATCGATGGATTTTATCCACGCAAAGCTGGAGCCTGCGCTGGACACTCGGGTACAGGCTTCCAGTTGCGTAGACAGCGAAATCATCCACAAACAATGAGCAGTCTGAACCCGCTGAACTGATTGAACAATGTTATTAATCTTGATGCTAAAGAGGGCAGGAGACAGTATGCTCCCTCTGGAACACCCAACTCCTGCTCGTGGACATCAGAGAGAGTGGTGCCAACCCGGACCTGAAACTGTCGTTCTGCCAAAAAATTTTGAATAAAAAGCGGAAGATGACCTCGAAAACCCAGATTGTGGAGATCATGAAGTATCCCCGACTTCCAGGTGGTATCGTAGGCCTTCTCCAAGTCAAAGAAAATTGCCACTGCATGCCGTTTGTTCAAAAAGGCGTTCCGAAGTGTAGATTCCAGACGAATCAAATGGTCAACAGTAGTCCGATGTTTGCGGAAACCACACTGTTCTTTTCGCAAAAGGCCATCGGTTTCGAGTGTTCCACATGAGCCTAGCATTGACCATTTTCTCCATCAATTTACAGACACAGCTGGTCAAAGCTATGGGACGTAGTTTGATGGATTAGAAAGATCTTTTCCAGGTTTGGGGATGGGAATAATGAGGGCTTTTCGCCAAGAGGGCGGAAGAAACCTGTAGTCCACACATGGTTGTATACCTGTAACAGTATATTCAGACCTTCTTGCGGAAGATGTTTCAACAGTTGATAATGGATTTCATTATACCTGGAGAGGAATCGTTGCAGGACAGTAAGGCAGATTTCAGTTCATTTAAAGTGAAAGGAAGATTGTAGTCTTCCATGTTGTCTGACGAAAAGTTGCAGGGTGATTTTTCTTTAAGGGTTTTATTTTTGACAAAAGTGGCTGATTTGTTAGAAGAGGAGGAATTCTTTTCTATGGTTGAAGCCAGCAGATTAGCAACTGCTTTTTTCTCTGTTATTAAAGAGTCAGCAAACTTGAGATGGTTCACAGTGGGACAGGTGTTCTTCCCTTTGATTTTTTTAATAATGTTCCACACTTTTTTCTTGGAAGTTTTCGACGTCAGCCTGGAGCAGAAACTTCTCCAGGACCGACGTTTACTGATTTTAAAAGTGTGTCTCGATTTAGCACGGAGTTTCTGATGGGCTCGAGCGTTGGGACCCGAAGGTCGATGGTACACCTGACGCTGAGCCCGTTTCCGATCTTTGAAATTTGTTGGCAGTCTGAATCAAACCAGGGTGTTTGGCATTTGAAGTTTATCGGAAGACACTGGAATACAAGCTTTAGCACACTTGATCACAGTGTTAGTCAGTGATTCTGCTGGTCCGGACTCTGAAGAAAATCAGTGTCCAGGAATTCCTTAGAAATAGTGGCTGCAAATAGATCCCAGTTTGCCTTCTTATAATTTAGATGTTGAGAGACAGAGACGTGTTCAGTTATTACGGGTTGTAGAAGGACAGGGAAATGGTCACTTCCATGCAGATCGTCATGGACAGACCACTCATAGTCCAGGACCAGCGAGGGTCACAAACCGACAAATCTAAACACGAAAGTGAACCTGTGGAAGAGTGGAGGTAAGTTGCAGATCCTCGTTCAGACAACACAAATCCAAATCCGAAGGACATCCTCATTAGCAGACCTCTGGATGACGTACTGACACTACCCCAAAGAGGATTGTGACTGTTAAAGTCACCCAACAGCAAAAAAGGTCGAGGAAGTTCTCCTATCAGACTGACAAGGTCCTGACGACAAACCGGGACAGAAGGAGGAAGATAAGAGAACAGATTGTCACAGTCTTGTGGAGAGTGACTCTCGCAGCTACAGCCTGAAGCGAGGTAGACAGAGCGACAGGACTATACAGCAAAGTTTTGTGTAGGAGAAGGGCAACACCGCCCGACAGTCCCAACATGGATGGTTGTGCAGGTTTTGAAAGAATATTAAAGCCAGAAGAGTAAAGGTCTTCTGGCTTTGAATTTGAGTTTCCTGAAGAGCCACTACGGAAGGTTTTATAGACTGACACAGAAGCTGCAGCTCCTCAAAGTTGGAATTTAATCCACGGATATTCCAATGGAATATTGTACTATCCATGGTGCAGAGGCGAAAAGGAGAGAAATCAGGTCATCTCCTCTTCAACGTCCGCTTCTAATGGAGCGAATTTATTAGTTAGTTTTCACTGGACTGTGTTGGTCTTGGACCTGCTGGCAGACTTGCCGCAGGTGACAAAGGCCTGGAGTTTGGAGATGGTGGAGGTCTGATTTGGAGATGTGGAGGTTTCTTCCTCATCTCCACCATCTCCACACTGGGTGGAACTCCCTTGCCCACACGGGCACTGGACAAGGAGTTCGAGGCGGGAGTGCTGGTTTTTTAATCTGCCCAGCAGCAGATGTTGTAGACTGCTGGGCAGTCTGAGGGGTGGCGGATTTTTTGCCTCCACCATGAGGCAGTCACTTTGGGTTGAGAGGTGGTGGACCTGCTTCCACCAGAGTTGACAGTTCTTCCTTGCAGTGTCTTGGAAAAGATAAATTCATCAGTCTGGCAGCAGACTGACCTAGTGGAAACTTTCTTTACGGCCGAAGCATACGAAGATGCTGTTGGCGTCTGACTGCCAACAACCTGTTTGCGGCCTCAAAAAGAGATTTTCTTTTCAGTTTTTACTCGTTGTATAGTGGATTCCTGAATCCAAAGAGGGCAGTTTCGGGAAGAGGAGGGATGGTCGCCACCGCAGTTAGCACAATGCGCCGGATCTTTACACGGCCCATCATGGGTTGCCTTGCAGCAAACACCGCACACCTCCTGCCCAGAACAACGGTCTCTGACATGGCCAAACCTCTGACATCTGAAGCACCTCAACGGGACGGAACATACATCTGAACTCTGACGTTCAGGTAACCAACTTAATGACTGGAGGCAGCACAGGGTTGCAGAAGGTCAGAAAGAGGGTGTTGGTGGCCACTCTTTCTGCACCTTTCTTTACTGTCACCCTGCGCACCTCCGTCACACCCTGGGACACCAGTTCCGTTTTTGATCTCTGCCTCTGAGACACCTGTTAGATCTCTGCAGCGAATCACTCCTTTTGACGAATTTAACTGTTTATGGGGAGTCACCCTGATCTCCCTGTCCACTATTTTTGTTGCCCTCAACAGCTGTTCAGATTGCTTTTTTGATCGACATTGAATGAGAAACGAGCCATTCCTCAACCTTTTGACGGACTGAGGGTCACCTGCTAGACCTGAAAGCCCTTTTGTATGGCAAAAGGGCTCAGAGCTGAAAGGGGTCTTTCCTGCTCCGTCCCTTCCATCACGAGCAGGAAGCCCAGAAACCTGTCCTCTGTCTTACCTCCATGTCTGAATCACTATCAGAATTGAAATCCCCTGAAATAGGGGATGCTGCCTTCCTCTTCTTTTTGGGGGGGATATTTTTTGAAAAAGCCATATTTATTTTATTTTGATTCATCCCTCCCTTACCCACCCACCTTGGAGTCCAACATATGGGCCAGGGCCAAGAAACCAATGTCTTGACCCCTTCCAGGCTCGGGAGAGACATACGACAAACAGAAACTACCAACCCTATCCCCCCTGATCATGCTCAACTCCCGGGAACAGAGAGCTGAGCACTGCAGGGTTTACTTGGCCAGCAGGGGAACTGCCTGTCTTGACCCAGCCCCAAGAAGGGGAGCCGATTAGTACACCCGGGCCAAAGTGTACTCCCTGTCTAGGAGAGGTCCGAGCCAAAGTGATGTGTTGAGAGCGCTGGCCCTCTCAATCACCAGGATCTCATTCCCCTCCGACACAGGTCGCACCGCACGGCAAACGCGGCGGATCTTAAGGAGACCACAAAGAGAAAAGGAGTGTGGAAAAGAAGACTTGAAGGGGAGACGAAGATAGAAAAGGGCCAAATAAGGAAGGCAGAAAACAAGAAAAGGAGAAAGGCGGGGTTACTCTTAGTCAGATCCTCACCCTTAGCCTATCTGACATGGGAAGCCCTACCAGGGGCATCAACTCCTTACCACGTTACGCTTAGGCCAGACAGCATCTTGGCTTTTCGGACCTAGAAGCAGTTTGAAAAAACCGCTATCTCCCAAGTATTGATGCCCCCGCCAGCAAAGCCTAAGGGATCACTGGACCGCGCAAGCCCTCCGACCACAACAAGGTCGCAACCCCCGGAGGGACATTTTCATGTGTTTGTTTTCCATATTTGATATCTAGTTAATGATCAGTTTTGTTTCTGTTCCAATTGAAACACCTGCTTTGCTGAGCAAAAGTGTAGATTTGTCTGGATTTGTTTTTCTCACTCACCTGACCACACTTTGTACAGTGTGTGTTGTACTGCATTCCAAATTTATTGAATTTGATATTTAAATCTGATTGTGTGCATTATGCTGTGTTTTGCTGTATTTCATTATACATATTGTTCCATATTATATCACATTTCACTGTTTTATTCATGTAATTTATCATTTATTGTCACAGTAGATTTCCTGGGAGAAATCTGAGCTGTTCTCAGTGATAAGACCTTGTGTTATTACAAGTGATTCAGTCCGAAAATGATTGATATTACTGAAGTGTTCAGGAATCAGGGCTCTTGACACATATAACCTTACCCCCACACCCCCCCATCTGTCTACCCTGTCCCACCCCCCCCCCCCCCCCCCCCCCCCCCCCCCCCCCCTCTTATCCACTTCCCCCTTTTTTTTGTTATTTAAATATTTAAAAAAAAAAAAAGGGTTTCCTGTTTACGAATCGGGGAAAAATCCCCAAGGGATGAACAGGAAGTTATGTTTCGGGGGAATGAAGGGGTCTGTTCATTAATAGTTAAATTTTTTTAAATTGGTTTGGTGGGGTTAAAAAGCTTGTTTTCTTTTTTTACTTATTATCTTTTTTTTTTTCTTTGTGTTGTTGTTGCTGTTGTTATTTTTTGTTATTTTCCCATGCCTTTTTAAAAATCGGGGGACTATTCACACCCCCCTTTAAATTTCATTTCTGCAAAAATATAAACGAAACCCGGGGCCCTCTCAATATTTTACTTTGTTTAACTTCATCCATATATAGTTTTTGGGTTTGGGGGTTTTATTACTGTACTGAATCATGATTAGGTTCTGTTTGTTATGTGAAAGTTTTAGGTTTTCTGTTTTGTTGGTTTTTGAAAGCTCAAGATCTAAATTTCCCCCCAAAGGAAGAATCCCTTCATTTTATCCAGCCTGGAGGTGTTGGACCCATGGGGGTATTTGCCCCTTTGAAAAAGAAAGTGTTTAGATTTTGTTTACGTTAGGGCCCTCTGTCGTCTCTTGTCTGTCTGTCATCTGTCTCTCTGTCTCTATCTTCTCTCTCTCTCTTTGTTCATCTCTCTCTGTCTTTTTGTGGGCCCTGTTCTCTTCTCTCTCCCCTTCTCTCTTCTGTCTCTCTCTCCTTTTTTATGTTTCTTCTGTCTCTCACGTGTGTGTGTGTGTGTGTGTGTGTGGGTGTGTGTGGGTGTGGGTGGGGTGTGTGCAAAATGCATATGCATGTGTGCTTGTGTGCGTTTCTGTTCTGTTCTTTTTCTTTGTCTTTCTTTTGTTTTTGTGGTAGTAAACACCACTATGCATGACATTTTTTCCTCACTTTGACAAAAACAAAACCCACATGTTTTTTTAGATTTTCCCCCCCCCCCCCCTCTCTCTCTCTCTTTTTGTCTGTCGTCTTTTTATCTCTTTGTCCCTCTATTTATCTGTTTCATCTCTCTCTCTTCTCTCTTTTTATTTTCATTGTCTCTCACTTACTGTGTGTGTGTGTGTGTGTGTGTGTATGTGTGTGTGTGTGTGTGTGTGGGTCTCCGTTTTTTTTTCTTCTTTGGTTGTCATGTGTTTGTATCCCCAAACAAAAAAAACCATTTTGTACCTCACTTTTTACCACACACATTTCTTAGAGTTTCTCTCTCTCTCTCTCTCTCTCTCTTTTCCCATCTTCGTCTCTCTGTATTTGTTGTCTTGCCCTCTTGACTCTCTCTTTTTTCTCTCTTTTTCTCACTTTTCTCTCCCCTCTCTCCCCCCTTTATGTTCCATCTCTTGTTAACTTTTTGTGTGTGTGTGTGTGGGTGTGTGTGTGTGGTGTGTGTGTGTGTATGTGGTGTGTGTGTGTGTGTGTGTGCGGGTGTCTGTGTGTGTGCGTTTTGTTTTTTTCTTTTCTTCATTGTTTTTGTTTTGTCATCACCCTAGCACCCCCATATTTTCCCTTTTTAATTTGGAACACTCATGTTTCTTGCGCAGAAAGTACAATCCCCCAAGTTGATCACCCTTGTTTGGTTTGAAATTCAAAATTTTATTTTTTGGGGAGCTGGGTTTTTTAGGTTTATTTTTTTGTTCTTTGACAATGATCTTTTTCAAGAATACTTTTTGTTCAGACACTGATGGGGAAACAATCTCGAAGCAGCTGTCGCTTTTTTTTCCCTTGGAAGCGGATCTAAATTTAATTTTAAAAGTTTTTAAATAAAATGGGTTTAAAATTTCCGGGCAGTTGTGATGCTTTTGTGGTATATGTTACTTGAAAAAAATAAAAAAATTTAAAAAAAAAAAACAACCACACACAGAGGCAAAAATAGGCAATGAAAAAAAAAAAAATCCTGTCGTTTTTGTTTGCTTTTTGTTTTTCCCTTAAAATTTTGTAGAGAGAAGGGGGGCTGTATGTGTTGACGTTTTTTTTTCCCGTCTATGTCTTATGTTGTATTTAAAAAAATTCTTGTCAGAAAAAGAAATAGTAACAGTATTGTGTCTGACGCAAATTTTTCCCTGTCTATGTTTAGTGGAACTTTTTTTTTTTTTAAAGGGATCGTCGGTCTTTTTTATCACAAAAACACACCACCAAAAACACACACCCACACACAAAAGGGCCCCAAAATGTGTGTGTCATTCAACATTTTTGGTTTGAGGGAAATTTTTGTGTGTGTTTTTTTAAATTTGTTTCTTTTTTTTTTCTCCGGGAAATTTAGGAAATGAACGGGTTTCCCCCAAACATAGAGGGGAGAAAAAACGGAGGGGAATATTGTCATTGTTTTTTTTTTTTTAAAGGGGGTTTGAAAATTCTGTTTTTTTACATTGGGGGGGGGAAAGGGTTTTGTGGGCCCTTTTTTAAAAAAAAGATTTTTTGGGTTGTTGGTTTTAAATAGCTTGTTGAAAAGAAATGTTATGTTTTTTTCTTCTTTGAAAAAACCAGGAATGTTAAAATTTTTAATTTTCGGGTTTTTGTTTTGGGGTTGTATTTTTATTCCCCAACCAATTTAGGCCAGTGTACCTCCAAAAAGTGATCATCCTCAGCCGGGGATTTCAAACCCCCACCTAAACATGTATCTTTTAAACAGCGTTCGTCGAAAACGGGAAAGTGTGGAAAAAGTTTTATATCGGTTATCTTCATGTGATGTTAGGGAAAAACCCGCAAAACATTTGGGGGTTTGGCTACAATAAAAGCAAAAGTCAGAAGTCCAAACGTGTGATTTCAAATGCAGTGACTTGGGGTCTTGTACATTCAGAATCAGGGAAAAGGCCCCAAATTTAAAAACCTTTTCCCTTTTTCAAAAACCAATTTAAATCTTGTGTATGTAGAATCCGAAAGGCCCAAGTCAGCTCTATTGTGCATTTCAGCAAGTTTTGTTCTATATGCACAGGTCGGAATAAAGGTTTTTGTCGGGTGTGATTTTTGTGGGTTAAATCCGCAAGTTGTTTTTATTATGTATCCCGGTTTAGAAAAGGGTCCCGGTCAAAAAACAATGGTTGAACCGTGTGAGTTGGGTTTTTTTATTCTAAGATGAGAAACAGGCCCTTGTTTAAGTCAGACCTTTCGTCAGTCCCAAAACTCGGTTGGGTTCAAGAATTGTCCAGGGCCCCTTTTCTTGGAAGAACTGAGGTGTCTCCAGAGGTTCCCGACAACAGATTCGGCCACATCCGCCCGTTGAATCAAATTTATATCAGCTTGTCATCTTCAAAACTGATCACTAAATTTCAACACTCTTGAGTTCACATTATTGGTGGACAAAAAAGAGGCTTTTGGTTTTCATTTCTCTTTGCTTTTGAACCCAGCCCAAATTTTTGGTTTTAGCGGAAAATTTTTTTGCAAGTAAACTTTTCAGCTTGACTTGCTTTCCCGGGGTTTTGGGGTTTTTTAGGGGTAATAAGAAAAATGTTTTCTTATAAAACCCCGCCCACCCCAAAGGGGCCCCCCCAGGGGATGGTTTATTTTGTTTTCTTTTTGTTAAGAAACAAAAAAAAACAAACCCAAAAACAAACCAAAAGGGTTAAATCATCAAGAGGTTTATTTATTCTTTTTTTTTCCCTTGGGGCAGAGAAAAGGGGGGGGGGGGGGCCCCTAGAACCTGAGTGGGCTGGCGAGTTCATCGGTCAAAAAAACAGTTTGGGTCTCGGGGGCCCTTTATTTCACCCAAAACATTCCCCCTTGGCAGGGGACTTTCAGAAAAAGGTTGGGGGGGGAGGGCTCTTAAATTTCCCTTTTTCCTGTTTTTAGGTCCTCGTACCTTTTCCCCCCCCCCACCCCCGTCTGTCTGTAAATCTTTTCTCTGTCTGTTTCTTCTTTTTCTCTCTGTGTCGTGTTGCTTTTTCTCATTTTCTTTTTATGCGACACCACAGAAACAGGGACAAAGAAAACACCAGAGACAAAAAAAACTCTCTCTCTCAACAACCCACAACCAACAACCCAACTTTTTTCACTTGGACTTCTTTGCCCGTGAAACTGATACACAAAACTGCCCGTTTTGAAAGCCATACAATTAGTGGAAAAAAACATGTTAAACCCCTTTTTACAATCCCGAATCACTTGGTTGCCCTTCTATTATTATATATCGAAACTTATATGTCGGGAATTTGCCATCAAAAAATAATTTTCTTTTACCCCCACACACACACACACACACACACCCCAAACCCCAAATGACATCCCCCCTGTCTTTTTCCCCTTTTTCTTTAAAATTCCCCTCGCTATTCCCTTTCTATCATTGGGCATAAATGACATTATTACCTCCCCCTCCTTTTCCTTTTTCCCCTTTTTTGCCCCTAAATTTTTTTATGGCCCCAAAATAAAATTGATAAACCCCTTTCAAAAAATTCAAACCAAACTTTCACCCCACAAACAAAAACAACACACCAAACACACACAAACCCCACACACACTTACCAACCCCAACACACACACACACCCAAAAACACAAATATTTTTCCCCTTCTAAAAAATTTAAAAAATTTTCCAAAAAAAAATCATTCCCCCTTTTTTCATAATTCCCCAAAAACATTTCACAAAAATTATTAAAATTCCCGGAAAAATGTTTGAAAAAATTTGAAATAAAGAAAAAACCCCCCAATGAAACAATTCATTTTCCCTCTTTTAAAAATCTTCCAAAATTTTCCAAATTTATTAATCAAAACCTTTCCCTTTTTCCCTTTCTTCTCAAAAAACAAAATTCCCCCCAAAAAACCAACTGGAAATTTCCCCTTTTCCCCCGTAACCAAAAGGTTTCTTTCTTTTCCAACCCAAAATTTTTTTTTAAAACAGAATGAATTAAATTTTAAAAACGCATTTTCAGGGTCCTTTTTAATTTTTTGCGTTTAGGCCCGGGTAAGGGGATGTTTTTACCAAAAAATTTGAGGGAAATTTTTTGATTTGGGTGGGGGGTTTTAAAGTTTCCCTTTTTTTGGGTTTTTGGGGTATGGGTGGGGGGGGGGGGGGTGGGCCCGGGGGGGGGGGGCCGGGGGTGGGGGGGGGGGTGGGTCCCCCCCGGGGGTGGGGGGGGGGGGGTTTGTTGGGGGTGTGTTTTTTTGAAGGAAACTTTTTTGTTTGATATGCATGTTTGTACCCCCATTGGGGAAAAATTTCTGGGATATGCAGCCAGAAAACCTGTCCTTTAAAACCCAAAACATTTAAAAAAAATCAGTGAAACCGTTAAAAAATCCTTTTTTTTTTTTTCTTTTTTTGCGTACGCGGCCCGATAAAATCCTGCCCGGGCACTTTTTTTTTTTTATTTTTTCCCCTTTTTTTTTTTTTTTTTTTTAAATTTTAGAGTCAATTTGGAGGGTTTTTTTTGGGTATACCCCCCTTTTTATCCCCCCATTTAAAAAACCCCCCCCCCCCTTCCCTTGGGGAAACATTAAGGCACTTACCCCAAACCAAACCCCCAACCCCCTTTTCCCCCCCCAAAAAGGGTGAAGGGGAAAAATTGTCCCCAATTTTTTTCTTTACCCACCAACCTCTTTATAATCACCCCGGGGCCCCTTTAAGGGTTCCCAAAAAATGTTTAATGAAAAAATTTTCCCCTTCGAAATTTGAAACCCCCACCCCCCGGGATCCCCCCAGGTTTGGGGCCAAAACCAATGAGCTATTACCCCTAAATCCCCCTTTTAACCTTGGGTTTCCCCCCACCCAAAAATAATTAAGATTTTTTTTTACTAAAAAATCAACCCAAAAGAAAACCCCCGGGAAAGGGGCCAAAAACCCCCTTATTTTTTTTTTGGTCTGAAAATTTCCCCCAATTTGCCACCCTTTATGATCCCCGGAAAAAGTCCAATCCATCCCTTAAATTCTACGCCCAACCATATTTTAAATCTTATTTCTCTCTTCCCCCTTGGCCCCAAAAAAAAATTGGGAACAATTTAACCAGGATTTTTTAAACCCCCTTGTTCCCAAAATTGGTGGGAAAACCCCCCAAAAAAAAAAGAAAAGCGGGGATATTTTTATGATGACACCGTTTTTTGGAATTTTTTTGGAAGAAGCCCAAAGGGGGAAACCTTTTTTCTCCAACTTTTATGGGGGTTAAGTTTATTTTCTTTTTAAAACTTGCACCCCCAAACCCCAATCCCTAAAAATTTTTTTCCCGCCAGTAAATTTCCACTTTTTTATGGTTTAAAGGGAAAGTGAGGTTTTCCCCCCTTTCGGCAAAATTATTTTATAATTCCCCCCCCAAAGCCCAAATTTTGTTTTTTTTTAACTTTTAATGATCCAACCTTTAAATTTTGGGTTGGGGGAAAATTAAACAAAAAAAAAGGTAGTTAATTTTTGGGGTTTTTATAAATGAAATTTTTTTTTGGTTGATTGTTTTGTTTTCCCCTTGTGAAACCCTTTGCACCCAGGAAAACCCCAAAGGATGGGGGAAAATTTTTTCTTTTGGTAAACTTATGTTGTTTTTGAAAATTTTTTTTTAATTTTTTGATTTTTTTGTTTTGGAAAGACGAATTTGCAAAATTTTTGTGGCCCTAATTTCTATTTTTTTTTCTTTTTTCTTTTTTTTAAATACCCATCTTTTCCTTAAAAATTAAACAAAAATGTTTTTGTTGAATTTTAAAGCAAAATTTTTTTTGGGGGACCCCCCTTTTTTAAAACCCAAATTTTTTGTGGTTGATGAAAAATCTTTTGGCAGGTTTTTTTAATTTTGTTTTTTGGGAAAACTTTTTTATTTTTTTTGGAAAAATTCTTGGGACTTTGTTGGTGGAATTAAAATTCATGAATGTGAAAAATTTTTCCCGTGATTTCAAAAATTTTTGGGCATTAAATTTTAAATTTGTTTGTGGTTTGGGGTTTCATTTGGATATTTTTGCAGTTTATGGAAAATTTTCCCTTTTTGTGAACATTTTAACATTTTGGGGGATAAATTTCATCAGGGTTGGCAGATTTTTTAAAAAAAAAAGATTTTTTTTTGGGGTTCTTTGGGAAAGGGGGGAGGCCCCCAGTTTTGGGGTTTTAAGGGAATCCCCTTCTCAGGGGGCGTTTTTAAAAACTGGGGAAAAATTTTTTTTTTTAAAATGGGGAAATCCCTTTTCCATCCCAAAATAAGTTTTTTTTAAAAATTAAAAAAAAATTTTAATTTTTTTTTTTAATTTTTTCCTTTTTTTTTTTTTTGTTTTGTTTTTGTTTTTTTGGTCAAAATGGCAAAAAGGATTTAATTTTCAGGGCTCTCTCGTTTTGGTGGTCGATTTATGTAAGAAAGGGTTTTTTAAAATTTCCTGCCCTTGGGCCCTTTTTTTTATTTTGTAAAAAGGTCTAGGTTTTTTTTTTAAACATAAAAATCAAATGACGAATGTTTTTAGCTAACTGGATAGTTTGACCATTTCAAAAGAATGATTAAATATAACAAAGAAGGAGCAAAATCACCAACAGCTTACTTTCCAAAGTTTAATTGTTCTTCAATGCAGCGACATGCTGCCTGTGAACCGGGCGTTTCATGTGGTCAGCAATCGTAATGAAGCCACGACTTCCGAAGCTGATTTTCTTGTTGCAAGCTAGACATAACGCCTGCTCGTCACTGCTTTTGCATATGCTATCTCTAACTCTACTCCCACACACACCTCTTCCTCGAGCCAGTTTTCTTTCCAACGGTTGGGATATTTTTTTTTTGTTGTTGCGATTTCGTTCGACGCCATGAATCACAGATGACACTCGGTCGATCGGCGCTGTAAGCGGATGTGCAGTGGTTGGGCCCGAGTCAACCGAATAAAAATCAGCTCATTTGGGTATAAGCCTAGAGCCTATAAGAAAATCGCGATAGCTTTTTTTTTTTTTTTTTTCGGCGGAGATTTTTTCAAACGGCGGACTTTTTTTTTAAAGACGGCGGAACAGCGGAGCTGTTCTCATTCTTGTATCATACTTGTGGGTGATTATATTACTATGTTTGTGGGTGATTATGTTTGGGGATGACTATCATACTTGTTGGTGATTATTATCGTGTTTGTGGGTGATTATGTTTGTATTTGTATATAATTACAATGTTTGTGGGTGATTATTATCATGGATGGATGATTGTGGTGTTTATGGATAACGGGTTTTTAATCCCATTTATGTGGGTAATAATGCTAATGGATTATTTTGTTTGTGGACGATTCTTGTTTGTGTGTGGATTGTTACGGTCATGTTCATTGTCACGTTTATTGGTATCATATTTGTGGACAGATATCCTGTTTTTGACAGTTATCCTATTTATAGATGAGTATGATCATTCCCGTGGATAAGTGGGTGATTATTATTTCAATAGAAAATAATGATCATTGATGATCATCTATTTTATGGATATTGTCACGTTTGTGGATTTTGTTTGGACTTACAAACTTTGATCCAATCCATGTTTTCTGTCTCAAAGTTTTATGTGTCTTACTCTATTCTGTTTACTGATCAGTCAATTAATTAACATTCCTTCTTTTTTCAAATGACCGATTTGTTTGTTTATGTAATCTCTTGTGTTTGCAGTTCCTGGATAGTGTCATGAAGAAAGAATACAAGACCGCAGAGAAACTGTGCCGAATGAGTGAGTTCTGACTGTTCAGGTTTCAGTGTGGAAGTGGGGAAGAGTCGTATGTGAGAAGGCAAAGAAGGGGGAGGAACAGTATAATTGGGGTGGAGGATAGTGAGGAGGAGGAAGAGAAAGAGTGGGTCAGGGAGGGAGCATCATATCCATAAAGATCTGTCAGGGCGCCCAATGAAAACCATCATGTTGGGCTTGTTGAGGTGCATGTGTGTGTGTGTGTGCATCTTATCTGTTCATATTGTGTGATTTGAGAAAAGCCAAGAGAGCAACATGTAGGTGTAGATGTAGATTTTATGTATTGATGGAAGTGTTGTGGTCGAGTATGCATACGATGCGAACACATGTGCACATGCATGAACACCATGTTGAAGAGCGTATGCCCTGTGCTCTATCGTGTGCCGTTTAGTATGATGTGCAGAGCCGTTCTTGTGCTTTGTCCAGTGCCGACTGCTGAGCAGTTCTGTTAATAATGTTGTCATTTGATTGTTTCAGTTTTGATTTATGAACCCACCAACCAGGAGGCCCTCACCTTCCATCCAGTCATTTTAGAGAAACTTCAACTGGGTCAGTTTCAAACTGCTTTGTCTCTTTACCATTCAACGTCAGGATATAGAAAACAAACAACACTTTTTTCGTTTGCTTGTTTGCCGATTCCTAATGCCTTTGTTGTAATTTGAGAGGTGATTTGTACCAAGATGTTACTTGAAAGTGTGAACATATTCATACCAACTCAGACCAGGTATACATGGGGCAGCAGTTTACTTTCCGCATCTGTTTTACACACTTGTGCACATGCACCCACCCATATACGCACACACATCTCCATTTAACACACAACACAGTCAGAATGCTGTGTTGTGATTCATCATTACACACTACATGCTGAAATGGTTAAAAAAAATCATTGTTACAGAGCAGATTGTTTTTGTCAAGTCAGATATACCCAGATAGATGACAGTCTGACCAACCAACCAACAGGATAATGAGTTGGATCAGTCCAGTCCTCTGGGACATTTCTCCACAAAACAAAAAATATATATATATATAATGCGTGGAGAATAGAAGAGAAAGAACTTCCCTTGCAATATTATTAGATGCCCCATTATCCCACCGACAACATGCTAAAAACCTGCTGAGAGAAATCCTATGTTTTCTGCTCACTTTCATCACAGAACAAGAGGCCGCCGACAGAGGAGAAGATGGAAGTGGAGAAGATGATGATAATGATGATGATGATGACAGTGATGAAGACGATGATGACGAGGATGATGACAGCGAAGAAGATTCAAGGTAACTTTAAAGATGTCCTCTTTATTCCGAAAAAAAGGGTAATTCATCTGATGATAACAAAGATCAAGACAGCAATGAGGAATTTTGTAGGCACATACCTTTAAACATTTCTTGGTTCATCCGTGGATGTCAGTCACTGTGCAATGAACAAACTGTAGGCCAGTGAAAAGCACAACCGTTTGTGCACTCACAACTTTGAATCAGGCATTTCCAAGATGCACACAGTTGTGCATGAGATTTTTTCAATACTTTCCAATAAAATGTGTTTTTTTTTCATTTTTTTTTCATTTTCCCCAATAGCTTGGTTACATGGTACGCTGTTCCCAAATTTGGGTATGATCGACGAGAAAGGCCAAACCAAAGTTGACCAATCCTGTCCTTAACTTTGTTGTTTGTCATTAATGTTTTTGTTTTGGTGTTATTGCTTTGTATGTTTTCTTCAACATTTTTCTCTTTTTGGGGGGGCGGGGGTGGGGGATACAGATTATTTATTTTGCATTCAGTTCGTTTGTTAATAGTGAACATGTCAACAGTAAAACTACAGTCCTGCACTTTTCTTCTGCAGTTTGGATAACGATTCCTCCGATGAAGACGACGAGGAACAGGAGGCAAACAATGCCGACAACTTCCCAGAAGAAGCTGAGCCAAGTCGTCCTGATTCTGGCATAGGGATGTAGATGGGGGAAACTTCAGGGGAGGGGCAGAGGAGAACAGGCACGACAAGGAAATTTTTTTTTTGAATGCAACAATAACCCGTGTATTTATAGGTTCCAAAGATTAATACAGTGACAACTGTCTGCAATAACCTGCATTCATTTCTCAAAAGATGGGGAGGGGTTTCTTTTCTTTTCTTTTTCCTTTAAAGGGAGAGGTTTTATTGAAAGTCAGCTGTACAAACAGACGCAGGGCCTGACTGGCCCAATCATGAGGCATCACCTATTGATCCAAGGTTTGGGGCTAGATGTAGGAGCATTTTCTTGACCCATGGATCCTGCTGGTCTCAGAGCCCCCTTGAGACAGCTGGACTGGAGATTTTATTTACTGGGTCAACCTTAGTGTAGACACTACTATGTCCAAGACCTTTGGATGAGGCTTTAAACTTAGGTCCTGTGAGTGAATGTGTGCATTCTTTGTTTTTTCCTTAATGCCTCCAATGCCTTTCCTTGCAGAAAAAGAGTAGGCCATTGTGTAAGTAGCAGGATGGCTCAAACACACACACACACACACACACACACACACACAAACTCATACGCACACACACACACACACAAACTCATACGCACACACACACACACACGTGTATATGTGTTAAGACATCAATAAGGACACTTGTACGATTAATATCAGTCATATATGCACAATTCTTGCTGATGCTGAACCTTGGACTTCAAGACGAGGAACGAAGATGATCAGTTTCATTAATTTTAACATTTGTTCCTGAAAAGTACACTTGTCTTTAGTGTGGATTGCTACCCCGCACTCCCACCCTCTCCGTTTTCTGTTGATAACAAGCACATTATACTTACTTTCATTCAAAGTTGGTGATGTTCTTTCATATTCATATTCCTTGTTGGGACCTTTTCTAATATTTGTACATCATTTTGTTATAACTGAATCTTGAAAAGATAATGGTTTGTTGCTACGAAAATACTTGTGTGTGGAATGTCTGCAAAATAAACAAATATTTTACAGTCATTTAAATTTCGTAGGTGTGTAGTGAAATTATAATGGGCATGAGCACTTTAATTGACAAATTTACCACATATGTGCCATTTATTTCATAATGGCAAAACAATTGTGAGAGAGATTTTGTGCGTATACGTGCATGCATGTATGAGTATGTGAAGAAATCACCTGTGTATTATACCAATTGACCACACAGAATGGGAATGCATTTTGTCCCTGGTGGCATTACAATTCATGAGCAATGCGTATGGATCCTTCTATTGCGAGTGTGCATATATGAAAAAGCATACATAATATACATATGAAATTAAGAGTTTGTGTGTGTGTGTGTGTGTGTGTGTGTGTGTAAAACATTATTCTTTCACATCACTAATCTAACTGTTCTCTCTCTCAGCCACACATTTTCCACAGAAACATAGT
The DNA here is from genome assembly GCA_018398815.1 of Conus ventricosus. Taxonomy (NCBI): domain Eukaryota; kingdom Metazoa; phylum Mollusca; class Gastropoda; order Neogastropoda; family Conidae; genus Conus; species Conus ventricosus. The sequence goes on from CM031620.1 coordinate 40,275,486, forward strand.
TTGGCATGAAATATCAGTATTCACAAACTCTGACATGTAGATATTCATATCATTGCACAGGGTCAGCTTTTTTCAACACCAATATTCTGAACAAAACACAGTTCCATTCTGTCCGTGCCTGGAACACAGCAATGAGATGACTAGGCTGGACCAGATAACAAGCTTCAACATCCATCATTCTGTGCCAAATGATTCCTATTCCCTTCAGTTTCTCCGAAGAGGATCCACGATAATTCATTTAGATCTCATTATCAAACGAAACTGCCTGAAGCAAGAAATGAAAACCATCACAGGACTGATAACCCATACTAGTCAGACGACCGTATTCACAATAACATGTGCACATATCAGCGGTTGAAAGTTGGCATTGAAATCATCCCAGAAACAAACTTGGGGGGAGGGTGTGTAATGAAAATGGAAGCCGCAAGTGGACAGACATTGTCAACGAAGGAATGATGGCAAGATGAGTCCTCAACAAACACATATTTTCTGAGAAGAAAAGTCACAGCCATATTGAAGGGCAAAATGAGCATTGCAAAAGGACAAACCACAGCATAGATGTAAGGCAAAAGAAGCATTGCTAAGAGACAAATCATTGCAATGATGAAGGGCAAAACGAGCAATGCAAACAGACAAACCATAGAGGACAAATCACTGACAAACTAAGCATAGAAAAGGTGCACTTTGAACAGTAACAAAGGGAAAGACAAGCACATATACTAAGTAGAATCCCCCCTCCCCCCCAAAACCCAGTGTGATCTGCATGAGGGAACAGAGGTTGAGGAACAGGTCCATTCACAAATAGCATATCCACTATGTTTGGCACAGAGACAGTGAATGATATGGGTTAATACTTTCGCCTTCAACTAGTTAAGCGTTCCACAACACATACTGATAGCATTCACCACTTCTTGTTTGTTAATCTGAACGCCTCTGTGTCTGCCTCCTATTCATTGGTGGACTGGCTGTTCACCAAACTTTGCCACCAACTGTGAAAAACTGTCGAGTTTGAAAGACACACACATCCAAGTACACCTGCCTGGTCAAAATATTGATTCACAAGAAATCTTACTTTATCTGCTGTTATGAAATCAATATTTCCACGAAGAAGCATTGTCGTGGTGTGAACTCATGCCTCCAGCATTAATTTTCTGAGCTTTTCGAGCCGACCACTTCCAGACCAAGCTAGTATCTCTGTTCCAACAGTGCAAACATTTTTGAAACAATGTGTGGTACCTGAATGAGACAGGCGCATGTCGACCCATGTCAGACAATTCTGAAGAGTCGCTGTCAGCAGCCACGAAATGACAGACCTTCTCGGTGAAACTACATTTCATCATTAATTTCAACTGGCGGGTTTAAGTTCCATGAGCACCGTGTGAGCAGTGTCACAAATTGTTTCTTCTTCAGCAGCCCTGGCCACACTACACTGGCAGTCTGCTGTTGTGGGCGAAGTCCACACTCTGTCTCAGTGATGTATGTTGCCAGTCCCCACAGCCTCTCTCTCAGGTCCAATGCACCGGGGCCACATTTCCCATCATGGGGTGTCAAGGGTGGGACAGAACTGGAGATCGTCATCAAATACTTCAATGTAGTCCCTTTAGTTTCATAATTAATGCCTCATTTTCACCGTCAATCAGTCATTTAATAGCTGACGCCTCAAAAAACAATCTGCGGGACTCGTCACACACAAAAGTGAATATACAGCAATATTTTTTCCTTTTTTTTTTGGGTTTCCTCTTTCTATTTCATTTTTGTTTTTTTATATTTGTTTGCTAAGTCTTCATATATATTTATGCTAGTTTCCTCCATCAAAATAGAAGTGAAATTTTCTCCCTACTTCACACTCGGAACAAAGGTCTCTTCTTACAGAGTTCACTCAGCATGTAAGGTCTCTCCTTACAGAGTTTTGAATAAATGAATATATATATACAATCTCCCTCTGGTTCAGATATATTCATCAAATATTTCGCCTTTCAGGTGGTTACTGAATATGAAAAAGAAAAAGAAAGAAAGAAAAAGAAGAAATGTACAGCACAGCAACAAGACGTTAGTCATTCTGAACAACCAACAGCAATACAGCTGCAAAAAAAAGAAAATAATCTGATCACATGTACCTGGTAAATAATACATAGTCTGAACACATGTTAGCGTAGCCAATATTGATGACAATATTGCACAGAGAGGGTAGAGGGTATTACGTATCTCACGCCTTCCAAGCTGAACTTCATTCTCTCAAAACAATATCTGCTGATTCAAACAACAGACAGAAATACATATTCCAGCCTTTATATCTCAGCTACGTTCTCTCATTAACAGGATCCAGCGAAACTGTTCGAAAAGGGAGAGAAATCTAGCCAAAGTTTATACACCATTCCCACGCACTTCAAGTACCGAAAACAAAGAACCTTTCAGGAACATCACAAGGAATTCAAAACTGCCACCATTCTAGAACAAATCTAAGCCACATGGCATATGCTTGCACGAAATCTAATAGTATTTGTAAACACTTTATAAACTTTTATTTTCAAATGAAACTGGCACTGCAACCTTTGTACCACGACCATTCCATCTGCTGACTATCCTTACCTGTTTTCACAGTCAGGTAATTCAACTATGTTTCTTCCCCTTACTTCCCATGTCTATCAAAATAAGTTGCTAAAAGCACTTGCTATATGATGCAGGAGGATCCGACAAGGCTCATCTCCACTCAAATCTCCAAACTTCTCAAAACCTACTGCAAGGAATGTGAGAACCCTGAAAGAGGCAAACAGAAACAGTCTGCAGCATTCCCCTGGAAACAAGCTAAAATACACACACACACACATCAGGGCTTAAAATGGTCTATCCAAAAATCAGAGGAAAATTTCTGAAGTGGTGAAGCCACGAATGCGTGCCTGCGAAGCAGGCACGCCCTGCTAGGGGGGTCTGGGGGCATGCCCCCCAGAAAATTTTGAAAATCTAGAACAAAATCTGTGCACTCTGGCTCATTCTGAGCCCTATTTTTGGGAAAAAAATTGCACAGAAAAAGTGCAAGATTTAATGCAGGAAAGGTACATCCATACAGATATTCAATCCACTGTCAAAGACAAGACAAAGGTCTTAAACATCTAAATCTAAAATGATATTTATATCAACACATTTCATGTGAAAAGAGCATAAAAAAGACCAACAGGTTATCAAGACAAAACAAAATGGTTATTGGTGGAGACACAGTTATCAAAATTCAAAACTCACGTTTGGAATGTGGAACTAAGCAATCTGAGAGGGGCTGGTTCTGTCGCCTCTTACGACAAGCACAGCCAAGCTGCAGAAATGATCTTTCCCTTCCCCTTGTCTGCAGGGGAAAGCTGCGATCGCGGTGTCTCTTTGTGACAAGATGCTCTTTCAGTGCGACGATCCCGCGGAAAGTGTAGACGATGTCTGTGGTGCACAGTACACATCTTGCACTGCCTGGCACGTCAACCTTTCGAATATGTTGACCGATCCGCTCGAATTCATCGGGATCTGACCTCACTTTCACGGACTTTAAAGTCCACTCCCACCTCCATTTGTTTTTGATCCCGCTTTCGTCAAACTTCTCTCCACGTTCGATGATTCTCACAGTCGCCATCTTGATAGATTAGGCGCCTAAAGCTACCGGTGCGAAATGGCTGTTTGCGACTTTGAACCGAATACGAATCAGAACCATATGCGAATGCGGACGCGTTTGGGGCGTTTTAGATCGGGTTTCTTTCCCCCGAGGAAATCGATTTTTTTTCCCGAGGAGTTTTTTGGCTTCCCGAGGAATTTCTCGGATCCGAGGAGGATTTTAAGCCCTGACACATGAAACAAAGAGCAAAGTAACACTTATTTCATGACCAATACACAACAGACGAATGAAGTTTCCACAAATATATCTTTTCCAATCTCATACAACAGACATAGATAACACTCATGCTGGCTGCAATCCGGGAATTATTGTTTCATGATTTTTGTTTCACATCTCATGTTTCTGATGTCTAAAACAGAAATATCTGTTGAAAATTCACTTGTCTGTTTTCCATGGTACATTAAAACATGCATTACTTCTGTGTGATTGATTCTAATTTGGGCTTAAAATGGAAAGAAAAGAATTGCTTGGAAACAGCTCTGTTGAACTGAAAGCTGTCTCAATTTTTTCTTTTCTTTTTTCTCGTTTTTTTTCCTTTTTTATTTCATTTTTTTTCAGGCAGAATGAATTAACAACAAATCAAAGCACAGCCATGAACAGTTTAGAAAACGTATCTGGGAATGGTGGTGGAAAAGGGCAAAGCAGAATGGAAGCTGGGAAGATGGGAAATCAAAGTACAAGCAAGCAACAATGCACCTGGATCAATCATCCATCCAAATGTGCATATATAAAATCATTGAATGACCAATATCAGCAGCTATGCTAATTGTGCAAAAAAATCACCCACATAATTATACTCTCAAAGGAAAGAAAGACACTGTATATAAAAACAATTTTGTGACTATAAGCCTGTGACTGTCAATGACCAGAAAAATTCCCACTTCCTGCAACAGCTTGTCCGCCACCACTCTTCATCTTTTGTAATGCATGAGACATAATCTGACCTCTCTGCTTTCTATCCGCCAGCTCAGATAACAGTAAAAACTAGTAACTTTACAGAAAGTAAAAATAAGCGTTGTTTTGTGGAGAGAAAAAAAAAATCTTGTTTGTTCCTTTTCCACCTTGAGAATTTTTTTTCCAATGCACCCGAAATTTACATTCAAAATGAAAGTGGCAGTGAGACCTTAAATAAGTAGCATGTTAAAAAAAAAAAGGAGAAAAAAAAACCCCAAAAGAGAGATAATAATGCCACCATCATCAGCTATGTCAGCAGCAATGGCAGATCATCGAATGGGAGCACCAGAGCCGATCAGAGAGCTGTCCTCTTCCCGCTCTGCTGCTTGTTGCTTCATGTCCTGCAGTGTGTGCACAAACTTGGACCACTCGTCGCCTGTGGGGTTGGCGATGTGCTGTGAACCAATCAGTCAGCTCAATAACACGTTGTGGACTTGGTATTAACAAATAACCATGTACATAAGTAATGATAGCAAAGGAAAAATCAAATCAGTTCAACTAATCGATCGATCTTTTCTTGTGTAATGGCCAGGTAACCAATCGAGGCTGCCACTACGTCATGAAAACAGAGAGGAAACAATAATCAAGCAAACCACAACATTTTGTCATAAAAAGTCACTTAAAATAAGCAACACTTTATGACCTTTCACTATTGAAACCTTTAAGGCAGATATAACTTGACAATCCTGAGCGTATCAGCCAATCTGCTTGCAGTGCGGAGCGCATCAGTCAATTTGCTCACAACGCTGAGCATATCAGCCAATCTGCTTACAATGCTGAGCATATCAGCGTATCTGCTTACAATGCTGAGCATATCAGCCTATCTGCTTACAATGCTGAGCATATCAGCCTATCTGCTTACAATGCTGAACATAGCCTATCTGCTTACAATGCTGAGCATATCAGCCTAACATATCAGCCTATCTGCTTACAATGCTGAACATAGCCTATCTGCTTACAATGCTGAGCATATCAGCCTATCTGCTTACAATGTTGAGCATATCAGCCTATCTGCTTACAATGTTGAGCATATCAGCCTATCTGCTTACAATGCTGAGCATATCAGCCTATCTGCTTACAATATTGAGCATATCAGCCTATCTTTTTGTCTGCTTACAATGCTGAGCATATCAGCCTATCTGCTTACAATGCGGAGCGGATCAGCCAATCTGCTCACAATGCTGAACATATCAGCCTATCTGCTTACAATGTTGAGCATATCAGCCTATCTGCTTACAATGCTGAGCATATCAGCCTATCTGCTTACAATGCTGAGCATATCAGCCTATCTGCTTACAATGCGGAGCGGATCAGCCAATCTGCTCACAACGCTGAACATATCAGCCTATCTGCTTACAATGCAGAGCATATAAGCCAATCTGCTTACAATACTGAGCGTATCAGCATATCTGCTTGATTTTTTTTTGTTGTTGTTTCCTGTTTTGAAACAAAAATGATAAAAACAATCAATCAGAAACCTGTACACACACACACACACACACACACACGCATGCACACACACACATGCACGCACGCACACACACACACATGCTTGCACACACACACACACGCACGCACGCATGAACGCACGCACGCACACACACACACACTTGCTATTTGCTTACCTCATTCACATCATAGATGTAGATACGTCCCATGTCATCGGCCACACCAATATGATGACCTGTTTGATGCCAGCGACATTTGTTCAGTGCCACATTGGCATCCACCACCACAGACGCAGTAGGAACCTGTAATACATAATGTCGTACATTTGTACATGACAGAAACAAACTATTTCAAGGAAGCAATGATTTCTGTGCAACTGAGCAACAGGAAATAGGAACGATAAACGCTGTACCCCTTTCCATCCAGGACACTTATCTTTTTAGTTTCCAATTACAATGTTATCTATTTCAATTTCAATGGAGTGCAAGAGAGGGAAAATTGCACATGCACTTTATTAAAGAGAAACTGAAGGTGAAAAAAAAAAAGGAGTAGCCAATGTGTCTGCTTAGACCTGCTAACCCTACAAAAGACTCTAGAGACAAAGACTTTGTAAGAACTAAGAGGTACAAAGCAAAGTTTAATGATTTTATAGTACAGAATCCTAAAACAAACAGTTCTTTTGACATTCTGCACATTCCTTCAGTCTCTGTGGACCAGTGTGTTTGCATGCGTGGGCATTGATTAATCTCACGTATCTTTACTTTCCTCCATGATGAAAGATGAATGGAAACAGCCATGCCCTTTTCTTCGCCCTCAATGAAAATAATGGAGCGAATAACCCATGATGCAGACAGCGAAGACAAAGATCTTGATGACGAAGACATAAGAAAGGAAAGCTGAGGCAGTCTAGACTTATTCATATAAACTTGCGGAAGAAGAGGATCAAGCTCTGCAAGCCTCCACAACTCTTTGTGTTCTCAACTCTTGGTCTTGCTCTATCTGGGTCAATTTGAAATCTTTGTTCTAATTTTTTTTTTTCCCACTTACCAACTTTCATGGCACAAAAGAAAAAGAAAAATTACAGCTATTATTAGCAAAACAAAAATGTATGCATTATTTTTTTAGCCTCCAGAACAGCTCAACATACAGTAATCAAATGCATGAGATGGCGGTAGACTGAAGTCTCATCACTGTTATCTGCTAACAGAATTTTCATTTTTGCTTTCAATCATGCAAACACTGTACCCCCCTCCATGTACTGAAAAAAATATCCAGACACATACACACATATACCGTAAAGTTCGGACTATAAGCCGCGACTTTTTTTCCCTAGCTTTAAACCCTGCGGCTTAAACAACGATGCGGCTTATTTGCGGATTTTTCCGATTTCAGAAGCATCACACCCTCGTCGATTCTTAGCTTCTCTGTAACTCACCATATCGTGTTTACTGTTCATGAATTTTATTATGCTTTTAACTACGATTTTCTGGGTAATCGTGTAATGGAATCAGTAACCTGTTCAGAAATACGGGAATCGACGTAAGTAAAGCCCATTACTGATATCTTTTTTCATCAGTTTGTCTTCTACAAAAATACGATCGCTTCGAATGGCGCAATGTGTTGGCCGTTTCCGACCTTTTTAATCTTGACTAACACTAGCTGAATTACGAACAAAATAACTAAGCATTGGCACGGTATTAAGCGAAATAAAACAATCGAATCGTTTCATTAATGTTCTGGTTTGTTATTATATGCGTTATCTTACCAAGTGCGTCTTGCAATTCAAAAACGATCAGCGCATTCAACTCGGTCATTGTCAGACCTTGGCTTCGATCCACCATTGTTGAAATCGTGGACAGGGAGTGAAGGTTTGTATTTGATACCTTCGCTTTGATTGGCTTGCACTTTCGAGTACTCAACCAATCGCTTAGCTTGATACACCAATGAATGCAGGAGAGAACTGCCTTTCTAGCGCATCGTTAATGCGTTGTTTTTTTTTCGGTATTTTTTTTAAGCAATGATGTTGGAAAGACAACACTTGTAAGAAGCCTCATAAAAACTTCGATTCTATTTGATTTAAAACACATTGTACTAAAAAAAAAAAGACTGAAGAAAAGCTGGAAACATGCTCTTGTATTCTGACCTATTTAAACGCCAATGAATGCAGTGAACACATTGTATGTGATGATTTTCGACACTATGTAAACTCAACGCTCGGCCAGCTGCCGCCTGCGGCACATCGGACTGTGTTGTATATATCTGCGGCTTATAAACCGGTGCGGCTTATTTGTGAAAAAAGTTTAGATTTTAAAAATTTTTAGTGGGTGCGGCATATATACAGGTGCGCTCAATAGACCGAACTTTACGGTATACAAAGACACCTTCTGTGCCAAACACATACGTACACACACACACACAACACTACAGACTCGAACCTCAGTCTCATGGTTGAGGTGCCACAGGTCCAGGCGGCCCATGATGTCCACGCAGGAGAAGAGAGCAGGGTTGGTGGGGGACCACTGCACGTCACTCACGTAGTCACTGTTGTCCTCAAAGGAACAAAGATACTTCTGCTCCTGCACACACACACACACACACACACAGACAAAACAGAGTGAACTATTGGACTGAATACAAATACAGTCAAACCACCATTATAAGACCCTCCGCTAAGAGACCTCCTCTCATTTAAGACTGATTTTTTTTTTGCACGGATGCATTTTACTTCTAAAACGACCCCTCTTAAGCGACCTACTCTAAAACTCGACTTGCGACCTCTGTTTTGTTGAAATTTACGACCATCACAGCATTCGTGCACGACCATGAGTCAAGGGAAACAACTGCAGACCTGCCCCAATCAAGAGTCGCTTCCCTTGTTAAAAGAAAGATGGCGGAGATCGTAGGCAATGCGGAATGCGAAAGAGAAAGCCACTGAACTTAGAAGCGAGAGAGGAGGTGATTAAATGAAGTCGTGGAGGTGAAACTACAATATCAATTGCTTGAAGTTATGAAGTTGGCAAGACCCAGATTTAAAGATTCAGTATGCATTCAGTGTTCTTGAGACTTTTTGTGCTTGGAGAATTCATCTGTGAGAAAGTGTTTGTTTCTACAACTGTCGGTGCCTTCCTCCATTATAAGACTCCTCCAATTTAAGACCAAATTTTCTGGACATTTTGAAGGTCTTATAATAGAGGTTTGACTGTAATACATAGTGGACAGCTCAATCACCATCATCAGGGATGTGAGAGGAGCCAGGGTGAAACAAAGCGTACCGTGGCCAGAGTTCTTCAATTCTAGAATGATCAGAATGCTGAAAATTCTTGATCATAATGGCTACGCTCCCTGCAGATGGCAAAATACAGTGCAGCCGGACTGTGAAAAGCTGGCCTACCAACACTAAGCTTATTTTTTAAAAAAATTTAAAAAATAAAAGAAAAAAAGAAGGCCAAGGGAAACACACTCTGTTTTACTGTCAACTTCGATGCAAAGCTGAAGTGTTTATTTGCTTGTTTTAAATAGGAAAAAAGTGCCTTTACGCATTCCTGCTCAATTTTCACACACAAGAGACAACACAAAATGAACAGCTGAATCCCAATCATACAGACGAAAACAACAAAACTAAAGCCACAAATCATAATCATGCTCTAGAAAAGGACAATATCATTATTATGTATACAAAAAATGAGAAAAGCAAAATTGTGAGTTCAGGAACGTCATAAAAAAATCCTCTGTCTTATACGCCTTATGTTGCTTCCAAAGAGTGTGAGCTAGTCTCTCTCACCAAAACTCTGAAGTAGAACGAATCGGAAACAAACTAACTAACAGTATCAGGCATTCAATACACATTTTTGTTGCAGATACTTTTTGGCGAGTGTTGAGCATCTACACATTTTTGACTAACAGTTTTTACAAAACAGAAAAAAAAAAAAAAAAAAATTACCTTGATGTTCCACAGTTTGACAGTCCAGTCGAAGGAGGCGGTGAGGAAGTAGGGAGAGAAGTCGATCTGTCCGGCTGCACGGTGAGTGTCGATGGCCGTGATGGGGCCCTGGTGCCCCTCATATGCCTCATTGATGCCCGCTTTACTGCAACGCAACAAGATGTGTGATCACAGGCTGTCAGGGGAAGGCTTGCACGCATATGAAGGGAACATTTTCGGCCACACCACACTTAGCAGCGATTAAGGTCACAATTTGCAGAAGAAACGTGGCCTTCTCTTGTTGCTGTCTCATCCTACATGCTCTTTCAGTGACTGCTTTATTCCAGCTCCCCAACGCACAAACTATACTGGGGATGTTAGTCCACGGGGGAACTATCAATAGCCAGTCACCATCTGCTTTTTTTCCCCCAGAAGACAGGCAAAGATTGCACCAAAACAGAACAAGGGACAACAGCACTGTCATTTAAATGTCTGATGCAATACCCTTTAACTTTTCTTTTCTGTGTGTGTGTGGTGTGTGTGTGTGTGTGTGTGTGTGTGTGTGTGCATGCGCGAGCGTGTGAGTGTGAACGCGCGCCAGTGTGTGTGTGTGTGTGTGTGTGTGTGTGTGTGTGTGTGTGTGTGTGTGCTGTGTGTGTATGTGTGTGTGTGTGTGCTGTGTGTGTGTGTGTGTGTGTGTGTGTGCTGTGTGTGTGTGTGTGTGTGTGTGTGTGCTGTGTGTGCTGTGTGTGCTGTGTGTGTGTGGTGTGTGTGTGTGTGTGTTATCATTCATGCCCTCTCAGCAGCATTACTTCCATGCCCCTCATTCCCAAAGCCCCATTCACACATCCATCCAGGCTTGTTTCATTGCAACCCCTGTGCCGACAGTCCACACAGACAGCAATCAGTCCAATGTTGTCAAGAGGCAACCCACCAGAGGAGACACTACGCTGCTCTGGGGTCACTGTATCTATGACCTGCTGGTCAAGGGAATTTATGATGGGACAACGATCATCATGGAACACAGCTCCAAAGAACCAACTCGCTCCTACACACATCATGGTTACAGCATGTACTAAAACTAGTTCAGCCGAGACGGTGACAAAGCCAAAAAAAAAGAAAATAGTTGTGGTTACTGTAATCCATTTTTCCTGAAATTCGAATAATTTTTTCATCTGTAAGAAAAACTTGAAAAAAAAAAAAGGTATTATAGAGGTTTTAACCTCTTCATTTTAAAATCCTATTTTAAACTGGTATGTCGCTCCCTACATGGTTGAGCACTTTTTACGTCCTGAGTGGCTTTTTAACTCTGATTTTATATATATATAGATATATATATATATATATATATATATATATATATAATATATATATATATATATATATACAATTATTCTTTTTCTTGTTGCTAAACCACTATCTCAAACCTTCTGTCCTTATATTTTGGGCCATGTTATCTTAACAACAAGTGTTTACTGCTCAACCACTATCTCAAACCTTCTGTCCTTATATTTTTGGGCCATGTTATCTTAACAACAATTGTTTATTGCTCAACCACTATCTCAAACCTTCTGTCCTTATTTTTTGGGCCATGTTATCTTAACAACAATTGTATATTGGCCATGTTATCTTAACCACAATTCTTCTTTTCAAGTGGCTCAACCAGTATCTCAAACCTTCTGGCCTTATATACTTTAGGCCATGTTATCTCAACCACAATTTTTTTTTTTTTTTTTTTTGCTGTTGTCACTCAACCACTATTTCAACCATAAATTAAAAAAAAAATCTACCTTCCATGGCGGGACGCGGAATACACCAGGCATTCCTCGGACCCGACGATGAAGTTGTTGGCGTCTCCGGACAGGAAGCTGAAGCAGGTGGCGGCCACGGCCTTGGACTGTTTGTGCTGCAGTTCCATGCTGTCCTGGGGCTGGGACAGCATGTCCAGGCTCCACGAGCACAGCTTGCCGTCGTTGGACACCGAGATGAGGTTGTGGGCGTTCTGCGTCCCCACCACCGTCACGCAGTAGACCGGGTGCTGGAGGGCGGGGAGGTCAGATTGTGCGGCGTGGTCAGTCCCTTCACTTTTTTGGGTTCGATTTCATTTTTGATTTGTATGAACATACGAACGACCAGCCATTCATTTATCCGTCCATGATCCACCCCGTCAAATCCTCTCTCCCACAACTTTCTATTAATTTATCAATCCGGTTTCTCTCTCTTCATCCATTAATCCATGCCCCTCTCCACCCCTTTCCCCCCTCTCCCTACCCTATCCCCACTCCCTGTCTCAACTCCCTCACCTCCCCATTTCTCTCTCTCCATCCATCCATCAATCAATCTACCTTATCTCTCCCCAACTCCTACCTTTCATTTGCGTTATATCTCCCTCCCTCCACTGTCCCCTCTACCCACACAACACTCCATCCACCAATCACTGTGTTATTCTGCACTGTCCCCTCTACCCACACAACACTCCATCCACCAATCACTGTGTTATTCTGCACTGTCCCCTCTACCCACACAACACTCCATCCACCAATCACTGTGTTATTCTGCACTGTCCCCTCTACCCACACAACACTCCATCCACCAATCACTGTGTTATTCTGCACTGTCCCCTCTACCCACACAACACTCCATCCACCAATCACTGTGTTATTCTGCACTGTCCCCTCTACCCACACAACACTCCATCCACCAATCACTGTGTTATTCTGCACTGTCCCATCAACCCACACAAAACTTCATCCACCAATCACTGTGTTATTCTGCACTGTCCCCTCTACCCACACAACACTCCATCCACCAATCACTGTGTTATTCTGCACTGTCCCCTCTACCCACACAACACTCCATCCACCAATCACTGTGTTATTCTGCACTGTCCCCTCTACCCACACAACACTCCATCCACCAATCACTGTGTTATTCTGCACTGTCCCCTCTACCCACACAAACACTCATCCACCAATCACTGTGTTATTCTGCACTGTCCCCTCTACCCACACAACACTCCATCCACCAATCACTGTGTTATTCTGCACTGTCCCATCACCCATACAAAACTTCATCCACCAATCACTGTGTTATTCTGCACTGTCCCCTCTACCCACACAACACTCCATCCACCAATCACTGTGTTATTCTGCACTGTCCCCTCTACCCACACAACACTCCATCCACCAATCACTATGTTATTCTGCACTGTCCCCTCTAACCCATACAACACTCCATCCACCAATCACTGTGTTATTCTGCACTGTCCCCTCTACCCACACAACACTCCATCCACCAATCACTATGTTATTCTGCACTGTCCCATCAACCCATACAAAACTTCATCCACCAACCACTGTGTTATTCTGCACTGTCGCATCTACCCACACAACACTCCATCCACCAATCACTGTGTTATTCTGCACTGTCCCATCAACCCATACAAAACTTCATCCACCAATCACTGTGTTATTCTGCACTGTCCCCTCTACCCACACAACACTCCATCCACCAATCACTGTGTTATTCTGCACTGTCGCATCTACCCACACAACACTCCATCCACCAATCACTGTGTTATTCTGCACTGTCGCATCTACCCATACAACACTCCATCCACCAATCACTATGTTATTCTGGTATTTCCTAGCCAACCTCCTCAACCATCCTCTCGGCAATCGACTTACAGGACCTAAATACATCTATGCAACATTTTATGTCCGATATCCCATTGTCCACACCGTCCCAACACATTCTTTTTATTAACGAGGATGGGGGAAGAAGGGGGCAAAGCTGGAGAAGAGGTGAGGTGAAGGAGGGGGCGTAAGTGCCCACCATCGTCACGCACTACACTGGGTGCTGGGCAGGAGAGGTCAGATCGTGCGCTGTGTTCAGTCCTTTGCTTTTCGGTTTATAGTACAATCAATCAGTCATTCATTTACCCGTCCGCTGTCCTACCCAAGCTCAACCATCTCCCAGTGCACCATTCCAGCCACATCCCTCTCCTCTCTTTTCACCCATCAATCCACACCCTTCCCTCCCCTCCTCCATCCTCCCCATCTCTCTCCATCCATCAATATATCCTATCTCTACCCCCTCCTCGCTTTATTTGTGTTATTTATTTATTCCTCCCTCCAGGCAAACTGACTAATCTACCCATACAGCCATCAGTTCACCATTATTCTGTTGTTGTTTTTTCGCCTACCTCTTCCTCAACCCTCTCAGCAATCTATTTTTCACAATGTAAATAGATCTATGCAAGAGGAATTCGTATCTGTACTCACACATACCACACTGTCTTAGCTTGTAGTTTTTCAACTAAAAAAAAGAAAGGTTCCATGAGCGATTCTGAAAATTTGATAACGAAAAGGAAAAGAAAAAAGAACATGAGACTGGCGACTAGACTTGGCAATCGCAGCCTGGAAATATAAAAATGAAGATCACATTCAGTGACATGCACCCCAACTTACAGTGTGTGCGGAGGCAGAGAGAGGGGTGCGCTGCACGGGGGTCCGTTTGTTGACGCGGTTGTCCCACAACACAATCTGACCCGAGTACGTCCCTCCAAGAACAAGGTTTGGGTGGAATCGAGCAAAGCAGCTGGACATCACGGGGGACTGCACACACACACACCCCCCTTCCCTGTCACCACTGGTGTGTGTGTGTGTGTGTGTGTGTGTGTGTGTGTGTGTGTGTGTGTTTGTGTTTGTGTGGTGTGTGGTGTGGTGTGTGTGTGTGTGTGTGTGTGTGTGGTGTGTGTGTGGTGGTTGTGGTGTGTGTGTGTGTGTTGTGTGTGTGTGTGTGTGTGTGTGTGGTGTGTGTGTGTGTGTGTGTGGTGTGTGTTGTGTGTGTGTGTGGTGTGTGTGTGTGTGTGTGTGTGTGTGTGTGTGTGGTGTGTGTGTGGTGTTGTGGTTGGGTGTGTGGGTGTGTGTGTGTGTGTGGTGTGTGTGTGGTGTGTGTGTGTGTGTGGTGTGTGTGTGTGTGTGGTGTGTGTGTGTGTGGTGTGTGGTGTGTGTGTATGTGGTGTGTTGTGTGTGTGTGTGTGTGGTGTGTGTGTGTGTGTGTGTGTGTGTGTGTGGTGTGTGGTGTGTGTGTGTGTGTGTGTGTGTGTGTGGGTGTGTGTGTGTGTGTGTGTGTGTGTGTGTGTGTGTGTGTGTGTGTGTGTGTGTGTGTGTGTGTGTGTGTGTGTGTGTGTGTAACGTGTGAGTGTCTAAATGTTGATGAGGTCCGTGCTTCTCTGTGAACTGACGGGTATTTTGTAGAAAACGGTTTCTGTGATAGGGTTTAAACATGTAAGATGCAGGTGTATATGTGCTTTGTGGTGTGTGTGTGTGTGTGTGTGTGTGTGTGTGTGTGTGTGTGTGGTGTGTGTGTGTGTGTGTGTGTGCATGTGTGCGTGCGTGAGCACAATGCATGCGTGCGTGCATGTGTTTGAGTGTGTGTGTGCATACGCATGAGTGTGCGTGAGTGTGTGCGTGAGTGTGTACGAGTGTGTATGCGACCACTCCTTGCTGGTAAACGTAGGAAGAGCCTGTAACAGACCTGTTTACCCCCTTGGCTACGCAAGTGTAATCCCAAATACTGAAAAGTGTAATCTTATGGGGGAAAAGTGTAATCGAAGGCGCGAAGCGCCGAGATAGCTAGGGGGGTCAGGGGCATGCCCCCCCGGAAAATTTTTTTGGGGGAAGCAAAATGGTGCAATCTGGTGCACATTCTGGTGCACATTCTAAGTTAAATTTCATCATTATGACCATGAAAATTCAACTCAAAATATAACAAAAACAAATTAAAACTCACCAACTGCCATTGGAACCACTTTACTTGGTCAAAGGATGTCTGCCAAGTTGGAGGTTACCAAATAAATAATGTATTTAAAATTATTAAAAAAACACACACACACAACATCTGAAGTCTTCAGAAAGTCCCCTTGTGTACAAATCCTGGAAGCAAAATTAATGTTCTCACACAAATTTATACACAATCAGTCACTCTGCCAGTGCCTCCACCCCCCACTGCCAAGCATGAAACACATCTTTGCTTCAGCTTTTGTTGTCATCTTTCCAATGAATTTCCAGAATCATCATGCTTGCTCTGGATCATGAAATTCGCGATAGATTTCTGCTTTCCAGCTGCTTCGATGAACTGCTTGTGAGAAGCCGTGCCCACATGTCTCTTACAATCGAACATTCCGCCATGTTCACAGCTGAAGTCCGACTTGCATATGCTACAATGCACATATCCCGGCCCTTTTCTTGATGGGAAAAGACAGTTATACTTGTCATGGTATACCTGGCGGTATTTTTGAGTGACTCGTGCCTTTTTTGGTTTCTCAGGAACTGTTTCTTCCGTAACACGGCAATCAGAATCGTCGTCTGTCTCATGCTGAGCACGCTTTGACGCCATCTTTGATAATGATGTCAACCCGCGAAAGTTATCTCCCTTACTAAAACGTTCAACCTCATGCCTGCCCGCAATACTGGCTTTGGGTTACACTGATATGAAGGAATAACTGAACACTGTAACTTTCGCAGGCGGCACAGTGAGTGAACGGCCATCGCGTTGTTGAACCGACGAGAATGATTGCTTTCGAAAAGTGTAGTTTTGGCGATCCGCGTGGCGGAATTTAATGTTTGAAGGCGTAATGGCGTAATTGGAGGTTTGAAATCGTGATTTATTACGCCAAAGGCGTAAAGTAAACAGGTCTGCTGTAAGAGCATATGTTTAGCCAGTCTGTTCACTGTACATGTATGTAGATTACTATCAGAGTTTTGTGTCGCTACTGCTGTTTATGTTGCTTACTGTATATTAACATGTTGGAGTATATCCATAAGAATCATAAAAAGAAGAAAGAAAATGGTTTGAGCTTCTGTCTATAACTGACTCGCTACAGACAGGTGATTCGAACGAACACGCCTTTAAATAAACACAAACATTTTACAGTTTCCTATTTTTTCTCACCCACGCATCTGACGAAAACAGAACATCTTTGTGAAATATATGTAATTATATGTAAGTAAATGTGGGCTAACCTGTACGTTTCTCTTTCAGTGTGTGTGCATGTATAGTAGCCTGTTTATACACAACACACCCAGGGAAAAGCATGCACACCTGTGGAGAGATAAGAGACAGATAATGCTGCTTATAGCCCAGCCGACCACAAAGGGCCATATCAGGGCTGTCACTACACTCTCCAGTCATTAATAAGAAGTTTTTTTAAATTAAAATTTTTTTATTCACACAACCCTTTAAAATACACCTAAAAAACACACCAGAACTTTCGTTAAAATCTTTCACCCGTAAAATCTTCGATCAGATGAACAATGTTGATCTCTTTCAGAAATTCAAGATCACATCAGGCGGGTCATCTCCGAACGAAAATGTTTTGTATGGAGTCGGACACATATGGAGAAGAAGAAAGAAACGGTCTGCTGTGGAGTCTGACCTGGGAATGGAAGATGTACTCCGGCGTGTCCTTCCTGTATCTGATGTTCCAGATGAGAGCCACCCCGTCTGGCACGTTGGTGGCGTCCTCATTGGCGCTGTAGGAAGCCAGCAGCAGCTCTGGATGCTGCAAACACAGCGGTTCTCTCTTAGCAGTTCCAGTAATACTGCCAAGCTGTATGATTCACCCTCAGAACTCAATTACAACATATCGAAAGCGGACTTCTGACGCATCTAGGAGTTTATGGACATTTTTGTGTGTTTTTTTAAAACAAAAACTACAGATTTTTGTCCTGTATCCCTAACAAATTAATGGGTATTCTTGGGACAAATTTTTTAGCCACACTTATTCTATTTCACTCGTTTAGGCTCGTCTGCTAGACCTTTCATGTCGTTTGATCTGACCAACTACGAGTTCCCAGAACCATGCACATTTGAATGGGTGGCGTCCATTCAAAGCAAAATGTTGTCAGTTGCCTTGAAAATAACCATTTTTCTAACTTTATAATATTTCTATCACTTAAGTAGAGTAAAATGTAGCTTGGGTACTAAACTAGGGTTGTATGATGTTGGTGTTTTTGCATGAAAATGTCCTATTTGCAGACAACAGCTGCCCTAAAAGCAGGCACCATGTGCAAAGTGCTTTGATTTGATTCTTTAAAAAAAAGTGTTTTAACTTTAGACTCTTGAGTGACAATGATAGGGACTGTCAATTCAATAAGACAAGGCAATTCAGCAGCCACATGTTGATGAAACCATAAAAATGGCCAGGAAAGCTGTACAGACCGCATGGGGATGTTTACACTTGCTTGACGCTTCAATAACAGTGTAGGAAATGGATTCTGATTTTCAGAATGACTTGACTTTTGTCAGTTATCAATAACAACAACAGAGAAATAGACACACTGACAGCAAAAACAAACCATCTCCACTATTTGACTTTTGTTTAACATTTGGCATGGTTCAGACTTCCAGAATTTGTTTATTCATTTTTCTTTTAAAAAGTTCAGTTTCATTTTGTGCTCTAGAAAAAATAACCTGGCAGTTATTAGAATAATATGTAAAAATAGAAATTGGTAAAGGACTAATGGATTGAGGTCATTTATTACAACAGTTTACAATTACAACCTGGGTTCCATAAGCAAGTCAAATGAGAATAAGAATGCGAGGCCTTTGATTCTGAAAGTGTCCTCAAACTGTATGACGCTTAAATGTAGTGCTCTTTGTTATACTGCTATAAGTATAAAACTTAGCGTTAAACAATGATGCTTGTGTAATGGCCAGGTAACCAATCGAGGCTGCCACTATGTCATGAAAATAGAGCAGGAAACAATAATCAAGCAAACCACAACATTTTGTCATAAAAAGTCACTTAAAATAAGCAACACTTTATGACCTTTCACTATTGAAACCTTTAAGGCAGATATAACTTGACAATCCTGAGCGTATCAGCCAATCTGCTTGAAGTGCGGAGCGCATCAGCCAATTTGCTCACAACGCTGAGCATATCAGCCTATCTGCTTACAATGCTGAGCATATCAGCCTATCTGCTTACAATGCTGAACATAGCCTATCTGCTTACAATGCTGAGCATATCAGCCTATCTGCTTACAATGTTGAGCGGATCAGCCTATCTGCTTGAAGTGCGGAGCGCATCAGCCAATTTGCTCACAACGCTGAGCATATCAGCCTATCTGCTTACAATGCTGAGCATATCAGCCTATCTGCTTACAATGCTGAACATAGCCTATCTGCTTACAATGCTGAGCATATCAGCCTATCTGCTTACAATGTTGAGCGGATCAGCCTATCTGCTTACAATGCTGAACATATCAGCCTATCTGCTTACAATGCTGAGCATATCAGCCTATCTGCTTACAATGCTGAACATAGCCTATCTGCTTACAATGCTGAGCATATCAGCCTATCTGCTTACAATCCTCCCCCCTCCCCTCCTCCTCCGTCACCCCCACTCTGTTGTTGATGACATGCAGGAGCAGGGAAAACCAGAATTTACGGCATGATCTTATGGGTTTGAGAACTAAAAGTGCGCGCCCGTCCCTGCACACACGCACACGCACACACACCACACATGCATGCATGCACGCGTGCGCTCTCTCTCTCTCTCTCTCTCACACACACACACACACACACACACACACAACCACACTCACACCATACATCCTGGTTTGTCTTGTGAGTAAGATGCCAGACTTTCGCCCCAAGTTCACAGGTTTCATTTCTTCTCCAGGTAGCCCACTGACAGAGATTTGGAATTAACATCTGTACTGACCCCAGTCGCCCTCCTTGTCCCCTCAATCAGATTTTACACCAAGATTCAGAGCACGCACAATACACTCCCTTCAACCTTTCAGGAAGAGAGGTGTGTGCCAGCAGACATAGATGACACAGATACAAGCACACGCACTCTAGTGCAGCTGAATCTTTAAAGTTATGAAGAGGCTGCTTCAAAAAAAATTGCAAAAAGAATACATAAGCACACGCGCACACTCACATGCACACACACTGACGTGTCAAGTGACCCAACACTGACGTGTCAAGTGACCCAACACTGACGTGTCAAGTGACCCAACACTTACGTGTCAAGTGACCTCACCTGGGAGGACCAGTCCAGACTGGTGACAATGCGGTGTTTGGTCCACTTGTCGTCGTAGAAGTCTCGGTTCAGTTTCAGACGCTCTCCAGCCATCACCTCACTGCACAAACAGTCCTTCAGTAGATAAAACATCACCTCGCTGCACAAACAGTCCTTCAGTTGATAAAACATCACCTCACTGCACAAACAGTCCTTCAGTAGATAAAACATCACCTCGCTGCACAAACAGTCCTTCAGTAGATAAAACATCACCTCACTGCACAAACAGTCCTTCAGTTGATAAAACATCACCTCGCTGCACAAACAGTCCTTCAGTAGATAAAACATCACCTTGCTGCACAAACAGTCCTTCAGTAGATAAAACATCACCTCACTGCACAAACAGTCCTTCAGTAGATAAAACATCACCTCACTGCACAAACAGTCCTTCAGTAGATAAAACATCAACTCACTGCACAAACAGTCCTTCAGTAGATAAAACATCACTTCACTGACAAAATATTCTACCTTGAATTTCGAGACTATCCGAATGCTGGGTATGTTCGTATATATCAACAACTTTATAAAAAAAAAACACTTAAACTTGAGAGCTAGTATAGATCGTTCATGAACATTGCACAATGGTAAATTCAGGATGTTTGTTCCTTGATGTTTGAATGCAGGTCTTAAACATTAATGTTATAATTTCAACACTGGATCTGACCAGTACATTCTGCTGATCTCAGAAAAAGGCCCTGCTTGCATTTTGACGCTACTTTATCATTTTCCCTTGCACCCTCTCTGACAGAGATTGTGGGATCTGCTTGACCTAGTGGACAAATGGACAAAGCGTCACTGTCTTGATCCACAAGCTCATGGTTCGATTCTAGCATGAGACAGCCAGAAATTAGAGGAGACTCTCTTTGGAGTCCACATCGGAGCACATTTTCACCCCTTCCAGGTCACCGGGATGAAACTTAAACCATGAGTCAACACATGTATATGACAAAAGTGTAGGACCTCTGACAATTACTGAAAAGCAATTTACCCTCCGATGTTTTCTTTCATATGAAACTGAACACCCGGACAGTGTTTCATCGAGCTGGGGTCGGGGTTAGGGGGTGGGTGTATGTGAGAGAGCAGCATGTGCCTGTAGTTGCCTATAATCTCAGAGAATGATCCCTAGCACATGCCTATTTGTTATCTAACCACAACACATGCCTAGGTTGATACCCTGTGAGAATGCTGGTGAGCGAATAGTGAGGAAGTATCTTAACAGAGTTGCTTATGCATGATTCAGTATGTGGTCATTTGCAACCCATCACCTGCATAACTATGCATAAAAATACTCCATAAACTTGTATCATGTCAGATCTCAATGTCTTTCCATCTTGTGTAGATAAGTAGGCTGTGTGTGTGTGAGACAAATGATACACACAAACAGAACAACAAAGAAAAATGCCATGTACACCTGTGTCGTGTTCAGACATCCACAAAGATGTAGTCTTAGACTGTGGGATTAAAAACAGTCAAGTACACAAAAATCTTTTTTAAAAAACAACAACAACAAAACATATACACAAGAATTTCAGAGCTCTAGCTCAGCAAACAAGAAGATAATAAAAGTTGTAAAAAAAAAAAAAAAAAAGGTTTGCTCCATAAATGAACCACCACTCTTTTAGAATTTTTTTTTCTTTTGCACGTGAACAGAATCAACCAACAACAATAAAAAAAAAACCTATTCTTTTCAAAAGTAAACACTAAATAGATAAACATCAAAGAAACCATTTCCAGCAGGAGAAATCTATAAAACAAAGAAATACATATGCACATATAGAAACGCTCCAACTTACACAGACACAGATACACACACACCTAATGCACACACACACACACACACACAAGTACACATCACTCACTCATCTTTGCCAGCCCCATCATGGCCGGAGTAATCGGCGAAGACATCCACGTCCTCGGCCAGTGCCCTCTCCATGATGCGCGAGGCGTAGTCGAAGAATTTATTGAAGTCTTCTGACATCAGGATCTGTTTCTTCTCTTCCTCGCTCAGCTCGCGAGGCGCTGAAGGACAGAGATGCCAAACTCACTCACAACACTAGGAACAAGACTGAAATGCTTTGTGTGCCTCAGCTGTGGCAAAAGACACTGAACATTGAATAGCAGGTTTCCCACATATATCAATACAGGAAAACTGATACAGCTATTAAAAACAAAACAAACAAAAACTCTCAACCACATATCTTTTTACGAAAACGATACAACTTGACTAAACAGTGAAAAAAAGTCTGGATTTCGGTATCTTAATGATATCTCTAATCGGTATCTTAAGGATATCTCTAATCGGTATCTTAAGGATATCTCTAAAATATTTTCATTAAGTATGAATTGATTTTTCTTTTTTTGTATAATGAATTCAATAAAATAAAGAATCGGGAAAAACTTGGATTACTTATCAAATTCCTGAAGATGTGAAAGCCATTTGGCTTAATAATCAAGAGATACAGGATATTTCTTGATGCGTATGTCTGGACAGAGAACACACGATCTTGACCTTCCTTCACATGCAATACCATGACCAAATCAAATGTGACAGCAACTGCCATTAATGTGGATAAGAAGATGCTTCAGATTGCAGAACTCACTGTTTAATACTGATGGTTGGAAAACAAAATCAATAAATCAAGGCGCTCTATATTCAGAACAAAAAAGGTCCTCTTCTGCCTCAAATTCAGCTGACTTGCCTTCGACTTCTAGACCAGATAAGTTCGGTTTTCCATTTCTCAGCAAATGACTACTCCTTTTTGTGTGTGTGTTTTTCTTTCAATTAAAGAAACTGTCTCATAGCTAATTTCTCTTTTGATGCTTTAAATTCTGAATCATTCAAGAACATCAGCTAGGATAAGATAAGATAATGTTGCTTATAGCCCAGCCGACCGCAAAGGGCCACATCAGGGCTGTCACCACGTTAAAATCAACTCACCAGTCATTAAAACAAAAACAAAAAACTTTCACATATCTCGTTAAATGACATCGTCGACAAACGCACCAGAAACTTTGTTAAAAATCTTTCTGCCGTAAAATCTTAAATCAGATGAAAAATGTTAATCTCTCTCAAAAACTCAAGGATCACGTCGGGCGGGACATCCCTGGAACATCAGCTTCTTTCATAAGAACTGAGTAATCATTGGCTGAGAAATGGAAAACCGTTATGTTTCATCCCGTACTGAGCAAAGCTTGAAAAAGGAAATATGCTGGTAACTGTTGGACACCTGACAGATAAGCCTACACAGATGCGGTCACAACTTTAATACACAGTTAACAGACGCCACAGTCTGTGCAATGAAAAGACACAAGACACGCAGATCTGCATTGACACGCACACTGAACATGTTTGTAGATATCATGTTTGAGACAAGTCTTCAGCACACCTGTAAGCTAAAGTGGATGCAGCCACATACGTGGAACTTCAGAGTATAACAGTGCTGAAATTCAGGAAGCTCTACCAAGGAGCCAACCATCTGGTCTGTGAAACTGACAAAGTTGGGAACTTGACAAAGTTGGAAAGTTGACAAAGTTCAGCCATTTACTCATGTAGCCCGACTGGCTGCTCAGAAAATGCTACATATCGCTGCAGAAATCAACGTGTACAAAAACAAAACTAAAGCAAGTCTCCCTAAACTGTCACATAGACACAGGATTTGGTGATGAAATACAGCATCTGAAGCTGTTGTGTCATGCTCACTCCGCAGGTGCACGTGTCAGAGTCTGTGCACAGAGTCCATGACATCTACCGCCCATGCCAATGTTCAGGTCATCACTTGGATGATTAACCATGAACCAAATTCACCCAGTGCAACTGGCAAGGTCCTAAATGTTAAATCTCAGTCCTATTAAAAGAGAACCTACTCAGACTTGAGAAGACCCCGCAGTCAAAATGGTTAGAGCATTTGCCTGTAGAGCCGACGGCCACGAGTCTGAAAAACCAATGTAATCAAAACCTTTACAGCTTGAAATCTCTTGTCTGCCTGCCTAGCAGCAAACGGGTCCCCAACACTTTAAGTATCACGGTGACAAAAAGGAGAATGACAAGCTCCACCCTCCATCATGTCAAGGCTAAGACATGGTGAACCTCTCACAGTTTACAAACCCATATGGCAATTCGGCTTTGGGACCTTAAACTTCTTCAGTCAAGTTTTGAAAGAAAATATCACCTTAGAGTTCAGAGTCCAGAAAGTGTGGTACAGTGACCAAGCGAACAAAGACACACTCACGTTTGGTGACCTCTTTCTGCGCCTCTTCCTGGGTGGTTGCCGGGGCCACCATCTCCACGTGAGGCATCTTGTGGTGGCCATGGTGATGGTGATGGCCATGGCCGTGACCCCTGGGATGTGACCCCGCCCCCTCCATCTCCATGAAGTCCAGGTCGTTGTCCTCATCTGAGCGATTGCCATCATCATAAACCAAAACTGTTCGGTTAATAATTTCACTTTGCTGTTCCCATACAAGTCTGTCAGGAGGGGGGTAGTAGGGGGTGGGTGATGGTGGTCACTAGTGACCGCTGATGCCCATTGTTTCTTCCCTCAGGTGTATATATATATGTATCTATATATATATATATATATAATATATATATATATATATATATATATATATATATATATATATATATATATAAAACCTACCAATTCCTTTTACACAGAGAGAGAGAGACAGACAGACAGACAGAGAGAGAGAAATGTGGAGGTGGGGGGGGGGGGGGGGGGGGGAGACAGACAAACAGACAATTCAATTCATGTTGCTTACAACCCAGCCAATCATGAAGGGCTATATCAGGGCCGTCATCTCGTTAAAGTCAATTTCTTACAGAGACACGCAGACAAGCAACCATCCTTATACAGACACACAAGAGACAGAAAAACCAAGGGACAGCAACTGAGAAATTTGAATTTCTATTTTGTAATAAGGAGGGAAAACAAAGCATACCCGAGGAACACAACTGATAAAGTTTGTTTCGAAAAGTCAGCCTCACTGTCCCTCTCTTTCTCACATATTCACGTATACACACCTCACTCACACACACACACACACACACACACACACACACACACACACACACACACACACACACATAACTACACACATAGCACACATGCACAAAATGAATGACATATGAAAGAAAAAAGACAGAAACCACACAAACTAAACCTGTAAATATTTCCTCTCACAGGCAGTCACTTAACAAAATCAAAGCCCAGTTGAGACAAAAGGAAGGGAGATGGAGACTGGGACAAAGTGACGCCAACATAACAGTAAGTACAGCACAAAAGCTTAGAGTCATGCTCATGAAAGTACTCCAGTCGCTGGATACCAACTGATTCCAGTTGATTATACGCTACAAGAAATTGAAAACTAAAAAACAATTTTATTTTTTTACAGGAAGAAAAACAACAGGTAATCAAATGATTACATACATATGCACGTAAGTCTATGTGTATGTAAACGACAGCGGCTAAAGGTGCTGTGACACTGGGCACTCAAAAACCTCCACAGTCTCCTATCCACAGTCCTGCGCAACAGGGCAGAGGTGCAAAAAACCCAGTTCCAATCCTCTGTGTTGTATCATTGTCAGTCCAGAGGGGAAAGGAAAAACAACCTTGCCTCACTTTCCCCGTGTGCCTTTGCTGGGTCCTGTCGGTGCTCAGACATGACTAACCGCTTCAGACATTAGTCACCACATGCCGTCAGAGAACTGTTCAACTGGCCAAACTGCCCTTTAAGGTAAGTACATATGCCCTTTAAGTTAAGAACGTATGCACTTAAAGTTAAGAATTAATGTCCTTTAGGTTAAGAACATACGTCCTTTAAGTTTAGTACTTATGCCAGCTGGTTGTTCTGACTGGTTAGCGAGGCTGGTCCACAGTCTGCACATAGCCTTTGCCAATACAAAGCACTGGGTGTGTGCTCCAAACACGACAGTTCAACACTAGCAGCAGCAGCAGCAAAATGTGGCCAACAGACCGCGTATTCATCAATAGAAGAAGACAGACCAAAAGCCAACAATATGAACAGGAAGTGGTGAATGACTGTTATGTCGGCTATGGAACTCTCGACTAAGGCAAGGCGCAGCTGTTCGACCACTCCCCTCTTCATGTCTGGTCATTCCAAGACATCTGGGGTCTGCCTCTGGAGTGTCCATCCTCCACTGTCCAGCAGAATGGTCCAGGACAAGGCAGACACAGTAACATACATGGCTGTGCCAGCTCTCTCTCTCTCTCATCACTGCCTGGAGAGGGGTGTCTAGTCTGCATGACAGTCCTGTTCAATGTTTCTTGTTAAAATGTGAAGAATCCGTATGAAACATCTGACCTCAGAGGCTGACTTTTCATCTCGTGATCAGCTGAAAATGCCTTTACATTAATATCACACACACACACACACACACACACACACACACACACACACACACACATACACTTTCCCA
Organism: Conus ventricosus; assembly: GCA_018398815.1. Classification (NCBI taxonomy): domain Eukaryota; kingdom Metazoa; phylum Mollusca; class Gastropoda; order Neogastropoda; family Conidae; genus Conus; species Conus ventricosus. The sequence continues at coordinate 40,301,995 of CM031620.1, forward strand.
TTTTAGAAGGCCGAATTCTGGAATTTCAAATCAATGCCAGTTTTACATATTCTGAAATGCGAGAAATAAACAGCACATAATAGCTTCTTTCCATTATATTTGGAGGCTGATTTCTTCATTCAGTGATCATCCTGTTTTGGTGATCTACCCGCTTCCTAGCCGAGTGAAGAATTTTCGTAACCAGGGAGCCTCTGCTTTGGACTTCGAGCCCTGCGCCATGTTAAGTAACTCAGGAAGGAGTAACTCAATGTATCTGATAAACAACCCTTCAATTTGGAGTAACAAGCACGGCAAGCAATTTTTGCACCCATAATGAAACAAGTATCTGCCCATACCTCCATACCTGCTGCTTATTGTACCAATTCACCCAGCAAACTGGAAGACATTTGTCCTTTCTCTGATCAATCACCTTAGTGTTTCGATCTGCGCTGTGCAAAATGGTGCTGTATACAGCTTTAGTTTGGAGTCAAGGGCAGATAACTGTTTCAGTGTGAAAACAACCGTTGCTTTTTTCAGTGTGAAAACAACCCTTGCTTTCCTTGTTTGTTAGCTATCATTAGCCTCTCTGCTTCATCGCTCAGGACTTCCTTTCACTTACTTTCTTTCTTAAATCATGAGATCGAAGTACAACAAAAAAAAATTCTGTCCGTGAAATCAACGAATTCGGTACTCTAAAACAGGCAATCATACACACAGGATGATAGTTCTCAGCAGTTCATGGGGACTGCTGTTTGACAGACAAAAGGTGGCTCCCTCTGGTGGGGGGACGCTCACTCATGCTTGCTCAGCAACTGAGCAATTATCAACATCAGAAGGGGGCTTAGTAGGCGGTGTCCTGTGCATGTTGGATCAGAACAGACACCACTGAACGTTCCCGAAGTAACTTGAAAGCAGTGAGACGTCTCCTGAGGTGGATTGTCGCATGATGGCTCGATACTGACTGTTCCTTTTCATAGCCTGTGTGCCAGAGCCAGGGCAGGACGAGTCAGAGTGTCGATGTGAATGGGGAGCTGGAATGGACTGAGTGGGAGTAAAGCTACTGCCGAAGGTGCAAAGAGGGTGAAACAAAACAAACCAACCAACCTATGAAAACATACACACACATCTATTCACACACACACACACACACACACACACACACACACACACACACACACACATCAATACATCTTTATTTATCTATCTATCTACTTATGCACATTGTCAGTTAAGAGAATGCTTTCAGCATATATCACTTTGCCTGCCTAACATATATATTTTGTGCATGTATGAACAGAAGCCTATCATATGAATGATGACAGAGGGAGGAAGGGAGGCAGGGAGAGAGAGAGAGAGAGAGAGAGAGAGAGAGAGAGAGAGAGGAGAGAGAGAGAGAGAGAGAGAGAGAAGAGACAGAGACAGAGAGACAGACAGATTGAGCAAGGGACAGAGAGAGACAGAGAAAGAGCGATAATGGAAAACACAGAGAAAGAGGAGAGAGAGAGAGAGAGAGAGAGAGAGAGAGAAGAGAGAGAGAGAGAGAGAGAGAGAGAGAGAGAGAGAGAGAGAGAGAGGAAGGGATATATGCATAGTAATGGAAGGATATATGCATAATAACAAAACTGTACTTCACTAGAGAGCAAACACAGAGTGCTGAGCATTCTCTAACTGAAATCGGGCTGACGCAATGTTGCAGCACCTTAAACAACAGACACCCATGACTCAGACAGACAAGAGCATACTGTCATGTCCTTCAAGGAACACTTTCCCCTAATCTTACTGTAAACACAAGCACATATTAAAACATCAAAATACTATTTTGAACCAGAACACATCGATCATACGCTCACACACAGATCATAAATATTCAAATTCATATACAAAATTAACAAGCTTGACACTAGTATGAAAAAAAAAAACCCAAACACCCTCCCACCATTCCATCCCAATTATCACCAAAATTGATGATTAAAAAGTAACTACTCTTTCTAAGAAAAAGTATTGCAAAAAAAAAAAATCCATCTTAATGCAGACCATGAACAGGATTATGCTGTAGAGGTATGAAGTATTCTCAAACATTTCACTGAATTGTCTGTTTATACAGATCATAAAATCATAGGATGGCAACACTGACATGTTTTCACATAATTTCTGTCACTGTGTTTATTTCCCAGTATGTATGTGTTAGCCTTTGCATGCACAGACATATGGGAGAGTCTTTGAAATAATGTGGCCAACAATATCTATATGCATAGGTATTTATAAGTGTGTCACTGTGTGTGTGTGTGTGTGGTGTGTGTGTGTGTGTGTGTGTGTGTGTGTGTGGTGTGAGAGAGAGAGAGAGAGAGAGAGAGAGAGAGAGGGGGACAGAGAGAGAGAGGGAGAATATTAGTGTGAGTGTGTGAGTGGTGTGTGTGTGTGTGTATGTGTGTGTGTGTGTGTGTGTGTGTGTGTGTGTATGTGCGCACACATGCACGCACATGTGTGTGCGCAGTATATGTGCACCCTTGTATGTATGCTGAGAGGTACCTGCCTCTGTGTGTGTGTGTGTGTGTGTGTGTGTGTGTGTGTGTGTGTGTGTGTGTGTGGTGTGAGTGTGTGCGTGCATGCATGCGTGTGTGCGTGCATGTGTGTGTGTGTGTGCACACATTGTGTGAGTGCATTGATGACTGCTTAAGCCTCCATCTCAAGTCAGTAGGCATCTTTCAAATTTCATTTATCATTAAAGGATATTGAAATAAGCTAACCTCAATGCATCTAAACAATTTGTAATTCTTATCGACAGCAATATGCAGTTGTGTCTACGCCAAGTATATAGCATTTCTTAAATTCAGTTTACTCTGACAATGAATGTGAAGACAATCATAAAAACCAAAACGAACAGCTGGTGAGCAAAAGGGAAGAAAAGCACAAAACCGTTTCACACTACACCACATGCACGCCATTCTGAGAACTGATGTAGCCATGCCATGCAATTCTGATCTGCCTAGACTGAAGCACCTGCAAGCTAGCTGTCAAAGTGACGTCTGTCAGGTTCTTTCCACAACACAACTGACTGAAACAATTGTGTGTGCTTTCTGCGTGGAAGTGGTGGTGATGGTGATGGTGGTGGTGGTGGTGGTGATGGTGTGTTGTGTGTGTGGTGTGTGTGTGTGGTGTGTGTGTGTGTGTGTGTGTGTGATTATTTATGTGTGTGTGTTCACGTATGTGTGCGCGAATATGTGTTTGTTTGTGTGTATGTGTGCATACATGCATGCATGTGGAACATAAGAGAAAATATGGACGAAGGATGGGGATGCTGGTGTGTATGTCACTCTGTATTTTCTAGTTTGCTGGGAATTTTTTTTGGATGAAATGAGCACAGCTTCTTGTCTTATAAAAAGTTTTCCATTTTCGCTCTTAACCGCACCATCTTTATGGAAATATATACAGACACACAGCTCCAAACGTGTTCAGGACATAACAAAGTTTTGCCATAGAAGATTGCCATGTATCTACAAATTCAACAGTCTCGCAAGCAACTTATGCCTTGAAATTGGATAACAAAAATCTCATGGGTCAGCACTCCATTATTCATCCATCTTCATACTTATTTCAGGCATTAATGTAGAGGGAAAAGAACATTACAGGATGACTGAACATGGACAAATCTTTGTAATGAAGCTCTCGTTCAAAAAAGAAAAGAAAAAAGCATTCATGAAATTCTGGCTTCCATAACAAGAAATGCATACAAACACACGACACACACACAACACACAACACACACACAGTACACACACACGCACACACACACGCACACACACACACACACACACACACACACATGCATGAAGACAAGACTGGATTCTTTTGAGAGATTCTCGAAAGAAACGAGGCTCCCAACACAGAATCTGATAACGAAACCACAGCAAAAGACAAGTCGTGAACATCCAGATCAAACCGTCATTCTGTTTACGAGGAAAGAGCAAGAAACGACAGTTGAAGAAACAAGGTTCAGATCACATCCTGTGTGCTTTTAACACTTTTCAGACTACAGTGACCACAGCCATGCCAGCAAGTACAGGAAACATACACACACCGCTGTAATGTCCAGCATTCCCAGTAGTGGTCAGTCATGCACACGATGTACACATCACCTGAACACCTGGAAAACTACATTACCTGAGGTCAACCGCCTCCCCCTCCCCCCCACCCCCCAAAGACTTTCGCTGCTCACATTTGAAATTACAACAGCTTCATTATATCATATGGAATAAGAATACACAAAAAAATCATCTACTCGCTTGCTTTTGTTTCAGACGAAAAATACTGTTTTAATCAATTCACTTCTTTGTTTCAGGCAAAAACTATCATTTTGAATGGTAGGTACAAACCAACTTGATCTTCTACAATGAACAATTGCACCTTCCATTGTGTCAGAAAGCATGGATCTCTTACAGACAGAACACAAATCATAAAATAAAATAAAAAGTAATAGTACGGCACAAAAAAACCCATATGTTCAAAAAGGTTTTATGTATGCAAATAAGAAAAAAAAAAAAAACTGACAAAAAGGTGAAATATGCAAACTGTTTACACATACAGAAATGCATGCTGAACACATACGCTAACACACAGCCTACACTGCAAACTGAAACAGAAGGCCACAACAACCAGAACGTACAAAATCTAAACACAATCAATTAACAGTAATGAAATAACTCTGCAATAGTACACATATTCGTTAAGTTTTTACTTTGAAATGCAATTCAAGTCGGTGTAATGAGCTTTAGCATTACTGCTTCGTTAACGATCACAACTAAACACAATCTTACATAATATTTCTGCTCTTGCACATCAGGTTTTCAGTCTCATTGTAAAAATGCTAGCATATGGTTTATCCCTCTAGTGTTGAACCTCTTTTACAATTTATCCCATGCCAGCCCTCTACCTGAAGTCCCAATCAGCCTGTCGCAGCACTCTACCTGTCACTCCTGAAGGTATGTTGGTGGTTTTCCATCACTCACAACGCTCTGGCTTGTATACATACACCTATTGTGAATTAAACTTCCCACTCAGATCAAGCTAACACCAATGACAGAGTGCTGCTAGTTTGGGCATGCCACGCTATAGCACTCTGCATGTGTTAGAAAAATGACAAAACTTTTCATTTATTAGGATGAGTTTCTCAGTGACATTTTCAAATGCTTAAGGATTAAGAGGCAGAAAAGGCTGACAAAAGATCAATGCTGAACACTAGACATTTAATGGAAGAACTGGAATGAAAAGCATACCAATCATGTAAATATAACTGAGGTCATTCTGTGAAAAATAACCACGAACACCTGGGTAATTCTAAAAAAAACTTTCAGAAAATAAGATGACTCTAGAGCAAGACTACATTTGGTTACAAAAGTCTACATGATAATTCAGTGATGATGAAAATTACAATCACTGAGTCTGAAGTACTCTCTCTCTGTCATAGTCACCGACTCCTCCCCCCCACCCCCTCCCCCACTAAATACACACACTCTCACTCACACACATACACACTCTCACACATATATGTAAGCAAGCACACCGAGTATCAAACATATTGAACACACACACACACAATGCATAATGCAATGTCAAGGGGAAAAAAAAGATCTGACTTTCCAAACCTTCCATAATTCATTCACAAATGATTGTGCCTAACCCGATTCTAATACAGAACAGTTCAGCACAATGTTCCTGCAATAGCCATTCTCACTATCCGAGCCATAAGGGAATGAAAAAATGATCCTCCATGACTCTCCCAACCTCCGCTCTTCTGCTGGTCCCTTCTCCTACATCTCCCAAACCTGTCCCCCCCCCCCCCCCCCCCCCCACCCATAGAACTCCAGCCAACAGCTTGATTGCTAAAAACAAGAGTGCATGTTGAGCTACAATGGGACAGAGGACAGAAGCCACTGGTCACTAAACACCACACTGAACTATCACAAACTTTTTCATGTAGACAAAGAAGCACTGCGTACAAGGTTACCTATGAACACTCTCAACTCTTATGCCGTCGCTTACCTGGGAATCATCGCTTCACCCATTATGCAGTCAATTGGTTGCACTACATGAATTTCACAGGAGATGTGGCGTACAAAGTAAACCAATGCACCCCTCATCCTTTTTGTTTCCTCGGCATCACTCGAAGGTTCACCACTGGTGAAATTTGGCTAAGCACCTGGTTTTTGTTTTGTTTTTTAACCTGTTAGACACATCACACAATGTGCTACGCCTCTATCCTTCTTTGTCGAGAATGGCAGTCATGCACGTTCTAGACCACGCTTTCCCTGTTCGTTTTCTAACCTATTGACGCTACCAACATGATTGACAAGTTCTCATATCTTATTTGGATGGCAACTAATATCCAATTCATATTTTCTCCATCGAAGCGTGAGCACCTTTGCGAACATAGCCACGCATCTTTTGAAAAGTAAAGGCAGCCATTTTGTCTTGAGATGTACAACACGTAGTATCCAGAAGTATTGTTTATTCACTCATCATCTTACTAAAACTCACGCTCGGTACTTTTTCGAAAGGTCAAAGGGATTTTTTTGCACATGATCTCACACTCTACGAAGATAATGAACCTTGGTTAAAGACTCAACCAACCGACTAAGAGGCTATGAGTCTGCACAGATCTCAACTCTAAAGATAATGAACCTTGGTTTAAAGACTATCCAACAGACTAGAAGGCTCTGAGTCTGCACAGATCTCAACTCTAAAGATAGACCGTCTTCTGGTTTGGCTTGCTCAGGTTCAGTGGAACTGAATGCCAACCTTGGAAAAAAAAAAAAAGAGTCCGACGCCTTAACCACTAAGCCAGACTGGCCCCATGAACCATGCTTGTTTTCATGCTACTTCAATAGTTTCTTCTACTTTAAAATGGTGTTGCAACTTTGAATTCTTCTTTATTTTTCAAAAATTCCTGTTTATGCAAAGAAGGCCTCAAGTGTAAACTGAAATACATTTATAGCCTTTGTTGTTGTTGTTGTCTTACCCTGGCTAAAAGACTCCAGGGATCATCCGAACAGCTGAAGCACTTGAACGCTATGGTACAAATGCATCAGCAAGAGATGAGAACATTACATGTGTGACCGTTTTTTGATTACCCCACCACATGGGCAGCCACACTCCGACTTCCTGGGAGCAAACAGCCTTTAAGACGCACAGGGCTTTCCTCCTGATATTATCATTTCGACATTTCAAAGAAGACGAGAATGTTGAACAAACAAATGTAAACAACAGCAGGCTGCCGCCATGTACGATAAAGGAGCGCTCAATCAACCCAAGACCAACAGGATGCCATGGTTCTAGACAGACATGGCGGCTCATCTGGCCTAAACTCTGTGGAAAATGTGTGGATCCTATACAAGGGCCACATGCGCCCATAAGTAGATCAGAAATTCCGAGGCACTGCAGATAGAGGTTAACCCTTCCTGGGTCACCTTACACCGTATTCTCCACATCAGTCTTGACAGAAACGATCCCACCTGCATTCAGTTGTTAAGTAGGACGGAACTATCATCAAGAAATGGCCTCGAAGCGCGTCAGGTCAAACGTGACTACATACAATTAATCAAATTTCATTTTTGTTGAAATTTTTTTGGAGCCGAGTTCTCATCCACAGAATATTCTCCCAGTTTCAGTGTAAAAAAAAATAAAAAATAGTATGCATCATTTGGCCAAATGTGCAGGAAAAAAAACAATGTGTCATGATCACTGTCCTTAACTTATTATTTCACACATTTGCAAAATCCATAGGTTCAGATGTATATTTGATTTTTTTTCTTCTTCCAATTATTCACATCTATACCATGTTCTTATTTTAATGCTTTTTTTTTTTTTCAAGTTTGGAGTCAGGTTTCCTTGTTCAAATTATTTCTGAGTAAATTTCCACGCTTTCCACTGTCTGTTCTCACTTGTTGCAGGTGTTGAATTTTTTCTGAGTAAATTTCCACGCTTTCCACTGTCTGTTCTCACTTGTTGCAGGTGTTAAATTTTTTCTGAGTAAATTTCCACGCTTTCCACTGTCTGTTCTCACTTGTTGCAGGTGTTGAATTTTTTCTGAGTAAATTTCCACGCTTTCCACTGTTTGTTCTCACTTGTTGCAGGTATTGAATTTTTTCAGAGTAAATTTCCACGCTTTCCACTGTCTGTTCTCACTTGTTGCAGGTGTTGAATTTTTTCTTTCTTTTTAAATTCCAAAACTAGGTACAGACTGGTCCAAAACAGACATGAAATCCCTCTTGCCATAGCTTTTTTTCCTTTGGGGGGGGGGGGGGGGGGGGGGGGGGGGAGAGTGGAGACATGGGGTCATTGTAAAGACCTTAATGGCATAAAAAAGTTAAACATGGGGTCACTGTAAAGACCTTATAACATAAAGAAAAAGTTAAACTGTAACTGACCTCAAACTTCCTTCATATGACTTTTCTTGTTTCACAAACAATACCTTTCCCAACCAGTGTTCCTGTCTTTAAAAAACATATTTCTTATGCACACCATGTGCCCCTCCACATCCCCACCTTCTCTCTTTCACACTCACTTGACACTCTCTATCTGAATGGATGCAGCGAGAACTACGACGCATCAGCATTGTCAAAAGAACATGAGTACAACACACACATCAATTGCTACGGAAAAAAAAGGGGACATCATGCTCATGAAAACACAGACAGCCACATACACGCACTCATATGTGTCACACAGTTTACACAGAATAAGTCACATTTCCTAAACTCAAACTATCTTGGTCCCAACCCCCCCCCCCCCCCCCCCCCCCCCCCCCCCCCCCCCCCCCCCTACACCCAAGCCTTCTCATCTTTACACCACACATTGTCCTCCAAGTCTTAATGACATAAATATGAGTCAGCATATAATTCCCAACTGAATGACTAAGATCGAATTGCTAGTTTCTCCATTTGTATGTAACTTTATTTAGTAATACGTCTTTTTAAAAAAAAACACACAAAAAAAAGTCCTGTAGCAGCAGCTTTTATCAGTTAATACTTTCTACATACACTAAGATAAAAGAAAAAACCAAACAGATTAAATATTATATTTAAACTTCAAAGAAAACTAGCAAACTCCAATATATTAAGTAAGAACTCCATATTGTTCAAAGCTGCTGGAAAATAACCAGTAAAAACCAGTGTCACTGGAAAGTATTTCAATACTGAAAAAAAAAAGAATTGTTTAATGTGGACATATCATATCTGTCACTTGCAAGTTTTTCAAAATTATGTGTGGCAACAATAATTATGACGTTTATAAAGATCACATATCAAATATATCACATAAATATTAACAGTATCTTGCTCCAACCAATAATGTCAACAATGTGTTAAAAATTGCAACAACAAACCTTAAATTCAACAAGCATGGTGCAGTATACACAATGAAAAAACAAACAAACAGCAAAATCACACCTCTTTTTTGGTAAATAAATCACATGCATACAGATTCAAAAAAAAGCAAAACTACACCAACATTCCATCAAAAGCACAACAGCTTTTTTTTTTTTTTTTTTTTTTTTTTTTGTTAAATCACTCCGGGGCAGAAAATGTTACACAGAAACAAGGTGAGGTTGAAAAAAAACACAAAAAAACTTGCAAGACGGCCCGATCAGATGATAGAAAAAACGTGGTTACCTTCGTCATCAAAAAACTCATCGTCCCATTCCAGATCAGGAAAGGCAATTCTATGTCCATAACTGCTGGACCTTGGGGAGCCTGAGCAGCCAGAGGAGGGAAAGGGGGGGCAAGTCAGTGGAACAGTTAGTCGTCAGAATGGTTGTCATGCACAGTAATCACGGTCTAGCACCCTCCATCGTCATCATACTTGGATACATTGTCTTACAGACAACAGGCCTGGGGGATAATTCAGAGACCAAACCTCAGACCATTTCAAAGGAGAATCCTGTTTCAATAAGACCTTTTTTTTTTTTTGCTTTTTTTTCAAAAATTAAAAATAAAGTTACGAATTCATTTTTTCTTGGCCAGCATGACATCAATAATGTTGCTTCTACTACCTGCAGAGACGTAGTATTCTCCTCTTCTGTCCCCCCCCCCCCCCCCCCCCCCCCCCCTTTCACTTTCATCTTTTTACTGTTAATTTGAAAAATAGCAAGTTTCCCTACCCCTGTCACTCGTCATCATCGGGAAATAAAGTCTTAATTTTTTAACTATATTTTTCTTGACGTAATTCTCAAATTTCCCTACTTCAACGACAAAATAAAAGTCATTTAAAAACCTGCATGTGAACAGAAGAAAAAAAGTTTCATGAAGAATCATTGATAATCTTTAACAATTCTGTTAAAATGTGAAAGGAAAAAAACTAGCATAAATATTTGTTTGAACCTAATACTTGCTATGCGATTATCAAAAGCAATCAATATTATGTAGTACATGCATCTGATCATAATTACTGTGATAAAGTTTACTTAAAAATCATCATTTTAACTTTCCTACTTCTGGATATTTCTTCAATGCTATTCTGATGCATAAGGCTTCGCCATTCATCTGTATAACTTAATTAAAACATAATTCAGTGTCTTGGGACCTCTTTGGAAAATCAAATACAAGTTTAAAACATAAACAGATAAATGTTTCAGTCATGGAATACATGGGACAAAAATATTCTTGAAATCAAGCAAATACAGAATAGCCAATTCACAAAAGTACGATTTCTGAATAAAATAATTTACTCATGAGACAAAAAGAAATATCCTAATAAGTACTCAGGAAAATTAAAAACAAACCTCCGCCAGTACAAATACATTGTATTCCTCTACACAGAAACACAAACACTGCTTCAATTACCTATTACTCTTTTATATACCAGTATTAAGATGGACAGCACGTGCTTATCCATAAAAAAAACAACCTTTCCCTACAAATAAAAGCATCAAACAATGACAGCATGCAGTTCAAAGAAGTCTGAATTCCAAAAGTTTAAAAATCCTACAACAACCAGTTCATGTATAAATGTATCTGTCGGGGGGTGGGGACAAAAATCAAGAGCAAACATTGCAAAAAAGACACGTAAAAAAGAGGAATGACTCGGAAAAAACAAAGAAAGATGCTGTTGCTACGAAACAACGAATCACAACACTCCAAACAGACGTACCGTGCCACGAGCTGCTCGATTCCGAGAAGGAACGATCTAGGTAAACAAATTGTGACCACTGGTCAGACCACTGCATGGTTTACGGCTTGTCATAGCTCACACGATGGACATGCCCACATTCAACCAACATGGAATGAAGTGAACTAGGTATGCGACTATCTCCAGACTGGGAATGAAGTGAACTCAACTCACCAACGTCCGGATTGAGAATGGAGTGAACTTACCAAACAATGTCTAAATTGGACAGGAAATGAACTTATCGAACATTGCCCATAATTATCAGGAAAACATTTCACTTGACAATGTCCACTGTTTCACTTGACAATGTCCACTTTACAAAAAAAGCAGTGAACTTATCAACCAACAATCATACAGATTAGGAAAATATGAACTTAACAAAAGAAAGCCCAGCTTGAAAAAGAAGCAAACTTATCAAGCAATGTTCAGATTGGGAGAGAAATGAACTTAACACAGGTTTTTTTTATAGAATGGTACTGAAATGAAGTCATTCAACAACATCAACATTTGGAACATAGTTAACATTAAAAAAAAATGTCCTGCTGAGACTGAAATGAACTTAATGCACAAATGCAAAATGAAATGAACTTATTAACAATTCCAGACTGATAATGAAATGAACTTACTGAACAATGTCCGATTGTCAATGAAGTGAATTCATCAAACAATGTCAACACTGGGAATGAAATGAACTTATCAATATCCTGATGAGGAATGAAATGAACTTATCAATGTCCTGATGGGAACTGAAATGAACTTATCAATGTCCTGATGGGAACTGAAATGAACTTATCAATGTCCTGATGGGAAATGAAATGAACTTATCAATGTCCTGATGGGAATGAAATGAACTTATCAATGTCCTGATGGGAAATGAAATGAACTTATCAATGTCTTCATGGGGAATGAAATGAACTTATCAATGTCCTGATGGGGAATGAAATGAACTTATCAATGTCCTGATGGGAAATGAAATGAACTTATCAATGTCCTGATTGGGAATGAAATGAACTTATCAATGTCCTGATGGGAAATGAAATGAACTTATCAATGTCTTGATGGGGAATGAAATGAACTTATCAATGTCCTGATGGGGAATGAAATGAATTTATCAATGTCCTGATGGGGAATGAAATGAACTTATCAATGTCTGATGGGAATTGAAATGAACTTATCAATGTCCTGATGAGGAATGAAATGAACTTATCAATGTCCTGATGAGGAATGAAATGAACTTATCAATGTCCTGATGGGAAATGAAATAAACTTATCAATGTCTTGATGGGGAATGAAATGAACTTATCAATGTCCTGATGGGGAATTAAATGAACTTATCAATGTCCTGATGGGGAATGAAATGAATTTATCAATGTCCTGATGGGGAATGAAATGAACTTATCAATGTGCTGATGGGAAATGAAATGAACTTATCAATGTCTTGATGGGGAATGAAATGAACTTATCAATGTCTGATGGGAATTGAAATGAACTTATTAATGTCCTGATGGGGAATGAAATGAACTTATCAATGTCCTGATGGGAACTGAAATGAACTTATCAATGTCTGATGGGAATTGAAATGAACTTATCAATGTCCTGATGGGAATGAAATGAACTTATCAATGTCTTGATGGGAATTGAAATGAACTTATCAATGTCCTGATGAGGAATGAAATGAACATATCAATGTCCTGATGGGAAATGAAATGAACTTATCAATGTCCTGATGGGAAATGAAATGAACTTATCAATGTCCTGATGGGAAATGAAATGAACTTATCAATGTCCTGATGAGGAATGAAATGAACTTATCAATGTCCTGATGGGAATTGAAATGAACTTAGCAATGTCCTGATGGGAAATGAAATGAACTTATCAATGTCCTGATGAGGAATGAAATGAACTTATCAATGTCCTGATGGGAACTGAAATGAACTTATCAATGTCCTGATGGGAATTGAAATGAACTTATTAATGTCCTGATGAGGAATGAAATGAACTTATCAATGTCCTGATGAGGAATGAAATGAACATATCAATGTCCTGATGGGGAATGAAATGAACTTATCAATGTCCTGATGGGAACTGAAATGAACTTATCAATGTCCTGATGGGAATTGAAATGAACTTATCAATGTCCTGATGAGGAATGAAATGAACTTATCAATGTCCTGATGAGGAATGAAATGAACTTATCAATGTCCTGATGGGAATTGAAATGAACTTATCAATGTCCTGATGGGAAATGAAATGAACTTATCAATGTCCTGATGAGGAATGAAATGAACTATCAATGTCCTGATGGGAACTCAAATGAACTTATCAATGTCCTGATGGGAATGAAATGAACTTATCAATGTCCTGATGAGGAATGAAATGAACTTATCAATGTCCTGATGAGGAATGAAATGAACTTATCAATGTTCTGATGGGAATGAAATGAACTTATCAATGTCCTGATGGGCAATGAAATGAACTTATCAATGTCCTGATGAGGAATGAAATGAACTTATCAATGTCTGATGGGAATTGAAATGAACTTATCAATGTCTGATGGGAATTGAAATGAACTTATCAATGTCCTGATGATGAATGAAATGAACTTATCAATGTCCTGATGGGAATTGAAATGAACTTATCAATGTCTGATGGGAATTGAAATGAACTTATCAATGTCCTGATGAGGAATGAAATGAACTTATCAATGTCCTGATGAGGAATGAAATGAACTTATCAATGTCCTGATGGGAAATGAAATGAACTTATCAATGTTCTGATGGGGAATGAAATGAACTTATCAATGTCTGATGGGAAATGAAATGAACTTATCAATGTCCTGATGGGAAATGAAATGAACTTATCAATGTCCTGATGAGGAATGAAATGAACATATCAATGTCCTGATGAGGAATGAAATGAACTTATCAATGTCCTGATGAGGAATGAAATGAACTTATCAATGTCCTGATGGGAAATAATGAACTTATCAATGTCCTGATGGGGAATCAAATGAACTTATCAATGTCCTGATGGGAACTGAAATGAACTTAACAATGTCCTGATGGGAACTGAAATGAATTTATCAATGTCCAGATGGGGAATGAAATGAACGTAAGAATGTCCTGATGGGAAATGAAATGAATTTATCAATGTCCAGATGGGGAATGAAATGAACTTATCAATGTCTGATGGGAAATGAAATGAACTTATCAATGTCCTGATGGGAAATGAAATGAACTTATCAATGTCCTGATGAGAAATGAAATGAACTTATCAACATCCTGATGGAAAATGAAATGAACTTATCAATGTCTTGATGGGGAATGAAATGAACTTAACAATGTCCTGATGGGAACTGAAATGAATTTATCAATGTCCAGATGGGAAATGAAATGAACTTATCAATGTCTGATGGGAATTGAAATGAACTTATCAATGTCCTGATGGGAAATGAAATGAACTTATCAATGTCCTGATGAGGAATGAAATGAACATATCAATGTCCTGAGATGAGGATGAAATGAACTTATCAATGTCCTGATGGGAACTGAAATGAACTTATCAATGTCCTGATGGGAACTGAAATGAACTTAACAATGTCCTGATGGGAACTGAAATGAATTTATCAATGTCCAGATGGGGAATGAAATGAACTTAACAATGTCCCGATGAGGAATGAAATGAACTTATCAATGTCCAGATGAGGAATGAAATGAACTTATCAATGTCCTGATGAGGAATGAAATGAACTTATCAATGTCCTGATGAGGAATGAAATGAACTTATCAATGTCCTGATGGGAACTGAAATGAACTTATCAATGTCCTGATGGGAACTGAAATGAACTTAACAATGTCCTGATGGGAACTGAAATGAATTTATCAATGTCCAGATGGGGAATGAAATGAACTTAACAATGTCCTGATGAGGAATGAAATGAACTTATCAATGTCCTGATGAGGAATGAAATGAACTTATCAATGTCCTGATGAGGATGAAATGAACTTATCAATGTCCTGATGAGGAATGAAATGAACTTATCAATGTCCTGATGGGAACTGAAATGAACTTATCAATGTCCTGATGGGAATGAAATGAACTTATCAATGTCCTGATGGGAACTGAAATGAACTTAACAATGTCCTGATGGGAACTGAAATGAATTTATCAATGTCGAGATGGGGAATGAAATGAACTTAACAATGTCCTGATGGGAAATGAAATGAACTTATCAAACAATTCCGAACTGATAATGAAATGACTTACTAAACAATGTCCAGATTAGGAATGAATTAAACTTATCAAACAATGTCCCCAATGGGAATGAAAACGAACTTAGCAATCAATATCCAGCTGCGGATGATATGAACTTAATGTCCAGATTGGGAATGATGTGAACTTAACAAATAATTTGAAGTTTGACATAACTAAAATAATGTCAAGACAGAATGGAGATAACTTATCAAAGCATGTCAAGTCTTGAATGGACCGACCTGAATGAAGTTAATAAATCAAATGTCATGATTGGAATGAAGAAAATTCATCAAACAATGACACGATTCAGAATGAAGTAAACTTATCGATGTCTTCACAGGAAATGAAGTAAACTTACAAAACAATGTCAAGATTTGGAATGAAGCAAACATATCAAAGAATGCTACAATCTGATCTTTGAAAGTCATGGATGCTTCATTGCCAAGTTAAAAAAAAAGGAAAAAAAAAAGAAGAAAAATTAAATATGTGGGTGTCTTTCACTGGATCAATGCATTATCACTGATAAGCAGATAGAATTACATCACAATCAAACCAAACGAATTCACTTCAAAGATCAACCAGCAGCACCACGAATGTGAAATCAAACAAAGTTGCAAGAGAAGTATCACCTGTCAAAACAATCAACAGACACTAACGAAGCTGTATGTTGAACAATCAAAAAATTTGAAATGAGAAAACTACCACAAACTCTGACTGGAAACAACGATGCAGGAAGGCAGTGAACTGACAGAAACGTATCTCAGAACACAAATGAATAGCCATGCACTGTTCAGTCTGATGGGCCAACCTTCCGATTGTTCCACTAATTTCATATTCCCCCCCCCCCCCCCCCCCCACCCTCATTTTCTTTCTGTTTATGATCCACTTCATCTTTGATTAAAGGTACATAAATGTTACCTTCAAAGGCTACCAGTCCGAAAGAACATCTTTACTTATATCATCCTTTCAATTTTTTTTTATTTTAAAATCCAACACACCTTAAGTAGTAACAGACTCTGGAAGAAAATTTTACATGTAATTAATAGCGAACCACCAAGAAAACATAAACAAACAAATCACAAGACAAAAACATGATGCGTTTTGACCTCTGCAGGCAAGATACAAAACACTCAGGACAACAAAAATGAACGAGCAATCACTTACCTTCGTTCACTTCAGATCAAGATGGACACTGAATCTGAGTCACTGTTTCTGAGATGCAACGTCCATCTTGATCTGAAGTGAACGAAGGTTAAGTGATTGCTCGTTCATTTTCATTGTCCTGAAATTTTTGTATCTTGCCTGAAGAAGACCTAAGAGGTCAAAATGCATCGTGCTTTGTCTTGTGATTCGTCTGTCTATGTTTTCTTGGCGGTTCGCTTTTATTACATTTAAAATTTGTTTAGATTTCCGCCTGCAGTCGTCTCACTTTGCAACTAGATCTGGAAGAAAAGGCTACTGGAAATGTCAAATCATTTTAGCCCAGCTGACCACAAAGAGCCTTTTCAAACTAATTTGATACCTGAAGAAGCATTGCATAATTCTGGTTGGTCAAAATGCTGAGTGTAAAAAGCAAAATACTATGTTGTTTTTTTTCTGACTAAACAAAGGGCAAATTGTGGGGGGGGGGGGGGAAAACCAGAATCCATGTTCCTTACTGCTCAAAATATAGATTCATAAAGCACAATAAAATGTACCTTTCCAAAAGATCAAAAGATTGAGTGCAAAAACGAAATAAAATGCCTGTTTCTGATTTACTGAAAGATAGATTTTGAATTAAAACAAAGACCATGTTTCTGATGGGTCAAAAGATGTACTAAAGAAAATACATCAAAATGCTATTGATGGAGATTGCGAAAACAAAATAAAATGCATGTTTCTGACTCGTCAAACGATAGACCAAGAAAAAATAACGAAATGCATATTTCTGACTCTTGAACTGGTTGACTAAAGATAAATGATTGAAAAGATTGCATATTTCTGACTGGTCAAATATGGCATGCTTGAGAATAAAATGTTTACTTCTGATCGGTCAAATCATAGATGTTTGAAATTTAAGTATACCTCAGATTAGATAAATCACTGATCCTCTGCAATAATGCTGTTTTAGTTAAATGATGGGTTCTTGAAATGAAAATGCATACTTCTATGTTATTAAATAACAGATGCTTTAAACTAAAATGCATATTTCTTTTTTTTTTAAATGAGAGATGTTTGAAAATAAAACACACATTTCTGGTTTCAAATGAAAGATGTTTTTCTGGTTTCAACATTAGAGAAGTTTGAAAATAAATGCACATTTCTAGTTTCAAAATGAGAGTTTGAAAATAAAAGGCACATTTCTGGTTGCTGAAATATCAGACGCTTGAAAGTAAAATGCATACGTTCAGTTAGTCTAATGATGGATGCTTGAAAACAAAATGAAATACTTCTGATAGGCCAAATGAAAAATGCTTTGAAGTAAAAATGCACACTTTTGATTTGGTCGAACAACAGACGCTGAAGTAACGATAAAAATGCATTCTTATGATTGAGCGAATCATTGTTGCCTGAATAAAATTTAACACACACTTATGTACACCTGATGATAGATGCTTGGAAATAAAGTGCACACTTCTGATGGGTCAAAATCATAGATATTTGAAAATAAAACGAGTAATCCTGATTCAGTGACAGATTAAATGACAATCGCTTGACAATTACATGAACGACTGACTACATGTGATCAACCGATATGACAATTAAATGAAAAAAACAAAACAGAAAACAATCAAAACTACATGGCAGATCACATTAATGATACATAAACGCACATATGAACGAATGTAATGACGTCTTTCTTTCCTAACACTTTATTCTCTCTGTATAATCATGATTAACATTTACACACGGGAGTTTCATAATGAAATGAAATAAAATGAATTTTTTAAAAAAAGGTATTTGGTGTGTGTATACAGTACACCAGTGTGTGTGTGTGTGTGTGTGTGTGTGTGTGTGTGTGTGTGTGTGTGTGTGTGTGTGTGTGTGTGTGTGGTGTGTGTGTGTGTGTGTGTGTGTGTGTGTGTGTGTGATGTGTGTGATGTGTGTGTGTGTGTGTGTGTGTGTGTGTGTGTGTGTGTGTGTGTGTGTGTGTGTATGTGTGTGTGTGTGTTGTGTGATGTGTGTGGTGTGTGTTGTGTGTGTGTTGTGTGTGTGTGTGTGTGTGTGTGTGGTGTGTGTGTGTGTGATGTGTTGTGTGTAGTGATGTTGTGTGGTGTGAGTGTGTGTAGTGTGTGTGTGTGGTGTGTGTGTGTGTGTGTGTGTGTGTGTGTGTGTTGTGTGGCTTGGATGTGTGTGTTCTGTGATGTGTGCACGCAAACGTGGACGAGTGAACCTGTGAGCCCAAGCGCCATGTTTACATCGACTTATGTGGGCACCTATGAATGCATATAATGAAGACTCAAAGTTCATGAACGCAAAATCAAACTCACATACACATGATGCACATGTGTAAAACCATGCATCCGAGTGTGTGCGCGAGCATGCAATTACGCATGCTAGAAAAATCCCAACACACACACACAATTGTTTTCTTTCAAATCTCTAACAGTTACTCCTCTTGTTAAATGGGCCTTTAGGTTTCCATGCGAAAAAATACACATTTATATGTAAAATACATGTGTATATTTATATACAAACACTCAATTAAGGTTTTCTGGCTTCTCCTAATAACAAAGTGCTATTTCATTTTAAAATTGTGAATATCATCAAACATCTCCTATAAAAACTGTGGAAGAAAACTCCAAGATGAATCTTTAAAATTTTACTTGATACAAACAACAAAAAAACGTGCTCTTTTGGCACTGCTCATGATATTCAATGAAAATTTCATACATTCCTAAAATAACACGCACGCACACATACATAATTCACTGAATCTTTCTCAATATGCAAAAGAAATAAATACCATGGGATTTTTTGTTGTCGTTGTGTTTTTTTTTGTGTGCTTCATTTTCACTAATCAAAGTGACTTTTCTTGAAAAGTACACAACCACCACTATGGCTGCCTACCAAAAGACCAACTGAAGGGATTAAGCTGAAGTGTTAACACTGATCTTTATCCATGCTGATTGATGAAGAATCTATACTTTTGCTCGATTTTCCTTTTTTTAAAGTCAGTCTGTTTTCACTTCTTCATGTTCCTTACGTGTTTAAAAAAACTGTTTGCTAATAATGCTGGAATCAATGTTCATTGCGGCTTCATCTCGCACAACACCTGTTCATTTTATGGTTGATTGCATCTCGAATTTCTGACCCAGCACTGAATCTCTATGCCAGAGGAATGAGCAATGTCACCGTGCGCAAATGCTCCAACCATCACCCCCCCCCCCCCTCCTTGCCCTTTGACATGTAAATACGCATCCCATCTGCACTTCAGCATCCATACACTCATGTGCTGCAATTCAAAACTGCACAAAACACGTTCCGGGCTGATTTAAGCCTCTCTGCATCTCCCAGGGTCATACATCAGACAGAACAACAGGGTGGGAAAAAAACGCAGAGTGAAAGCTTGCCTTCATCAATACTATACAATTCCTACATGTCTTGTGGCCAGTATAGACGTCATGAAGAGATCAGTAGTACTTGCTCTTCACATCTTGCAGCCTGCATGTTTTGAATCACACCTCCCATCTTTGCTATCCTTCAACACCATTTTCTCTCTCAGCACTCCGACAGGCAGTCTATGCACATGCGTAATGGTCGATTCAGTACTATTCAGGTTGTTCCCGGTGTTTGGATGGTCTAGGCCACTAGTCAACGCCAGTCTATTTCAGGGGCGGGACTGAGAAATGTTTATTATACTGAAAAACTTGCAGCCGGGCAAATTTCATATTTCTCATACTTGCACAGGGGAAAAAAAAATTGCCAAAACACCAATATGGAAATCCGTATAATACGGAACCACTCCCACCCATGTTATTTACATTTGCCTGAATTTTTTACCCGGGCAGGACACAGAAAGTGGACTCACAGGACAGACTGTCCTTTTCCTTTGTGTCAATGGACTGTCCTTTTCCTTTGTGTCAATCGACTGTCCTTTTCCTTTGTGTCTAGGGACTGTCCTTTTCCTCTGTGTCTAGGGACTGTCCTTTTCCTTGTGTCTAGGGACTGTCCTTTTCCTTTGTGTCTAAGGGACTGTCCTTTTCCTTTGTGTCATGGACTGTCCTTTTCCTTTGTGTCTAGGGACTGTCCTTTTCCTTTGTGTCTAGGGACTGTCCTTTTCCTCTGTGTCTAGGGACTGTCCTTTTCCTTTGTGTCAGGGACTGTCCTTTCCTTTGTGTCTATGGACTGTCCTTTTCCTTTGTGTCTAGGGACTGTCCTTTTCCTTTGTGTCAATGACTGTCCTTTTCCTTTGTGTCTAGGGACTGTCCTTTTCCTTTGTGTCAAGGGACTGTCCTTTTCCTTCGTGTCTAGCGACACATACAGATACTCTGTGACTTACAGGGAGCCCTGCATGTTAACAGTCCCAGCTTACGAAACAAGTCCTGGGTCAAAATTTCTGCAGACTTTCACCGACAGTCCCAACACCAGATCACTTGACAGGATTAAACCAAGTCTCGATTGCAGCATGCAAGTTTATACTGGTCGAAGAACTTACGACAGAGGCAATACACCAATTTGGTAGAAAGGATATCTTAATTAATAAAAAAAATTTTACAAATTTCTTCGGGAACAGACAGCAATATAAATCAAAATCTGTGTGGTTTCAGGTTTACATACTGCATTGAAATTAGTCGGCAAGCTAGCTATCATCGTTTTAGTGTACCGTACATATAACTGGTATACACCACTTCTACACTGGGATCCAACACTGTATGAGAGAGCCCAACCTGATGACACATGTTGCCTCCTTACAGTGAGTAGGACAGAAAGCAGACTTCCCAAGCTCAGCTCAAGACAAGATACGGAGAAAACCAGCTGCGCCGACAGGAAAACGCTGGAATACAACCTCACCTCACACAAGACTACTCGGGGGCAGAGACTAGCTGTACTTCCAGGAAAAATCCGACGCATGGAAGTTCATCCCACAGGAGAACACACCGAGCTTTCCTGGACGGTGAAAAGAGCGACGTCATCTAACGTCAAACCACAATCCAGCCCCTGCGGCTACAAAACCCCGGAAAGCTGGATGAACCGTCAATGATACTCATTCTCTGTTCGAGGCAAACAAACAAAAATGTTCACGACAGAAAGTACCTTAGCATCGTATCACACTGGATTCATTATATTACAAAGCCTGCGTTCGCTGGCAAAACTGTCATCTGCATTTAACACATATGCGCATGTAAAGTACTAAACACCGACATATTCTCAGGCTCACTTCTACTCACTTTTTATGATGAAACTTGTCGCTGGCTACACTGATGGAAAGATACACAGATGGTAAATCTTGACACATTCAATAGCATGCAAGATGTTCAATAAAAAAGCATATCATGTATTTCAGCATACATGCTATGCATTTTCATTGCCAAAAAAGGGACCTGGAACATACTTCTGTAGTTTCATAGTGTCATTCTGCATCTTTATAATTCCAAGGCATTCTTTGGAGCATTACCACAAAGGTTTTCTTCATCCTCACTTCTTCTTCAGTACAATAGCAATACTTTAACAAGTTTAAAAACCAACAGTAGTACTGCAAAACCTGCGATTTTCTTTGTTCCTGAGATTTTTTGCATATGCGACTATTTCAAATCCATCAGTAAGGCAGCCATATTCCATCTGCAGGCATGTGCCTGTTTGTAACACAGCCAACTGTAAAGGTCAACTCTGTTTTTACATGTATTAAAACTTTTTTTGTTCATTGAACAAGACCCTTTAATAATCTTTTTCCTTCTCTTCTGTCAGTGGATTCTTAGCCTTTAATAAACCTTTCTCTTGTTTTGCTTCCTTTAGTTCATCTCCTACAGCCATGCTAGATCTCAAATTTAAAAAAACAAAACAAAAAAAAACAACTACACTTAGTACTGGTGTTTTATATGTCACCATAATCAATCTGAAAAACACAGCTTTCACTTCTGCATTCTATTCAAACAAATTCAAAAGACTGGGAAATAAAAGTATGATGAATTCATTATCCAGTTTTTATTAAGCAGGAACAAAATGAAATGTTTCGAAAAGATATCTACTTTATTCTAACAAATTCAAAACCTTAGCAAATGTACAGCATGCTCTTTGCTGGAGATGCTGACATACACAATTTGGTGATGACTGGATCGATGACAAAGTGGAAATGTTTCAGTGCCACTAATTTTACCCCTTTCCACTCAAATAAAAAATGGAGAGAAAAAAAATTGCACAAAGCCAGGCAGCGACTACACACACACACACACCAACACAGCTAGTGAAGCAGAAAATCCAAAGCAGAAAACCACCCAACAATGCCACAAAAAGAACAACAGGGGGAAAAGGGGTAGCAGGTGCAACCACACAAGCATCCAGAGAAAAAAAAAAAAAATAAAAAAACAAGCCACAACAATTAGCCAACACACAAAATGTCATGATGCATTCCTGACTGTCAGCCTTCCTCACCCCCAACCCACACCCCTTCCATTTTTTTACCAACAGAAAACTGAACTGTCAAACTGCTCAATACAACGGTAATCCCCTGACCTCAAAAACAAAAGCATCAAAAAGATAAACAAAGTCAAGACAAAATTTAAAGTTCAACCAAAGAAAAAAATAAAAATAAAAGCTAGCAAAGATCAAAAGGCACAAATGGAAAGGTGCAATTATTCATGTTATCTATACCGCATCAAAAATGTCCTTTCATTTACAAGGAGAGTCTTATCAATTTTCATATATGAATCAAAAACCAAGGAGGAAAAAAAAAAGAAGAAAGAAATGAAATAAAAGAAAGAAATCCCTTCACCTGCAACCTCCTGACTGACGTTCAATGGAAGCGAAACTCACGAATAAACTGCCGCAGGTCAACTGCTTTTAAACCTGCATTATCTACAACTGCCCTGCAGTGTTTTGAAAAAGACCCAGCACAAAACACGCTCTACCTTGAACATACAGTGTTTAGCTTGAAGTGATCCTCCACTGCAGCACAGAAGGACAGAGGGAGAGTAGAATGGTACCCCAAACAAGAACAGAAGAACTAAGACAAGAAACGGACTTACCGTAGTAATCCCAGGGACCTCGAGCTTAGAAGGCATGAACAAACGGGAGTTGTTTTTTAATTACTAAACCAAAGGGTTGTGACCTTTTTTTTCTTAACTAAACATAAACATACATTTATAGGCATGCTAAAAATGTCTCAACACAAATGTGCTTGACCAAAGACACATATAATCTGAGCAGTGCAACAATACAATACCATCTTCCCCACTCCTCCCTCCCTCCCTTAATCACATCTAAAATGTGGACTTAAAAAGCAACACATCTGGGAAGAGTTTTGATTTCTGACATCTGCGACTGTGACTGTCGCCATAACTGACATACTTCTAAAGTGATTACATACTAGGACATACACAGCATTTTGCACACTCAGGCCGGAGCACATGACACTGGCTGCAGGATTATTTCTCATTAGACAGTCTCCTTTTTTAAAGAGTCTACAAGCTTCATTGCACTTCTTGTTAGAATTTTCACAGAAAGCTGAAGCACTTCATCAAAAAAAAAAAAAAAAAAAAAAAAAAAAAAAAATCATCTGCATTTCGTTTCCGGCATGGTTAAAATGGATGACTAACGCAGAACCTTTATAAAACTCTCCACAGAAAATCCATCTTCCTGATTTCACCTTGTAATGTTAACTCCCATGTCATGGTAGGCAGGTCTCTCGCTCAAGTGCAAGAACAAGATTCTGTTTTTGCACTTGCTCTGCTGCTTGCATCGCCATTTGTTGTCAAAGCATTTCACAAAGAAAGCAGTATGCAGACTGGTTGGTCACGGCTCATCGGATGAAATACCCAGCTCACTGCTCACGTTTGTAGTTCACTCAATTTTGTTTATCCAATGCATATGTTTGTGTTTTGACTTTGATCATTTGAAAAGAAAAGATGTTATTTCCGCAGGACGGTACAGACAAACAGATTACAGGACAAGCCACGATGTATTTCGACCTCTTGGGTCTTCTTCAGGCAAAAACAAACAACATTTAGGACAACGAAAACAAAGAACGAGCAACCACTTATGATAATTTTTGATAATTTGGTGAAGAGTACTACACAACCAACCAGTATAACCACACTTGTCTGACCCTGTAATGTATGGAATGAATATTCCAAAGAGCTTGAAGCCCCTCATGCAGTTCAACGAAAGTTGCTAGGGATGATGAAAACCCCACCTTCTCTTTCTTTCTTCTTCCCTGCGAAGCACACACCCTTTCACCTTTGACTGGCCTGCCTGGCCTGCAAAGTTGAAGATGTTCAACAGCCCCCAAACTGGCGAGAACCAAGTCTTGAGCTCACTTATCTGGGTGGTTACATTTGCCGAGCATAAAAAAAAAGAAAAAAAAAAAGAGGGCACTTCTGTGACAGACTCACCAAGTGCGACACAGGCTTTAGAAGCCAGTCACCCATGTCAATATAAACAATTGAAAAAAAAAGAAAAAAACAAGAAACTGGCTTTCACATTACTAAGAAAGCATTACACACCACACATACTACATGTTTTTGTTTGGCAGTATGCAGTGGAATTTGTACTTAACGTAAAATGAGTTACGATAAACACAAACACATAATATATGGCGGAACGGGCGCAGGATGGACTTTGTTCGGCATTGATGATCACGGAGTGAACAAAATATCAAGTTTCTCTTGTGTGATCATCCTGATCAAGATGTTGGTATTAAGGCTGAAAGCTTTCCATTTTTTTTCTCAATGTGAACGTTCACGAGCGAGTAGATTAGTGACACCACTTTAAAAACAGATAATTCTGATCCTGTGTGAATAACCAGTTCCCTGCCACATGACCAGTCAAAATGTCCCGATTTATTTGTGACCATAGAAGCTGCATGATGGGCTTACCTGTCATGAAATTTCCTTTTTTTTTTTTCTTCTTCACAGCAAAACAGAAATCACAAGCAGACTGTCCAGTCCAGGGAGGGAGTATTACTACGCCATGAATAAACATCATTTGAAAGGAATTCAATACTGATTTGAATCTTACGCTGTTCTCTACACTGAACAGTGAGCCAACGAAGTCCAACCAAATGGCAGAAAGTTGGTGAGCAAGCTGACCCTACCTCAAGTGAAAATGAAGCAAAAGATTCATACTCAGCAGTTAAATGCTAGATGGTCTAAACTCTTATCAAACGCAACTCAATATATGGATAACAGTGCCTCAGCTTTCTGCATGTGTGGTGTTGACATCGAAGATTAGAACACAACAAAAAGCAGATCAGAAACAAACAAAACAAATTACTATCTATGAATTGCATAGCTTCTGAAATATGCTTAATGGAAGGGTCTTTCATTAAGTAATCTTTGGGGGGAAAAAAAAATCAAACTGCAGATTTTTTACAAATTTTTTTTTTTCACAGAAAGTCCTCGGCAGGGAAGTAATCTTTCCCCAGCAGTCAAATGGTCAAACATTGTGACTGCCTGACCTGACACTCGCATGAACCCATCGCTTATCAATCAAAACCTCCTGTGGTATCTGACTTTTAAGGGACTTTTTTTTCCCCCTATGCCATTAACCATGAAGGGCATTACAATAACACCACCTGCCAAGTAAAATAGTGTAGATTTCAAATAATCACAGTTTCAAACATTTGCATACACAGTCTGCACTTTGAGCACAAGAGCATCTATAGAGTAAAAACAAACAGAACAACAAACACAGGAGTGAATGAGGATGTATGTAAGTACAAGAAATGAGTCTATCTGTGAACGCCACACATTTCACTACAATCTGATACAAACAAAATTAATCTCCACAAAGACAATGGACAGGTTTCCTGGAACAATCTCCAGCCTCAAGCAAGTATCTTTTAAAATATTGATCATCTATTAAGAAAAAACAAACAAAAAAAGCAAACAACAAATATTTTTTTCCTTGTTTGCAATAAAGCTTATCAACAGCGAAACAATATGAAAGATGACAGGGAAAACTATACACCTTTACAGTAACAAGGAACGAGGTGGTATTCTCATAACTAATAAAATCCTCAAACCATGTTTACAGATCAGTACATCAGTGTTTCTCAGAATACTATTCAGTATCATGAACAAATTATGAAAATATCTGTAGCAATCCTAGAGTTTTAATATCACTTAATAATCCTCTCATTTCCAAGAGTGGTATTTCAGACCCTGTACAAATCACAGAATCATCATTTTCTGTCATCCTGGGGTTTAAGGACCCGACCCTCCCCCCTCTTAAAATCCAGTAAATAATATCCCTTTCAAAGACAGCTTCTGTCCCTCACTCTCCTCTCTTCTTTTTTGGAAGGAAAATGGAAGGCAAGTGTAAGGTATGGGTCTTCCAGCTTCTCAAAGACTGTTTCCACTGCTTGGTCCATTCACTTTACCTGAGGTCCTATACACATATACACATGAATGGAAGCAGAGAAAATTCAATAGCAGGTTCATTTCTTCAGATGGTAAGGATCAAAGACTACATTTTCCATGAAGAAAACTGCCTTCAAATAATCCATCTTGTTCTGCAGCTGATAAATCGCCATGATCCAAACTTTCTAATCAACGGTGCTGTTAGTAAACGCAAAGCATGAAATTCTTATGCCACGAAGATGCCGTTAATTTGCTCAAACATCTTGATTCCCATCCAATTGTGAGTGTGCAACATTTCAACTTGATCTAACGTAAAGTCGAACGTCTTTCTGTTCAACTGTCAATAATATGGGGAGTTGGTAATCATACTCTGTTTGCGCTACATGTACATTTATCATATACCTACAATGTCTAAGTGGAGCAGGCAGTTACCAACATACTAGCTCGCTTTGGCCAAATTTTGAGGCTAAAACACTACTAAGTGGACACTTGAACAGGTCTACGTTCCTGGATCAACCGGTTACTTTCCCACCTTTCAGCCCTGAATCAAATCTACCCCTTTCACTATACGGCTACACAAATCAATCCATACAGACCACAGCAAACAGTGGGGAAAAAATGGTCAGAAATATAAGCTGGACAGGACGAGTACATCTAGTCACATAGGAGGTACATAACAGTAACTCAGTGTTGGCGTCAAGTGCTGCAGCATGTAAAACTGTCGCAGAATTCAGCGCACAAGGCAGTGGCCAATTTCCTGTCATGGTGCGTATGGGATGGTCCAGCAGAAATGGCAGTGTCAGCAGGGACAAAGGAAATCCCCTCGGCAGCACCTACTGTGGCAATTCAGGCGTCCCAAAGGGGAGGATTTATCAAGGGATTTTCGGAACATCAGAAGGCTGACTCCAGTACGGGAATCGGAACCACCGAGCGCTGAACAACATCACTGTACTGACTGCACGACCTCATATACTCCCAGCTTCCGCAGCTGATGTCCTGCTGCCCTTAAATGTACAGTAATAATAATAATAATAATAAAAATAATAATAATAATGAATACTTATATAGCGCATATTCTCGGCTGGAGACCAAGCTCTAAGCGCTTTACAATCCACACTCGGTTACACAACGGGCTGCCTACCTGGGTAGTGCCGACTGAAGAGCTGTCCAGCTGGCGCCTCGTTCAGTCATTTCCCATGTCATCCAGTCAATATCGTTCACTCAATTTCCTTACTTCCTTCATTCTTTCAATTTCTCACGCAGGGTGCATGCTATGTGTCATCCATACCAACGGCCAAACTGGCCTTCTCTTCCAGAAGTTGGTGATGGGATTTTACGTGTGTGCAAGATATTATACGTGCGTTCACACACGGAACCTTGGTTTATAGTCTCATTCGAAGGACTGTATGGGAAATGGAGTCAGAACCAATGTTAACTCCCAGGAAAAATCCCCCTGTACGGCGGAGATTCGAACCCGCAACCCCAGGATCATCAAGATTATGAGTCCGGCGCTCTACCAACCGAGCTATTCCGGCTCCCTAATGCAGCCCACAAATGCTCTAGGTAATCCATTCAGCAATGGTACCCTCCTTTCACGCTCATCTCCGAAACAAAGGTACGACGAGAACAAACCTGAATGACTTTCTTTGTTGCGTTTGGCCACAGAATGAAGGAGACAGATCAGAGATGTGACTCTGCACCGACGACTGGGAAAAGTGCTCACCAGTTAAAAAAGCAAGTGAGCCTCCTCTGTGAGCATCTAAGTATTGTGTCAGCCATGAAACCTGGCCACTTTTGGCTAGCATGCTGGTCACCCTTGCACCACTTTGACAAGGCAAAACATACAAAGCTTAACATATTTTCATTCTCGTAAACAGTCTCCACAGTTTTTTCTTCTTTTCTATGCAATGTTAAATTTCCTATGATGTTTGTTCTCTCTGTTAAGAACACAAGCGGCTTAACTTATTTCACCTCTAAATTCATAATCAAATAAGCATACAGGACATCAGAAGAATCGGAAGCCATGTTCACAGAGTCAAAATACTTCGTAAATATAAACCACACATGAAATTACCAACGAAATTTGCTGTACCTTTATGCCAAGTGCCCAGTGTAAACAAGAAAAATATCCAGTCCAAAACATTTAGTCTCTCTCTAAAGCTTACAATAGATATATCAAAAGTCCAAAAATGAATGTGTATCCCTATGCCAGTACTTGCTTGTGCACACATTCATGGTAGAAAGCACATAAATACTCATGCCCACCTAAACACATACGAAGACAGGGTAAAGCCTACAACAACTACAAATCCACTTCAGGGATTTGCACAAGTTAATTTCAAAAAAGAAAAAGAAAAAAAAAACGGAGTGCAGGACAGGAGAGGGGGGGGGGGGGGGGGGGGATGAAAAGTACAAACAGTTAAGAACAAGTGTTAAAAGATCACATGAAAATGACACAGTGGCAACAACAAAAATTCCACACACACAGAGAAAGAAATACACTGCACAGTAAACACGTCATTGCATTCACAACCAATGTACATTCAAAAGGGGTAAAAAAAGAAAACCAGCATGCATGTGGCAGATGCCCACACAGCTACACACACACACACACACACACACCACAATGCCCAGATACACATATACACACAGACACATATCCCATTGATAACACATGCAATATTTCATTACAACACACACACACAAACACACACACACACACACACACACACACACACACACACACACACACTCGAAATATGCATCCTCACACTATGACATATAACAAACACTCTGAACTACACAGCACAATCTCCCAATCTTTCACTCACACACACACACACTTACACATAGATAAAAATACCCAGGCACCCACACTATCTGACATGATCTAAGTAAACGCTCAGAATGCTAAAGAGCACAGAACAGAGCCAACAGAGTTTCTATCAACTGCTCAATCAAATGAACCGCTCTCTTCTACTTTCTGAGTGCAGCACTTTTTTCCTTTCTTTTTCATTCTCTGGGAAAAGTAAAGTGATACTGGTGTGCAAATTTGATTCTGATCTAGTGTCAGATTTTTCAAATCCCTTCTGCTTTTTTACCTACACTTCTATATATATATATATACACTTATATATATGTGTGCGTACATGGAGATGCCTGCATGAGTGAATGTGTGTGAGTGTGTATATATGTGTGTAAGTGCAGGAAGGATAGGAGAGGTGGGAATGTATGCCTTCTACATTTATATGCAGCTTTATGGATTTTGTGACCGCAAATGCCAATGTGTCAAGAGAAGAAATCATTTGAATAATGCAAACATGACGACTGACAACTTAAAGGGGAGAGAGAGAGAGAGAGAGAGAGAGAGAGAGAGAGAGGGAGAAAGTGTGTGTGTGTGTAAAGGTAGGAAGCTCTGTGTATGTGTGTGTGTGTGTGTGTGGAGGGAGGGTGTGGGTGGTATCAGGGATAAGGAAGAGGGCAGGCAGGGGAAGAACAGAAATTAGCATTCTACGAGCAAGAATAAAATTTCTCAGCCCTGCTTAAATGTACGGAAATTATCATGTGTTTGTGTTTCCATTTGTATCAGAACTGTTAAAAAAAAAAAAAAAACTACAATCATTCTCTGGAATATAACGCGCGGCCATAAATCCAGCAATTAATGTATTTCATTTAACAATTATTCCATGAAAAATGACGATACCAATACCATGTGCATACAAAGGAGAACACTTCTCAGCGCCACAACTTAGATAAGTAAAAAATATATTAATCAAACACATACGTACACACAACATGGCTGCAAACATCACACAGATAAAGCAAGCAAGATTTCTAATATGTGCAAACACACAAAAAATGATTCTTTTTTTCTTTCCATATGTGTAAATCTTGGGTTACTTACTGCCATGGCCTTTCCCATATCTCCCACCTAACATCAACAACGCAACGGGCCACACATTAACACGCATGAACGCATCAGTCAACTCCCAAACTCCACAGTCACTATCTGTGAAAAAATTTGCATGCAAATGTACGCTGCTATACAAACAAAATTCAATCGGCTAGTGCTTTCTTACATTAAATACATGTGAAGAGTTCGTTCTCAGATTCAGATGTAAAAGAAACAATCTAGTCTGAAGAAACAAGCTTTGAATTCCACTTTTAACAAACAGTCAACAAAACGTATTTCCATTAAAGTGTGAATATACTATTTTCATAACCACAGTTGTTTTATGTCTTACTATTCTTTGATTTTTAATTTCACTCTATGCTCTCTCAACATTATTCCTGACTGTGGCTAGTATGGTCAGCAGAACTATAAACAACACGACATGTTGAATCTCTAAGGCAACCAGGTACATTCTGTCAGTGGGAACATTCACAATTCATTCACAATCTTGTCCTTTCAAGCACATGTCTTTTCTGCCCGACTTTCATCGATTTTAGTTGTTACTGTTGTTGTAGCTGTTTTTCCTCCATTCCTTTTCATGCTCAACTGCTGATGAATACATGCACAGTCTTACAAAAAAAAAAAAAAATGCACTGTCTTAAAGAGAACTTTAACACCTTGAGAAAAAGTACTGTATCACGTAAATTCATTAAATACGAAGCACTCCATGTTCTAGTGTATAAATACAACTGTGAATTCAAAATCTGTAATACACTAGATTATTCCTATTAGATTCAAATTTCATGGGGACTCAGGAATTTTGTTTTAACAACAGTACAATGACCGTTAAACAGTCACAATCAACGAACATCTTCACCCAGCTTTTTGTCTAACAAATCACGTGTCATTCTACTCAAATCCTGGTAAAAATAAATACATATAGTTATCCGTTTTCCAACACGACTCTATAAATCTTATCAGAATAATAACCTGTCACAAATTAATGCATTTTTTTTCCATCAACTACATCATCTGTCGAATCTACAAGGTTAACGAAAGATCAACAAAACAAAATCTAAATGTTCCCACAAAAAGAAAAGAAATTTTTTTTAGTACAATCACACAAGTCAGACCACTGGCAGACAGACTGGAAGCACAACAAGTAATGCAAAGTATTAGTACTATTTCAATCACACTATCACCATGGGAACAATCAAGTAAAATTTCTTTTCCTTTCAAAGTTGAGAAACTTCTTCAGCTCATTTGTATGATGATCAGTGGTGAAATCATAACATTAACATCTACCACAATGATTATCAATTTATGTCACATTTACTCTAGTTCAAACTTTATGTTGTCTCTCTCTCTCTCTTGTTTTAAAGATTATTTCTATTCATTCTAAATTTCAGACTGAACCACTTAGTTCAAAGACATACTAGTTCGTTCATAATGACAAAGAGGCATATATTCACAAATCTGGGTAAATGAGCAATTGAGAATTTTGGAGAATTGGGTACCCTTTTCCTTTTAAAATACCTGGTTTCACACTTTCTACCAATTAAGTAACGGAAAGCCATGCGAAACATCCAACGATGAAAGTAAACAGAAAAGCAAAAGTAAGACCATTATCATTCATTTAGCTAAAAAAATCAATAAATGAACAGACCTACCCAGTAACACTGCCTACGTCTCAGCCTCTCCCTGTCGCCACCCACGCATACATCCTCACTCACTTTTCTTCATCCTGTTTCCAAAAATTCGTTTCTACTTTTGATTCAGAAAATCTCTGTTCAGTTCATATTCAGAGAAACCTATCAGCTCACGTTGATTCACTGTCCCATGTCATTCCCTTCTTGCACTATTAATACACTTTTAGAGAATAATGAAGAGAAAATTTTATGAAAAGTTTTGCAAACCTTGTTACAACTTAAAATATATTTTTTAAAAACATGTGACGTCAATCTGACTATTGTAGAAATTTGATTTCGGCTGTTAATTTGCATCTTACACTGCTGACAAAATCTCAGTTATGTTCACATCGTTCTCCAACCAGGACAAAACCGAAGCTGCTTTGTTTTCTTCAAAGTGATAACAGTGTTCAAAACTCGCTTGAATATTTCAAGTCCAAAATAGAGACTTAACAAGTTGCATAGCAACAGAGATCAAATACTCTGTCACAGCTCTTGTCTTAGATCTAACAAGATACGGCCTGTGACAGCAAGTGGGTAAAACACAGCACAGCACATACACTTTCTAGTAAATAAATGAAACCCATACACAAGCACACTGTGTTATATCAACTTCCAATGAAATCAATCCACACACAAGCACACACTCTAAAAAAATAAAGAGATTCCACCACAACCTAGGCTCCTCTATATGATGCCCGGTGACACGAGAACTGCAGCAAATGCACAAAACTGGACCAGAAGACAGTCATGCTTACCATCCTTGTCAACAGGCTCAGCAGCGATGGTCTGCGTTTCTTTACTGTAGGAGACGTTCTCTCGAGGAGCTATGCTGGTCTCACTGACTTTGGCTACACTCAAGCGCACTTTTCTGGGTCTGGGTCAGAAACAGTAAAACACCACTTTCTTCTATGACATTTGCTTTACAGTATAAGTTTATCAAACAAAAACATCTGGTAAAAACAAATTCTGTATACATATCATTTACTGCTGCTTGCATTCTGTTCCTTATATGCTGTAGCACACACACACCCACATCCAACAGTATGTGTGTTTTTTGTTTTTTTTAAAGTACATGTATACACACCGCACACAACTGCATGTGCACACACATGCTCACGAAGTGGCAATGATAAAAGGTATCTCACGTGGTGTGACTGACGCTGGCAGGGACTTCAGTTTCTTGGCGCTGTGGGGCAGCTTTGGCTGGTGACCCTGAGACGGTCTCTGTTCAACACACACGATTCCAATACAAAATGAATAGGAACTTCAGTTCCTCTGGATTGAACACATGTTGACAAACGCATGCTAATACAAGTCACCTAACAGTAAAGACAAAACAATACTAAAAGCCATTGAAAAAAAAAGGTAAAATGTATCAAAAATATTCCATTCTTACTGGGTTTTTTTTTTTATGGTTTGCATTGCATTTTGATCATAAATGTTTAGTAACAGGAAAAAAAAGAAGAGATTTTTGACCTACACCACCACATACATCGAGCTTTAAGTGAAACTTTTAAAAGTGCAGAGGGCTATTGCCACAGGAGTTTAACTGATCCCTCAAGACTTTTTTCTGGTCTGAATTAGTTCCAGTTTTCTTCGTGCTGTGTGCCTGACCTTGGGCAGGGTGCCAGTGGAAACAGTTGAAAGAGCTGTGATCATCCGTTGGCTTGTAACCAACACTTGACCAAGGCCAAATTGTGTGAGATGGGGGGTACTAACCTCTAACAGGATTGACTTGTTCAACAGTCTGGTATTACTGGTCATGTATGACTGAAGTAAACATGAACAGCTATCTGATTGGATTTTCTTCTTTTTTTTTTTGATTGGAGTATTTTTTACCATTCCCACCTTTCATTTGTTGAGCAATTTTGTGATAAAAATGCTCTGTAAGCACTGATTCTTAGTGCCACTAAGACAACAAACACGGTCATGGCAGTCATACCGTTTAACCTAAGTTAACTTTTCGCCACCGCCTTTCACTCAATATTGCAGTATGGAAGCACAAAGTTTTTCTTCGTTAAATTTTCGGTTTTTTTTTGTTTTTTTTTTGGTCCCCACTTTCTGTCTCAGTCCTAATTTCTACTTCTTTTGTTTGCTTCAAATTCACAGCATCAATCACTAAACAAAGTCGATTGAGGTGCTTCAAATTCACAGCATCAATCACTAAACAAAGTCGACTGAGGAGCTTCAAATTCACAGCATCAATCACTAAACAAAGTCGATTGAGGAGCTTCAAATTCACAGCATCAATCACTAAACAAAGTCGATTGAGGAGCTTCAAATTCACAGCATCAATCACTAAACAAAGTCGATTGAGGAGCTTCAAATTCACAGCATCAATCACTAAACAAAGTCGATTGAGGAGCTTCAAATTCACAGCATCAATCACTAAACAAAGTCGATTGAGGAGCTTCAAATTCACAGCATCAATCACTAAACAAAGTCGATTGAGGAGCTTCAAATTCACAGCATCAATCACTAAACAAAGTCGATTGAGGAGCTTCAAATTCACAGCATCAATCACTAAACAAAGTCGATTGAGGTGATTATGCACACATGGATAAATTCACGTAAAATGCAACTGATTTCATCAGTTATAATATCCACTTCCTTTTCTTTTCAAATACCATTTTCATTAAAACATAAAATTAACAAATAATTACCTGGAGTAGGCGAGATCCCAAATTCCTTCAAGATTTCATCCGGTTCTGTGCCTGAAGCATCTCCTGCACCAGGCTTCACAATGCCTTTGGAATCATCACCCTACAGCACAAAGGACTTTGTTAGATTATGGTTTTTGTTTGTTTCTTACTTGTGT
>CM031620.1:40338286-40355362 GCA_018398815.1 Conus ventricosus
TCCTTTCTTTATGCAGGCCGATACTCCTGCAGACACGCCTGTATAAGGCATGGAGTCTGTGTGTATGCCATTTTACTGCCATTAAGCCTTCTGGGGAAAGTGCAAGCTACATGTAACGTGTCATCCACGGCCTTCTCTTCCAAAACTTGGTGATGGGATTTTACGTGTGTGCAAGATGCTATGCGTGTGTTCACACACGGAACCTTGGTTTATAGTCTCATTCGAAGGACTGTTTGGGGAATGGAGTCAGAGCCAATGTTAACTCAGAGGAAAAATCCCCCTGTACCAAAATTCGAACCCGCAACCCCAGGATCACGAGTCCGGCGCTCTACCAACTGAGCTATTCCGGCCCCCGTCCACAGCACTGCACGGATGGACTATAGAGCTGGGATGTATGGTTTGTCTGGTCATGCCAAGAGTTCGAATGCAGTGCTGCTTAACTGGCACCATAACAAATAACACATTTCCACACTGCAACCTTCTTATCCAGTCAGTTTGTAGGAAGATGCTGAGTTCACACTGGCAAATTACTGAGAATGACTAACAACACCTTTTGCAAGCCATTCTTCACAGTTCATTGTTCCCAGGCAACAATTCATGTACATGCCCTTTCACTTCATGCACAACTCATTGTTATATTGTTATTTCAGTTAAAGTAGCACTACTTCAAGTGTTTCAGATCAAGCAACTTAAATTTCCATCTTGACTGAAAGAATTATGGCCATCACAGATTGTTAACAACTGACTAACTGGGGGAAAAATCAGCTTATGTTCAAATGCCTGAACCAAAACAAGCAAGTGATAAAAATAAGGCAGCATAAATTTTTATGGGTCTTACAATCATTCACTGGATTAAAGGATGCGGATTTTCTCTGAGGTTCTAGACATGTAGGCCTACAGCCTTTCAAGGTTTGTCCAGGTGCTGTCTATGCAATGCATCAATTTGCTCAAAGGCCTTGCTGCAATGCATTTAATTTTACGTCACATTATTTAAATCATCTGTTCATGTACACTACGTGTGGTTGATCACTTCTGTTATATCATTTTTTGTCCCACTGAACTCGCAGGTATTGACCACACGCAGACGAGTTCAACGCTACAGCAGAATCTAAATGATTATGATAAATTATGTCAACAAAAAGGTATCACAGCACGCACATCACACAAAACACGTCATTACCTCTTTTACTTTCTTGGAAAGCTCTTTCTCTTTCCTCTCTCTTCGCATTTGCTCTAAACGAGCTTTCTTTCGTTCAAGTTCAGCTTTTCTGTCCGCCATGGTGACAAATATTTCCACAGCCTACAAGCTATTCAGGTTACGTGCACACTGACTCATTGCAACCTGCTTCCGCAGCTTTTGATGCGGAAGCACCTTACATATACACACAGCACCGACGCAACCACGCTTGTGTGCATAATACACAGTGAAGATCGACTAAAAAGCATGCACATGTTTACGTTCTTCGGCTTTCAGCTTGACACATCGTATGCGTATAGGTGTCGATTTTAAACATCTGGGCCAAGATCTAAAAAGGTCTTGCATATCACAACTACTTGAAGTTATGGAAGATTTAGTTAACATGCTAGAGAACAAGTACTCTGTTGATATAATTTACCTTGATTTCCGTAAAGCTTTTGATACGGTTCCGCATGAGAGATTATTGAAAAAAATGGAAGCATACGGTATAGTAGGTAAGTTGCTAAACTGGATTAGAGATTTTTTGTCAAATAGAAAACAAAGAGTAAGAGTGGGTAACTGTATGTCGACAGAGAAAGATGTTATGAGTGGTATTCCCCAAGGGAGCATTTTAGGACCTGTACTGTTTACTATTTTTAAAATGACCTTTCAGATGAGGTAAATAGTTTTTGTAAAATTTTTGCTGATGACACAAAAATATATGACAAATCAGATAACTATAATAGTCTGCAAGAAAATTTAAATTGCCTCCAAAACTGGTCAGACAAGTGGAATCTATATTTTAATGTTGAAAATGTAAAGTTTTGCATGTTGGCAAAAACAATCCAGAACATGAATACAACATGAAAATAGATGGTGGAAATAGGCTGGTACAGAAATGTGAGGAAGAAAAGGATCTGGGTGTAATCTTTGATAAAGATTTACTTTTTGATACTCACATTCAAAAGTGTATAAATAAAGCAAACCAAATGATTGGATTAATAAAAAGAACTTTTATTTACCTAAATAAAGAAACGTTTTTAAAGTTATATAAAGCTATGGTTAGACCGCATCTTGAATATCGCAATATAATCTGGTACCCACACTTGAAAAGACAGTCAATAGCAATCGAAAGAGTACAGAGAGAGCTACTAAAATCTTGCAAGAATGTACAAACATGTCTTATACAGATAGATTAAATTACTTAAATTTGCACTTTTAAAAGGTAGACGTATTAGAGGGGATTTTATTGAAGTGTTCAAAACATTTCACCAGCAAACGGACATACAGTGGGACTATTTTTTTGAGGCTGTTAAAACAGATAGAACAAGAAATTCGGAAGGCAAAATATTTGTTAAGCAGTTTCTTTACTAATATGGGGAGATTCAAGTTCAGTAACAGAGTTATTGCTAACTGGAACAGTTTGCCAACTGCACTTAAATTTGCTAAAAATACTAATGTTTTTAAGAATTTGCTGGATGAAGACTTGAAATTTAAAGTACAGTTTAGAAGCTTTGATGAATAAGAAGTGTGTGTGTATGTGTGTTGTGTGTGTGTGTGTGTGTGTGTGTGTGTGTGTGTGTGTGTGTGTGTGTGTGTGCGTGCGCGCATGTTTGTACACACACATGCAAGCATATGTACATGCAAAAGCATGCTTACACAAGCCCACAGGTCACATGCATGCATATTCATGCACACACACACACACACACACACACACACACACACACTGGCTTATACATATGTGCCTGTGTTCACCCATCCATGCACACACATATACACATACGCGTGTACACTCACCTCACACACATACAATGACAATGATGGCACAGACAATTTCAGGTAGTACCCAAGGTCTGACAGCGCGTTGCCATAATGCACAGATATCTGCTAAGTTGTAACCGTGAGAACCTTACATTATCTCGTCTTAGTCATTGATTCATTCAGCTTTAAATCGTGCTCAACGTGGTCTTGAAACTTAGCCGATGTGGTTTAGCGTATATAGAACAGTTTGCACGCAATGACACCTCCTGGTGAAACTGAAACTCAGATCTTGTATTTGAATGGATGCTCTTTGTATATTAAGATCGGCACAACTGTGTTCTTGAGTGTTGAGTGCTGTGCATGAAAAGAACTGAGAAAGGACTGGTGGAAATGTAGAAATTTATTTTAGATTTCAAACCAAACTTTGAACGATTAAAGAAGAGACGGGCATATTCTTATCAATACAACTTATCATGTTAGAACTTTGATATGTTGCAAGTTATTCCCCTTCTTAGGTTCAAAGTGCTGTCTGCTACAGTTAGACTACAGTGATCTGTTAAACCCCAAAGTTCATGTTCTTGATTCTACATCACTGAAGGGTTTAAATACCGCCACAATGACGACACCGCCATTAAGTAAAGCCATTGTGAAATTCAGTTCACATTCTCAGGCAAGAGACAAGATTTACAGGTAAATAGGCATGGGTCGGCATCGTGACGATCGTGCACCAGATTTAGATCAAGCCATACCAGTGCTCTTATACTGTTCGTGTCAGAGACATGTCTATACAATGCCAAATGTAGGTCAGGCTACAAGTGTACTTCAACATTTTAAGTTTTAGGAAACAGTCTGGCAAGCTGCTTATGATGATGTATCCATTGTATCCGAGTACATTCTTGTTTATGTAATTTACATTAATAATGGAAAGAACAAGAACGAGAACAGTAAGCAGATGGTGAGAGATCTATTAGAAGAAAACAAACGACAAAAAGCTGCCAGTGACTTGAGCGATGATATTTTGATCGAGATATAAACAAGATGGGACAACAGTGGTAATTTAGCAATTTAGTGTTCTAAATTCTGAGAACTATGTGAAGACTTAAAAAACAACAAAAACAAAAAAATCCACACACACACACACACACACACACACACACACACACAAGCTGAAGTTTCAAAACTGGCTGAGCAGCATGTCCATCTTCATGCAGCTTGTGCACACTATGTAAACAAATGGTATGTTGGTGCAAGGTTGAAGACATGAAAACACGTTAAGTTCCAGTTCACTTTGTAGTGGTGACATTAATTTGGCCTGTCTGTACACCCTCCACCCCCATTCCAGCCTCCATGCGGCCAAACCCTTCTTTCTTCTTGCACCAACAATTTAATATCCGTGTTTTTGCAAATGATTATGGATAAACAGGTTTATGTATCGCTTGTGTTACTTAATCTTAGATAGCTAACACATGATTTCAAACACAGTCAGTGAGTCACACACAGTTGTCGACAGTGTTGAAAAGTTGATGCATGTGACTCTATGTGTGCCAATATGTGTGTGTGTGTGTGTGTGTGTGTGTGCGCGCGCGCGCACATGCATGCACATGTATGAATGCTTCGTGTATATGTATATATGTAAGTCTGGAATTATGCCTAAGTTCCTGGTTGTTTAGTATGTGCTTCTATTTGAAAATAGTGTATTTTGACAGAAAACAAGTTATATGCAAGCCATTGAAAAGAGAAGGATTTTTTGGGTCTTGTATTCATCAGTTTTCCCTTTTGTGCATTGGTCTACCTAATCATGGAAAGCAAGCTGCTTGCTTACAGTAAATGTCATTGAATGAAATGAGCAAACTGCAACTGCAAGTGATTAGTTAATCATCTGGAGGATGGTCAGTTGTCTCTTAGCAGTGTCATACATAGAGTCGTTATTAAGGTTTTGGTAATGACAGAAGAGATGTCAAAGTTAAATGTAAAGTAAAGGTCACAAATGACCAATGAAAGGCATTCCCAAACTAGAAACTCCCCCCGCCCTCTCCCCTCCACCATTTAGAGCAGATACAAAAACAAAATTTTTCACTGAGAGGGGCACAGGTACATAATATGTTTTGTAATTTGATGTGAGGGTATGTTCAGATAATGATGATTATTGTGGCATTGTTGAGGCCAAATCAAAGACTAACAAAACTGAATTGTTGGTCCATGAGGATCTGGACATTTTGTATACTGACGTCATTTCTGATGGCATTATTTGAGGCCATCCAATTGAGAAAAAGTTACTACC
The DNA here is from genome assembly GCA_018398815.1 of Conus ventricosus. NCBI lineage: Eukaryota > Metazoa > Mollusca > Gastropoda > Neogastropoda > Conidae > Conus > Conus ventricosus. The sequence continues at coordinate 40,343,509 of CM031620.1, forward strand.
AGTCCATTAGGACCTGATTAGTATTTTGTGATTGGAAAGATGTTTGTATTATGAAAATTATGCAAAACCATAGTAACATAAACATATTTCTTGTAGACTGTATAGAAATTTAGTTGTTAACTGAAAGTGAGAATTGTCCTTCATTTTTCTATCTGTTTGTATGTTGATGTTGTGTGAGCGTGAGTCTGACAATGTGGGAAAGATCAGATGCATGTTTTTGAGGATTTCTGTATTTTAAGACAGCCCCAACATCTTTGCCTTTCTTAGAAAACCAGTACATGATCAGCTCATTCCATTGTTTCAGAATTGTACAGTATGGATCCCGGCTAGCATTGTGGTATCTTACCAGACAGACAGGGGGAGGCACTCTGGAGGAAAAGTTGAAGAAACTGGAAGCAGCCCTTGCTTTGTCCAGAAAATGTATGTGCCACTCTCTATGAAGCAAAGTTTTCATTTTCTGTCATGACGTTGAGTGTATCGGATGCATCCACATGTCTGTTTGAAATAATGATGACCAATTTTCTTCTTTTTTTTGTGGTTGTCTTATCTTCTGTGTCATTCTCTGTCCTTTGAGGGACATAAATCTCACACAGTTCATTCTGGTTCTCCCATACATATCCACATCCAGGTGAATCTTGTTGAATTGCCTGCACTGGTGTCTACATGGAGCAGTCATATCAGGCTGTCATGAGGTACCCCACGAAAGAAGACACTGCGCTGCTTGTGGTCAGGAGCTGCCCTACCAGAAGATACTGTACTGATCCCTATCAGAGAAGACGCTGTACTTGAGTACGATGTCATGAGGCACCCTGCCAGAGCAGATACTGCTGAATTACTTTGATGGTATTCACCAGAAGCCACTCTGATCTAATATACAAAGGGTACCCCTAACAAAGGCCACTACTGGAAACAGTCCAGTTCCTTAATCAAAGACATCAATCAACATCAAGTCTACCTGAACTTGCCAGCTATGAAGACTGACATGATCTCATCACAGGCACAGATGAGGAGAGGAAACAGCAGAATTCTTTCAGAACATAGCTGGTCATTAGCCATGCCTGACACGTGTGGTTTTGGTCCGAAAATTTGAGCAACATACCAGACACATCGTGAAATAGATGAAACTCGACTGTACAGTTCCAGCTGCAAAGTGAGATGACTGCAGGCGGAAATCTACACAAATCTTAAATAAAATGTTAGCGAACGGTATCTTGCCTGAAGAAGACCAAAGAGGTCGAAAACGCATCGTGTTTCGTCTTGTGATTTGTTTGTCCACGTTTTTTTTTTAACGGTTCGCTAACATTTATTTAAGATTTGTACAGTTCCAGTTTTCTTATGTGAGCCCATGGTACACTCATTGTGGGTAAGAGCCGATCAAGGTGGGACCCTGCTGTGCCCCTCCTTCCACAAATATTACATCTCTCCGCTAAAACTTGATTCCAGGGATTTCCGGCCTATAACTCTAACCAATGCACCTTGATGGCTGGCATTGATGATGGTTGTTCAGTTACATCTTTTACCATGATGGAAACCACCACACTGCCTACTCTAAGCCATTCACTTATTCTAAGCAGTTAAAACTCAGTATGTGAGCAATGGCAAGCAAGTGAATTCACAATATATGCATTAAAATTTGTTGTCACGTTTTGAACTGAACGGAAATTTTGGGAAAGTGAAACTATTTTGGTAATGTGTTTTGAATTTCTGCATTCTAGTGTCATTTCCATCTTGTTAAGTAATTGTATATAGTGCTTTGCATTGCACATACACACACACACACACACACACACACACACACACGCATGCGCACACACACACACACACAAACGCACACACACACATACACACACACACACATACACAAACACACACACACACACACTTTTCCATATGAATCATATTCAGTTCTCCTACTGTATTTTCTTTTTACATGATAGGCTCACCATGTAGGACTTTTTTTTATGGCAGTGTTCAGAATGGGCAATAGCCTGGAATTGGGGCAGAAGGCTCTGGATGCTTTGTTAATGCCAGACCCAATTCTGCAGAAGCTTGCTGTCACCGCTCACACAATGAAGGCATTATGGCTTCTGCTGGACCACGCTATCTGGTGTGGGAAAATTCAGATTGTTAAGGTCAGTGTTCCTCTATGTGTGTGTGTGTGTGTCTCTCTCTCTCTCTCTATATATATAGTAGCATCAGAGAAAAAGTATGATGGGGCTTGGAAGGTATAGGGAGAAGGCAGTAGGGTGCTAGTTTCATGGATGTGTCGGTGAGAGAGCCCACAGACTGCCAAATAAAGAATGGTTAAAGTGTACCAGAGATGTAGATATGGGGGGGATAAGCATCTTCACCTTTGACTTTAGGCATCGTTACCTTTCACATTTGATTTCCATCACACGTAATTGAAGGCATTGACCACTTCTTGTTGATCTGATTGGTCCTCAGCCTGCCTCTAGTTCACGGGTTGACTGTCTGTTCACCACAGTTCACCTGACAGTATCAAAGTGTTAATTGAAGCACACATGTGGTGGCTAGCATGCGGGTTAAGGCGACATGCAGGCAGTGGGCCGCCCTTGCTGTAAAACCAGCAACAAGCTTAGCACATGTTGTTACCTCAGAGGGCAGCCCAACCAGCTGAACAGTTCTGGTAGCACACTGTGACTAAGGTGCCCAGAAGTGGGTTGTGACCTGTGCTGGTGTGTGCGCACACAGGTATGTGTGTGTGTGTGTGTGTTGGTGCTTGTGTGTGTGACAAAGGCAAACAGTGGGAAAGTGAGGCGAGATTCTTATCTTTCCCTTTCTGCCTTTTTATGTATACTGTTGTAAAAGAAGAAAAGTCCAAATCAGCAGAAAATAACGTAAACAAGAGTGTTTGTATGTATCATTGCGTATATACATCTTTTTCATCGGTGTGTATTTTAGTTTCTTTGTTTAATGAGATCATAAAGGCAAAATTACAAATGAAGGCACAAAACAAGGTGTAAAGAAATGTAAATTTACTATACAGTACGAGTGACTTTGATTTTTTTTCTTCAGATGTTAACAGACATAAAAATGCGCAAAACAATTCTCTCCAGAGAGCAGTCAACCTCTGAGGAAGAAATATTTATTGACAGTTCACTAGTCTGTTTCATGTTGTACATTAAATTTGTTACTTTGCACCTTGTTTTATGTGTCCATTTGCATTTTGCCTTGATTGTAGTGACACTGTAGTCTGTTTCTGACAGTTCACTAGTCTGTTTCATGTTGTACATTAAATTTGTTACTTTGCACCTTGTTTTATGTGTCCATTTGCATTTTGCCTTGATTGTAGTAGTGACACTGTAGTCTGTTTCAGTTTTTTTTTTTTTTTTTTTTTTTGCTGTCCCAACCTCTGCGCCACCTCAGAGGCAGTGCACCCACGCCGCTCATTCCGACACCCTGTCCACAGCCACAGCCCGGTCGGCCCCACCGCAGCCCCGGCACAGGGAGCAGTCCAGGTCAAGTCGTCAAGAGGCAACCCACCGGAGGAGACACTGCACTGCCGTCGAGTCACTTCGGTGGTGTTCAGTGGCGCCTGTTCTGATCTAACATACGCAGGACACCACCTACTAAGCCCCCTACTGACGACAATAATTGCTTAGTCGCGGAGCCGGCGTGAGTGAGCTCTCCCTCCGGAGGGCGCCACCATGTCCGTCCAACGACAGCCTCCATGGACTCGCCGATACCGGTGACCCCGACGGAACCAAACCAAGGCCACAGACGTGGAGAGGACATCGAAACTGAGGTCACCATGAGAGCAGGGCATGAAGGGCCACAGAATTTGAGACATTTTTTTTAATGCTGATCAATGAGAATGAGGATGATTAAGATGATGCTACGGATTTCCATTTCGGTCTGAGACTACATGACAGGGCTGTACTCTACGCTTCCTTTCATAATATATCCCGGCGTCAACCAGGCCCGAGAGATACAGGCACCTGCAGTTTTGGTCAAGAAATTTGAGCAACACTCAGAAACGCATCCATTAAGTGGCTGAAACTTGACTGTGTGGTCCCAGTCTTCCCAACTGAGTCCGCAGCAAACTCAACTCAGGGTAGGAGCCGGTCGGGGCAGAAAAACCCACATGACTCTGATGGGATTCGAACCCACGACCTCCCAGCCGGGAGTCCGCAATGCTAACCACTTCGCCACGGCGGCTGGTCTGTTTCAGTTTTTACATAACAAAGAAGGAGCGGGGAAATTCAAATTTTTAAGATATTGCAGTTTGATTCAAAGTGAGGCGACTGCAGGTGGAAATTGGAAAAACTGTTAAAAGAATTCAAAGAAAATCCACCAGTTAACCTGGACAAACAAATTACAAGAAAAACGTGTTGCGTTTTGACCTCTTAGGTCTTCTTCTTCAAGCAAGATAAACAAAATTTAGGACAAGAAAAATGAACGAAGAATCACTTATCTTCTCAAATGTGGCGCATCTTGCTGGTTCTTCATTTTCATTGTCCTGAATGTTGTTTACCTTGCCTGAAGAAGACCAAGAGTCGAAACGCATTGTTGTTTTGTCTGGTAACTCGTTTGTCCAGGTTAACTGGCCGGATTTACTTCAAATTCCTTTAAACTTTATTGCAGTTTGAGTTCACAGTGAACTTTTCTGTTCAATACAATTACAGTTAGACGTTGCACGATGGAGCAAGTGGTCCTCCTGGGCCTGGCTGATCGGACTGGCCGCCGCCATGTCCTTTGACCTCCTCAAACTCCATCGCATGCAGATCAAGCTGGACAACATTCTTCACAACATGGACACCGCGGGGCAGTCCAGCCTCGCTGACGAGGTCAAAGTGGAGATGCACACTATGAGGCTCAATTTCTGGCGCGATTTCTGCGACTTGTTCATTCCGTTGAGCGCCCTTCAGTACACCAGTCCTGGTCTGGGAGCGGTCTGTGGTGTTGTGTCGTCGTTCATTGGATTCCAGTTGGAATGGGAGAAACATATTCAGCCTTTCAAGCTGAGATAGAAAAGAGGAGTAATTGTGGAGTAAAAGGGAGAGCATTTGGGAGAGGAAGTGGTGAGAGTGGGGATATGTGTGGCTGATATCAAATTGTTCTAAGGTTTGTTGCAGGGGTATTTTTGTCATCATTTCTGCAACGATTCTCAATGATAGTTAGTTGAGACAGATTCATTATTTATGTTTGTATTCATATATGATTTGTTGATTTTCATTTTTAAACACCAATAATTTCAGTATTTAAAGGTCTATTGAGTTTTTGGTATTTAAGGGTCTATGAAGTTGACTGTTACGAATTACCCTTGTCACTTAACCAAGCTTTGTTTAAACTAGTTTTCTTTATCGGAAATGAAATGAGGTAGGGAACAGTAAACGATAAACAGTAAATAAGTGGGGTATGTTTTGCTCCCATAAGGAAACCTAACACAGAGTAACTTTTATTCAAGACTGGCACAGCCTTTTAAACTTGAATAAAGTCAGACAAATACATAGACGAACAATCTAACAGTGGGGGAAAAACAAGCGCAGTTTTCTTTAACTGTGGCGAGGAGATTATCTGTTCACTTGTGTCTGCTCTGCCTTGGCTTAATATATTAAGGCTGTGTCAGGCCAGTTGACATAGGCTAGAACACCAAGGCTACATCAAAATGTTATACTCTGCATAGTTTTGCGGGATTGTCTTCAGTTTTGACAAGCTCCTAGCATAACATTATCAGTCTAAAAAATCCCCTGAAGTCGGAGTGTGGCTGCCCGTGTGGCGGGGTAATCAAAAACGATCACACACGCAATGTTCTCATCCCCAGCTGATGCATTTGTACCATGGTGTTCAAGTACTTTGGCTGTTTGGATGATCCCTGGAGTCTTTTAGCCAGGGTACGGCAACACCACCACCTTGTGTCTTCTGATTTGTGTGTTTGTGTCCTGGTGGAATGGCATAAACACACCTGAATATGTTTTATGCAAACTTCATCAAAAAGGGTGTGTGACCAAAAGACGAACCTACTGTATTTTTGATCCATGGTGCAAATCCAGACCACATGACAGATCAAGGATCGATATCATTTCTGTCTCATGCCAAAGATTTGCAGATTACAGTAGGATTGAACATATCACAATTAAGTGATTTACAGTGTGACATTGTCTTAAAAATAAAGTACAATTAACAGCAAACTCTTACAGATGACGCATACAAAGTGATTTCGTATACACACCAGCAACTTGAAAAATCATATGCAACTCTTAGTATTGTTTCTAAAAGAGAACTTTTTGATCTTAGCAGAGATTTGTGCTCTCTGAAGTGCGTTTCTGGGTTCATATTTTGTGTGCCGTGGTTTCATAGTGGTAAGTTACCTGTGTGAAAGTGATACGAATGTTTAATGTTCAATCAGATGGAAGTCATGTTTTTGGTTGGGAGGTGCATGTAGGTATGGTCTGTGAGTATGCATGGCAAGAAAGTGCATGCGTGTTGTTAAGCAGAATTTTTAAGTTTGGATGCAGGATTTTGGTTGTGCAATGTTTGTCCAGTCTTGCATGTAAAATTCATTGAAAATGAAACTGAAGTGAGAGTATCAATGAATTTTTGTGTGTGAAGTCTGGCCTGTTCCTGTGGACAAAATTGAAAAGAATGCTTTATAAACGACTGTGCCATAGATTCATTTCATCGTGCATAAAAATATGTGTGTGTGTGTGTGCTAGTGAAGAGAAAAAGCAACAGAGTGAGCCTGTATACACACATAAATACAAGTGTGTGTTTGTTTATCTTCAAGTTTTGGAAAGTTGCTGCCACACAAACTTGGGTGGTTGAAGCAGGATGCTTTCCAGACAGACTTGTCACAGCCTTACCCCCTGCCTGGCCAGCCCCTGCCCATCAGTGAATACACAAGTGTTCCCCTCCCTTCTCCGCCTTCCTCTTGCCAGCAACAGAAGCTATGGCAGGCACTGTTCTTTGCATTGCACTTTTCATTTTCTGCCAGGCTTCCTACCTATATGTTGTAGTTCTCTCTTATACACACCAGCTCGTGTACATGGGTACATTGGAAGCTGGGGTCAAAGGTTCTTTAGGGTACATCTACTGATATACGGCAGCCAACCAGAGCCTGTAACAGCCAGCACTGTAACTGGATTTTAGCGTGTCATGACCACCCCTATCCAGTGCCATGCACACATATCCACATGTCATCCAGACCGTTCACACCACACCAGTGGCTACAGCCACTCAGTTAAAGGAGACTTGACTCCGTACAGTGAAAATGAAGGAATCGTTTAAAAAAATAATTCAAATATATTTCACAAATACATACAGTTAAAAAGAAAGCAATTTAAAAACAAAAAGACTTGGTACAGTGAAAATGAAGGAATCGTTTAAAAAAAAAATAATTCAAATATATTTCACAAATACATACAGTTAAAAAGAAAGCAATTTAAAAACAAAAAAAAATACAAACATACATGCATTTCATTCCTGAATTATTGAGTAGTCTATACATGTTGGGAATGGGAACTGGGTATTCTCAGTATTGCATTTGTCAGCATTCGTTTCACACCCTTCTGATCATAGAGTTCAAGTGATGAGTGAGTATCCTGCATACCTTACATGACATGATGATGAAGCACTGGTGCCCAAGTATTAGCATGATGGCAGAGACTATGAATGCACAGTTGTCACAGGCACTTTGGACTTATGTACAAATACATGGTTGTATGTCCGTCACACACTTAAGTTATCTATTCAGATTTATACAGTGATCAACTTGCCACATTTTATTGAAATGGGGATGTAACTTGATTCAATACAACGGAACTGATATTGTCATTGCTAAACCCAACCTACTGGTCAGGGCAAGCACCTAACTGAATTTTCTTTTGCATATTAAAAACCAAGATTTTAAAAGTTAGACAAAAATCGTTAAAAAAAAAAAGAGCTCAAACTATCACAAAATATTACAATACTAAATAATCACCCCTTGTGTTCAGAAATTGACCAACGGTTCTTGATCAACACAGACTGACTGTAATTAATTTGCAAATATTTCCCTGAATTTCTTTGCATTCTCCTGTGTTCAGTTCATTCCCAAAAGTGTCTTTCCTCTTCAAACATCTGCATGATCTTTTCACACAAAAGAAGTACTTTAACATGGCATGTCCATATTTTGGTCAACAAACATGCAAGACTTTTTTAACTGATGAAATGGATACCCATAAATACGTAAGTAAAATCCCAAAGAAACAACTAAAATCCCAAAGAAACAACTAAAACTATATGAACTCATGATGAGCATGATTTAAAAAAAAAAATAATCACATACCATGTAATGTTTACTATGACATCAGGTGAGATGACAAGGAATCATATCACATACATTTCATGATTTTCCAACAGCAGGAAATAACAAGCAGCATCAACACACAACATATTTTCAATGATTTTCCAATACAAGGAATCACATGCAGCACACAACACGAACGTCTTCCATGATTTTCATCTACAGAAAACAGCATGCACCATAAAACTTAGATCTTCCATGACTTTACAGATGACGAAAATACCATGCAGCACGCAAAGTATTTGAATGAATAAATAATATTGGCCATCTCTCTCGCATACACAAATACACAGAAATCTATCAACGGAAGTTGTAAACATTGATAAGCAACAACTACCATCCTCTCTCCTCTTCTGCACAACGCTGTAAACTTTTGAAACGCACTCATTTTGTTTTTATTTAATTTTTGTTTCATGTATTGATTTTTTTCAAATGTAAAAGTGATGATCTGGCTGTGTCAATAAAGTTTGTCAAGTCTTAGAACTCACAATGTTCCTTTATGGCAGCTTGTTTTCATCAAAATTTCAATTCCTTTATATCCCACTACATTTTTACAAACCCCCTCCCCACTCCCGCCACCCTTTGAAAAAAGAAAAAAAAAAAGGGGGAGGGGGGGAAAAAAGGACACCCCTGTTACCGCACAAAATGTCACCACTGCACAAAATGTCACAATTGTGACATTTTGTGCCGTTGTGACATTTTGTGCAGTGAAGGACCGCACAAAAATGTCACAACTCGCAATTGTGACAATTTGTGCACCTATGCCCCATTTTCGAATTCACTCTTGCACAAAATGTCACAGCTTCCGTCAGTCTTGTTAATCCCCGCTTTCAAGAAAGTGAGCAGACTATTTAGTTCGTTCGTGTCTGGTTTTCTTCATTTTGTTTTGTTTTATTTTGTGTATGTGTGTGTGTATGTGTGTGTGCGTGTGCGTGCGTGTGTGTGTGTGTCTGTCCCACATTGGCCAGAACGGACATTTTCGGCAATGTCTCTTCAACCACTTAAGACAGCCTTCTCAAATTTGTTTGTTGATTAGGTAAGTATGCTGATACTGCTCGTAAAAAAAAAGGTCACAGGTCAAGATCAAGGTCATGCTGATCGTTGAACACCCATTTCCTTTTGCCTGCAATATTTTCCCACATCTTTCAAGCTAGATTTTCCAAACTTGCTACACAGGTGCATAGCCTTGGGGACAACAAAAGAGATGAGCATGTGAATCAAGACAAATCGTGTTGTTTCTATTAGCCTCATCAACCAACATGGGCCATCTCGTCTGGGCTGTCACCTCGTAAACTTGTGCAGTGAATACAGACTAAAAGTATATATTTAATATAAAACTGAAAATTATAAATTGCAAGCCAAATTGAAAAACGCAAAACAATATGTGGACCTCATAGAGTATATCCACCCACACAGATAAGAGAGAGAGAGCTGTGACAATTTGTGCAGCAGTAATTTAAAAAAGGCATGCAGGTGCACAAATTGTCACAATTGTGACATTTTGTGCAAATTGTGACAAATCTGTGCAGTGAATAACTGCACAAAATGTCGTGACATTTTGTGCAGTGGTGACATTTTGTGCGGTAACACACCCCTCTTACAAGAACCCAAGAAAACACAGAATCATGCATCAGAAACCACCTGTTTCAATGTCTTTGTCTACCATGTTTAAATTCCACACCCAAGAACAGTCCCACTTTCCACACAAGTCGATGCGCAAGACCATGATTGTCAAGTCTCTGTCGTTGATGCATACCCTCATGTCCAGACAATCTTCCAAATAACGGCGGCGTATTCTCATTGTCATCACATACTCCTTGGCCTTGTCTGCACTCAGACCTGCAAAGGAAACAACAACCAGTGTTGGTTTTTCATTGTTTAACACTCAGACCTGCAAAGGAACAACAACCAGTGTTGGTTTTTCATTCTTTAACACTCAGACCTGCAAAGGAACAACAACCAGTGTTGGTTTTTCATTCTTTAACACTCAGACCTGCAAAGGAACAACAACCATTGGTTGGTTTTTCATTCTTAAACACTCAGACCTGCAAAGGAAACAACAACTAGTGTTGGTTTTTTTCATTCTTAAACACTCAGACCTGCAAAGGAACAACAACCATGTTTGGTTTTTCATTCCTAAACACTCATATCGCAAAGGAAACAAAAACCAGTGTTGGTTTTTTTTCATTCTTAAACACTCTGACCTGCAAAGGAACAACAACCAGTGTTGGTTTTTTCATTCCTAAACACTCATATCTGCAAAGGAAACAAAAACCAGTGTTGGTTTTTTTCATTCTTAAACACTCTGACCTGCAAAGGAACAACAACCGGTGTTGGTTTTTCATTCCTAAACACTCATATCTGGAAAGGAAACAAAAACCATGTTTGTTTTTTTCATTCTTAAACACTCTGACCTGCAAAGGAACAACAACCGGTGTTGGTTTTTCATTCTTAAATGCAAATGGGGTTGGTGAAGGACCGAAGTGTAAATCTGAATCGGTAATGTTTTCAGCAAGGAGTCCAAAAGACCCTTGTAACCTGTGGGGTACCTGTGCATCAGCACACTTTGGTCAAATCGAATAACCTTGGACCATGCATTCCTTGGGAGATGGCAGACCTCCGCCAAAGTCAATCGGGTCCTGGATCCAGCGTTCTTGAGTCCATTAAAAAAAATTATTTGCCATGGGAAGTGACAGTTGGTACTCCATTAAGAAAAAAAAAACTTTTGGCCTTCATTTCGGTTTTCCCCTTCCTCATTGTCTACACCAGATTAGACACTGGATGGTGACTGTCTAACTTCAGAGACTTTTTTCCCCCAGAAATACCGTAATCCTTTTTCTCTCGTTGACTATCACCCGATGAACCTTCCACGGAAGGTTCTCACCCTTTAAACACCTCTTCCCCCCCCCCCCTCCCCCCCGTTCCCTTCCCTCTCCCATAATGCCCCTTTACAATAGTTCTTGTTTGGCGTCATATACTGTACCATGTCAGACAATAGCATTCACGGCAGTTAGTCTGCTCTGCCAGGCCGAAGTTTTTGTGTGGCTAATGCAGTGATAAGACAGTCACGTGGTGCCCAACCCACTTCCGCCGTAGGGAGAAGCCAGTGTAAGTCTCCCATACGTCATTCTCTCTCGGCCTGCCGTCAAAGCAAGATAAGTCTTGTGCTCTGTCTCGCCTTCTCTTTGCCGTTGTGCTTAGATAGCCTTGTGTTTGCTTCTTTGCTTATTTGTTGTGGCTTTCGCGCTTCACCCTTTCATTCTTGAACCGGTGGGGCTTTTGGTTGGTGTGCTTTATTCATTTGTTTAACCACGCCATCCTCGCCTTGTGCCTTTGTCTTGGCACTTGCGACTTTGCATTCGGCGCTTTCGATCTTCGAAAGTCGGAATCCATCGCCGGTTCGCCCTTTCTCCCCAGTTTTTGGTTTTACGGCCCCTTGTTTAACGAATCTCGTCCCTTCTCCTTCCATTTGGACTCCCGATTCGCCTAACTTTCACGTAGTCCACTCGATTCCTTTTCTTCGCCGGGCGTTCCGCCATTTGTTTTCGA
>CM031620.1:40356362-40392837 GCA_018398815.1 Conus ventricosus
GTGTGTGTGTGTGTTGTGGGGTGTGTGTGTGTGTGTGTGTGCGTGCGCATGTTTGTACACCACATGCAAGCATATGTACATGCAAAAGCATGCTTACACAAGCCCACAGGTCACATGCATGCATATTCATGCACACACACACCCACACACACACACACACACACACTGGCTTATACAATGTGCCTGTGTTCACCATCCATGCACACATATACACATACGCGTGTACACTCACCTCACACACATACAATGACAATGATGGCACAGACAATTTCAGGTAGTACCCAGGTCTGACAGCGCGTTGCCATAAGCACAGATATCTGCTAAGTTTAACCGTGAGAACTTACATTATCTCGTCTTAGTCATTGATTCATTCAGCTTTAAATCGTGCTCAACGTGGTCTTGAACTTAGCCGATGTGGTTTAGCGTAATAGAACAGTTTGCACGCAATGACACCTCCCTGGTGAAACTGAAACTCGTCTTGTATTTGAATGGATGCTCTTGTATATTAAGATCGGCACAACTGTGTTCTTGAGTGTTGAGTGCTGTGCATGAAAAGAACTGAGAAAGGACTGGTGGAAATGTAGAAATTTATTTTAGATTTCAAACCAACTTTGAACGATTAAAGAAGAGACGGGCATATTCTTATCAATACAACTTATCATGTTAGAACTTTGATATGTTGCAAGTTATTCCCTTCTTAGGTTCAAAGTGCTGTCTGCTACAGTTAGACTACAGTGATCTGTTAAACCACAAAGTTCATGTTCTTGATTCTACATCACTGAAGGGTTTAAATACCGCCACAATGACGACACCGCCATTAAGTAAAGCCATTGTGAAATTCAGTTCACATTCTCAGGCAAGAGACAAGATTACAGGTAAATAGGCATGGGTCGGCATCGTGACGATCGTGCCACCAGATTTAGATCAAGCCATACCAGTGCTCTTATACTGTTCGTGTCAGAGACATGTCTATACAATGCCAAATGTAGGTCAGGCTACAAGTGTACTTCAACATTTTAAGTTTTAGGAAACAGTCTGGCAAGCTGCTTATGATGATGTATCCATGTGTATCCGAGTACATTCTTGTTTTATGTAATTTACATTAATAATGGAAAGAACAAGACGAGAACAGTAAGCAGATGGTGAGAGATCTATTAGAAGAAAACAAACGACAAAAAGCTGCCAGTGATTTGGGCGATGAAATTTTGATCGGAATAAACAAGATGGGACAACAGTGGGTAATTAGCAATTTAGTGTTTTTAATTCTGAAACTATGTGAAATTTAAAAAAAACAACAAAAAAAAAAAATCACACCACACACACACCAAAACACACACACACCACACAAGTTGAATTTTTAAAAACGGGCTGGCAAGGGTCCATCTTCATGCGTTGGCACACTAAAAAAACCCCAAATGGTATGTTGGTGAAAAAGGTTTGGGAAGACATGAAAACACGTTAATTTCCCAGTTCATTTTGTAGTGGTGACATTTTTTTGGGCCTGTTTACCCCCTCCCCCCCCCTTTCCAGCCTCCATGGGGCCCCAAACCCTTTTTCTTCTTGCCCCAACAATTTAATATCCGTTTTTTTGAAAATTTTTTTATGGATAAACGGTTTTTAGTATCGCTTGGTTTTACTTAACCTTAGATAGCTAACACATGTTTTTCAAACACAGTCAGTGATCACACACATTGTGGACGTGTTAAAAAAGTTGAGGCAGGGGACTTATGTGTGCCAATATGTGGTGTGTGGTGTGTGTTGTGTGCGGGGCGCGCGCCATGCATCCCCAATTTTAGAATGCTTCGTGTATAGGGTTTATAGGGAAGTCGGGAAAATTTTTGCCTAATTTCCCCGGGGTTGTTTAGTATGGGGTTTCCCCCATTTGAAAATAGTGTTTTTTGACAGAAAAAAAATTTAATTGAAAGCCATTGAAAAGGGGGAAGGGTTTTTTTTGGGTCGGGTTTTCATCTTTTTCCCCCTTTTTGTGCATTGGTCTACCTAATCATGGAAAGAAACCCTGCTTGTTTTCAGAAAAATTGTCATTAAATGAAATGACCCAAACTGCAACTGAAAATTTGATTTTTAATATTTTGGAGGATGGTAAAGTTGTCTTTTAGCAGTGTCTTTACTTTGAGTGTTTAAAAAGGGTTTTGGGGGTAATGAAAAGAAGAGATTTTAAAATTTAAAAAATTAAAGAAAAAGGTCAAAAAATTGCCCAAAATGAAAAAAAATCCCAAACTAGAAACCCCCCCCCGCCCTCTCCCCCCCCACCATTTAGAGAGATCCCAAAAAAAAAAATTTTTTTCACTGAGGGGGGCCCACAGGTAAAAAAATGTTTTGTAATTTGATGTGGGTATGTTCAGATAATGATGATTATTGTGGCTTTGGGTTAAAGGCCAAATAAAAAGGACTAAAAAAAACTAAATTTGGGTTTGGGTTTCCTGGGGAAATTGGGGAATTTTGTATACTGACGTCTTTTTCTGAGGCTTTTATTTGAGGCCTTTCCAATTTGAAAAAAATTTACTACCAGTCCATTGGACCTGAGGGGGGGTTTTTTTGTATTGGAAAGATGTTTGTATTAAAAAATTTATCAAAACCATAGTAAAAAAAAACATATTTCTGTAGACTGTATAGAAATTTTTTTGGGTTAACTAAAAGGGTGAAAAATGTCCCTTCATTTTTTTACTTTTTGTATTTTGGATGTTGTGTAGCGGGAGTCTAAACAATGGGGGAAAGATCAGATGATGTTTTTGGGGGGGTTTTTGAAAGGGACAGCCCCAAAAATTTTTCCTTTTTAAAAAACCCAGTACATAAAGCGTTTTTTTCCCAGGGGTTTCAGAATTGTACGTGGGGACCCCGGGCTACATTGGGGGAACTTCCCGGGACAGACAGGGGGGGCCTTGGGGGAAAAGTTGAAAAAACCCGGTGCAGCCCTTGCTTTGCCCAAAAAATTTGTATGTGCCACTCTCTATAAGCAAATTTTTTATTTTTGTCATGCCCGTTGAGTTTTATGGGATGCATCCACAGGCCCTTTTTTGAAATAATGATGACCAATTTTTTTCCCTTTTTTTTGGGTGGTTGTCTTATCTTCTTGTCTTTCTCTGTTTTTTGAGGGACAAAAAATCTCACACAGTTCTTTCCCTGGTTCTCCCATAAATACCCCACATCCGGGTGAATCTTGTTAAATTTGCCTGCACTGGTGTCTACAGGGACCCAGTCATTTCGGCTGTCATGGGGTTCCCCCACGAAAAAAAACACTGCGCTGTTTTGGGGGTCAGGAGCTCCCCTCCCAAAGATATGTATGCCCCTTCAGAGAAGCGCTGTATTTGGGAATACGATGTCATGAGGCCCCCCTCCAGAGCAGTTACTGTGAATTTTTTTGTTGGAAATTCACCAGAAGCCCCCCTTGATCTAATATACAAAGGGAAACCCCTAACAAGGCCACTACTGGAAAAAGTCCATTTTCCTTTAAATTTCAAAGACATCAATCCATAAAGGGTCTACCTGAATTTGCCAGCTATAAGACTGACATGATCTCTTTCCAGGCACAGATGAGGGGGAAACAGCAAAATTTTTTTTCCAAACATAGTGGTCTTTAGCCATGCTGACATGGGGTTTTGGGTTCGAAAATTTGAGCAAAAAACCGGGAAAAAATCGTGAAATAGATGAAAGCCCGTAAAATTTCCAGCTGAAAAAAGGGAAAATGACTGCAGGCGGAAAATCTACACAAATCTTAAATAAATTTTTTAGCGAACGGTATTTTCCCTGAAGAAGACCAAAGGTCGAAAACGAAATCGTGTTTCTTTTGTAAATTTTTTTGCCCCCGGGTTTTTTTTTAAAAAAGGGTTTTTAAACATTTATTTAAGTTTTGTACATTTCCATTTTTCTTATGTAGCCCATGGAAACCTCATTGTGGGGTAAAAAGCCAATAAAGGGTGGGCCCCTGCTGCCCCTCCTTCCAAAAAATTTTAATTACATCTCCCCGCAAAAAACTTGATTCCGGGTTTTCCCGGGGCCTAAAACTTTTAAAACCAATCCCCCCCTTTGATGGCGGGCTTTAAAGATGGTTGTTAAATTTAAAATTTTTTTCCCTTTGAGGGAAACCCCACCGGCCAAACCTCTAAGCCTTTAAATTTTTTCAAAGCAGTTTAAAATTTCCAGTATGTAAAGAAAAGGCCCAAGCAAGTGAACCCACAAAAAGGGGCTTTAAAAAATTTTTGTTGTCATTTTTTAAAACTGAAGGGAAAATTTTTTGGGAAAGGGGAAACTTTTTTGGGTTTAATGTTTTTTTGAATTTCTGCATTCTAGGCATTTCACTTGTTAAGGAATTGTATATAGTGCTTTGCATTGAAACATACACCACACACACCCCCCACACACACACACCACGCATGCGCACACACACAACACACAAACGCACACACACACATACACACAAAACACACATACACAAACAACACACACACACATTTTTTCCATATGAATCATTTTCATTTTTCCTACGGGTATTTTCCTTTTTACATTTTGGGTCACCATGTTGGACTTTTTTTTTAATGGCAGTGTTCGAAGGGGGCAATAGGGGAAAATTGGGGGCGAAGGCTCGGTTGCTTTTTTTTAATGCAGCCCCCAATTCTGCAGAAGCTTGCTGTCCCCCCCCGCTCAAAAAAATGAAGGCTTATGGCTTTGCTGGACCACGCTATCGGTTGGGAAAATTCAATTGTTAAGGGTAAAGGTTTTTCCTCTATGTTGTGTGTGTGTGTCTCTTCCCTCTTTTCTTTATATATAGTAGATCGAGAAAAAGTTTGATGGGGTTTGGGGAAGGTTAGGGAAGGCAGTAGGGTGAATTTTCCCAGGGTTGTGTGGGTGAGGGAGCCCACAGACTGCCAAATTAAAGGGAAGGTTTTTAAGTGAACCAAGATGTAGATAGGGGGGGGGATAACATTTTCCCACCTTTGACTTTAGGCATCTTTTCCCCTTTCACATTTAAATTTCCACACACAAATTTGAAGGAAAATTGCCACTTCTTGTTGATCTGATTGGGGCCCCCAGCCTGCCCCTTTCAAGGGTTGACTGCTGTTCACCACAGTTTTACCGGAAAAGTTTTCAAAATGTTTAAATTTAAGGGACACAGTGGGGGCTACCCTCGGGGTTTAAGGGGACTTTCAGGCGTGGGCCGCCCTTGCTGTAAAACCACAACAAGCTTTTGCAAATGTTGTTACCTCAAAAGGGAGCCCAAAACCCGCTGAACAGTTCTGGTAGCACACTGTGAAATAAGGTGCCCCGAAGTGGGTTTTGACCTGTGCTGGTGGTGCGCACAAAAGGTATGTGGGTGTGTGTGTGTGTTGGGGCCCTTTTGTTTGTGACAAAGGCAAAAAGTGGGGGGAAAATGAGGCGGAAATTTTTATCTTTCCCCTTTTTGCCTTTTTATGTATACTGTTTGGGAAAGAAGAAAAGTCCAAATCAGCAGAAAATAACGTAAACAAGAGTGGGTTTTTAAAGAAACATTTTCGAAAATACATCTTTTTCATCGGGTGAAATTTTTGGGTTTTTTTGTTTTTTGAATCCCTTAAAGGGAAAAATTTCAAAAGAAAAGGGAAAAAACAAGGGGTAAAGAAAGTAAATTTTCTTACGTACGAGTGGCTTTTTTTTTTTTTTCTTCAGTTTTTAAAAGACATAAAAATTTCGCAAAACAATTTTTCTCCAGAGAGCAGTTTAACCTCTGAGGAAGAAATATTTTTTGACAGTTCCCCTAGTCTGTTTTATTTTTTTGTACATTAAATTTGTTACTTTGGCCCCCTTGGTTTTTTTGTGTCCTTTGCATTTTGCCCCTTTATTGTAAAGGGCACTGTAGTCTGTTTTGACAGTTTTACTAGTTCCCGGGGTTTTATGTTTTTACAAATTTTTTTTTGTTACTTTGCACCTTGTTTTTTTTTGGGGTCCCCTTTGGGATTTTGCCTTGGGTTGTAAAATAGTGCACTGTGCTGTTTTAGTTTTTTTTTTTTTTTTTTTTTTTTCTGTTCCCCCAAACCCCTGCGCCACCCCGAGGCAGGGGCACCCCGCCCCTCATTTTTGACACCCTGTTTCCCCAGCCACACCCGGGCGGCCCCAAACCCCAAACCCCGGCCAGGGGGCCCGTCCCGGTCAAGTCGTCAAGAGGCAAAACCCAAACCCGGGGGGACACTGCACTGCCGTCGAGTACTTCGGTGGGGTTCAGTGGGGGCCTGTTCTGATTCTTAAAAATACGGGAGGACACCCCCCTACTAAGCCCCCCACTGACGACAATAATTTCTTAGGGGCGCGGAGCCCGGCCCGGGGGGGGCTTCCCTCCGGGGGGCGCCACCATGTCCGTTTCCAAAAGAAGCCTTTCCCGGATCGCCCATACCGGGGACCCCCACGGAACCAAAAACCAAGGCCACCCGCGGGGGAGGGACATCGAAATGAGGTCACCTTAGCGGGGGCATGAAGGGCCACAGAAATTTGAGGGAATTTTTTTTAAAGCTGATCAAAGAGAAAAGGGATGATTAAGAGATTGGGTACGGATTTCCATTTTGGGTCTGGGAAAACTACTTTACCCGGGGTTACTCTCCCCTTCCTTTCATAATTATCCCCGGGGTCAAAAAAGGGCCCGAGAGATTTAAAGGGACCCGCAGTTTTTGGGCAAAAAAATTTGGAGGGAACACCAGAAACGCATCCATTAAGTGGTGAAACTTTACTGTGGGGGCCCCCGTCTTCCCCAATGGGTCCGCAGCAAAATCAAATTTAGGGTTGGAGCCGGTCGGGCAGAAAAAACCCCATACCCTTTATGGGATTCGAACCCCCGACCTCCCACCCGGGGGTTTCCCCCAAAGCAAACCCACTTTGCCACGGCGGCTGGTCTGTTTTTAGTTTTTACATAAAAAAAAGGAGCGGGGGAAAAAAAATTAAATTTTAAATATTGCGTTTGTTCAAAGTGAGGCGAATGCAGGTGGGGAAAAGGAAAAAATGTTTTAAAAAAATTCAAAGAAAAAACCACCAGGGTTAAACCTGGAAAAAACAAATTAAAAAGAAAAACCGGGGGTTTCGTTTTTACCCTTTAGGTTTCTTTTTAAGCAAAATAAACAAAATTTAGGCAAGAAAAATGAAAGAAGAATCACTTACTTACAAATGGGCGCATCTTGCTGGTTCTTCTATTTTCATTGTCCTGAATGTTGTTTACCTTGCCTGAAGAAGACCCAAGAGTCGAAACGCATTGTTGTTTTGTCTGGTAACTCGTTTGTCCAGGTTAACTGGCCGGATTTACTTCAAATTCCTTTAAACTTTATTGCAGTTTGAGTTCACAGTGAACTTTTCTGTTCAATACAATTACAGTTAGACGTTGCACGATGGAGCAAGTGGTCCTCCTGGGCCTGGCTGATCGGACTGGCCGCCGCCATGTCCTTTGACCTCCTCAACTCCATCGCATGCAGATCATGCTGGACAACATTCTTCACAACATGGACACCGCGGGGCAGTCCAGCCTCGCTGACGAGGTCAAAGTGGAGATGCCACATATGAGGCTCAATTTCTGGCGCGATTTCTGCGACTTGTTCATTCCGTTGAGCGCCCTTCAGTACACCAGTCCTGGTCTGGGAGCGGTCTGTGGTGTTGTGTCGTCGTTCATTGGATTCCAGTTGGAATGGGAGAAACATATTCAGCCTTTCAAGCTGAGATGAAAAGAGGAGTAATTGTGGAGTAAAAGGGAGAGCATTTGGGGAGAGGAAGTGGTGAGAGTGGGGATATGTGTGGCTGATATCAAATTGTTCTAAGGTTTGTTGCAGGGTATTTTTGTCATCATTTCTGCAACGATTCTCAATGATAGTTAGTTGAGACAGATTCATTATTTATGTTTGTATTCATATATGATTTGTTGATTTTCATTTTTAAACACCAATAATTTTCAGTATTTAAAGGTCTATTGAGTTTTTGGTATTTAAGGGTCTATGAAGTTGACTGTTACGAATTACCCTTGTCACTTAACCAAGCTTTGTTTAAACTAGTTTTCTTTATCGGAAATGAAATGAGGTAGGGAACAGTAAACGATAAACAGTAAATAAGTGGGGTATGTTTTGCTCCCATAAGGAAACCTAACACAGAGTAACTTTTATTCAAGACTGGCACAGCCTTTAAACTTGATAAAGTCAGACAAATACATAGACGAACAATCTAACAGTGGGGGAAAAAACAAGCGCAGTTTTCTTTAACTGTGGCGAGGAGATTATCTGTTCACTTGTGTCTGCTCTGCCTTGGCTTAATATATTAAGGCTGTGTCAGGCCAGTTGACATAGGCTAGAACACCAAGGCTACATCAAAATGTTATACTCTGCATAGTTTTGCGGGGATTGTCTTCAGTTTTGACAAGCTCCTAGCATAACATTATCAGTCTAAAAATCCCCTGAAGTCGGAGTGTGGCTGCCCGTGTGGCGGGGTAATCAAAAACGATCACACACGCAATGTTCTCATCCCCAGCTGATGCATTTGTACCATGGTGTTCAAGTACTTTGGCTGTTTGGATGATCCCTGGAGTCTTTTAGCCAGGGTACGGCAACACCACCACCTTGTGTCTTCTGATTTGTGTGTTTGTGTCCTGGTGGAATGGCATAAACACACCTGAATATGTTTTATGCAAACTTCATCAAAAAGGGTGTGTGACCAAAAGACGAACCTACTGTATTTTTGATCCATGGTGCAAATCCAGACCACATGACAGATCAAGGATCGATATCATTTCTGTCTCATGCCAAAGATTTGCAGATTACAGTAGGATTGAACATATCACAATTAAGTGATTTACAGTGTGACATTGTCTTAAAAATAAAGTACAATTAACAGCAAACTCTTACAGATGACGCATACAAAGTGATTTCGTATACACACCAGCAACTTGAAAAATCATATGCAACTCTTAGTATTGTTTCTAAAAGAGAACTTTTTGATCTTAGCAGAGATTTGTGCTCTCTGAAGTGCGTTTCTGGGTTCATATTTTGTGTGCCGTGGTTTCATAGTGGTAAGTTACCTGTGTGAAAGTGATACGAATGTTTAATGTTCAATCAGATGGATGTCATGTTTTTGGTTGGGAGGTGCATGTAGGTATGGTCTGTGAGTATGCATGGCAAGAAAGTGCATGCGTGTTGTTAAGCAGAATTTTTAAGTTTGGATGCAGGATTTTGGTTGTGCAATGTTTGTCCAGTCTTGCATGTAAAATTCATTGAAAATGAAACTGAAGTGAGAGTATCAATGAATTTTTGTGTGTGAAGTCTGGCCTGTTCCTGTGGACAAAATTGAAAAGAATGCTTTATAAACGACTGTGCCATAGATTCATTTCATCGTGCATAAAAATATGTGTGTGTGTGTGTGCTAGTGAAGAGAAAAAGCAACAGAGTGAGCCTGTATACACACATAAATACAAGTGTGTGTTTGTTTATCTTCAAGTTTTGGAAAGTTGCTGCCACACAAACTTGGGTGGTTGAAGCAGGATGCTTTCCAGACAGACTTGTCACAGCCTTAACCCCCTGCTGGCCAGCCCCTCCCCATCAGTGAATACACAAGTGTTCCCTCCCTTCTCCGCCTTCCTCTTGCCAGCAACAGAAGCTATGGCAGGCACTGTTCTTTGCATTGCACTTTTCATTTTCTGCCAGGCTTCCTACCTATATGTTGTAGTTCTCTCTTTATACACACCAGCTCGTGTACATGGGTACATTGGAAGCTGGGGTCAAAGGTTCTTTAGGGTACATCTACTGATATACGGCAGCCAACCAGAGCCTGTAAACAGCCAGCACTGTAACTGGATTTTAGCGTGTCATGACCACCCCTATCCAGTGCCATTGCACACATATCCACATGTCATCCAGACCGTTCACACCACACCAGTGGCTACAGCCACTCAGTTAAAGGAGACTTGACTCCGTACAGTGAAAATGAAGGAATCGTTTAAAAAAATAATTCAAATATATTTCACAAATACATACAGTTAAAAAGAAAGCAATTTAAAAACAAAAAAGACTTGGTACAGTGAAAATGAAGGAATCGTTTAAAAAAAAAAATAATTCAAATATATTTCACAAATACATACAGTTAAAAAGAAAGCAATTTAAACAAAAAAAAAATACAAACATACATGCATTTCATTCCTGAATTATTGAGTAGTCTTTACATGTTGGGAATGGGAACTGGTATTCTCAGTATTGCATTTGTCAGCATTCGTTTCACACCCTTCTGATCATAGAGTTCAAGTGATGAGTGAGTATCCTGCATACCTTACATGACATGATGATGAAGCACTGGTGCCCAAGTATTAGCATGATGGCAGAGACTATGAATGCACAGTTGTCACAGGCACTTTGGACTTATGTACAAATACATGGTTGTATGTCCGTCACACACTTAAGTTATCTATTCAGATTTATACAGTGATCAACTTGCCACATTTTATTGAAATGGGTGGATGTAACTTGATTCAATACAACGGAACTGATATTGTCATTGCTAAACCCAACCTACTGGTCAGGGCAAGCACCTAACTGAATTTTCTTTTGCATATTAAAAACCAAGATTTTAAAGTTAGACAAAAATCGTTAAAAAAAAAAAAGAGCTCAAACTATCACAAAATATTACAATACTAAATAATCACCCCTTGTGTTCAGAAATTGACCAACGGTTCTTGATCAACACAGACTGACTGTAATTAATTTGCAAATATTTCCCTGAATTTCTTTGCATTCTCCTGTGTTCAGTTCATTCCCAAAAGTGTCTTTTCCTCTTCAAACATCTGCATGATCTTTTCACACAAAGAAGTACTTTAACATGGCATGTCCATATTTTGGTCAACAAACATGCAAGACTTTTTTAACTGATGAAATGGATACCCATAAATACGTAAGTAAAATCCCAAAGAAACAACTAAAATCCCAAAGAAACAACTAAAACTATATGAACTCATGATGAGCATGATTTAAAAAAAAAAATAATCACATACCATGTAATGTTTACTATGACATCAGGTGAGATGACAAGGAATTTCATATCACATACATTTCATGATTTTCCAACAGCAGGAAATAACAAGCAGCATCAACACACAACATATTTTCAATGATTTTCCAATACAAGGAATCACATGCAGCACACAACACGAACGTCTTCCATGATTTTCATCTACAGAAAACAGCATGCACCATAAAACTTAGATCTTCCATGACTTTACAGATGACGAAAATACCATGCAGCACGCAAAGTATTTGAATGAATAAATAATATTGGCCATCTCTCTCGCATACACAAATACACAGAAATCTATCAACGGAAGTTGTAAACATTGATAAGCAACAACTACCATCCTCTCTCCTCTTCTGCACAACGCTGTAAACTTTTGAAACGCACTCATTTTGTTTTTATTTAATTTTTTGTTTCATGTATTGATTTTTTTCAAATGTAAAAGTGATGATCTGGCTGTGTCAATAAAGTTTGTCAAGTCTTAGAACTCACAATGTTCCTTTATGGCAGCTTGTTTTCATCAAAATTTCAATTCCTTTATATCCCACTACATTTTTTACAAACCCCCTCCCCACTCCCGCCACCCTTTGAAAAAAGAAAAAAAAAGGGGGAGGGGGGGAAAAAAGGACACCCTGTTACCGCACAAAATGTCACCACTGCACAAAATGTCACAATTGTGACATTTTGTGCCGGTTGTGACATTTTGTGCAGTGAAGGACCGCACAAAATGTCACAAACTCGCAATTGTGACAATTTGTGCACCTATGCCCCATTTTCGAATTCACTCTTGCACAAAATGTCACAGCTTCCGTCAGTCTTGTTAATCCGCCGCTTTCAAGAAAGTGAGCAGACTATTTAGTTCGTTCGTGTCTGGTTTCTTCATTTTGTTTTGTTTTATTTTGTGTATGTGTGTGTGTATGTGTGTGTGCGTGTGCGTGCGTGTGTGTGTGTGTCTGTCCCACATTGGCCAGAACGGACATTTTCGGCAATGTCTCTTCAACCACTTAAGACAGCCTTCTCAAATTTGTTTGTTGATTAGGTAAGGTATGCTGATACTGCTCGTAAAAAAAAAGGTCACAGGTCAAGATCAAGGTCATGCTGATCGTTGAAACACCCATTTCCTTTTGCCTGCAATATTTTCCCACATCTTTCAAGCTAGATTTTCCAAACTTGCTACACAGGTGCATAGCCTTGGGGACAACAAAAGAGATGAGCATGTGAATCAAGACAAATCGTGTTGTTTCTATTAGCCTCATCAACCAACATGGGCCATCTCGTCTGGGCTGTCACCTCGTAAACTTGTGCAGTGAATACAGACTAAAAGTATATATTTAATATAAAACTGAAAATTATAAATTGCAAGCCAAATTGAAAAACGCAAAACAATATGTGGACCTCATAGAGTATATTCCACCCACACAGATAAGAGAGAGAGAGCTGTGACAATTTGTGCAGCAGTAATTTAAAAAAGGCATGCAGGTGCACAAATTGTCACAATTGTGACATTTTGTGCAAATTGTGACAATCTGTGCAGTGAATAACTGCACAAATGTCGTGACATTTTGTGCAGTGGTGACATTTTGTGCGGTAACACACCCCTCTTACAAGAACCCAAGAAAACACAGAATCATGCATCAGAAACCACCTGTTTCAATGTCTTTGTCTACCATGTTTAAATTCCACACCCAAGAACAGTCCCACTTTCACACAAGTCGATGCGCAAGACCATGATTGTCAAGTCTCTGTCGTTGATGCATACCCTCATGTCCAGACATCTTCCAAATAACGGCGGCGTATTCTCATTGTCATCACATACTCCTTGGCCTTGTCTGCACTCAGACCTGCAAAGGAAACAACAACCAGTGTTGGTTTTTCATTGTTTAAACACTCAGACCTGCAAAAGGAACAACAACCAGTGTTGGTTTTTCATTCTTTAAACACTCAGACCTGCAAAGGAACAACAACCAGTGTTGGTTTTTCATTCTTTAACACTCAGACCTGCAAAGGAACAACAACCAGTGTTGGTTTTTCATTCTTAAACACTCAGACCTGCAAAGGAAACAACAACTAGTTTTGGTTTTTTTTCATTCTTAAACACTCAGACCTGCAAAGGAACAACAACCAGTGTTGGTTTTTCATTCCTAAACACTCATATCTGCAAAGGAAACAAAAACCAGTGTTGGTTTTTTTCATTCTTAAACACTCTGACCTGCAAAGGAACAACAACCAGTGTTGGTTTTTCATTCCTAAACACTCATATCTGCAAAGGAAACAAAAACCAGTGTTGGTTTTTTTCATTCTTAAACACTCTGACCTGCAAAGGAACAACAACCGGTGTTGGTTTTTCATTCCTAAACACTCATATCTGGAAAGGAAACAAAAACCAGTGTGGTTTTTTTCATTCTTAAACACTCTGACCTGCAAAGGAACAACAACCGGTGTTGGTTTTTCATTCTTAAATGCAAATGGGGTTGGTGAAGGACCGAAGTGTAAATCTGAATCGGTAATGTTTCAGCAAGGAGTCCAAAAGACGCCTTGTAACCTGTGGGGTACCTGTGCATCAGCACACTTTGGTCAAATCGAATAACCTTGGACCATGCATTCCTTGGGAGATGGCAGACCTCCGCCAAAGTCAATCGGGTCCTGGATCCAGCGTTCTTGAGTCCATTAAAAAAAATTTATTTGCCATGGAAGTGACAGTTGGTACTCCATTAAGAAAAAAAAAACTTTTGGCCTTCATTTCGGTTTCCCCCTTCCCCCTCTCATTGTCTACACCAGATTAGACACTGGATGGTGACTGTCTAACTTCAGAGACTTTTTTCCCCCAGAAATACCGTAATCCTTTTTTTCTCGTTGACTATCACCGATGAACCTTCCACGGAAGGTTCTCACCCTTTTAAACACCCTCTTCCCCCCCCCCCCCTCCCCCCCGTTCCCTTCCCTCTCCCCCATAATGCCCCTTTACAATAGTTCTTGTTTGGCGTCATATACTGTACCATGTCAGACAATAGCATTCACGGCAGTTAGTCTGCTCTGCCAGGCCGAAGTTTTTGTGTGGCTAATGCAGTGATAAGACAGTCACGTGGTGCCCAACCCACTTCCGCCGTAGGGAAGAAGCCAGTGTAAGTCTCCCATACGTCATTCTCTCTCGGCCTGCCGTCAAAGCAAGATAAGTCTTGTGCTCTGTCTCGCCTTCTCTTTGCCGTTGTGCTTAGATAGCCTTGTGTTTGCTTCTTTGCTTATTTGTTGTGGCTTTCGCGCTTCACCCTTTCATTCTTGAACCGGTGGGGCTTTGGTTTGGTGTGCTTTATTCATTTGTTTAACCACGCCATCCTCGCCTTGTGCCTTTGTCTTGGCACTTGCGACTTTGCATTCGGCGCTTTTCGATCTTCGAAAGTCGGAACTCCATCGCCGGTTTCGCCCTTTCTCCCCAGTTTTGGCTTTTACGGCCCCTTGTTTAACGAATCTCGTCCCTTCTTCCTTCCATTTGGACTCCCGATTCGCCTAACTTTCACGTAGTCCACTCGGATTCCTTTTCTTCGCCGGTCGTTCCGCCATTTTGTTTTCGACCGGCCAAAACCGCGTCACTTACGATCGACCTGCCTCGATCCTCTCACTGACTTCTCGTTGCATTTAATACAATTTCAGTGTCTCTCCACGACGTTGGTTGAGCTCTTCCTATCCCTCAATCCACCTCTTTGCCCTCCCCTTTGCGATCGTGCGTTCCGTGTTTGTTCCCCCCCACCAGTGCCCAACATGGTGAAGGACACTAACGGCTCGAGGCCTCCACTCTTCGGCAGTCGCTCTCTACCCCGGAGGGGTCGTGTGTCGATTCCACGGGACAAACCGCTCACGCACACGAATGAGCGTACGGTCGGTGTAGAGGAGGGTTCCGTGCAGGGGACGCGCGACCATCATTCCGATTCCCCCTCTACCCGACCGGCGGATACACGATCGTCGCGATCGAAGTCCAACAGTCAGTCCCAGTCGGATGAACAATCGGCAGTCATTGCCGACTGTTTTTCATTTGTTTCCCTTTCCCCTAAGCCCAAATCCCCCAAAGGGGCAAGGCTCCCATGAAAGGACCTTCCCGTTCTAAATCTTCACGTTCCCTGACTGGTTCGCCTGTTCGACTTCGACCGCGTAAGGAGACCCTCTCCCATCATGCCGCGTCCGGCGATCATCGGCCCCAGGGGACCCTTGCCGATACCCGGACCGGCACGGGTGGCGACTCGCGGACGGAATCACCGCACGTCACCCGATCTATTGAGACTTGTGATGCTAGCACCTCCACTAACGTCACACAGTCTCAGGACGCTCCCCCCCAACCGGGTCCGGGTTCAGCCACGTCCCGGACACGAGGAGCGTCAACACTCCGGTGGAGGGAATGTGGGCCAGTCTTCGGTGGAACCCCCCACTGACCACAATCCCGGGTCAGGTACGCAGGCATCGAGTCGCTCGGATCTGCGACCTCACCCCGACGGTCGAACCACCCCGATCGATCGTCCCAATCTCCCCTAGGGGTACAGGACGTTGGGGAGCCGACTTCTTCCGCTCCCCTATTGGGCAACGTCCGCGGTCCCGTTCCTCAGGAGGGAGGATCGACCAGCGGGACCCAAAGGGGTAACCCCTCGTCCCTTGAGTTTTACGCGACGTCTCAGCCATCCCGTCCGCTACCACACGGCCAGGAGGCTCGGCGATCGTAACACTCCCCGACCCCTCTGCCACGCAAGGGGCCGGTGCGGACCCCACCCGGGAGATGCAGGAGGCAGTGCTCTCCCGGGGTGCGCAGGGTTACCCGGGTCCCCGAGGAGCCCTCTGCCTCTGGGCCTCCACAGCCCTCCTTTCTCCCCGGGGACCGGTGGTTCTATTCCCCCGAGAGGAATCAGTGGCTTAGCTCGGACTCTTCCCCTGACTCCATCTTTGGCCTCATGTGGCATCCGGCCTCCCAGAGCTGGATCGACCTGGGGCCCCTTTCCCCTCTCGGGCGCTGTCCGATCGGCAGTCCCCTAGTTTTCACGCCGATTACGGAACCACCGGGAGTCGTCCCTGTTTTCACACCTCTTCCCAACGAGTTCCGACTCCCACGCACCCCGACATGGCCTTCCGAAGGTGGACCTGAACTTCCCCTTCACGATCAGACTGACCCACAGTTGGAGGAGGGGTCTGAGGAATTCCTCCCCCAGTCTGGGGACCTTTCCATTTTGGAGAGCTGGCGCCCTGATCTTGTTGTTAGGGAATCCCCTCCCTCTAACAACATCTTCTGCCCTTTCCCGTTTCACTGGGTCACCCCCTACCCAGCGATCACGGTCAAGGATAGCCGCCCCCCCAGACCATCACTCCTTTGTTTGGGCAGATCGGCCTCCCTCGCCAGGGGTACACATGCCGTTCCCCCACCGGGGACTGACTTCTTATCAGCCCCCAACGCGGCCCCAATAGGAGTATTCCTCAAGGACCCGCGTCAGGCCCCTCATGTCTTTTCTCTCTTTTCTGCCAATCCGGCCACCAGGGAGATTGCCATTTCCCCGGCTGACCTCAGGCTCACTCCTAACCGCCCCCCTCCCACATCCACCTCCTTTCTATCAAAACCCTGACAGAGTGGGACAGAATCGCCAGAGCTGGCATTCTGCACACCACCGCGGGGCATGCCTTCATTGACATGTTCCTACAGCGAGCGGAGGAACTCCTGGCCAAATGAGGGAGGCATTGTCTCAGCGTCTTCAGACCCGGGCGCACTGAGGCAGGCCCCAGCCTGTTTGATGACCCCCTTATTGCGTTTTCTTGTCAACAAGATAGCGCACCACCTCGGGGCTGCGGCGGACAGCGCAGCCAGGAGTCACTTTAACTGCCTTCTGGCAGTGAGAGACGCCCTGCTATCACAGGCCCATCCTCCCCAGCGCTCAAGGCGGCCTTACGCTGCATTCCGGGTCAGGAGCAGTCGCTTTTCGGCGACTATTCCTCTGCGGTCATTTCCCATGCCGTCGAGGAGCGCAAACAGGCCGCTTCTTTTGCGACCACAAACCCTCGTCAGCACCGCCCTTCTAGACCATTCTTTCGTCCGGCCCTACCCACAGCCAGACCCCAGCCCTACCCCAAGCAGCGTCCCTCGAGGCCCGCCAAACCCCCTACGCCCAAACCGAAAAAACCCCAACAGAATTTTCGGTTCGGCCAACAGGCCCGGCCCCGGAGGTGACTAGCGGACCCACCTTCCGAGGGGCGGGACATGTCAGTCTTCCAGACAACACCTCAGCCCCTCTGCCCCCTGGCAGGCAGTCTGTCCCGGCACGCCCACCAGTGGCGGCGCATGGGTCCCCAACCCCTGGGTGGTTTCTGTTCTGCAGGATGGGTTCCGTCTACCCTGGGCACACGAACCCTCCCTCCTGTCCTCCCCTCCTCCTTCCACCGGCGACCCACCTCCCGCCCAGGCGGAGGCCCTTCGCCTGGAAATCGAGGAGCTTCTCCGCAAGGGCGCCATCCACCGAGGTACCACACCCCAACCCCGGGTTTTACTCTCGCCTCTTTGTAGTCCCAAAGGCCTCGGCGGCTGGAGGCCCATCCTCGACCTTTCCCCTCTCAACAGATTCCTCAGGACAACCAGATTCAAGATGGAGACCCCGGCCCAGATCAGGACTCCATCCACCATCTGGACTGGGCCACCTCGATAGATCTCAAAGATGCTTACTTCCAGATCCTCATCCACCCGTCCCACAGACGATACCTTCGTTTCGTCTGGCGGGGCCGGGTGTTTCAATTCAAGGCCTCCCATTCGGACTCTCCCTGGCTCCCTTCCTCTTCACGAAGGTAGTCAAGGAGATGGCCTCCCTTGCCAGACAGAGGACATTCGCCTCCTTGTCTACCTCGACGACTGGCTCGTCCTGGCCCCCTCTCAGGCCCTAGCCCAATCCCACACCTCAAAGCTACTTCAGCTTTGCTCCTCTCTGGGGTTCGTCACCAACCCCGCAAAATGCGAGCTCTCGCCCAGTCAGCAATTCACCTTCCTGGGCATGAGCTTTTGACACCACCTCCATGGTAGTCTCCCCGACCCCGGAGAGGTCCGCTCGCCTAGTGGATCTCATTTCCCACCTTCGCCTCTCTCCCCTCACTTCGGCAAGGACACTTTCCTCCCTCCTAGGGATGATGGAGTCCCTGTCTCCTCTCATTCCCCTAGGCAGAGTTCCAAAGCGACAGCTTCAGAGGGAGTTCCGCCGTCGTTGGTCCCAGACCAACGACAGCTGGAACCAGCCCGTCCCCCTAGGGCCTTGGTTCGTTTGGGCCACGGAGGAGTGGCTCAGCCCATCCACCCTGGCCCCCGGAGTTCCCATCTCCCCTCCCATCCCAGGCCCTGGAACTTTTCACAGACGCCTCCAACTCGGGCTGGGGGGCCCATCTGGAGAGCAGTCCACGCCTCGGGGGTTTTGGGATCCTCTGACTGCTCGTCTTCACATCAACATCTTGGAACTGGAGGCGGTCAGACTCGCCCTCCTCCAGTTCCAGTCCATAGTCGCCCCACCGATTTGTTCTCCTTTTCACGGACAACACTTCGGTAGCTTGTTACATCAACAAGGGGGGGGGGGCACACTCCATCGGCCTCTCCCTCCGTACAGAGGCCCTCCTCCGCTGGTGTCACACGCAGGGGGTCACCCTTCGCGCGAGACACATAGCAGGGACTCACAACATCCTGGCAGACTCTCTCAGCCGATCCAAGTCTGTCCTCCACACGGAATTGGACCCTCAGCCGGCTTACCCTTTCAACCGTGTGGGAACATTGGTTCACACCAATGATCGACCTCTTTGCCACACGGTTCAACCATCGTCTGCCAGTGTATGTGTCCCCGGTCCCGGACCCCCCAGGCTTACGCCATCGACGCCCTGTCCCTTCCTTGGTCCGGCCTCATAGCTTACGCCTTCCCTCCCTTCCGATCCTCCACAAGGTGATCAGAGAGGCGAGACTCGAGAGACCCAGGCTCATTCTCATAGCCCCATGGTGGGCCCACTCAGGTCCTGGTTCCCGGACCTCAAGTCCCTCACTCACGAACCCCCTCTCCAGTTGAACACCAGGTGGGACATGCTCAGGCAACCCCGTTCGGGCCTCCCTCACGCCAATCCCCAGGTTCTTCACCCTCCACGCCTGGCTTCTGTGTCAGCCCGGCTGCGAACATCCAAATCCCCCTCTCGAACGACAGGTCCCGTTCCGTCCTCGATACCCTCTCCATCGCCGGGGCCTCTCAGGAACTCCGAGACCTAGCCAGTCCTCTCGCAGAGCTAGCACGGAGTCCCTTTATGACTGCAGATGGAGGAAATGGGTCTCATGGTGCAAAGCCAATTCTGTCCCTCACATTCGCCCCACCAACATCCAAATAGGAAATTTCCTGTCCCAACTTAACCTCTCTGCTAGCTCCATCAGGGCTACAGGTCGGCCATCTGCACGACCATCCTCCAAATGGCCGGACCTTCCTTTGAGAATGATTTCCCTTCTCAGAGAGATCTCCAGAGGGCTTCTCTTCGTGGGCCCAATCCCCTAGACGCGTTCCCCTTTGGGACCTCTTCACTGTTCTTGACGTCCTCAATAAACCCCCCTTTGAGCCTTTGTCCTCCATTCCTTTCGACCTTCTGTCCATGAAGACTACCTTCCTCCTCGCCCTCGCTTCCGCGAGACGGCGAGGGCGAGATCCATGCCCTTAGCGGGGACCCCAGAGACATTGCCTTCCACAGAGACGGCTCCGTCTCTCTTAAGTTCCTTCCCGAGTTCCTAGCCAAGAACCAGGAACCTGGCAGTCCCTCCCCCCTTACCTCATCATCCGCCCGCTGGCGGATACACTAGGGGGCGACACCTCTTCGGACATAGCCCTTTGCCCTTCTCGATGTCTAACACACTACTGGGAACGCTCGCGCCCCAGGCGCGTTTCACAAAGACGTCTTCTCATTTCCATCAACCCCAGTAACACGAAAGACATCTCAGCTGGCACTGTCTCTAGGTGGCTCTCCAAGACGGTCAGAACTGCCTATTCCCAGGCATCCGAGGATCTCCCCGTCTCTTCCCCCCCGGGGCCCATGAGGTCAGAGCGCTGGCCACTTCGGCAGCATTCCAGCACTCTGTTTCCCATGCGCCACCTCCTGGAGGCAGCCTTCTGGCGTTCGGAGAATCCCTTCATAAAATTTTATTTGAGGGACATCCGCATGACCAGGGCTGATGGTTCTAATGGGATATCCTTTGTGGCGGCTAAAAGCATCCATATCGGGTAACCCCAGGAACCACTAGGGCACTCGCCCTCCTCCTTTTACTATGAATTCTGCTATTGTCTGACATGGTACAGTATATGACGCCAAAATGGGGAGTTTGTATTATACTCCCTGTTTGGCTAGTATACTTACCATGTCAGACTCTAATGCCCGCCCTACCTTCCCCGCTAGCGCCAAGGTTCTGGGGTTACCTTGCGCGCAAGCCTCGATGAATGACGTATGGGAGACTTACACTGGCTTCTCCCTACGGCGGAAGTGGGTTGGGCACCACGTGACTGTCTTATCACTGCATTAGCCACACAAAAACTTCGGCCTGGCAGAGCAGACTAACTGCCGTGAATGCTATTGTCTGACATGGTAAGTATACTAGCCAAACAGGGAGTATAATACAAACTCCCCATTTTTGTCACGGAGTCCGCTGAGCAAGCATCCTCTTCCACAGGGTGCCACTTCATCCCTTCAGTGGGGAAAGGCGTTTATGTCCCCCTACCATCACACAGCAGAGAAATCCCATTCCTAACAACCGCAGTAACTGCTGTGAGAATAATTTCTTCCAGTGTACATTTCTTTCATACCTGGTTCATAGGCATACTTTGGGACAAATACCTAGCCTCTGTGCTCCCCTCCCTCTCCCCCCACCTCCTCCCAATTTTTTTTTTTTTTCTCAAAATATTTCAGGGTCCCCCCTATTGTACCCAAGTATTGGCAAGTTTTTGAAGAAACAGACTCAGCAAGAAGATACTCTCTACAGGAAGTTAATGATAATGAGAATTGTTTCTCTTTGGTCAATGGAGCAAATTGGTATACCAAGACCAAATCATAGTTTCGTATCTCAAGTGTGATTACCATAACAAGAAGTTTGTGTCTAGGTTTGTTTCTTTTTGTAACTTTATTTTTGGTGTCATATACTGTACCATGTCAGACAATAGCATTCCGGCAGTTAGTCAGCTCTGCCAGGCCGAAGTTTTTGTGTGGCTAATGCAGTAATAAGACAGTCACGTGATCCCAAGCCCCCCCTTCCGCCGTTAGGAAGAAGCCAGTGTCAACCTCCCGTACCGCATTCTCTCTCGCCTGCCGTCCAAGCAAGATAAGTCTTGTGCTCTGTCTCGCCTTCTCTTTGGGCCCTTGTGTTTTAAGATAGCTTTGTGTTTGCTTCTTTGCTTATTTGTTGTGGCTTGCGCGCTTCACCCTTTACTCTGGAGCCGGTGGGGCTTTGGTTTGGTGTGCTTTATTAATCGATTTAACCACGCCATCCTCGCCTTTGTGCCTTTGTCTCGGCACTTGCGACTTCGCCTTCCGTTCTTTTCGATCTTCGAAGTCGGAACTCCATCGCCGTTCTCACCCCTTTTTTGCCTTACGGCTCCTTGTTCTCCGAGTCTCAGTCCCTTCTCCTTCCATTCGGACTCCCGATTCGACTAACTTCCACGTCGTCCACTCGGTTTCCATTTCTTCACCGGTCGTTCCGCCATTTTGTTACGACCGGCCAAAACCGGGGTCACCTACGATCGACCTTCCTCGATCTAACACTGAGATCTCGTTACATTTACTACACTTCCAGTGTCTCTCCCGAGGTTGGTTGAGCTCTTTCTATCCCTCGATCCACCTCTTTGTCTCCCCTTTGCGATCGTGCGTCCGACTGGATCTCCTGTTCGCCTTCGATCGCGTAAGGAGACCCTCTCTCCTATCATGCCGCGTCCGGCGATCTCGGCCCCCTGGGGACCCTTGCCGAGACCCGGACCGGCACGGGTGACGACTCGCGGCCGGAATCACCGCACGTCACCCGATCTAATGAGACTCGTGACGCTAGCACCTCCCCCACTAACGTCACCCAGTCTCATCTCGCTCTCCCCAACCGTGTCCGGGTTCAGCCACGACCCGGACACGAGGAGTGTCAACACTCCGG
Source organism: Conus ventricosus (assembly GCA_018398815.1). NCBI lineage: Eukaryota > Metazoa > Mollusca > Gastropoda > Neogastropoda > Conidae > Conus > Conus ventricosus. The sequence goes on from CM031620.1 coordinate 40,378,513, forward strand.
TGGAGGGGCTGTGGACAGTCTTCGGTGGTACCCCCCCACTGACCACAACCCCGGGTCAGGTACGCAGGCATCGACTAGCTCGGATCTGCGCCCTCACCCCCGACGGTCGAAACTTTATTATTTGTTGTATTCTTGCCAAACACTCACACAAAATATGGTGAAATCGTATTGGTAAAAGAGATCTGGCTAACTCATAAATTAACATGTTTTAACATTCTTTCTTAAAAAAAAACAACAAAACTTTGTATGATTTGAAAAGAAAAAATAGTTTCAGACACTCTGCAATGGAAAAATCCTCCAGACATGCATCACTCAGCACTGCGGTCTTTAGATACACACCTAGTTCCTGCATGAAGATGGTCTCAAAGGCAGCAGCCACATCGGCAGCCATGTGCTTGGCATCACCACACACGAACACAACAGCCTCCTTCTCGTGAACAAGTCTGCAGATCTCAGAGGTGTGGGCGCGGACGTTGTCCTGTACATATCTGGGGACGCTGGTACTGTCGTGCGAGTCTCGTGAGAAGGCTGGCTGAACTTGGTAAGGACCTTCTCCTGTTGGAATTGCTCGACAGCAGATCTGCAATGTTGCACAACAATATGCATACTTTAAAATATTGCTCAAGATCAACTGGCTGATCACAGAATTATGCTAGTTACTGCCTGGCTATCGGCATTACCAGGGCCACCCGACAGAGTCAAACAGGCAAGGTCATCTCTGCACAGTTACGAACTAATACAACCTCTGTACAACATATTACCAAGGAAAATTTGATCACGTCGGGTGTCTGGTTAATCAAGTGCTGGAGCACCAAGTCCAAAGTCTCATACTGCAAGCTTGAATACTGCTGAAGTTATAAATTTGGCCATGTTCGCCGTCCTTCTTTGTATGTTGTCATTCTGGTGGTTTCACTGTAGTGTCAGGCAGTTCCCTTACCCTGGTTCTTCTGAGATGGATATTTCTGTCTGCCTTAGGCATGTGTGTGTCAACTACTAGCTGGTTAGGTTTAGCAAGTCAGATCACCCCTATTGCCAGTTTAGGTCCACAATATCTGTAATCTTGGAAAATGAGGATGGAAAATTGATTCTTCCTATCAATGCGCCTCCCCCTTCCCATCTCCATCCTCCATCCCCGTTCCCAACGACTCAAGAGGCTTCTTAGACAAGATGTAACAGTCAATGACCTTGTCAACAAACAGGGTATCATAATATGGCATACCCACTCCATCTGTTCAAATAACCTTTCAGAAGCAATGTGGACTTTTATTTCTTGTACCATTCTCCCCTCAGTAAAATTCATGCACTACCACAGCTTTCTTAAAATAAAACTATGGTGCTCAAATAAAAGTGAAGGAATTGTAAACATGTTCACATGACAACTCACTGGAAAAGAAAATCTCTTTCTTTGTGCCGACATCCAAACAGTAACCAAGTCTCTCCAACACTGCTTTCCGCTTTCTCCTTTCTGCAAGCGCAGCTGTCTCTCCTGAAGAAAACCAATGTAGGGGGCGACGCCAGTGCCAGGGCCAATCATGATTAGTGGCAGAGAGAGATCAAGTGGAGTCCTGAAATGCTGATTTGTTCTGGCAAATATCTGGATCTGAAAAAAAGGAACAAATCACACTAGCAAAATGACAAGGAACATCAAGTAGAATCATAAAAACCAGCAAAATAAATAAGCAAAGTTTACAATTGCAGGTCATATTCAAGTCTGCCTTTTAACTCAACATTCTCTCATCTATACAGTTATTGTAGCCAATGAATTATGTTTAATTTATGCTATCTTTTCTGTCATTCTGGCTAAGAAAAAAAAAAAAAAGGGCTTTGAAAAACTGAAATATTTCATATTACTATACTCAGACTTTTAAAGGGCCATGGGAAAAATTTTTAAAGGGTTTGTTTGACTACAAGAAAATAAATTTCCCGGGCCTGAATTGTTAAAAATGTGATGGAATAGGAGAGTAAATCCCCGGGATGATAGGAATTTGGTATTTAAATTGCCCATGAAAATCTAAGTTTTTAAAAAAGGTTAAAATTTCCCTTTAGGGGTTTGGGGGGGCCAATAAGATAAAGTAATTTTGGGTTTATAGCCCGCCCCCGACCGCAAAGGGGCCACTTCAGGGCTGTCCCACTTAAAACCCAACTCACCGGGTAAATTAAAAAAAAAAAAAAAAAAAAAACCCTTTCCCACCCACCCTCTTTAAATGACATGTTTTAGAAAACGTACCCCAAACCCTTTGTTTAAAAAACTTTCTTCCATAAAATCTTTAAAAACAGATGAAAAAAGTTTAAACTCTCTCAAAAAGTCAAGGATCCCCATCAGGGCGGACATCCCGAACAGGAAACCCTTTATGGACTCCGCCGTAAAATGTTTTGGTCTCACATCGTGGGAAGTCCCCAAAACTCTAAAAAGAAAAATGTTTCATTGTGAGTGGGCATGGGCCCTGGGAATTTCACCACGGAGCTTTTTCAAATCTTTTAAAAAGGGGGCCCTGGGTAAAAAAACGAAAGGCCGGGTTTTTGAGGGCCGGGACAGAACCGTTTTTTCCCCTTTAAAGACCTCCCCACGTGGATGGGGGGAAGTCCTTTAAGGGTTTTGGAAGGGGTCTGAAATGAGTTTTTTTTTTCGTCTGTGGTTCCAATTCTTGCCCGGGTCTCTTTACAAAAATCATTAATTTTTTGGGGTTTCCCCCATCTGAGCAGGGGGTTTAAGGTTGGACAGTTTCTCTCTTTTGGCCCTTCTTGGCTTTAAAAGATCAAAAACCATTTCGTTCCCCCCGATGCCCAAAATGACCTGGAAACCCCAAACAAGAGTAATGTTTGTAACCGTCCGCCTTCAACTTGCTAAAAAAATTTTTTAAAAAAAAAGTAAAAATTTGGTTCTGAAGGTTTCGGGCCCGCTATGGCCGCCAAAGTGACAGCGAAACCGCCCGAACCAAAAGTCCCTCTTTGAAGAAGTGGTTTCCTCCCAAAACCCGAACCAGAAAAAAAATTTAATTTTAAACCGAATTTGGGCGAAGCATCTGAAAAGTATAAAGTTCCAACCCTATCGAGAAGGAGCCCCCCGGGCCGAGGGTGCCCAGGCCACTCCTACTAGACTTGGAACCGTCAGTGAAAACTTTTTGATAGGATGGGAATTTGGAACAGAGGTCAGCATACAATGCCTTGTACGCCAGAGAGCTGGTAGACTCTTTGCGAAAAGCTGCAAGATCGAAGCAAATCTCTGGTGTGAAAAAGGTCCACGGAGGTTGATCCGGAAACTTGGAAAAATCGGAAACTACTCCAGGTCTAGACCTGCATTCCGCACGTGAGGCTGCATACGAAGACCAAATGGCGGAATACATTTAGGGATGTTTTCAAACTTACTTTGGAACGGAGGGTCAAAGACACAGTCATAGGCAGGGTTTTCTGGTTCTGAGAACAGTCGGATATAATAATTCAAAGACAGTTTCAGCCTGCGGTTGGACAGTGAAGGTTCACCTGCCTCTGCGTACAGGCTGTACACAGGGGTGGTGCGGAACGCTCCAAGACAGAGACGAAGCCCTTGATGGTGGATAGGGTCCAAGAGTTTGAGGTAAGATGATCTTGCAGAGCCGTACACAGCACAACCGTAGTCCAGTTTGGAACGGACCAAGGCTCTGTAGAGGTGCAGCAAAGTTTTCTTATCAGCGCCCCAGTCGGTGTGCGCTACGACCCGCAGAATATTCAGTGCTTTCTGACAAGCAGTTTTGAGATTTTTGATGTGGCTGAGAAAGTTAAGTTTCTGGTCAAAAATGACTCCCAGAAATTTGGCCTCTTTAACAGCTGGAATGGGAGATTTCCTACTTGAAGTTCAGGATCTGGAAAAAACTGACGGAAATTATGGAAGTGAATACACTGTGTCTTTGAAGCAGAAAAGGTGAAACCGTTTTCATCTGCCCATCGATGGATTTTATCTACGCAAAGCTGGAGCCTGCGCTGGACACTCGGGTACAGGCTTCCAGTTGCGTAGACAGCGAAATCATCCACAAACAATGAGCATCTGAACCTGCTGAACTGATTTAACAATGTATTGATTTATACTAAGAGGGAGAGACAGTATGCTCCTGTGGAACACCCAACTCCTGCCGTGGAATCAGAGAGAGGGTGCCACCCGGACCTGAAACGCGTTTGCCAAAAAATTTTGAAGGAAAGCGGAAGATGACCTCGAAAACCAGATCATGGAGATCATGAATACCGCTTCAGGTGATATCGTAGGCCTTCTCAGTCAAAAAAAATTGCCACTCTGTGTTTTCAGAAGGCGTTCCGAAGTGTAGATTCAGCGACAATGCAACAGTATCGATTTGCGGAAACACACGTTCTTTGCAAAGGCCATCGGTTCGAGTTTCCACATAGCCTGCATTGACTTTCTCCATCATTTACAGAACAGCTGTCAAGCTATGGGACGGTAGTTTGATGTTAGAAAGATCTTTTCAGGTTTGGGATGGGAATAATGAGGCTTTTCACCAAGAGGGCGGAAAGAACTTCACACATGCTGTATACTGTAACAGTATATTCAGACCTTCTTGCGGAAGTGTTCAACAGTTGATAATGGATTCTCTATATGGAGAGGAATCGTGCAGGACAGTAGGAGATTAGTTCATTAAATGAAAGGAGATGTAGTCTCATGTTGTCTGACAAAGTTGCAGGTGATTTTTCTTTAGGGTTTATTTTGACAAAAGTGTATTGTTAGAAGAGGAGGAATTCTTTTCTATGGTAAAGCCAGCAATTAGCAACTGCTTTTTTCTCTGTTATAAAGAGTCAGCAACTTGAGATGGTTCACAGTGGACAGGTGTTCTTCCTTTGATTTTCTTAATGATGTTCCACACTTTTTTCTTGGAAGTTTTCGATGTCAGCCTGGAGCAGAAACTTCTCCAGGACCGACGTTTACTGATTTTAAAAGTGTGTCTTGATTTAGCACGGAGTTTCTGATGGGCTCGAGCGTTGGGACCCGAAGGTCGTTGGTACCCTGACGCTGAGCCCGTTTTCGAACTTTGGAAATTTGTTTGGCAGTCTGAATCAAACCAGGGTGTTTTTGCATTTGAAGTTTATCGGAAGACACTGGAATACAAGCTTTAGCACACTTGATCATAGTGTTAGTCAGTGTTCTGCTGGGTCCGGACTCTGAAGAAAATCAGTGCCTGGAATTCTTTTGAAATAGTGGCTGCAAAGAGATCCCAGTTTGCTTTCTTATAATTTAGATGTGGAGAGACAGAGACTTGTTCAGTTATACGGGTTGTAACAAACAGGGAAATGGTCACTTCCGTGCAGATCATCATGGACAGACCACTCATAGTCCAGGACCAGCGAGGGGTCACAAACCGACAAATCTAAACACGAAAGTGAACCTGTGGAAGAGTGGAGGTAAGTTGCAGATCCGTCGTTCAGACAACACAAATCCAAATCCGAAAGGACATCCTCAATTAGCAGACCTCTGGATGACGTACTGACACTACCCCAAAGAGGATTGTGACCGTTAAAGTCACCCAACAGCAAAAAAGGTCGAGGAATTTTCACCAATCAGACTGACAAGGTCCTGACGACAAACCGGGACAGAAGGTGGAAGATAAATGGAACAGATTGTCACAGTCTTGTGGAGAGTGACTCTCGCAGCTACAGCCTGAAGGGAGGTAGACAGAGCGACAGGACTATACAACAGAGTTTTGTGTATGAGAAGGGCAACACCGCCCGACAGTCCCAACGTGGATGGTTGTGCAGGTTTTGAAGAACATTAAAGCCAGAAAGAGTAAAGGTCTTCTGGCTTTGAATTTGAGTTTCCTGAAGAGCCACGACGGAAGGTTTTATAGATCGACACAGAAGCTGCAACTCCTCAAAGTTGGAATTTAGTCCACGGATATTCCAATGGGATATTGTACTACCATGGTGCAGAGGGCGAAAAGGAGAGAAATCAGGTCATCTCCTCCTCAACGTCTGCTTCCAATGGAGTAAATTTTTATTTTGTAGTTTCACTGAACTGTGTTGTTCTTCAGACCTGCTGGCAGACTTGCCAACAGGCGAAGAAGGTCTGGATTTGGAGACGGTGGAGGTTTCTCCTCATCTCCACCATCTCCACACTGGGTGGAACTCCCTTGCCCGCAAAGGGCACTGGACAGAGGAATTCGAGGCTTGGTGCTGGTTTTTTAATCTGCCCAGCAGCAGATGTTGTAGACTGCTGGGCAGTCTGAGGGGTGGCGGATTTTTGCCTCCACCAGGGGCAGTCACTTTGGGTTGGGAGGTGGTGGACCCGCTTCCACCAGAGCTGACAGTTCTTCCTTGCAGTGTCTTGGAAAAGATAAATTCATCAGTCTGGCAGCAGACTGACCTAGTGGAAACTTTCTTTACGGCCGAAGCATACGAAGATGCTGTTGGCGTCTGACTGCCAACAACCTGTTTGCGGGCCTCAAAAAAGGAGATTTTCTTTTCAGTTTTTACTCGTTGTATAGCGGATTCCTGAATCCAAAGAGGGCAGTTTCGGGAAGAGGAGGATGGTCGCCACCGCAGTTAGCACAATGTGCGATCTTTACACGGCCATCATGGGTTGCCTTGCAGCAAACACCGCACACCTCCTGCCCAGAACAACGGTCTCTGACATGGCCAAACCTCTGACATCTGAAGCACCTCAACGGGACGGAACATACATCTGAACTCTGACGTTCAGGTAACCAACTTTGATGACTGGAGGCAGCACGGGGTTTTCAGAAGGTCAGAAAGAGGGTGTTGGTGGCCACTCTCTCTGCACCTTTCTTTACTGTCACCCTGCGCACCTCCGTCACACCCCGGGACGGCCAGTTCCGTTTGATCTCTGCCTCTGAGACACTTGTTAGATCTCTGCAGCGAATCACTCCTTTTGAGGAATTTAACTGTTTATGGGGAGTCACCCTGATTTTCCTGTCCACTATTTTTTTTGCCCTCAACAGCTGTTCAGATTGCTTCTTTGATCGACATTGAATGAGAAACGAGCCATTCCTCAACCTTTTTATCGGACTTTAGGGTCACCTGCTAGACCTTGAAAGCCCTTTTGTATGGCAAAAGGGCTCAGAGCTGAAAGGGGTCTTTCCTGCTCTGTCCCTTCCATCACGAGCCAGGAAGCCCAGAAACCTGTCCTCTGTCTAACCTCCGTATCAGAATCACTGTCTGTTTTCAAATTCCCCTGAAATAGGGGATGCTGCCTTCCTCTTCCTTTTGGGGGGGTAGTTTTTTGAAAAAGCCATATTTTGTTTATTGTGTTTCATCCCTCCCTTACCCACCCACCTTGGAGTCCAACTAAGGGGCCAGGGCCAAGAAACCAATGTCTTGACCCCTTCCAGGCTTCGGGGGAGAGACATACGACAAACAGAAGCCACCAACCCTATCCCCCCTGATCATGCCCCAACTCCCGGGAACAGAGAGCTGAGCACTGCAGGGGTTTACTTGGCCAGCAGGGGAACTGTCTGTCTTGACCCAACCCCAAGAAGGGAGCCGATTAGTACACCCGGGCCAAAGTGTACTCCCTGTCTAGGAGAGGTCCGAGCCAAAGTGATGTGTTGAGGGGCGCTGGCCCTCTCAATCACCAGGATCTCATTCCCCTCCGACACAGGTCGCACCGCACGGCAAACGCGGCGGATCTTAAGGAGACCACAGAGAGAAAAGGAGTGTGGAAAAGAAGACTTGAAGGGGAGACGAAGACAGAAAAGGGCCAAATAAGGGAGGCAGAAAACAAGAAAAGGAGAAAGGCGGGTTACTCTTAGTCAGGATCCTCACCCTTAGCCTATCTGACATGGGAAGCCCTACCAGGGCATCAACTCCTTACCACGTTACGCTTAGGTCAGACAGCATCTTGGCTTCTCGGACCTAGAAGCAGTTTGACAAAACCAGCCTATCTCCGAGTAATGATGCCCCCGCCAGCAAAGCCTAAGGGATCACTGGACCGCGCAAGCCCTCCGACCACGACAAGGTTGCAACCCCCGGAGGGGGGTGTGGGGGCAGTGAACTGGTAGAGTTTCAACATGTCTAGGGTACGGCACGATGGAAGGCGAAGCCTATCCCTCTCTTTCCGCTGCCTTTTACCCCCACCCCCCCCTCCCCCCAACTGAATCAGGTACCCACTCACTGCTGGGTGGACAAAGAGGATTGTCAAGCTGAAAAAAATCTGACTCCATGAATGGTTCGATCTTCGACAAGCACTGACCTTTTGACCTTGAGACCTAAACATTTCAAGACCTTTCTCTGCCACTCACCACGATTAGCCCTGGCGCTGGCATTGCCTTCTACATTGGTTTTCTTCAGGAGAGGCAGAGTTTGTACACCCAGTCAAACGACACATGAAAGAGAAGCATTGTTACACGCTGAGCCATGATCAAGGCATTTCAGAGGCAAATGGACAAACGCTTGGTGGTTCCAACGTCTTCGGAAAGTGTCCTGGTGCATGGTGGTTAGAACCACTACAGCCCCTTTAAAGCTGATATCAATAGCAGGATCTTTAAGGTATCTATTTCATCTTCTGAATGTAATATACACACATACCGGATTCTCTCAAGGGCAATCAGTACAAACTATTCATACAAAAACAAAAATTGACAGGGTTCGCTCAAGGGCAATCAGTATGAGCTGTTCACCTCAATGTCTTCAAGCGATGCCAAATCCATGCGCGCAGCCAGTTCCAAAGCATCGTCTTCAGCCTTGATCTCTTTCCCAGCCTGCCGCTGAATTGCAGCTGTGATGTCATCCAGCCAGCCCGTGCACAGACCTCGACGACTGTACAGGCGATTCTGGGATGCAGGGATTGTCACGACGTTGAAGGCAACGTCCAGATGGCCAGGGCGCCATTCCTCACAGCTGAACACGAACAATGCAAGAGCGGTCTAGTTTCAGCTCCTTCCATCAAGCTCATGAATATGCATTGTAAATTTGTTTTCAGTTTTATCACAAATGCTCCATGGTAATAACATTGTATAAAAATGAAACATGACATGATGATACATTTAAATCAGTTCAGCCAATGGCAGAAAAAGCTGTGCCACAAATACACCGATTTTTCTTTGAAATAAAATGCAGAAACTGGAAACAACTTTATTTGCTTGATATTAAGTTCAACAAAATTGGTGAGATAATGTTGCTTATAGCCCAGCCGACCGCAAAGGGCCACATCAGGGCTGTAACAAAATTGGTGAACCAACTCTGTTAGGTTTTCACCAGATGAATTTGAAAAACTCACATTTCTGATCAGAATTTTGAACTCAATGGAGGACTAAAGTTTTAAAAGTAAATGATCAAGTTGTCAAAACAGACAGACAGACAGCGAAACAAAAAGCAAAAAAACAAAAAACACACAAAAAAACCAAACGCTATGACATATTCAAACTTCATCTAAAAAATGATAACCTAATCCAAAATAGCCTCAATGCATAAGGAGAAAAGGGTGATGTCATGTCTTTTACATGCACAATACATACATTAGCAATTTAAAAAAAAAAAAGAAACTTCTTCTCCGGACATAGATCAGAAAATAAACAAGAACGTTGTACTTCCCAGAGAGATGTAAGGCAATAAAAGGTCTACCGAACAAGAAATTAGAGGCTGGCTGTGAACGTACACTATGGCAACTCTCTGGAGGGGGATACTCATTCCCACTGCCATCATAAACAAGCAATAATTTGTTGTCAGCAGGGAGCTTAACAGGAATGACCAAGCATATGCCCGATCAGAAATCGCACCACTGAACACCAGTAAAGTAATCAGAAATCACACCACTGAACACTGGTAACGTGATATCAAGTTCAGTGCAGTATCTCCTCTGGTGGGTTGCATCATGATAACATGACACCAACTGCTCACTATGGACTACCAGTTCTGGGCTGTGACCGTACCAGTCTGGGTGTAGCTGTGTAGGGACGGGTGTAAATGAGCGGTGTAGGAGTCACGCCACCGAGGGGAGTGCCATAGAAGACGTGACATCTTCCACACCGTCATTTTGTTCACTCTCAATCAATCACAGTGACTTCTTGCCAACATGATGAGACAGGCTGCTAACAATATCTATGAGTCATTACGCAGGGAATGACTGTAAGGAGATATACACAATTCAAATTATCATTATTGCTTGACAGCATGTATAAATGCGTATGCATATGATTACTGATTTGGGGGGGGGGGGGGGGGGGGGGAGACAAAAGACTCATCTTGGATGGAACGAGGGTTAAGAGGAAATGAATGCCTCCCCTCATATCAGGGTGATGATCCAGACCCCAAAAGCTGAGGCGCTTTGCATCACACAGAAAGAGCACCAAGCACATGCACAGACTATTACATTCTGATGAGAGGAACTTCAAAGCTGCTTTTCCTTCTCTTCTTTTCATCTCATGCTCCCCCCACCCCCTTTCATATATCTCTGTTGGGCATTTTCTTACAAAATATGAATTCAACGAAGGACTTTCAAACTCATAACGAAAAATTTTGAAGAGTTGGCGGCAATGTTACAACAAGGATCATGACAAGTATGTAATAAATGAAATAATGTTTGACAATACATGGTACAATCATAACTTAGTGTACAGTATGAAATGTATTTCAAAGGCCTCACCTGCATACTGAGTAAGGGCGAGGCTGCAGTCTTGGAAGATGCTCTGGAAAGACAGTAAATTGATCATTTTTTTTCTTTTATGGATGTTTCAAAAAATAATGTACCTTTTTCATTATGAATGTTTCTAAAATAATGTACCAAAATCAGATGGAACAGAGATGAACTTAAAAAGAACCAGAGAGTATAAAACATGTCAAATTGTTTTCATTTACAGTACACAATTCAGATCAGCAAGCACAACTTTTCAACACACACACATACACACACACACACACACACACACACACACACACACACACGTGAAAGCAATCACACATACACACATAAACAGAGCTGCACATAACGGTCATTTTGCCAGCTCTCCCTCATACACAGTAACTGCGCCACTAAACCATTCAGCACACCTATCAGTCGTTCCACAGGGGGACGACACGAAGGAAACGTGTACAGCACATCCAGAAGCGACACATGTTCGCCGTGCACGAAAGCTGTGTAGTCCTCGGCCCCTTCCTTGCTGCACAGTTCCTGGAGGCGGCGCTTCTCGGAGGCATCAGACGTGTAGTCCACCAGGTGTCTCAGCAACGCCTGCAACAACAATGGATATCAAATCAATTCTTTCTTCCCTCCATGCTGCTCATTACGGCTCCCCCTTCACAATCACGCCTGGATTATTCTGCCACAATCCCTGTTCCAGCATTCCACTGGGAGAGTCAATATTTAGAAGTCGTGTGGCAACCTACCAGCGAAGACACTGCACTGTTGCCGAGTCCCTTCAGCGAGTAGACCTAGATTTGATTCTGGTTCTAATAACAAGACCCTCTTAGGGTATGAGGAATGTAAATATTAGAGTCCTCACCACAAGTGCTAAAAGTACATTACAGTGGGACACCTTTCATAGCCATACAGTAGTAAAAATATAAAAGTGAAAGAATAAAAAAGGAAGGAACCAGCAACCAAAAACATCAATACATTTCCTTATATGGTAAGAAGTTTCTTTCATGTCAGCAATTTTCATACAATATTCAAGGGCAGAGAGAGAGAGAGAGAGAGAGAGAGAGAGAGAGAGAGAGAGAAGAGAGAGAGAGAGGACAGACAGACAGACAGACAGACAGACACATCTGTGAACAGTTTTTCATGGAATCTGCGTAAAGGTATCTAGCATCATGCAAGTCCTGAAACATTGTAATGATATGTTGTATAATAATTGGTACAGTAAGTTCTGGGCTATATAAATACTTGTACGAAAGATGAAGTTGACCAATTGGAACAACATTTCAGAAAAAAAATAACACTTTAGCGCAACAGAAAAATTAACTAAAAGGAATTAGCAGTGAAAACTGATAAATCAAGAGTAGACAATGCACTGCAATGTAACCAAAGCCTGTGTCTTCTTTGGAATGCAAAGCACAGGTCTTATACATTTAATGTAAAGCACAGGGTTTGTGTATCTAACACATCTTAGCAGTCTATGTTACTAGAACCAGTGAAAATTCAGCAATATTTTTCACAAGTTGTCCAGGATAAAAATCGAATGAATTCTCATTAATGTTTTTTTTACAAAAAAAACCCCTAACAACTACTGATCTTTATAAACAGCAGACACAAAGTTTTGTTAAGCAATGACAGCAGCAGTATACGCACAAATCTGACAAGAAATAGCAAATGTTTTAGGAATTACAATTAGTGATGAAGTTATAAAGGGATTTATTGTGACTTCCCCACAAAGTAGAGATAAATTTTCGCTGTAAATTTTACTTGATCAATTCACTCCGGTTGAAAAATTTCTGTCAGTCAGTAAATGACTTCCGAGTTGATTAAGAAGCCACATTGAGTCTGCTGTGAAATTGTAGACCAAATGGAAAAAAGGGGTCAAGTTTCAAACATCATTTTTCAGTTTTGGAAAAATCTTCAATAGGCTTTTACCACTGTAGTGGTCACAGGGGTGAGAGTCAAAGAAAAAAAGGTATTGGCTTACAGCCCGGAAATTACAGTAATCTTCAACAGACAGTTTGACTTAACCCACCAACCACATCAAAACAGTCACAGTGTCCCTCACAAATGAATACCTTCTTGGGGGGTTCTCTTATGTCAATGCAGTGTTTCAGGATGTAGCGGAGTGAAGCGCCCTCTTCAGGAACATGCGGAGGTACTGCGGCACGCCGTTTCTTGGTGTTGGGCATGATGCCCAACTTAAGGGGGAGATCAGCTTGAGAAATGAGGCCAAGTCTGAAAAACAGATCATGGTGTCTGGATGAATACTGGCATAGAAGATAATGTGAAACAAACAACCTATTTTTTAAATATCTGTGTGTATGCAGATGTGTGGTGAATGTGTATCTCTCCCTCCCTCTCTCTCAGTATACACACACATAATAATAATAATAATGGATTGCATTTCTATAGCGCAATTCTAATTCAACAAATTACTCATTGCGCTTGATCTCACGCATACATATATTATGTATATATATGTATACACACAAACACACAGTTACAGAAAGATGTATGCAGATACTGTAGTTAGATACAGAAAGATAAATATAGATAGATAGGTAGATGGATAAATCTGTGTGTGGTGTGTGTGTGTGTGTGTGTGTGTGTGTGTGTGTGTGTGTGTGTGTGTGTGTGTTTGCATGTGTGTCTGCAGGTGAAAGAGACCATGATTTTATATGTTGCATGAGTTACAGATCATCTGATTCCACATAATTAAAAGTTTTTTTTTCCCCTCTGTGTGTGTGGTATAATCATCGAAAGATTCACAACAAGCACACAAGAAATCTTTCACGTAGCCCCTTTCTACTCTCTTCTTAAGTTTTACTCAATAACGACCTGTATCAAGGAGAGTATGTTTTCTCTGTGTGGTGTGTGTGTGTGTGTGTGTGTGTGTGTGTGTGTGTGTGTGTGTGTGTGTGTGTTGTTGTTGTTGTTGTTGTCTATCAGAAAGAAAACACAACCACCACTGAATCCATTCTCACAGAACTGGGAGGAAAGATAGAATGTGGCCCAATGGCAACACTATTACGTTTTGCTGAGGGTGCGGATCAAAGGCTGGACCTGGGGACCCAAGATGTTTGACTTTGAGTGGAGGTCTGTGCTCTCCCTGAGTGCCTTTCTGTGTCTGCATTAATGATTGATCACTTTCTAGTACAGTTTCTTCTTCTTTTTTTTTTTCTTTCTCTCCTTTGTCACTGAGGTGCAGAGACAATGGCATGTCACAGTACAGAGACAATGGCATGTCATAGTACAGTGACAATGGCATGTCATAGTACAGAGACAATGGCATGTCATAGTACAGAGACAATGGCATGTCACAGTACAGAGCCAATGGCATGTCATAGTACAGAGACAATGGCATGTCACAGTACAGAGCCAATGGGATGTCATAGTACAGAGACAATGGCATGTCATAGTACAGAGACAATGGCATGTCACAGTACAGAGCCAATGGCATGTCACAGTACAGAGCCAATGGCATGTCATAGTACGAGACAATGGCATGTCACAGTACAGAGCCAATGCATGTCATGTACATGACATGGCATGTCTGTCGAGACAATTTCGTTCTGTACATTCTTCACTGTCTCCCACTTACCTCTTGACGAGCTGACTGACTTCTTTGTCACATAGCGCAGATATGATACAGAATCCTGCGATATGTCAGACTGCTACCTGAAATTAGAAACCACACTATGAATATCATACTGCAAAGGTGCTGCATCTTCCCTGTGTCCATAGTACCTTAGACAATC
>CM031620.1:40393837-40453837 GCA_018398815.1 Conus ventricosus
ATGTGTGTGTGCGTGTGTGTGTGTGTGTGCATGTGTGTGTGCAGGTGTGCATGTGTGTGTGTGTGTGTGTGTGTGTGTGTGTGTGTGTGTGTGTGTGTGTGTGTGTGTGTGTTTTAAATGACTGTCTTCTTGCACATAAATATATTCTACCTGAACTTACTCAAATCTGAATCATATCAAGTTTGTTGTCCAAGGGAAGAAAGAAAATGTCTTGTGCTTGGTTTTGCAGGCAGAGAGGACGCAAGTTTTCTGACGTGGCCGTCTTGTTTGACTTCAACAGTTCAAGACTGGTTTGGGACTGGCCTGTGTGGTGTATGAATGGTAACTTTTCCAGCGAAGATGGAATCTGGAAAAGGTTGCCAGCATTGCAGGTCTTCTCATTGCCTAGAATAGGGACCAGTCTAGGTGGGTGTACATCCACCACATATGAGGTTTACTACCCAGCAGACTACATGAAGCTGCACTCTTTCAATCTTGTCGATGTCTTTTTACGGTGTAAGAGTCCCAAACATGTGAGGCACATTCTAATGTCCAGCAGACTGTGCTTCTCAGGCTGTTTCTTTGATGGTTACAATACCCACTTTCAAATTTTGCTGAAGAAAGCCCAAAGTTCAACTGGGCTTCGATGGTGATGCTGGAATGGTGTTCCCTAAAACACGAGATACACCCAAATGTTTCATGTTTTGCTTTTGGGCGGTTTTAATTTTTGGGCCTTGAAGATGGTAGGCTCCATCCCGGGTCCTTTCTGTGACATAAATTCTGGCACTTCAAAGTTCAGGAGGAAAAACATCCCCCTTCCCAAACTCCCATCTGCCAGGGCTTGAAACTCACTTGAATGCCCAAGCCCTTTTTGGATAAATCAAATGGCTTTGTGGCACAGCCTATTGTCGGAAGAATGTGTGACAGAGACAGGGTTGGGGGAGGTCATTGAATATAACAAAACTAAGCATGACCCTAAATTGACCCTGGAGGACTCAAAACTAAATTTGCAAGCTGATGTAGTAAATCGCAACAGCCCTTTTTCCTTTTTTGCCCAAAAATTACAAAACCAGGGTTTGAAACAGCCCAAAATACCAAATCACCCCATTGTCGAACGTTGGAAGCGGAGAGAGCGACAGATGATTTCACAGTCGGACAGCAGCCTGGATGCTATAAAAAAATGCCCCATTCTGGTATAACCTTATCCCAACACCCATACAGCTCAAAAGGGCTACTGGATAAACTGTTCATTTTAACCATTCTTATTTTGCGTAATAACACAAAAATCCAGTAACATGACAAGGAAATGCAGAAAGGCTTTTAAAACCTTTCACCCCACAACCCGTTTGCAGAAATCCTCCCCTTCCTTCCTCAGCCCGAAAACCGGGCCCACACAAAACCCTCCTTTCCCTTCCTTCAGCTGGAAAAATGGGTTTCTCCGGGCAAGCCTTTTGAATTTCCCTTTTTGAACTTCCGACTCGCTCATGGGAAAAACCCATACCAGTCCCGCGGGTCACTCGCGAGCAGTTTTTATGAAGGGAAGATCCCAGATGGCCCCTACGAGGGGAAAGTTGTGCGCCTATTCCTAGCCGGTTTGCAACTGCACAGGTGCAGTTTCACTTTACACTTCTTTTTCTTTCCTTTAAATCCAAAAAGGGAATCTCGTATTTAAAATCAGGAACAAGGGGAAAAAGGTTCAATAAAAGTAGGAATGAAAGATTTAAGACGGAACCTTCCCGCCATAAACTGAATAGATAACAACAGGCACAGGGAATTTTTTTAGCTGTTTTTTCCACCGGTGGCTCTAAAGGGATTGATGAGCAGGGGCGAAACACAGCACTTCCTTTCTTCGCGTATGCAGGCCAAAACCCTGCAGACACTGCCTGTTAGCAGGCAGGGATCCGTGTGTAGACCTTTTTTTTACCTCCATTTAAGGCACCATACCCTTTTCGGGAAAGTGCAAGCTCATGTAACGGTCATCCAGGGCCTTCTCCCCCAAAACTTGGTGAGGGGGATTTTACGTGTGGCAAGAGCATGCGGGTTTTCACACACGGAACCTTTTTTTTATAGTCCATTCAAAGGGACTGTTTTGGGAATGGAGCAGAGCCAATGTTAACTCAGAGGAAAAACCCCCTTACCAAAATTCGAACCCGCAACCCCAGGATCACGATCCCCTCTACCAACTGAGCTTTTCCGGGCCCCCGCCACAGCACTGAGGGAGGGACTAAACGGGATTTGGTTTGTCGGTCAATGCCAAATTTCAATGCAGTGCTGCTTAACTGGCACCATAACAAAAAACACTTTTCCACACTGAAAACCTTCACCAGCATTTTGTGGGAAAAAAGCTGATTCCCACACTGCAAATACGGAAAAAACCCTAACAACACCTTTTGCAAGCCATTCTTCACGTTCATTTTTCCCCCAGGCAAAAAATTCATGAAAAACCCCCTTTTCACTCATGACAACTCATTTAATCTTTTATTTCATTTAAAGTAGCACATTTCAAGTGTTTCAGATAAAGCAATTTAAAATTTTCCATTTTGACTGAAAAAAATAAATGGCCACAAAATTTGTTAACAACTGACTAACGGGGGAAAAATCACTTATGTTAAAAATGCCTAAAAACCAAAAACAAGAAATGATAAAAATAAGGCAAAAAAAATTTTTAGGGCCCTACAAAAAACACTGGATTAAAGGTGCGATTTTCTCTGGGGTTTCTAACATTAGGCCTACCCCTTTAAAAGGTTTGCCAGGTGCTGCTATGCAATGCATCAAATTTCCCAAAAGGGCCTGCGCAATGCTTTTAAATTTTTACGTCACATTATTTAAACATCTGTTATGTACCTACGTGTGTTGTTCATTTCTGTTATATCTTTTTTTTGTCCCACTAACCGCGGGATTGACCCACGCAGACGATTTAAACGCTACAGCAGAATCTAAATGATTAAATAAATTATGCAAAAAAAAGGTATCACGCACCACACACACAAAACACGTCTTTACCTCTTTTACTTTCTTGGAAAGCTCTTTCCCTTTTTTCCCTCTCTCGCATTTGCTCAAAACGACTTTCTTCGTCAAGTTCCTTTTTTTCCCGCCATGGTGAAAAAATTTTTCCACAGCCTACAAGCTATTCAGTTACGTCACCTGACTCATTGCAACCTGCTTCCGAGCTTTTGATCGGAAGCACCTTACATATACACACAGAAACCGACGCAACCACGTTTTGTGTGCATAATACACATAAATCGACTAAAAAGAGCAAGTTTACGTTCTTCGCTTTCAGCTTGACACATCGAAAGCGTATAGGTGTCGTTTTTAAACATCGGGCCAAGATCAAAAAAGGCTTGCATATCACAACTACTTGAAGTTATGGAAGTTTTAGTTAACATGCAGAAACAAGTACTCGTTGATAAATTACCTTGATTTCCGAAAACTTTTGAACGGTTCCGCAAGAAAATTTTGAAAAAAATGGAAGCAAACGGAAATAAGGAATTGCTAAACTGGTTTAAGATTTTTTGTCAAATAGAAAACAAAGAGTAAAAAGGGGGAAAACTGTATGCGACAGAGAAAGATTTTAAATGGTTTTCCCCCAAAGGGAACTTTTAGACCTGTACTTTTTACTTTTTTTAAAATGACCTTTCAGATGAGTAAAAATTTTTTGAAAAATTTTTTGCTGATGACACAAAAATATATGAAAATCAGATAACATTTTTAGGCGAAAAAGAAAATTTAAATTGCCTCCAAAAAACTGGTAGACAAGTGGAATCAAATATTTAATGTTGAAAAATGTAAAGTTTTTTGCAAATTTTTTTGGGCAAAAACAATCCAGAACGAATAAAAAAATGAAAAAAAAAAGGGGAAAAGGCTGGACAGAAATTTTTAGGAAGAAAAGGATCTGGGTTAATCTTTGATAAAGATTTACTTAAAATTTTGATACCACATTCAAAAGTGAAAAATTTTTTTTTTTTGGGAAAATTTGGTTTTTAAAAAAAAACTTTTTTTTAAAAAAAAACCCCCAAAAAGTTAAAAACTTTAACCGCACAAACCAAAAACACCCAAAATTTGAAAAACGTCAATAGCAACCAAAATACAAAAAGGTTTTTTGGGTAAAAACGTCATACAAAATTTAAATTTACAATTTTGCACAAGGAAACAATTAAAGGGGGTTTATTAACAAAATTTTCACCCCCCGGCATAAGGGGACATTTTTTAAGTTTTTAAAACAATAAACAAAAATGGGGAAAAAAATTGTTAACATTTTCCCAAAGGGGGAGAAATTAGCCAGGTTTATGCTAAAAACAGTTTGCCAATGCCCCCCTTAAATTTGAAAAAACTAATTTTTTGAATTTGGGGAGGGCTTTTGAAGTATTAGAAGCAAATGGTTTTGAGTGTGTGGGGTGTGTGGGGTGGTGGTGTGGTTTTTTTTTTTTCCCAAAATTTGAACAAAAGAAGAAGTACATCAAAACATGCATAACAAGCCCAACAGGTCAATCCCTGCTACATTGCACAACAAAACCACAAAACAAAATTTTGGTTTACATATGGGTTTAAAACCCCACCTTTCACACCATTAAAAAACCGGAATCATCAAAACCTAAAAGCAAGAGGCAAGAAATTTCAGGTAAAGGGCTGCGCCTTTGCCTTTGGCACAAAATTGTAAGTTTAACCGGGGCCTTTAAAATTTTCGTTTTCAGACTTTCCCTTTAAATGCCAAAAGTGGTCGTTTACCAAGTGTTTAACTTTAAAAGGTTAGAAACACCCCCCTGGGAAACTCTAGATTTGTTTTTGAATTCCTTGAAAATTAAAATCCAACTTTTTTTTATGTATTTCATAAAAGAAAGAAAAAGGGAAAGAGAAAAATTTTTTTAAAACCAATTTTAAAACTTTAAAAGAAGAAACCAACTACAAAAACCTTCATTTAAATTTTAAAGGCGATTTTTTGGTTCAAATTTTCCGAAGTTGACAAGTGGTTAAAAAAAATTTTATGTTTTTATTCTAAACTAAGGGGTTTAAAACCCCCAAAAAAGAAAACCCCCAAAAAAAAAAAATTTCACACACCACAAACAAAACAAAAAACACCAAACAGCTGAAGTTTCAAAACCTCCCTTTAACGCTGCCCCAAACTTTCCTTAAAAGCTGGGGCACAATGTAAACAAAGTTTTGGAAAAGTTGAAGCCATGAAAAACTTTTTCCAGTCATTTTGATGAATTTAATTTGGGGAAAAAAAACAAACAAACAATGGGAAATCTTTCCCGCCCAAAATTTACGTTTTTTTGCAAATAAAAAAGGGGGTAAACAGTTAAATTTAGCTTGTTTTTAAATTAAATTTGGGGAAGCAAAAAAAACAAAAAAAAAAAACAAAACCAAAAACCAAACACAAAAAACCCCCAAAAGGAAAAATTTTAAAAGGGCGGGCACTGGTCCAAATTTTGGTTGTGTTGGGTTTTGGTTGGGCGGAAAGAAAAAAAACACTTAAGTTCCGTTTTTTATGTAATTTTTTTGGGTCGGGAATAAATCCAGCCCCTGGAAAACCCTTTTTCTTCTTGAAAATTTTTTGTTTTGAAAGAAAAACAGTTTATTAGCGGCATTGAAAAAAAGGGGGTTTTTTGGGCCCCGTACCCAAAACCATTTGCCCTTTTTAAAATTGTGCATTGGCTCTTATGGGGCAAATTGTTGTTGGGTTGTTTGGGGGCCCGGCCCCCCACAGCATGCAAGTAGAATCTTCAAAAGATGGTAGACGGAATTATCCAATTCCCGTTTTTAAGGTTTTTTGGTTTTTTACAGAAAAACAATTTAAAATGAAGTAAAAGGGAAAAAAGGGAAAGGGTTTTGAAAGCCCTTTGGCTTTTCACCAAACGGGAAAGTTTAAAAAAGGGCAAAGTGAGCCCCGCGGGGGCCCTCTAATTCTGCTTTTGGCCTCGAGCGTTATTTTTTGGGAAGGCGAAAAGCAAAAAGGAAAGAAAGGAAAAAATCCCAAAAAAACATAAAACAGAAACCCCCCCGTTTTAATTTTAGAGAAAAAAAAACTTTTTACTGGGGGGGGTTTTTTTTTAAAAGGGGTATTTCAGATAATGATGATTATGGGGCTTTTTAGGCCAAATCAAGACTAACAAAACTGAATGTTGGTCCATGAGGATCGGGGACATTTGTATACGACGTCTTTTCTGATGGCATTTTTTTAGCCATCCAATTGAAAAAAGTTACTACCACCTTTGGGCCCTGATTAGTATTTTTGTAAAGGGAAAGATGTTTGTAAAAAAATTAGCAAAACCAAGTAAAAATAAACAAATTTCTTGTAACGAAAGAAATTTGTTGTTAACAAAGTGAGAATTTGTCCTCATTTTTCTATTGTTTTATTTTGAGTGTGTGAGCGTGAGCGACAATTTTGGAAAGATCAAAATGCATGTTTTTTGGGATTCTGTTTTTTTAAGAAGCCCCAACATCTTCCCTTTTCTTAAAAACCAGACATACACTCATCCATTTTTCAGAAGTACGTATGGATCCCGGCACAGTGGTATCTCCCAGAAAAACGGGGACCTCTGGAGAAAAGTTGAAGAAACTGAAGCAGCCCTTTTTTGTCCAGAAAATAAAAGGCCACCTCTAGAAGAAAAGTTTTTCTTTTTCTGTCATAACTTAGGTTTCGGACATCCACATTCTGTTTGAATAAAACCAATTTTCTTCTTTTTTTTTTGGTTTTTCTTATTTTCTTTGTCATTCCTGTCCTTTGAGGACATAAATCTCACACAGTTCATTCTGGTTCCCCCATACTACCCACCAGGTAAAATTTTGTAAAATTGCCTGCACTGGGCACAGGGCACAATCGGGTTCATGAGGTACCCCACAAAAGAAACACTGCCGTTTGTGGCGGGACTGCCCTCCCAAAGATACTGACGATCCCTATCAGAGAAACGCTGTACTTGAACGATGTAAAGAGGCCCCCCTGCCAGAGCAAACTGCGAATTACTTTAAAGGAAAATTCCCCAAAAAGCCACTCGATTAAAAAAAAGGGGTACCCCTAACAAACCCACTACGGAAAACCTTTTTCCCTTTAACAAAGACTCAATCAACAAAAGTCTACCTGAACTTGCCAGCTAGAAGACGACATGATCTCCACAGGCACAGAAAAAAGGGGAAACACAAATTTTTCAGAACATGTGGTCATTAGCCATCCTGACACGTTGGTTTTTGGTCCGAAAATTTGAGCAACAACCAAACAATCGTGAAAAGATGAAACTCGACTGTACATTTCCACTCAAAGTGGATACTGCAGGCGGAAACTACCCCAAATCTTAAATAAAATGTTAGCGAAGGGTATTTCCGAAAAGACCAAAAAAGGTCGAAAACGCATCGTGTTTCGCTTGTGATTTTTTTGTCCACGTTTTTTTTTAACGTTTCCTAACATTTATTTTAAGTTTTGTACAGTTCCAGTTTTTTTATGTGAGCCCATGGTACACTCATTGTGGTAAGAGCCATAAAGTGGGACCCTGCTTGCCCCCCTTCCACAAATATTACATCTCTCCGCTAAAACTTGATTCCAGGGATTTCCGGGCCCATAAAACCCAACCAATGACCTTGATGGGTGATTTAGATGGTTTTCGTTTTCATCTTTACCATGATGGGAAAACCCCCCACTGCCCACTCAAGCCCTTCACTTATTCAACAGTTAAAACTCAGAAGTGAGCAAAAGGGAAACAATGAATTCACAAAATACATTTAAAAAAAAGTTTCACTTTTTGAACGAACGGAAAATTTTTGGGAAAATGAAACTATTTTGTAATGTGTTTTTTTAATTTCGCTTTTAGTGTCATTTCCCTCTTTTTAAAAAAAATGTATATAGTGCTTTTCATTGCACTACCACACACCCACAACACACACACACACACGCAGCCACACCCACACACCAAACGCCCACACACTACACACACACACCAACACAAACACACACACACACACACTTTTCCAAGAATAATTCAGTTCTCCTACGTATTTCTTTTTTACAAGAAGGGCCCCCAGAGGACTTTTTTTATGGGAGTGTTTAAATGGGGCAATAGCTGGGAATTGGGCAGAAGGGGCCCGGATCTTTGTTTAAAGCCAACCCAATCTGCAGAAGCGCGTCACCGCTCACACAAAAGGCATTTTGGCTTTGCTGGGAACGACTTTGTGGGGGGGGGAAAACAGATTGTTAATGTCATTTTCCTCTATGGGGGTGGGGGCTCTCCTCTCTCTCTAATTATAGTAGCACAAGAAAAAGAGAGGGGCTTTGGAAGGTATAGGGGGAAAAAGGGGTGCTAGTTTCATATGGTCTTTAAAGCCCCAAGACTTCCAAAAAAGAAGAAAGTGCCCAAATTTTTTTTGGGGGGGGAAGATTTAACCTTTGATTTTGGGCCTTACCCACTTTGTTTAAATAATTGAAAACATTGAAATTTTTTTGGAAGTTGGGGTTCAGGAGTTAAGGTTAAGTTTTAAAGTTACCCACAAAAAGTGTTAATTGAACACACATGTGGTGGCTAAAATGCGGGTTAAGGCGACATCAGGCAGGGGCCCCCCTTTTGCGGGGAAAACCACAACAAACTTAGGGGGGGAAAAGGGGGGTTACCTTTTAGGGCAGCCCAACCAGCTAACAGTTTCGAAGGCAAAAACTTGACTAAGGGGCCCAAAGGGGGTTGTGACTGGGGGGTGGTTCGCAACAAATTGTGTGTTGGGGGTTTTGGGTTTGGTGCTTGTGTGGGTGACAAAGGCAAACTTTGGGAAAGGAGCGAGATTCTTAACTTTCCCCTTTTGCCTTTTTATTATACTGTTAAAAAAGGGGGGGTCAAATCCCACAGAAAAAACGTAACAAAAAGGGGTTTAGTACATTGCGTAATACACTTTTTTCATCGGTGTATTGTTTTTTTTGTTTAAGAATCTAAAGGCAAAATTACAAATGGGCACAAAAAAGTTAAAGAAATTAAATTTACTATACATAAAAGTGACTTTGATTTTTTTTCTTCAGAGTTTAAAAGACCAAAAAAAAAGCCAAAAAATTTTCTCCAAAGGGATCAACCCTGAGGAAGAAATTTTATTGACAGTTCACTAGTCGTTCCCGTTGACATTAAATTGTTAATTTTTTCACCTTGTTTTTTTGTTCCATTTGCATTTTTCCTTTATTTTAGTGACCTTTGTCTGTTCGACAGTTCACTAGTCTGTTTCAGTTGACATTAAATTTGTTACTTTTTCACCGTTTTTTAGTGCCATTTGCTTTTCCTTGATTAGTAGTGACACTGTAGCTGTTTTCAGTTTTTTTTTTTTTTTTTTTTTGCTGTCCCAACCTCTGCCCACCTCAAGGCAGGCACCACGCCGCCTCATTTTTCCCAAAACCCTGTCCAAGCCCCGCCCGGGCCCCCCCGCAGCCCCCCAGGGAGCATCCAGGGCAAACGCAAGAGGCCCCCCGGGGGAACACGCCGCCGCGAGTCACTTCGGTGGGTTCAGTGGCGCCTGTTTTGATCTAACAACCAGAAAACCACCACAAACCCCCTATGACACAAAAATTGCTTATCCGCGGGGCCGGCGTGAGGAGCTCCCCTCCGGAGGGGGCCACCAAGTCCGAAAAGACAGCCCCAAGGACTCGCCGATACCGGGACCCCGACGGGAAACCAAACCCAAAGGGCCCCAGACGGAAGGACTCGAAACTGATCACCATGAAGCGGCAGAAGGCCACAGAATTTAGACATTTTTTTTTAATGCGATCAATTAGAATGGAATTAAGATTATGCACGGATTTTTCCATTTCGGTCTGAGACACATGACAGGGCTGTACTCTACCTTCCATTCAAAATAAAATCCCCCCGCAAACCCGGGCCCAGAGATACACACCTGCATTTTTTGGGCAAGAAATTTTAGCAACACCAGAAACGATCCTTAAGTGGCGAAAAAATGACTTGGGTCCCATCTTCCCAAAGACCGCAGCAAACTAACCAGGGAGGGCCGGGCGGGCAAAAAACCCACAGACCTGAGGGATCAACCCACACCTCCCAGCCGGGAGTCCCAAAGCAAACCCCTCGCACGGGGGCTGGTCCCGTTTTCAGTTTTTACAAACAAGAAACGGGGGAAAACAAATTTTAAGATATTTCAGTTTGATTTAAGGGAGGGGACTGCAGGTGGGAAAATTTGGGAAAAAATGTTAAAAGAATTCAAAGAAAATCCACCAGAAAAACCGGGCAAACAAATACAAGAAAAACGTGTTGCGTTTTTTACCTCTTAGGGCTTTTTTCTTCAAGCAAATTAAACAAAAAAATTTAAGACAAGAAAAAGAAAAAGAATCACTTACTTTTCAAATTGGCGCATCTTGCTGTTCTTTATTTTTATGTCCTGAATTTGTTTACCCCTTCCGAAGAAGACCCAAATCGAAACGCATTGTTTTTTTGTCTGGAATCTTTTTTCCAGTTAACTGGCCATTTACTTTAAAATTTCCCTTTTAAAAATTATTGGGAGTTTGAGTTCACAGTGAACTTTTCTGTTCAATACAATTACAGTTAACTTTTCACGATGGAGCAAGTGGTCCCCTGGCCGGCTGACGGGCTGCCCCCCCATTCCTTTGACCCCCAAACTCCATCGCATGCGATCAACTGGACAACATTCTTCCAACATGGGCACCGCGGGGCAGTCCACCCGCTGCGAGGCAAAGTGGGGATGCCACTTGAGCTCAATTCTGGCCGATTTCGCGACTTGTTCATTCCTTGAGCGCCCTTTTAACACAGTCCGGCTTGGGGGGGGGTCTGTGGGGTTGTTTCGTCGTTCATTGGGTTCCCCGTTGGAATGGGAGAAAATATTCAGCTTTTTAAGCTAATAAAAAGAGGAAATGTGGGGTAAAAGGGGGAAACTTTTGGGGAGAGGAATGGTGAGAGTGGGGATAGGGGCTGATATAAAATTTTTTCTAAGGGTTTTTTGCAGGGGGATTTTTTTCATCATTTCGCAACATTCTCAATGAAGTTAGTTTGACCCCAAATTTATTATTTTTTGTTTTTTATTCATATATATTTTTTTTTCATTTTTTTAAAACCAAAAATTTTCAGTATTTTTAAAGGGCTATTTAGTTTTTTTTGGGATTTAAGGGTCTATGAATTACTGTTTACAATTACCCTTGTCACTTAAAAAACTTTGTTTAAACAGTTTTCTTTATCGAAATGAAATGAGGTGGGGAAAAGTAAACGATAAACGTAAATAAATGGGGATTTTTGCCCCCTAAGGAAAACCCAACACAGAGTAACTTTTATTCAAGACTGGCACAGCCTTTTAAACTTGAATAAACAGACAAATACAAACGAACAATCTAACAGTGGGGAAAAAAAAGCGCAGTTTCTTAAATGTGGCAGGAATTTTCGTTCACTTGTGTCTGCTCTGCCTTGCTTAATAAATAAGGCGTTCAGGGCCCTTTTTCATAGGGTAGAACACCAAGGCTAATCAAAATGAAACTCGATATTTTGCGGGGATTGTCTTCATTTTGACAAGCTCCTAGCAAACAATACACAAAAAAAACCCCTGAATCGGGGGCGCCCCGGGGGCGGGGTAAACAAAACGACAACACGCAATGTTCTCATCCCCCCGATCATTTTTACCATGGTGTTCAATACTTTGGCTGTTTGGGTGATCCCGGATCTTTTAGCCAGGTACGCAACACCACCACCTTTGTCTTTTGATTGTGTGTTTGTGTCCTGGGGGAATGCATAAAAACACCCGAATTGTTTTATGCAAAATTCATCAAAAATTGGGGACCAAAAAACGAACCTACTGAAAATTTATCCATGGTGCAAACCGACCACATGACAATCAAGATCGAATCATTTTCTGTCTCATCCCCAAAGATTTTTAGATTACAGTAGGGTTTTTAACAAAACACAATTTTAATTATTTACAGTTGGGTGCTTAAAAAAAAGTACAAAAAAACACAAACCTTACGAGACCAACAAATGATTTTTAACACCCAGCAACGAAAAATCAACAACTCTTAGTATTGTTTCTAAAAGAGAACTTTTTTGATCTTGCAAGAATTTTCTCCCGAAATCTTTCTGGGTTTTATATTTTGTGTGCCGGGTTTTATAGTGGTAAGTTACCTTTTTAAAGGAAAGAAGTTTAAAAAGTTCAATCAGATGGAAGCATTTTTTGGGGGAGGGGCATGATATGGGCTGTAGTATCAAGGCAAAAAAGGGTGCGTTTGTTAAGCAAATTTTTTAAATTTGGATGCAATTTTGGTTGGCAATGTTTGTCCATCTGCATGTAAAAACATTGAAAATGAAACTGAAGAGAGAGAAAATGAATTTTGTGGTGAAGTCGGGCCCTTTTTCCCGTGGGCAAAAAAAAAGAAGCTTTAAAACCTGGCCAAAATTTTTAAAAACATCGTGCATAAAAATAGTTTGGTGTGGCTAGTGAAGGAAAAAGCAACAGGGGCCTGTATACACACATAAAACAAGGTTTGTTTTTTTATCTCAAGTTTTTTAAAGTTTCTGCACACAAACTTGGGTGGTTTAAAACGGGTGCTTCCAGACAGACTTGTCACAGCCCACCCCCTGCCTGGGCCCGCCCCTGCCCCTCAGGAAAAACCAAGTGTTCCCCTCCCTTTTCCCCCCTCCCTTGCCACAAAAAAGCTATGGCAGGCCGTTCTTTGCATTGACTTTTCATTTTCTGCCAGGCTCCTACCTATATGTTTTATTCCTCTTATACACACCAGCTCGTTACTGGGTACAATGGAAGCTGGGGTCAAAGTTCTTTAGGGTACAACACTGAATACGCAGCCCCCAGAGCCTAAACAGCCAGCACGTAACTGGATTTTAGCGTGTCATGACCACCCCCATCCATGCCATGCACACAATCCCCGTCATCCAACCCTTTCCCCACCACACCATTTGGCAACAGCCCCTCGTTAAAGGAACTTTACTCCGTACAGTGAAAAGAAAGGAATCTTTAAAAAAAAAAATTTAAATATATTTCACAAATACATACAGTTAAAAAGAAAGCATTTAAAAACAAAAAAGACTTGGTACAGTAAAAAGAAGGGAAACGTTTTAAAAAAAAAAAAATTCAAATATATTTTACAAATACATACATTTAAAAAAAAAGCAATTTTAAAAAAAAAAAAAAAATACAAACATACATCATTTCTTTCCGAAATTAGTAGTCTATACATGTTGGGGGAAGGGAACGGGGATTCTCAGTATGATTTGTCACATCGTTTCCACCCCTGATCTAGAGTTCAAGTGATGGGGAGTACCTCATACCACATACATGATGATGAAGCACGGGGGCCCAGTATTAGCATGAGGGCAAGACTATGAAGCACGTTGTCCGGGGGCTTTGGACTTTTGTACAAAACATGGGTTTTATTCCCACACACTTAAGTTATCATCAATTTTTTACAGTGATCAAATTGCCACTTTTAATGAAATGGGTGGATGAAACTTATTCAATACAACGAACTGAATTGCATTGCTAAACCCAACCTACTGGTCAGGGGAAGCACCAACTGAATTTTTCTTTTTCATATTAAAAACCCAAAATTTTAAAGTTAGACAAAAATCGTTAAAAAAAAAAAAGACTCAAACTTCACAAAAAAAACAATACTAAAAAATCACCCCTGGTTCAGAAATTTACCAAATTCTTGATCAACACAACTGACTGTAATTAATTTGCAAATATTTCCCTGAATTCTTTTCATTCTCCGTGGCAGTTCATTCCCAAAAGGGTTTTTTTCCTCTTTAAACATCTGCTGACTTTTTACACAAAAGAAGTACTTTAACATGGGATTTCCAATTTTGGGCACAAACATGCAAGACTTTTTAACGATGAAATGGATACCCTAAATACTAAAAAAAAAACCCAAAGAAAAAACTAAAAACCCAAAGAAACAACTAAAAAAATTTTAACTCAGATACAAGATTTAAAAAAAAAAAAAATCACATCCAGAATGTTTTCTATGACATCAGTAGATACAAGGAATCAATCACAACATTTCATGATTTTTCCCAAAAGCAGGAAAAACAAAGCATCAAAAAACACAACATATTTCAAGATTTTCCAATACAAGGAATCACATGCGCACACAACACAACTCTTCCATGATTTTCTCACAGAAAACACAGACCATAAAACTTAGATCTCCATGACTTTACAGATAGAAAATACCTGCAGCACGCAAAGTATTGAATGAAAAATAATATTTGGGCCCTCCTCTCGCAAACACAAATACACAGAAAACTACAACGGAATTTAAACATGAAAGCAACAACTACCATCCTCTCTCCTCTCGCCAACGCTGTAAACTTTTGAAAACCCCTCATTTGTTTTATTTAATTTTTGATTCATGTAAGAATTTTTTTCAAATGTAAAAGTATATCTGGCTTGTCAATAAAGTTTGTCAAGTCTTTGAACTCACAATTTCCCTTTTTGGCGCTTTGTTTCATCAAAATTCAAATTCCTTTATCCCACTACTTTTTTACAAACCCCCCCCCACTCCCCCACCTTTGAAAAAAAAAAAAAAAAGGGGGAGGGGGGGAAAAAAAGGGCACCCCTGTTACCGCACAAAAGCACCACGCACAAAATACACAATTGTGACATTTTTCCGGTTTTTGACATTTTGGGCAGGAAAAGGGCCGCACAAAATTCACAACCGCAATGTGACAATTTTTTGCACCATCCCCCTTTTCGAATTCACTTTGCCAAAATGTCACAGCTTCCCTCATCTTGTTAATCCGCCGCTTTCAAGAAAGTGAGCAACTATTTAGTTCGTTTTGCTGTTTTTTTTCATTTTGTTTTGTTTTTTTTTGTTTTTTTTAAAATTTTTGGTGTGGGTGGTTGGTGGGGTTTGTAATTGGGGGGGGTTTGGAAAGGTTTTATTTGGCCTTCTCTGTTTTTGTTGGGAGGTTCTGAAAAATGTTCCAAAAAAAAGGGACATAAAAAGGCATGTATCTTAACCCTTTTCCGCCTCAAATTTTTTTTTAATTTTAAAAAGGTAAAGGCATACCTTTGGACAAAAAAAATGACAGGCCAAAACAAATCGGTTTTTTCTTGAACCCAACTGGGGCCTCCTTTTTCCCCCAAACTTTCAAAAAAACTAAAAAAATATTTTTAAAAAAAATGTTTTTAAAATTGCAACCTTGGAAACAAAAAGGGATAAAATTAAAACAAGAAAAAAAGGTTGTTTACTAATTTTAAAAAACACATCACAAATGCCCCTTGTCGTTTTCTTTACAATTGCAGGAATAAAACAAAAGGGGAATTTTTTATTAATTTTTTCTTAAAAAAATTAACCAAAAAAAAAACGCCCAAAACATTTAAGGACCTTTTTTAAAAGAAATCCCCCCCACACAAGAAAAGAAGAGAAAACCCTTGTTTACAAATTGGGGGCCCGAAATTTAAAAAAGGCCCATTTCCCGGCACAAATTTTCCTTTACTGCCCCCAAAAAAACAACCTTTTTTTTCATTAAAAAACTCAAAAAGCCAACCCTTTGGGTTTTTCATTTTTAAACACAACCTCAAAGAACCCCAGGGAAAACACCCCAAACCGCAAAAACCAACCAAAGTTTGTTTTTCATTTTAAAACCCCCAACCCAAAGGAAAAAAAAGGGGTTTTTTTTTCTTCACCAAAATCAAAAGGCCCAAAACCATTTGGGTTTTTTATTCCAAAAAACCCTCGCAAAAAAACCCAAAAAGGGGGTTTTTTTTATTCTTAAACACCTGCCTCGCAAAAACCCCGGTTGGTTTTTTTTTTTTTCAAAGGAAACAAAACCAGTTTTGGGTTTTTTTTAACTCAGACCCGCAAAGGAAAAACAACCGGGGTTGGTTTTTCATTCCTTTTTCACTCAACTGGAAAAAAACAAAAACCAGTTGGTTTTTTCATCTTAAAAAACTCGACCGCAAAGGAACAACAACCGGGGTTTTTTTTTCATTCTTAAAAATCCAAAAAAAAAGGGGGTTTGGGGGAAAAAATTTTTAAACAACTAAAAACGCAAGGACCAAAAACCCTTTTTGGGGTTTTCATCCAACCCAAAAAATAACCTGGCCAAAGGGAAACAAAAACCCCGAAATTTTTAAATTTTAACACTCGACCCAAAAAAAAAATTTGGCCCCTTTTACATTTAAAACCCTTAAAGAAAAAAAAAATTTTTTTTCATTCTTCCCCCTTATTTTCAAACCAAAACCGGTTTTGGAAAACTAACATCAAACTTTTTAAAAAACCCGGTTTTTTTTTTCTTACATCACCAAAGAACCCCACGGGGTTTTCCCCCCTTAAACATTTTGGGTTTTTCTTTTTTTTTCCCAAAAAACCCCTTTTCTTTATTTTTTTTTTTTTTTTTTTTTTTTTTTTTTTTTTTTTTTTTTTTGGGCCCTTTTTTTTCGTTTCCCAATTTTTTTGGGGGGTGCATTATTTTCTTTTTAGTTTTTTTTCTTTGGTTTCGCCCCCCGGGGTTTTTTTTTTTTTTTTTTTGCCCCCAAATTTTTTTCTTTTTGGGTTTGGGAAGGGCCCGAAGTGTAAAATCGAATGGGAAAATTTTTCGAAAGGAGTCCAAAAGACGCCGGGAACCTTGGGGTACCTGTCATCAGCACATTTTGGTCAAATCGAATAACCTTGGACCAGCATTCCTTGGAAAAATGGCAGACCTCCCCAAAGTCAATCGGGCCTGGATCCAGCTTTCTTGGTCCATTAAAAAAAATTATTTGCCAGGGGAAGTACAGTTGAATTTTCCATTAAAAAAAAAAAATTTTGGCCTTCATTTCGGTTTCCCCCTTCCCTCTTTGTCTACACCAATTAGCACTGGATGGTGACGTCTAATTCGGATTTTTTTCCCCCCAAAATTTTACCTAACCCCTTTTTTCCTGACTTCCCTTTGCCTTTTACAAGGGTTTTCTAAAACCCTTAAAAAACACCCTTTTCCCCCCCCCCTCCCCCCCGTTTTTTTCCCTAATCCCCCAAAAGGGGGGGGGGGGGGGGGGGGGGGGGGGGGGGGGGGGGGGGGGGGGGGGGGGTGATAAGACATCAGTTTTGCCCAACCCACTTCGCCGTAGGAGAACCAGTGTAAGTCTCCCTATCATTCTCTCTCGGCCTGCGTCAAAGCAAGAAAGTTTTGTGTCTGTCTCGCTTCTCTTTGCGTTGTGTTAATTCCCTTGTGTTTGTTTTTTGCTTATTTGTTTGTGGCTTTCGCGCTTCACCCTTTCATTCTTGCCCGGGTGGGGCTTTTGGTTTGGGTGTTTTATTCATTTTTTTTAACCACCCACCTCCCTTTGTCCCTTTGCCCTTGGCACTTGCGACTTTCTTCCGGGCGCTTTCGCTCGAAAATGGGAACTCCATCCCCGGGGTTTTCGCCCTTTCTCCCCAGTTTTGGCTTTTACGGCCCCTTTTTTAACGAACTCGGCCCCCTTCCCCTTCCTTTGGACTCCCGTTTCGCCTAATTTTTCAGTATCCCCGGATCCTTTTCTTCGCCGGCGTTCGCCATTTTTTTCGCCCCAAAACCGCGTCATTTAGACGACCTGCCTCGTTCCTCACTGCTTCTCGTTGCTTTTAAATACAATTTCAGTGCCCACGCGGGGTTGAGCTCTTCCTATCCCAATCCCCTCTTGTCTCCCCTTTGCGATCGGGGCGTTCCGTTTTTTGTTCCCCACCACCAGTGCCCAACAGGGAAAGGACCTACGGCCCGGGGCGCTCCACTTTTCGGCAGTCGCTCTCTACCCCGGAGGGTGGTGTCATTCCCGGAAAAACCCGCTCCGCACACGATGGGCGTAGGTCGTTTAGGGAGGTTCCGTCGGGGGACGCGGACCATCTTTCCGTTTCCCCCTCACCCACCCGGATACACGATCGTCGCGATCGAAGTCCAACAGTCAGTCCCAGTCGGAGAACAATCGGCAGTCATTGCGACTGTTTTTTCATTTGTTTCCCTTTTCCCTAAGCCCAAATCCCCCAAAAGGGGCAAGGCTCCCATGAAAGGCCCTTTCCCCGTTCTAAATTTCCCGTTCCCTAAAATTTTTCGCCTTTCGACTCGACCGCGAAAGGAGACCCTCTCCCATCTGCCGCGTCCCGTTTCAGGCCCCGGGGGACCCTTCCCGAACCCGGACCCCAGGGTGGCGATCGCGGGGAAAAGGGAATCCCGACGAACCCGATCATTGAGACTTGTGATGCTAGACCCCCACTAACGCCACAGTCTAGGACGCTCTCCCCAACCCGGGTCCGGGTTCAGCCCGCCCGGACACGAGGACCCAAACACCCCGGGGAGGGAATGGGCCCCAGTTTCGGTAAAAACCCCCCCCACTGACCCAAAACCCCGGGTCGGGTACGCAGGCATGGGGAGTCGCTCGGATCTCGACCTCACCCCCGACGGTCGAACCACCCCGACGAGTCCCAATCCCCTGGGGGTACGGGGACGTTGGGAGCCGATTTTTCTTCCGCCCCCTTTTGGGCAACGTCCGCGGTCCCGTTCCTAGGAGGGAGGATCGACCGGGGGACCAGGGGAAACCCCCTCGTCCCTTGATTTTAAACGCGACGTCCAGCCACCCCCTCCGCTCCACAGGGCCAGAGGCTCGGCGATCGTAACACCCCCCCGACCCCCCCCAGAAAAGGGCCGGTGCGGACCCCCCCCGGGAGAGCAGGGGGCGGCTCCCCGGGGGGTGCGCAGGTTACCCGGGTCCCCGAGGAACCTGCCTGGGGGCCCTCCACAGCCCCCCTTTCTCCCCGGGGACCGTGGTTCTTTTCCCCCCGGGGGAAATCATGGTTTTTAGCTCGGACTCTTCCCCCTGACTCCATTTTGGCCTCATGGGGCACCCCCCCCTCCCAACTGGATCGACCTGGGGCCCCATTCCTCTGGGGCGCTGTCCGATCGGCTCCCCAGTTTTCCCCCCGTTTCGGAACCCCCGGGGGGAGCGCCATTTTTTCCAACCCTTTTCCCCAACGGTTCAGACCCCCACGCACCCCGACTGGCCTTCCGAAGGGGCCCTGAACTTCCCCTTACGATCAACTGCCCCCACTTGGAGGAGGGGGTCTGGGGAAAATTCCCCCCCCCAGGGGGGGCCCTTTTTCCTTTTTGGAGAGCGGCCCCCTGATCTTGTTTAAGGGAACCCCTCCCTCTAACAACACTTCGCCTTCCCTTTTTCACGGGGTCCCCCCCTACCCCGATCACGGTCAAGATACCCGCCCCCCAGACATCATCCTTTGTTGGCAGACCCCGGGCCTCCCCGCCAGGGGTACACTCCCGTTCCCCCACCGGGGACTGACTTCTTACACCCCCCCAAGGGGGCCCCAATAGGATTTATTCCTCAAGGCCCGCGTCAGGCCCCTCTGTCTTTTCTTTTTTTTCTGCCAATCCGGCCACCAGGGAGTTGCCACCCCCCCGGGCTGACCTCAGGCTCCCTCCTAACCCCCCCCCCCCACATCCACCTCTCTTTCAAAACAAAACCCGACAGAGGGGACGAATCCCCGAGCGGCATTCGCACACCCCGGGGGGCATCCTTCATGACATGTTCCTACAGCGACGGGGGAAAACTCTCCCCAAATGGGGGAGGCTTTGCCGCTTTTTCCCAGACCCGGGCG
The DNA here is from genome assembly GCA_018398815.1 of Conus ventricosus. Taxonomy (NCBI): domain Eukaryota; kingdom Metazoa; phylum Mollusca; class Gastropoda; order Neogastropoda; family Conidae; genus Conus; species Conus ventricosus. The sequence continues at coordinate 40,413,363 of CM031620.1, forward strand.
ACATGAGGCGGGCCCCAGCCTGTTTGAGACCCCCTTATGCGTTTTCTTGTCAACAAATGCCCCCAACCTCGGGGCTGCGGCGACAGCGCGGCCGGGGATCCTTTAACTGCCTTCTGGCATGAGAGACGCCCGCATACGGGCCCCCATCTCCCCCCAGCCTCGGGGGCCTTACGCTGCTTTTCCGGGTCAGGACAGTCGTTTTCGGCGACTATTCCTCGGCGGTCATTCCCAAGCCGTCGGGGCGCAAACAGGCCGTTTTTTTTTGCGACCAAAACCCTCGTCACACCGCCCTCGACCTTCTTTCGTCCGGCCCCTACCCACACCAGACCCCAGCCCTCCCCAAGCAGCTCCCTCGGGCCCGCCAAACCCCCTACGCCCAAACCGAAAAAACCCCCAACGAATTTTCGGTTCGGCCAACGGCCCCGGGCCCCGGGGGTGACTAGGGGCCCCACCTTCCGAGGGGGGGGGAATTCATCTTCAGACACACCTCAGCCCCTTCCCCCCCCTGGGCAGGCAGTCTGTCCCGGCACGCCCCCAGTGGCGGCGCATGGGCCCTCAACCCCGGTGGTTTCTGTTCTGCGGTTGGGTTCCCTCTACCCTGGGCACACGAACGCCCCCCCTCCTGCCCTCCCCTCCTCTTCCCACCGGCACCCACCCCCCCCACGGAGGCCCTTCGCCTGGAAATCGGGGGCTTCTCCGAAAGGGCGCCATCACCGAGGTACCCACCCCAACCCCCGGGTTTTACTCTCGCCTTTTGTACCCCAAAGGGCCTGGGGCGGGCGGGGGCCCATCCTCGACCTTTCCCCCAAACTTCCCTCAGAAAACCAATTCAAGAGGGAGCCCCCGGCCCCCGATCAGGGACCCCATCCACCATCGGGCTGGCCCCCCGTGTCCAAAGAGCTACTCCAGTCCTCATCCCCCCGTCCCCAGCTTCCTTCGTTCGTCTGGCGGGGGGGGTTTGTTTAATTCAAGGCCCCCCCATTGGGACCTCCGGGTCCCTTCCTCTTCACAAGGTGTCAAGGGAGATGGCCTCCCTTGCCGACGGGAGGACATTCCCTCCTTGTCTCCCTCGACACGGCTCGCCGGGCCCCCTCTCAGGCCCTAGCCCAATCCCACCCCTCAAAGCTACTTCATTTTGCTCCCCTGGGGTTCGTCAACCAACCCCGCAAAATGCAGCTCTCGCCCAGTCAGAATTCCCCTTTCCTGGCTGAGCTTCACACCCCTCCAGGGTATCTCCCCCGCCCCGGGGAGAGGTCCGTCGCCTAGGGGATTCATTCCCCCTTTCGCCCCCCCCCCTCCCCCCATTTGGGAAAGGACATTTTCCTCCCCTAGGGATGAGGGAGTCCCTGCCCCCTCTATTCCCTGGCAGAGTTCCAAGCGACAGTTTAAGGGAGTTCCCCCGTGTTGGGCCCCAGACCAAACAGCGGGACCACCCGTCCCCCTAGGGCCGGTTTTTGGGGCCCGGGGAGGAGTGGCTCAGCCCACCACCCGGGCCCCCGATTTCCCCACTCCCTCCCATCCGGGCCCGGGAAATTTTCCAACCCTCCAACTCGGCTGGGGGGCCCATCTGGAGAGCATCACCCCGGGGGTTTTTTGGGTCCCTGCGCTCTCTTACATCAACTTTTGGAACTGGGGGGGTCGCTCGCCCTCCTCCATTCCCAGTCCAAGCGCCCACCGATTTGTTCTCCTTTTCACGGACAACTTCGGTAGCTTGTTTAATAAACGGGGGGGGGGGGCCCCCCCCCGCCTCTCCTCCGTACAGGGGCCCTCCCCGCGGTGCCAGCAGGGGGTCCCCCTTCGCGCAAACAATAGCAGGGACACAACATCCGGCGACTCCTCACCATCCAAGTCTGTCCTCCACACGGAATGGACCCCACCGGTTACCCTTTAAAAACCGTGTGGAACTTTGGTTACCCCAAAATGATCGCCCTCTTTGCCAAGGTTAAAAACCATCGCTGCCAGTGTATGGCCCCCCGGGTCCGGACCCCCAGGCTTACGCCACGACGCCCTGTCCCTCCTTTGGGTCCGGCTCATAGCTTACGCCTTCCCCCCCTTCCCGATCCCCAAAAGGGTGACGGGAAAGGGCGGACCGAAGACCCAGGCTCTTCTCATAGCCCCTGGTGGCCCACTCAGTCCGGGTTTCCCCGGGCCCTCAAGTCCCCATCACAAACCCCTCCCAGTTGAAACCAGGGGGACATGCTCAGGAAACCCCCCGTTGGGGCCTCCCTCACCCCCAATCCCCAGGTTTTTTCACCCCACCCGGGCTTCTTGTCAGCCCGGCGCGAACACCAAATCCCCCCCTCGAACACATCCCGTTTCCTCCCTACCCCTCCATCCCCGGGGGCCTCTCAGGAACCCGAGACCTACCCATTCCTCTCGCAGAGCGCAGGGAGTCCCTTTATGACGCGAGAGGAAAAGGGGCTCATGGTGCAAAGAAAAACTTCCCTACATTCGCCCCCCCCAACTCCAAATGGAAATTTCCTGCCAATTTAAACCTCTCTGCAGCTCCACGGGGCTACAGTCGCCATGCACGCCATCCTCCAAATGGCCGCCCTTTCCTTTGGAATTTTTTCCCTTCTCAGAGAGATCTCCAGAGGGCTTCTCTTCGTGAGCCCAATCCCCTAACCTTCCCCTTTGGGACCCTTCCTTTTTTGACGTCCCAATAAACCCCCTTTTTGGGCCCTTTTTCCCTCCTTTCCTTTCGACTTCTGCCATGAAATACCTTCCTCCTCGCCTCGCCCCCGCAGAGGGCGAGGCGAGTTCCTCCCCTTTTGCGGGGACCCCAGAAAATTTCCCTTTCCAAGAGAGGGTCCGTCTCTCTTAAGTTCCTTCCCGATTCCCACCAAAACCGAACCTGGCAGTCCCCCCCCTTACCTCATCATCCCCCCTGCAAAACACAGGGGGCGACACCTCTTTGGGGACTAGCCTTTTTTGCCTTCCGATGTCAACACACTTGGGAACGCCGCCCCCCAGGCGCGTTTCACAAAGACGCTTCTCATTTCCACAACCCCAGTAACACGAAAAGACATCTCAGCTGGCACGCTCTGGGTGCCCCAAGACGGTCAGAACCCCTTTTCCCCCGACGGGACCCCCCCGCCCTTCCCCCCCGGCCCAGAGGTCAGGCGCTGGCCACTTGGCAGCATTCCCCACTCTTTTCCCATGCCCCACCTCCTGGAGGGCCTCTGGCGTTGGGAGAATCCCTTCAAAAAATTTTTATTTGGGGACATCCCGACCGGGGCTGATGGTTCTAAGGGGATTCCTTTGTGGCGGCTAATGATCCATTGGGGAAACCCCGGGAAACCATAGGGCACTCGCCCCCCCTTTTTCTATAAATTCGCATGTCTGCTGGTACAGTAATGACCCCAAAAATGGGGATTTGTAAAAACCCCCCGTTTGGCTAGTTACTTACCATGTGATTTAAACCCCCCCTACCTTCCCCCAGCCCCAAAGGGTTTGGGGGGTTACCTTGCGCGCGGGCCCGATGAATGCGTATGGAGATTTCCTGGCTTCTCCCTACCAAAAAGTGGGTTGGGCACCACGTGATTCTTATCACTGCATTCCACACAAAAATTTCGGCCTGGCGGCAGACAAACTGCCGTGAAGCATTGTCTGACAGGGTTTTTATACCAAACAGGGGTATAATACAAACTCCCCATTTTTTACGGTTTTGTGAGCAAGCACCTCTTCCACATGCCATTTAATCCTTCAGGGGGAAAGGCGTTATGTCCCCCTACCTCACACAGCAGAGAAACCCCATTCCAAAAACACCGCGTAACTGCTGTGAGAAAAATTTTTTCCATGTACTTTCTTTCATACCGGTTCTGGCATACTTGGGACAAATCCTAGCCTCTTGCTCCCCCCCCCCTCCCCCCCCCCCCCCAAATTTTTTTTTTTTTTTTTTCCTAAAATATTTCGGGGCCCCCCCCTTTTTCCCCAATTTTGGCAAGTTTTAAGAAACAACTCAGCAAGAAGATCTCTCTACGGAATTAATGATAATGAGAATTGTTTCTCTTTGGTCAATGGAGAAATTGGGTTTATACCAAGACCAAAATCATAGTTTCGTTCTAAAGTGTGATACCATAAAAGAAGTTTTGTCTAGGTTTGTTTCTTTTTGTAACTTTATTTTTGTGCATAACTGTACCATGTCAGACAATAGTTTCCACGGCATTATCCCTGCCAGGCCGAAGTTTTTTTGTGGTAAAGCAGTAATAAGCAGTCAGGATCCCCAACCCTTCCGCCGTAGGAAAAAGCCAGTGTAAACCTCCCTCCCGCATTCCTCTGGGCCCTGCCCCCAAGCAAGATAATCTTGTGCTCTGCCCGCCTTCTCTTTGCCGTTGTGTTAAGATAGCTTTGGTTTCTTCTTTGCTTTTTTGTTTGGGGCTTGCGCGCTTCACCTTTTTTATCGGGACCCCGGTGGGTTTTGGGTTTTGTGTCTTTTTTAATCGATTTAACCACGCCATCCTCCCCTTTTTGTGCCTTTGTTCCACTTGCGACTTCCCCTTCCGTTCTTTTCGTTTCGAAAGTCGGAACCCATCCCGTTCTCACCCCTTTTTTGCCTTACGCCCTTGTTCCCCGATCTCACCCTTCTCCTTCCTTTCGGACTCCCGATTCGACAATTTTCCACGTGCCACTCCCGTTTCCATTTCACCGGTTTTTTCCGCCTTTTTGTTACGACCGGCCAAAACCGGCGTCACCTACGATCGCCTTCCTCATCAACACGGGAATCCGTTACTTTTTACTACACTTCCATGTCTCTTTCCCGATTTGGGTTGAGCTCTTTCTACCCTCACCCCACCTCTTTGTCTCCCCTTTGCGATCGGTTTTCCGACGGATCTCCTGTTCGCCTTCGATCGCGTAAGGAGACCCTCCCTATCATGCCCGCCGGGCTCTTCGGCCCTGGGGCCCCCTTGCCGAGACCCGGCCCGGGCACGGGTGACGACTCGGGGCCCGGAATACCCACCCCCCCGATCTAAGAACTCGTGACGCTGCACCTCCCCCCAAGTCACCCATTCATCTCGCCTCCCCAACCTTGTCCGGGTTCAGCAGACCCGGACCGAGGTGTCAACACCCCGGGTTTTGAGGGCTGGGGCGTCTTGGGTGGCCCCCCCCATGCCACAACCCCGGGTCAGGACGCAGGATCGACTGCTCGATCTGCCCCCTCACCCCCCGACGGTCGAAACTTTTATTTTTGTTTTTCGCCAAACCTCAAAAAAATTTGGGTGAAACGTTTTGGGTAAAGAGATTGGAAAATCAAAAATTTAAACAGTTTTAACTTCTTTCAAAAAAAAAAACAACAAAATTTTGTATGATTTAAAAAAGAAAAAATATTTCAGACACTCTGAAAAGGAAAAAAAACCCCAACATGCATCACTCGCACTGCGGTCTTAATACACACCAGTTTTCCCGATGAAGATGGTCTCAAAAACAGCAGCCCATCGGCAGCCATGTCTTGGCATCACCACACCCAAACAAACAGCCTCCTTCTCGTGAAAAAGTCTGCAGATCTCAAGGTGTGGGGCGGACGTTGTCCCTTCATACTGGGACGCTGTATGCGTGCGATCGGGGAAGGCTGGTGAACTTGGTAGGACCTTCTCCCGTTTTGGAAATTTCTCGACGAGACAAAAATTTCACAACAATATGCATCTTTAAAAAAAGCTCAAGATCAACTGGGTATCACAAAAATTATGTAGTTACTGCCTGGCTATCGGGATTTCCAGGGCCACCCCACAGAGTCAAACGGCAAGGTCATCTCGCCAGTTGAACTAATACAACCTCTGTCAACAATTTTCCAAGGGAAAATTTGATCACGTCGGGTTCGGTTTTTCAAAGGCTGGAGCAACCAATCCCAAATCTCAACTGCAAGCTTTAAAGCTGAAGTTATAAATTTGGCCATGTTTGCCGCCTTCTTTGTATGTTTCATTTGGGGTTTCACTGTAGTGTCAGGGGAGTTCCCTTACCCGGTTTTCGAGTGGATATTTCTGTCTGCCTTGGCATGTGTGTGTCAACTACTAGCTGGTTAGGGGTTGCAAATCAATCACCCCTATGCCAGTTTTTGGGCCACAATACTGTACATCTTTGGAAAGAGGAGGAAAATTGATTCTTCCCACAATGCCCCCCCCTTCCCTCTCCCTCCCCTCCCCGTTCCCAAGATCAAAGGGTTCTTAGCAAGATAACAGTCAATGACCTTGTCAACAAACAGGGGATCATTTTGGCAACCCCCTCCCTCTTTAAAAAACCTTTCGAACAATGTGGACTTTTATTTTTTGTACCTTTTTTTTCCGTAAAAACATGCACTACCACAAAACTTTCTTAAAAAAAAACTATGGTGCTCAAATAAAGTGAAGGATTGTAAAAATTTCAAGAAACCCGGAAAAAAAAATCTCTTTTTTTGTGCCCACATCCAAAAATTAACCAAGTCCCCCAACACTGCTTTCCTCTTTTTCCCTTTTTGCAAGCGCAGCGTCTCCCTGAAAAAAAAACCAATGTAGGGGGCGACGCCAGTGCCAGGGCCAATCATTTTGGCAGAGGAGATCAATGGAGTCCCGAAATGCTGATTTGTTCTGGCAAAACTGGATCGAAAAAAAAGGAAAAAATCACACAGCAAAATGACAAGGGCACAAATAAATCAAAAAAAACCACAAAAAATTTAAAACAAAGTTTACAATTGCAGTATATTTAAGCTGCCTTTTAAATCAACATTCTCTCATCTATACAGTTATTTAGCCAAAGAATAGTTTAATTTAAGCTTATTTCTTCATTCGGGTAAGAAAAAAAAAAAAAAAGCTCTGAAAATGCATATTTTTTTTACGATACTAACTTTTTATGGCCAAGGGAAAAGTTTTTAAGGTGTTTGCTAAAGAAAAAAATTCCCGGCCGCTTGTTTAAAAGTGATGAAAGGGAGTTAAACCCCTGATGATGGAAAAAGGCTACAAATGCCCCCGGGAACTAAGCTTATAAAAGTTAAAAGTCCTACGGGGGTGGGGGCAGATAAGATAAGATAATGTTGCTTTTACCCAGCGACCGCAAGGGCCACTTAGGGGTGTCACCACGTTAAAAACAACTCACCAGTCATTAAAAAAAAAAAAAAAAACAAAATTCACACATCCTTAAAAGACATCTCAGAAAGTACCAGAAACTTTGTTAAAAAATCTTTCTTCCATAAAATCTTAAACAGATGAAAATTCAATCTCTCCAAAAAATCAAGGATCACATCAGGGGGGCATCCTGAACAGGTCTTCAGGCCCGCCGTAAAATGTTTGTGTCTCCACGGGCAAGTCCCCCAAACTCTAAAAGAAAAAATGTTTCTTGGAGTGGCGCTACATGGAATGCACCCGGGCTTCTTTACCTTAAAAGGTAAGCATGGGTAAAATCAAGGCCCGGGGGTAGCCCCGGGACCGAAAACCCCTTTCCTTTTACGACCTCCCCACGTGGAGGGAGGGGGTCCTTTTAAAGGTTGGCGGGTCTGAAAGGTTTTTTTTCGTCTGTGTGTTTTCCCAAACCTCTTTCCCGAGGTCTCTCACATAAACATTAATTTTGGGGTTTTACATTACGGGGATAAAAGTGTTGGACAGTTTTTTCTCTTGTGGGGTTCTTGGCTAAACGACAACCATTTCGCCCGCCGGCCCAAAATGCCTGGAACCCAAGCAAGAGAATGTTGTAACCCCTGCCCCTTCAACTTTCAAAAAGTTTAAAAAAAAAAAAAGTTCTGGATGCTGAAGGGTTTCGGCCAAACTATGGCCTCCAAAGCTGACAGCGAATCCGACAGAACCAGAAAGTCCCCCTTTGAAGAATTTGGGTTATCTTCAAAGCCCAAACCCGAGCAAAGTTCCGAAAAAAAAAGCATCGAATGTATATGTTCCACAGTTCGAAAGGACCCCCGGGCAGTAGGGTGCACGGCCACTCCATCCCCAACTTGAACCCTCCGTGAAAAATTTTTGATAGATGGGAATTTGGAACAGAGGTCAGCATTTTCAATGCCTTGTACGCCGAGAGCTGGTTGAAAATCTTTGCGAAAAGCTGCAAATCGAAGCAAATCCTGGTGTGAAAAAGGTCCACGGGGGGTTGACCGGAAACTTGGAAAAATCGAAACTACTCCCAGGTCTAGACCGCATTCCGCATGGCGCATACGAAACCAAATGGCGGAATACATTAGGGATTTTTCAAACTTACTTTTGGAAGGAGGGCAAAGACCATCATAGGCAGGGTTTTCTGGTTTTGAGAACAGTCGGTATAATAATTTAAAAAACAGTTTCAGCCGCGGTTTTTGGGCAGGAAGGGGTTTTTTACCTGCCTCTGGTCAGGCTGTACACAGGGGTGGGGCGGAACGCCCAAACAGAGACAAACCCCGTGGTGGGGTAGGGTCCCAAAAGTTTGAGGGAAGATACTTGCAGAGCCGACCACAAACCGAAATCCAGTTTGGAACGGACCAAGGCTCTGTAAGGCAGCAAAGTTTTCTTTTCGCGCCCCCCGTCGGTGTGCCTACGACCCCCCAGAATACTGCTTTTTGACAAACAGTTTTTAGATTTTTTATGGGCGAGAAATTTAATTTCGGTCAAAAATCCCCCCGAAATTGGGCCCTTTAACGCTGGAATGGGAAATTTCCCTACTTGAAATTCAGGATCTGGAAAAAAATGACGGGAAAAATTTTGAAGGGGAATCACTGTGCTTGAAGAAAAAGGTAAAAACCCCTTTTTTCATCTGCCCATCGATGGGTTTTATCTCGAAAGCTGGACCTGCGTGGACACTCGGTACAGGCTTCCCGTTGCGTAGACAGCGAAATCACCAAAAACAATGAGCAGTCTGAACCCTGTGAACGTTTAAAAAAAAGATTGATCTTTAAAACAAAGGGGCAGAGACAGTATGTCCCCTGTGGAAACCCAACTCCTGCCGGGACATCAGAGAGGTGGGCCAACCCGGACCTGAAACTGTGTTTTGCCAAAAAATTTTGAAAGGGAAAAACGGAAAAATGACCCGAAAACCCAGATCATGGGGATATGAAGAAACCCCGACTTCCCGGGGATATCGTGGCCTTTTCCAAGTCAAAAAAAAATTGGGGGGGGGGGGGGGGGGGGCCCCCCTGCTGCTGTTTGTTCAGAAAAAGGGGTTCCAAGTGTAGATTCCAACGAACAAATGGGCAAAAGTAGTCCCTGTTTGCGGGGAAACCCCACTGTTCTTTCGCCAAAAGGCCATCGGTTTTTGAGTTTTTCCCATAAGCCGGGATTACCATTTTTCCCATCAGTTTTCAGCAAGCGGTCAAAGCAAGGGACGGTTTTGATGGATTTGAAAGTCTTTTAGGTTTGGGGATGGGAATAAAGAGGGCTTTTTCCCAAGAGGGGCGGAAAGAAAACCCGTGTCCCAATGGCTGTAACCCTGTAACATATTTCAACCTTCTTCGGAAAAAGTTTCAACAGTTGATAATGGGTTTCATCTATACCTGGAGGAATCGTTGCAGGACGTAAGGGAATTTCAGGTCATTTTAAAGTGAAAGGAGATTTAGTCTTCTGTTTTGACAAAAAGTTCAGGGGGATTTTTCTTTAAAATTTTTATTTTTAAAAAGTGGTGATTTGTTAGAAGAGGAGGAAAATTTTTTCATGGTTTAAGCCCAGATTAGCAACTGATTTTTTTTCTGTTATTTAAAAAGTAGCAAACTTTAGATGGTTCACAGTGGGCAGGGTTTTCCCTTTGATTTTCTTAATGATGTTCCCACTTTTTTTTTGGGAAGTTTTTTCGAGTCAGCCGGAGCAGAAACTTTTCCAGGGCCGACGTTTTTCTGATTTTAAAAAATGTGTCTTTATTTTGCAAGGTTTTCTGATGGGCCGAGCGTTGGGGCCCGAAGGCGTTGGGAACCTGACGCTGACCCGTTTTTTGAACTTTTGGAAATTTTTTGGCAGTCTGAATCAAACCAGGGGTTTTTGGCATTTTTTGGTTTTCGGGGACAGGAAACAAACTAGGGACACTTGACTATGTTATCAGTGATTCTGCTGGGTCCGGACTCTGAAGAAAATCAGTGTCCCGGAATTCTTTTGAAATAGTGGGGCAAAGAGATCCCAGTTTGCTTTTTTCATAATTTAATGTGGAGAGACAAAACTTTTTCGTTATTCGGGTTGTAAAAAACAGGGAAAAGGTCACCCCCGTGCAGATCACAGGGGCGCCACTCATATCCCCGGCCCGCGAGGGTCACAAACCGAAAATCTAAACACGAAAGTGAACCTTGGAAAGTGGAGGTAAGTTGCAGAAACCGTCGTTTAGACAACACAAATCCAAATCCGAAAGGCATCCCAATTAGCAGACCCTGGATACGTACGACACTCCCCAAAGAGGATTGGGACCGTTAAAGTCACCCACAGCAAAAAAGGCGAGGGAAATTCACCTACAGATGAAAGGCCCGACGACAAACCGGGACAGAAGGTGGAAATAAAGGAAAAAGAGCACAGTCTTGTGGGGGGACTCTCCACTACACCGAAGGGGGGGTAGACAGGCGCGGGCTATACAACAGAGTTTTGTGTTGAAAGGGGAAAAACCGCCCCACAGTCCCAAGTGGGGTTGTCGGTTTTGAAAAAACATTAAAGCCAAAAAGTAAAAGGTCTTCTGGCTTTGAATTTGAGTTTCCGAAGACCACGACGGAAGGTTTTATAGATCGACACAGAAGCTGCCTACCCTCAAAGTTTTAATTTATCCACGGGTATTCCAAAAGGGGGATTTTACATCCATGGGCAGAGGGCGAAAAGGAGAGAAATCAGGTATCTCCTCCTCACCTGCTTCCCTGGAGTAATTTTTTTTTGTGTTTCACTGAATGTGTTGTTCTTCAGATGCGGCAGACTTTCCAACAGGCAAGAAGGCGGGTTTTTGGGGACGGTGGGGTTTCTTCCTCACTCCCCATCTCCACATGGGTGGGGAAATCCCTTGCCCGCAGGGCACGGGCAGAGGAATTTGAGGCTTGGGGGCTGTTTTTTAATCTGCCCAGCAGCAAAGTTAGACTTGGCGTTGAGGGGGGGGATTTTTTGCCCCCACCAGGGGAGTCACTTGGGGGTTGGGGGTGGTGGACCCGCTTCCCCCGAGCTACGTTCTTTTCCCTTTCAGTGTCTGGAAAAGATAAAATTTATCAGTCTGGCAGCAGACTGACCTAGTGGAAAATTTCTTTACGGGGCCCAAGATACGAAGATGCGTTGGGCTGCTGCCAACAACCTGTTTGCGGGCCCAAAAAAGGGGATTTTCTTTTCAGTTTTTACTCGTTTTTTAGCGGGGTTCCTGAATCCCAAAAAGGCAGTTTCGGGAAGAGGAGGGATGGCGCCACCGCAGTTAGCACAATGTCCGGGTCTTTACACGGCCCATCATGGGTTGCCTTTTCAGCAAACACCGCCACCTCCGCCCCCAACAACGGTCTCGACATGGCCAAAAACCCTGACACTGAAGCACCTCAACGGGGACGGAACATACACTGAACTCTGACGCAGGAACCAAATTTTATACTGGAGGCAGCACGGGGGGCAGAAGGCAAAAGAGGGTGTTGGTGGCCACTCTCTCGACCTTTCTTTACTGCACCCGCGCACCTCCCCTCACAAAACCCGGACGCCGTTCCCCCTTTTTGATCTCTCCTCTGAGACACTTGTTAGTTCTCGAGCGAAACATTCCCTTTTGAGGGGAAATTTTCTTTTTTTGGGGGGGTCACCCTGATCTCCCTGTCCCATTTTGTTGCCCCCCACACTGTTCAGATTGTTCTTTGATCGAAAATTTAATGAGAAACGAGCCTTCCTCAACCTTTTTAAAGGGCTGAGGGTCATCTAAAAATTGAAAGCCCTTTGTATGGGAAAAGGGCTCAGAGGGGAAAGGGGTCTTTCCTGCCTGCCCTTCCCTCACGAGCCCCGGGAACCCAGAAACCTCCCTTGTCAACCTCCGATCAAATCACTGTCGTTTAAATTCCCCCGAAATAGGGGATGCTGCCTTCCTCTTCCTTTTGGGGGGGGAGTTTTTTGAAAAAACCATATTTTGTTTATTGTGTTTCATCCCTCCCCTTTCCCACCACCTTGGATCCCAAATAAGGGCCAGGGCCAAGAAACCAATTCTTGACCCCTTTTCCCGGGTTTTGGGGGGGAGACAACGACAAACAAAGCCCCAAACCCCAAACCCCCCTGTCATGTCAACTCCCCGGAACAGAGGCTGAGCCTTTCGGGGGTTTTTCTTGGGGACAGGGAACTGTCTGCTTTCCCAAACCCCCCGAAGGGGGACCGTTTTTAAACCCGGGCCAAAATTATCCCTGTCAGGGGAGGCCAGCCAAAGTGTGTTTGAGGCGCTGGCCCCCCTCAAACACCAGGACTCATTCCCCCCCACACAGTCGCCCGCACGGCAAACGCGGCGGGTTTAAGGACCACAGAGAGAAAAGGAGTGTGGAAAAGAAGACTTGAAAGGGGGGCGAAAACAGAAAAGGGCCAAAAAAGGGAGGCAAAAAAAAGAAAAGAGAAAGGGGGGGTTTTCTTAGTCGGACCTCACCCTTTGCCTTCTGACATGGGAAGCCCTACCGGGCTCAAACCCCAAAACCCCGACGCTTAGGTCAACAGCATCTTGGCTTCTCGGACCAAAGCATTTGACAAAACCAGCCCATTTCCCAGTAAGATGCCCCCGCAGCAAAGCCAAGGGTATGGACCCCCGCAAGCCCTCCGACCACGACAAGGTTGCAACCCCCGGGGGGGGTGTGGGGGGAGTGAATGGTAGGTTTCAAAATGTCTGGGGGACGGCACATGGAAGGCAAGCCATCCCCCTCTTTCCCCTGCCTTTTACCCCCACCCCCCCCCCCCCCCAACTGAAACAGGTACCCACTCACTGCTGGGTGGACAAAGAGGATTGTCAAGCTGAAAAAAATCTGACTCCATGAATGGTTCGATCTTCGACAAGCACTGACCTTTTGACCTTGAGACCTAAACATTTCAAGACCTTTCTCTGCCACTCACCACGATTAGCCCTGGCGCTGGCATTGCCTTCTACATTGGTTTTCTTCAGGAGAGGCAGAGTTTGTACACCCAGTCAAACGACACATGAAAGAGAAGCATTGTTACACGCTGAGCCATGATCAAGGCATTTCAGAGGCAAATGGACAAACGCTTGGTGGTTCCAACGTCTTCGGAAAGTGTCCTGGTGCATGGTGGTTAGAACCACTACAGCCCCTTTAAAGCTGATATCAATAGCAGGATCTTTAAGGTATCTATTTCATCTTCTGAATGTAATATACACACATACCGGATTCTCTCAAGGGCAATCAGTACAAACTATTCATACAAAAACAAAAATTGACAGGGTTCGCTCAAGGGCAATCAGTATGAGCTGTTCACCTCAATGTCTTCAAGCGATGCCAAATCCATGCGCGCAGCCAGTTCCAAAGCATCGTCTTCAGCCTTGATCTCTTTCCCCAGCCTGCCGCTGAATTGCAGCTGTGATGTCATCCAGCCAGCCCGTGCACAGACCTCGACGACTGTACAGGCGATTCTGGGATGCAGGGATTGTCACGACGTTGAAGGCAACGTCCAGATGGCCAGGGCGCCATTCCTCACAGCTGAACACGAACAATGCAAGAGCGGTCTAGTTTCAGCTCCTTCCATCAAGCTCATGAATATGCATTGTAAATTTGTTTTCAGTTTTATCACAAATGCTCCATGGTAATAACATTGTATAAAAATGAAACATGACATGATGATACATTTAAATCAGTTCAGCCAATGGCAGAAAAAGCTGTGCCACAAATACACCGATTTTCTCTTGAAATAAAATGCAGAAACTGGAAACAACTTTATTTGCTTGATATTAAGTTCAACAAAATTGGTGAGATAATGTTGCTTAATAGCCCAGCCGACCGCAAAGGGCCACATCAGGGCTGTAACAAAATTGGTGAACCAACTCTGTTAGGTTTTCACCAGATGAATTTGAAAAACTCACATTTCTGATCAGAATTTTGAACTCAATGGAGGACTAAAGTTTTAAAAGTAAATGATCAAGTTGTCAAAACAGACAGACAGACAGCGAAACAAAAAGCAAAAAAAACAAAAAACACACAAAAAAACCAAACGCTATGACATATTCAAACTTCATCTAAAAAATGATAACCTAATCCAAAATAGCCTCAATGCATAAGGAGAAAAGGGTGATGTCATGTCTTTTACATGCACAATACATACATTAGCAATTTAAAAAAAAAAAAGAAACTTCTTCTCCGGACATAGATCAGAAAATAAACAAGAACGTTGTACTTCCCAGAGAGATGTAAGGCAATAAAAGGTCTACCGAACAAGAAATTAGAGGCTGGCTGTGAACGTACACTATGGCAACTCTCTGGAGGGGATACTCATTCCCACTGCCATCATAAAACAAGCAATAATTTGTTGTCAGCAGGGAGCTTAACAGGAATGACCAAGCATATGCCCGATCAGAAATCGCACCACTGAACACCAGTAAAGTAATCAGAAATCACACCACTGAACACTGGTAACGTGATATCAAGTTCAGTGCAGTATCTCCTCTGGTGGGTTGCATCATGATAACATGACACCAACTGCTCACTATGGACTACCAGTTCTGGGCTGTGACCGTACCAGTCTGGGTGTAGCTGTGTAGGGACGGGTGAAATGAGCGGTGTAGGAGTCACGCCACCGAGGGGAGTGCCATAGAAGACGTGACATCTTCCACACCGTCATTTTGTTCACTCTCAATCAATCACAGTGACTTCTTGCCAACATGAGAGACAGGCTGCTAACAATATCTATGAGTCATTACGCAGGGGAATGACTGTAAGGAGATATACACATTCAAATTATCATTATTGCTTGACAGCACTGTATAAATGCGTATGCATAATGCAATTACTGATTGGGGGGGGGGGGGGGGGGGGGGGGGGGGGGGGGGGGGGGGGGGGGGGGGAGACAAAAGACTCATCTTGGATGGACGAGGGTTAAGAGGAAATGAATGCCTCCCCTCAATATCAGGGTGATGATCCAGACCCCAAAAGCTGAGGCGCTTTGCATCACACAGAAAGAGCACCAAGCACATGCACAGACTATTACATTCTGATGAGAGGAACTTCAAAGCTGCTTTTCCTTCCTCTTCTTTTCATCTCATGCTCACCCCCACCCCCTTTCATATATCTCTGTTGGGCATTTTCTTACAAAATATGAATTCAACGAAGGACTTTCAAACTCATAACGAAAAATTTTGAAGAGTTGGCGGCAATGTTACAACAAGGATCATGACAAGTATGTAATAAATGAAAATAATGTTTGACAATACATGGTACAATCATAACTTAGTGTACAGTATGAAATGTATTTCAAAGGCCTCACCTGCATACTGAGTAAGGGCGAGGCTGCAGTCTTGGAAGATGCTCTGGAAAGACAGAAATTGATCATTTTTTTTCTTTATGGATGTTTCAAAAAATAATGTACCTTTTCATTATGAATGTTTCTAAAATAATGTACCAAAATCAGATGGAACAGAGATGAACTTAAAAAGAACCAGAGAGTATAAACACATGTCAAATTGTTTTTCATTTACAGTACACAATTCAGATCAGCAAGCACAACTTTTCAACACACACACATACACACACACACACACACACACACACACACACACACACACGTGAAAGCAATCACACATACACACATAAACAGAGCTGCACATAACGGTCATTTTGCCAGCTCTCCCTCATACACAGTAACTGCGCCACTAAACCATTCAGCACACCTATCAGTCGTTCCACAGGGGGACGACACGAAGGAAACGTGTACAGCACATCCAGAAGCGACACATGTTCGCCGTGCACGAAAGCTGTGTAGTCCTCGGCCCCTTCCTTGCTGCACAGTTCCTGGAGGCGGCGCTTCTCGGAGGCATCAGACGTGTAGTCCACCAGGTGTCTCAGCAACGCCTGCAACAACAATGGATATCAAATCAATTCTTTCTTCCCTCCATGCTGCTCATTACGGCTCCCCCTTCACAATCACGCCTGGATTATTCTGCCACAATCCCTGTTCCAGCATTCCACTGGGAGGAGTCAATATTTAGAAGTCGTGTGGCAACCTACCAGCGAAGACACTGCACTGTTGCCGAGTCCCTTCAGCGAGTAGACCTAGATTTGATTCTGGTTCTAATAACAAGACCCTCTTAGGGTATGAGGAATGTAAATATTAGAGTCCTCACCACAAGTGCTAAAAGTACATTACAGTGGGACACCTTTCATAGCCATACAGTAGTAAAAATATAAAAGTGAAAGAATAAAAAGGAAGGAACCAGCAACCAAAAACATCAATACATTTCCTTATATGGTAAGAAGTTTCTTTCATGTCAGCAATTTCATACAATATTCAAGGGCAAGAGAGAGAGAGAGAGAGAGAGAGAGAGAGAGAGAGAGAGAGAGAGAGAGAGAGAGAGCAGACAGACAGACAGACAGACAGACACATCTGTGAACAGTTTTCATGGAATCTGCGGTAAAGGTATCTAGCATCATGCAAGTCCTGAAACATTGTAATGATATGTTGTATAATAATTGGTACAGTAAGTTCTGGGCTATATAAATACTTGTACGAAAGATGAAGTTGACCAATTGGAACAACATTTCAGAAAAAAAATAACACTTTAGCGCAACAGAAAAATTAACTAAAAGGAATTAGCAGTGAAAACTGATAAATCAAGAGTAGACAATGCACTGCAATGTAACCAAAGCCTGTGTCTTCTTTGGAATGCAAAGCACAGGTCTTATACATTTAATGTAAAGCACAGGGTTTGTGTATCTAACACATCTTAGCAGTCTATGTTACTAGAACCAGTGAAAATTCAGCAATATTTTTCACAAGTTGTCCAGGATAAAAATCGAATGAATTCTCATTAATGTTTTTTTTACAAAAAAAACCCCTAACAACTACTGATCTTTATAAACAGCAGACACAAAGTTTTGTTAAGCAATGACAGCAGCAGTATACGCACAAATCTGACAAGAAATAGCAAATGTTTTAGGAATTACAATTAGTGATGAAGTTATAAAGGGATTTATTGTGACTTCCCCACAAAGTAGAGATAATTTTCGCTGTAAATTTTACTTGATCAATTCACTCCGGTTGAAAAATTTCTGTCAGTCAGTAAATGACTTCCGAGTTGATTAAGAAGCCACATTGAGTCTGCTGTGAAATTGTAGACCAAATGGAAAAAAAGGGGTCAAGTTTCAAACATCATTTTTCAGTTTTGGAAAAATCTTCAATAGGCTGTTACCACTGTAGTGGTCACAGGGGTGAGAGTCAAAGAAAAAAAGGTATTGGCTTACAGCCCGGAAATTACAGTAATCTTCAACAGACAGTTTGACTTAACCCACCAACCACATCAAAACAGTCACAGTGTCCCTCACAAATGAATACCTTCTTGGGGGGTTCTCTTATGTCAATGCAGTGTTTCAGGATGTAGCGGAGTGAAGCGCCCTCTTCAGGAACATGCGGAGGTACTGCGGCACGCCGTTTCTTGGTGTTGGGCATGATGCCCAACTTAAGGGGGAGATCAGCTTGAGAAATGAGGCCAAGTCTGAAAAAACAGATCATGGTGTCTGGATGAATACTGGCATAGAAGATAATGTGAAACAAACAACCTATTTTTTAAATATCTGTGTGTATGCAGATGTGTGGTGAATGTGTATCTCTCCCTCCCTCTCTCTCAGTATACACACACATAATAATAATAATAATGGATTGCATTTCTATAGCGCAATTCTAATTCAACAAATTACTCATTGCGCTTGATCTCACGCATACATATATTATGTATATATATGTATACACACAAACACACAGTTACAGAAAGATGTATGCAGATACTGTAGTTAGATACAGAAAGTTTAAATATAGATAGATAGGTAGATGGATAAATCTGTGTGTGTGTGTGTGTGTGTGTGGTGTGTGTGTGTGTGGTGTGTGTGTGTGTGTGTGTGTGTTTGCATGTGTGTCTGCAGGTGAAAGAGACCATGATTTTATATGTTGCATGAGTTACAGATGCATCTGATTCCAACATAATTAAAAGTTTTTTTTCCCCTCTGTGTGTGTGGTATAATCATCGAAAGATTCACAACAAGCACACAAAAATCTTTCACGTAGCCCCTTTCTACTCTCTTCTTAAGTTTTACTCAATAACGACCTGTATCAAGGAGAGTATGTTTTCTCTGTGTGTGTGTGTGTGTGTGTGTGTGTGTGTGTGTGTGGTGTGTGTGTGTGTGTGTGTGTTGTTGTTGTTGTTGTTGTCTATCAGAAAGAAAACACAACCCCCACTGAATCCATTCTCACAGAACTGGGAGGAAAGATAGAATGTGGCCCAATGGCAACACTATTACGTTTTGCTGAGGGTGCGGATCAAAGGCTGGACCTGGGGACCCAAGATGTTTGACTTTGAGTGGAGGTCTGTGCTCTCCCTGAGTGCCTTTCTGTGTCTGCATTAATGATTGATCACTTTCTAGTACAGTTTCTTCTTCTTTTTTTTTTTCTTTCTCTCCTTTGTCACTGAGGGTGCAGAGACAATGGCATGTCACAGTACAGAGACAATGGCATGTCATAGTACAGTGACAATGGCATGTCATAGTACAGAGACAATGGCATGTCATAGTACAGAGACAATGGCATGTCACAGTACAGAGCCAATGGCATGTCATAGTACAGAGACAATGGCATGTCACAGTACAGAGCCAATGGCATGTCATAGTACAGAGACAATGGCATGTCATAGTACAGAGACAATGGCATGTCACAGTACAGAGCCAATGGCATGTCACAGTACAGAGCCAATGGCATGTCATAGTACAGAGACAATGGCATGTCACAGTACAGAGCCAATGGCATGTCATAGTACAGTGACAATGGCATGTCATAGTACAGAGACATATTTTCGTTCTGTATCATTCTCTTCACTGTCTCTCCCACTTTACCTCTTGACGAGCTGACTGACTTCTTTGTCATCATTAGCGCAGATGATGGATACAGAATCTCCTGGACGATATGTCAGACTGCTACCCTGAAATTAGGAAAACCACACATATGAATACTCATACTGCAAAGGTGTATCTGTCAATCTGTCCCTCGTGTGCTCCTCCTTATTGATCAGAAGACGTACTACTGCTAATCGGGCTTCATTAGATTTATCTAATCTTCAACAAAATATCAATTATCTGTCACCGATGATAATAGTAAGTCACTAAATGTAAGATGATCACTGTATCCCTACAGCTCAAGGTATCAAAAAAATTATTAGCAGTATCAACAGAAACTGAGCATACAAAACGGACATAATCAGAATATACTCGTGACTGGATTACAAACAATAAAAGCTGACAATATGAATTTGCTGCTCACACTGTAGTAGAAAAGATGACTACAATTAACAATGTATCTTCCTCTTCATGCTCCCTCTATATATTCATTCCAATAATTGTGATCCATCAGCTGGAGGACATGGCAGGCTTGGTCAGAGGTACACAGGGGAAAGGATCCGCATCTTCACCATTTTGTAAGTTACAGTACCGCTGTGCACATTGAAGGCATTAACCACTTCCTGTTGATCTGACTGGCTGTCTGCTTCCTGTTCATGAGCTGTCCGTGCGCCACATTTTGCTATCGATAATGACAAGCTGTCAAGCACACACAGGGTGGTTCTCACAAGGACAAAGGCTGTGTGCAAGTAGTGGGCTGACTTTGCTGAACAGCAGAAAACATTTGTCACCTGAGAGGGGGCAGTCAAGCCAGTCGAACAATTCTCCCACCGCAAGCAGGACTGTGGAGCCCAAAAGTGGTCAGTAACCTGCGTGAGTGAAGGGGACTCCAATAGAGGCAAACAGCTGGACTGCTATGTGAGACACTTATCCTGTACCCTTAACATTTTTTGGCTTGATGGATGACACTCTGTTTTCATCCAAGGGTCCAGGGCCCATACCTTACCTGACACAGCCAGGTTAGAGGACATTTTCTCTTTGAAGTCAACGTGTGTGCCAACTACGGTCCCTTCCAGTCCTATGGATGACACTCTAAAGGTCTACTGTCAAGACTGGCCATACATAATCATGCATACATGTCAGGCTTATCAAGTGTTTGACACATACAAAACAGAACGCTTGAATCATTTCCTGATCTAACAATAAGGATCCATCAAAACCGGCATTTTTGCCTGTTATTAAGGTTAAAGGGTGTGATCTGTCAAATCTTGGCATTGCTTTACTTCTCTTGAATATGACATCAGCTATATGGCTGAACAAGCTGGTTGACATGTGCCAGTTACATCAGTCCACCAAATGTAACTCTCAATTTGATTTTGCAGGGACTATTAACTCTTTCATTCCTACGTTTCTATGAACCATTACTTCCTCTTGTTCCTAGATTCTTATAATATGAGCATTCCCTTCATTCCTGGATTTAGAGAAAAGAAAAAGAAGTGTAAAGTGAGAACTGCCACCTCTTCTTCTTCTTCTTCCTAAAATACTGGTTCACTCAAAAACGAGTAGGTCACCAGCGCGCATGTTAAAAAGTAAAATAAAATAACATAAAATAGTGCGACTCAGACTGTTGGCCCCTGGAGCAAATTTGGCAACAAGGGGTCGCACTCGATATTCAAGAAGTTAAAAGCAATGGCCAAATTCAGGCCCAGTTAACAGTAAAATATTTGGGGAAGTAAAAAATAGAAAAACATCAATATGCAGATCTCAAAACTGTTGTATCAATTTGTTTTTTAAAAGAGATTGCATTTGTGGCAATCTTGATGGCACCCGGCAGTGAGTTCCACAGCCGTACAGAACTGGGGTTAAAAGAATGTAAGTGGCTGTCAATATTTGATGCAGGTATGGTATAACACTGACCGCCACTCCTGGTGCTACTTTTATTCAATACTAGTTGTTCCATTGGAATATCAATTACTTTAGCTCTGCCTTTGAAAAAGGTGTTAAGTTTAATAAAAGCTCTTCTCTCTTCTAAGGGTTTCCATTCTAATTTCCTCATGTTCTTCCTAGTATTCCCCTTTTCTCTGATGTGGTTCCCTGTTACGAACCGTGCTGCTCTCTTCTGAATCTTTTCAAGGTTATCAATGTCCTTTAGATGGTAAGGATCCCAAACTGAGCAACCATATTCAGTACTGGTCTAACCGTGTTTTGTAGCAGTCGTCTTTAACCTTTTGGGGGCAGTCATTGATATCCTGTGTAAGAAAGCTAAGATGTTATTTGCTTTCTTACATACTAAATTGTAATGTTCTTTCCATTTGAGACGACTATCTATAATCACGCCTAAATATTTTGCAAACATTAGTTTCTTTAAGAATAGTATTATGGATAGAATAATCTGATCTAATTAGTGAGCGTTTGTTACATATACGCAAACACTTGGCACTTTTGAGGATGAAATTCCATTTTCCAAGTTCTTTCCCACTCTTGTAAAGCGTTTAGATCTTCTTGTAGAATGCGTGTATCATTCTTGCTTCTGATTGTTCTATATACTAAACTGTCATCTGCAAAAAGCCTTATAGTAGTTCCAGGAGAGAGATTTCTACTTATGTCATTTATATAAATTAAGAAAAACAAGGGCCCCAGAACAGTTCCCTGTGGTACACCTGACAAGACTGGTTTACAATGGGATGACGACCCTTCCACAACAACTTTCTGCGTTTCCCAACGAGGAATGATCTAGCCCATTTTAGCAAAGAACCGCCAATGCCAATGTGTTCTAATTTAAGCAGCAGGCCCTCATGGTCAACCTTATCAAAGGCTTTAGAAAAATCTAATAAAATGCATCTATTTGCTGTCTGTTGTTAAGACAGTTACTAAAATCATTGAGAGTTGTTATAAGTTGAGTCTCACAACTCCTTCGCTGTCTAAAACCATGCTGGGCGTTATTTAAGAAATCATATTTCAAAATGGTCCATTATGCTACTATATATTATGTGTTCAAGTAATTTAGCTGATATGGATGTAAGAGATTTCAGGTCTATAATTCTCTGCTTTTGTTTTGTCACCCTTTTTAAATAAGGGAACAATGCTCGCATCTCGCCACTCATCAGGTATTACTCCCTGGTCCAGTGAAGCTTGGTAAAGTAATTGGTATACCTCACTCAATTCAAATTTGGGACATAATTTTAAGAGCTTGCCAGGAACGCCATCGGGACCAGTAGCTTTGTTTTCATTGATATTGGTCAGTAACTTAAATACTCCTGCTTTGTTTACTTTGATGTTTTGCATTTCAGGGAGTTATCATCATCCTTTAGTCTATCGTTAATTAAAGGTTTGGGATTTGGAGAAAACTGAACAAAACTGCTTGTTTAGTAAGTTTGCTTTCCCTTCAGGGTCCTGTATTAGGTTATTCTGGTTATTTCTCAGGTCTGGAATCCCAATGTTGTCCTGTCTCTTACTCCTTATGTAAGACCATAATTTCTTGTTTTGATGATCACCTTCCGAAATCATCGAATTAACATAATTGGAGTGAGCAGTAGCAAACCGGCCAGAATAGAGCGGCAACAACTTTCCCACTCTGTAGGGGCCATCTGGCATCCATTCCATTCATAAACACTGCCGCGCGAGCGACCCGGTCATGACGTGTACCGATGACGCGACTCGCGCGAGGTTCAAAGCGCTTACCGCGAGAACCGATTTTCTGGGCTGCAGGAAGGAAAGGAGGGATTTTGTGCTGCCCGGTTTTCCAGGCTGCAGGAAGGAAGGGTAGGATTTCTGCAAACCGGAAAAACCGGGTTGTAGGGATGAAAGAGTTAAGCACACACAACACTTTTTCACAAAATGAACCCCTGACTGTAGTAACATGATGCGCTGACCTGTTTTTAACAAATTATTGCCCATCTGTAGAGTAGACCTTTGAATGAAAACCTATTTGTGAACCAGTACATTATCTTTTACACCCACACTTACTTTCAAGCTCAGTCTCAGCAACAGCGTCTTCTTCACAGCATCTTCACTGGTAAGCCTCTGAGCTAGCACCACCTTGGCCTTGAGTATGTCTGACGCAGCTGATGGAGGTTTGCAACCGTTCTGCCAAGGCATCTCCGCCATCTTTATAGCAAGATTCTGAAAGAAATCACAAATCTTTAAGAAACAGCATGCAAAGCTTTCAAAAAACGTTATCATTCATTCTTCAAGTTGACACCCTCTCTCTCTCTCTCATACACACAAACACGTGCGCGCGCACACACACACACACACACATGAAAAGCAACAATTTCCTGAAAAAATGAGAAAAAAAAAAATTGGGGAGAATGGATTAACTGTAAAATCAATGGATATGAAGATGGGCCTGCAGTTGAATGCAGAATGTTGGGTTCTGAAACTGATGTTCATGAGCTTGCACAACTTATGGAGCCGTATCTTTTTTTTTTTTTTGCTTTCTGCACATCCGGCAGAAATTGAGTACGTGATTCAGGTCAGGGAAGGTGAACATGGCAGAAGGAGAGGAATGAGTCCGCTTCCATTATGCCCTGCCCTAGACACAGTAAACTGTTAACAGTTCACCATCACAATAATCATTTGACTATGGGGCTAGTAAACTGTTAACAGTTCACCATCACAATAATCATTTGACTATGGGGCTTTAACCTCATGTGGACATAGATTACCTTACAGTAGAAAGCAGCTGACACATCAAGGAACTAACCTCATTAGGAGGCAGAAAACTTGCAGCCAGAAACGTGGGCAAAGCAGCAGGCAAGGTGAGCATTTTTTCAGACAAAGCTGCATCTGCCACCCTCAGAGATGGAACATCCAACACCGGTGATTTCAGCTCCAGCGAATCTTCCGTTTCCTTTTGCTGTGTTTCATAAGAGTCTATGCTGTTCTTTTCAGTGTCTGTCTCTGAAATACCATTTTCTAAGATCTGTGGTTGATCAGCTGTCTGTGACATGTTGCTGTCAGAGATTTGTAGTTCATCAGTTGATCTTGTTAAGGTCTCCACTTTGGAGGGGTCCACGTCACTAGCAGTATGACTTGCCAATATGTCTGTTTTATTAAGCTTTGTGTTAACAGAAATGGTCCCATTCACAACAACTGGCACTGGAGATGTGTTGCTTTCAATCTTAGAACTGTCAGTTACAGAAACACTGTCTGAGGGACCATAGGAATTGTGATCAGCTTCGTTGATTTGTGAATGATCTGATGCATGTGTTCCGCTACACTGAGATGTATCCAGGCCATTGACACTGACTATGTCTGTGGTCAAGTCTGAACAGACACCTACTAACTTCTGCAGAGCAGGGAACAAGGCGTCTATCCAAGGGTCTGCAGTAACGTCCAGTCTGAAAAGTTATCAAATTCAACTTTTATCACAGAAGAAAATCTATTGAATACTTAAGATATTAGTGGATTTCTGGACTTGGGAACACACCCATTTAGCATTTTTGAAAAACAAACAAAGAAAAACCCCATCAGATACGCACACATTCAAACACAGCTCATACTCTACATCCCTTCCTGTTCCACTCAAACCCTGACCCCACCCCTCCTCTCCATCCTCCTGAACCCCTCACCTCTCACCCTCCCCCACTCTTTTCTACCTTCCTGATCCACCCAACCCCAAACCCACAGCTCTTTTCCACCCTCCTGACCCCCCCCCCCCCCCACCATCTCTCTTTTCTACCTTCCTGACCCACCCAACCCTCAAACCCATCTCTCTTTTCTACCTTCCTGACCCACCCAACCCTCAAACCCATCTCTCTTTTCTACCTTCCTGACCCACCCAACCCTCAAACCCATCTCTCTTTTCTACCTTCCTGACCCACCCAACCCTCAAACCCATCTCTCTTTTCTACCTTCCTGACCCGTCCACTCCCCTCAGCTCACCCCTTCTTTCCACTTTCCTGATTAACTCAACCCCTGACCAAACCCCTCCATACCCACTCAACCCCCCATCCCCCCTCCTTTTCTACTTTCCTGACCCATCCCTCCTCCACACACCCGCCCCTTGTCTCCACCTTCCTGACCCAACCCATCCCACTCCTCTCCACCCACCCAGCCCCAACCTTATCCCTCTTTTCCAACTGCCTAACCCACTCAACCCCTGACACCCAACTTTCAAGGTCTTCTTCATGCGAGACACACAACACTCAGGACAATGAAAATGAACCAGCAATCATGGAAGAAAAAGAAAGAGCACCAACACAGCTCATCAAAAATATCATTAGCATACCCGTCAACTTCATCAGCGAATGCTGAAGGATGGAAATGACAAGCTCCTAATTCCCTGAGGCGGCGGTCTATGTTCTTGGCATTCTGGCAGAAATTGCTGTAGTTCGAGTCTCCCAAACCTGCAAATCACAGGGGAAAAAAAAAAAAAATAACACCCAACTTCAGATTTGAATCAGTATCTCCTCTTTTCTCACTCTCAATGATCATGTATGATGCCATCATTTTAAATGTCAAAATGTTGTCATCCTTAGACTGCGTAAAGTTCCACTTACATCAAAACTCTTCAGCCATGTAGACTTTGCTTTGGTTTCTTTCATTCATCACCAACATGGCTGTTTCATCAAAGTTCCATGTTTAAGTAAGTGTACAGTTTCATTTCATTATAAGTTAACAGTTTCCTGTCAGAATAAGTTTAGTGTTTCATGTCCAAATAAGTTTAGTTTTATGTCTATATAAGCTGTGTTTCATGTCCAAATAAGTTAACAGTTTCACGTCCAAATAAGTTCCTGTTTCATGTCTAAACAAGTTTACAGACTCGGAGCTCATGGAAGAAGCAGTGCTGGATCGCTACTAATCAAATACGATTTCAAAATATGAGTTAACCAGCTCGGATATATATTTTCCACTGACATAGCAATTTTGAAAATGACATGTACAAGTTATGCACAGAACATCAACAGACTTTCGAAATGCACTTACCCAAAACAGAATAGCTAACGTGAGCCAAGTGGTTGGAAGGCAAGATCTTTCGGTTGAAGCGGCGGACAAACTTGCGGGCAGTATCAGGGGGATCCCCCTCTCCAGTTGTGGATGTAACAATCACCACACATCTCTCTTTCTCCACCTGAAACTGCAGCAGCATAGACCATGTAAGTGCTTACTGTCGTTCTAAGACCAACACAAACCAATTTCATCACTTGATAACTTCAACGTTTCTTATTTTGGGAGTCTGTGTGCATGTGTATGTCTGTGTATGTGTGTGTGTATGTCTGTGTATGTGTGTGTGTGTGTGTGTGTGTGTGTGTGTGTGTGTGTGTGTGTGTGTGTGTGTGTATGTGCATGTGTGTGTGTGCCTGTGTGTGCGCATGCTTGTGTGTGTATTCATGTGTACCCATCCACATGCCGGAGTGCTCCTGTTCAGTTTAACATTTGTTCATTAACAATGGAATTAGGTGCTGATGTGTGATTCTCACACTTCATAACTTGGAAAACTTCCACAGAAAATGTTTGACTCCTTTCCTTTCATATGTTTCAACAAATCATGTAAAAACAGAAACACAGTGATGCATGTCCATTCCAGAACAATGTCTGTGAAAGTGATACCGGCATGCACAATGTGCATATATAATACAGCAAACTGGGGACATCAATCTACAAGCAGTAAAAGAGGTTTTTTTTTTTTTTTTAACCCTTTCAAGATTACAGTGTTATTCATAAAACATGTACAAAAAAATCTCACAAAACGTAATTTATCTATAATTTACATGACAGTGTAATAACACCCCCCCCCTCCCCTTCTTCTTCCAACTCCCACCCACATACACATATATACACCCCACATACGCTATCTATCTGTCATACACAAACTTGCATATGCATACACACGTATGCGCACTTGTGTGCACACACACACTCACACACACATAAGCATGGACACACATGTGTGCCCACACACTCGTGAACACACACAACGCATGCGCGCGCACACACACTAACCAGTTCCATGTAATTCAACCACTCATAGTACTGTTGTTGTTGTTGTCGTACCCTGGCTAAAAGACTCCAGGGATCATCCGAACAGCCGAAGTATTTGAACACTATGGCACAAATGCATCAGCTGGGATGAGAACATTACGTGTGTGACCGTTTTTGATTACCCCGCCACATGGGCAGCCACACTCCGACTTTGGGGGATTTGGGAGACTGATAATGTTATGCTAGGAGCTTGTCACGACTGAAGACAATCCCCACATAACTATGCAGAGCATAACAACATGTTGATGTAGCCTTGGTGTTCTGGCCTATGTCAATTGGTCTGACACAGCCTTAAGCCAAGGCGTACTCATAGTATTCAAATCAGCACAGGCCACAAGCCTGCTCTCTGATTTCATCACTCACACCGATACTGAGTGAGAGTGAGGAAAATAATATTGGATAAAAAATCCTTTCAAATTTGTACAGATCTGTACTTCTCTCTCAACTAGCCCCTCCAAATCACAATTACTTTTTAAAAAATGTTACTACTACAATGCTAGTATCAATCACCACACATATAACAATCATTTTCATTAACTGATATTTCAACTTATTTTCATTCATGTTGCTGTTGTTCTTTTGCAACCTCTCAACGTCACAGGTACACGTACTGTTGGGTAGCGGTCTTGAAGACAGCCAGTTACCTTTTTGTCCACCATGCTCATGCAGTGCAGTTCCGGCTGGAGACCATGTTTAGGTGAACGATCAAAAATCTCCTCGGCAATGGCCTGTGCCTGGCCAGTCTGTGAACCGTACAGTAGCAGATACTGCCCTGGTTTATGCTTGCGTGTTGCCATGGAGCTTTGACTGTTTGAGGGTCCTATCCAACTGAGCACACACACACACGCAAACACATAGATCAAGCAAAAATTAAATGACAGCCAACATCTACGTTTACAAACAAATAGACGGGCATATATAGAAAATATTTACATCAATGAAAAATGCCATGGTAGGTAAAGACTTGCACCTTCAGTTTATCTGGAATCAACATCTAAGATATAATAATTCAGTTATGTTGCTATCTTCAGAGAACATGTACGTTTGTCTGTTTTAATCTTATCTGTTTTACTCACTGGCCCAACTAAACTATAGAACTGACTTTGTAAAAAAAAATAAAAAAAATTCCCTCTCTTTTTCTGATGTATAACTTTTAACTTGGAACGCAGCCATACATGGATTAGCACTTCAATATTGAGCATGAATTTCACTTACAATACGAAGGAAAAAGTTTTATCCGTTTGAAAAGTCATTACTTTTTTACGTTCATTTTCTGCTGAACTTTTATCCAGTCTAAAAGAGTGAAATATGTTACTGCAAGTTGATGCACATCAGCACACTTAACATGCACATATGTGTATGTGTGTGTATACTGTGCATATGTGTGTGTGTGTGTGCGTGCATGTGTGTCTTTGTGGTGTGGTATGTGTGTGTGTGTGTGTCTGTGTGTGTGTGTGTGTGTGTCTGTGTGTAATGTATGTTGAGTTGTGTGTGTGCATGTGTGCGGTGTGTGGTAAGGTGTGTCTCTGTGTGTGTGTGTGTGTGTGTGTGTGTGTGTGTGTGTGTGTGTGTGTGTGTGTGTGTGTGTGTGTGTGTGTGAGAGAGAGAGAGAGAGAGAGAGAGAGAGAGAGAAAGAGAGAGAGAGAGAGAGAGAGAGAGAGAGAGAGAGAGAGAGAGAGAGCACATTTGTGAATGCTTGTGAGCATGTCTGTAAGTAGTCTATGCTTTATCATGAGTGTACATATGTCTGTATGTGTGTTTGCCTGGACACAGGTTTGAGTTTGCACTCAGTCATAGCTCATGTGACAGGAACACACACACACAGACATACACGCACTAAAACACAATTAGACATGTAGAACTAGAAGGTAAAAAGCACTTCATAATTCAATTACGCCCATATTCAGTGTTATATATCAGCATTCATGCAAGTAACATTGAAACAAGTCAGCATTGCTCTCCTTCATACTGAAAAATGCGTATGGTCCAAAATGTTAAAACATGTGCTAAGTTGCGTGACTAAAAGAAGTCATTACAATTCAAGTTGTGTCTCTACATAAACAACCATAATTCAATTTTCCACAAATCTTTGTTCAGTTTAAAATAGGTCTATCCCACAGTGAACATGGTGTGAGGCTATCCCCTGTGCATTGTGATGTCCAAATTAATTGTCCATCTTTCAGCTTGCTCATGATGTTGGAGACTAAGCATAACTTCTCAAGGAGGGAGGTAACCATAGGGCTACTTTATGCTGGATAACAGGATAACATTGCAACAACAAAAAACAAAAAACATTTCATATTTAGTTTCAAAGTGAGGTGACTGCTGGCAGAAACTGAAACAGATGTTTAAAAGAATCATTCGTGAGTTTTGCAAAACAACAGTGAAAAGTAAGTTACAAGACAAATGTTCTGAAATGAATTTTACAATGCAACTTACTAAGTATTACCAATTTCAAAACATGCACTTGTTTCGACATAAATTAGTGTTCACTTGCAAGCCTAATTTTTGTACTCCCAGTTCTTATAGACTTAAAGTGTGTGTCTGTCCATGGTCAAAATGTGCCGATCTTTCTGAAAATGTGTAGACCTGTAAGTTCATTATGGTTCACGGATGATGCCCAACGTTTTATTTTATCAGAATAGCCGTTACTAACGCTATAACAGCCCAAAATGTTTTTTCTTCTTTATGGAATATCTAGAAAATGATAACACAAACGAAAACGAGGTCAAAGCTTCTTTGCGTCATAAGCCCAAATGACAAAATATATTGTGACAGTCCTTCTAAATCACAAGATGGAAATACAGAGACAAAGGATGAGGACAAAGCCGAGATTTTAAACACTTTTTTAGCCAGTGTGTTTACACGAGAGGATAAAAGTGACATGCAGACGTAATACCAAAATGTAAATTTAATGGTAAAGCTGTTTATGATGTAACTTTTACCCCGGAACTGGTTAAAAAGAAACTTGATAATCTAAATCCAAATAAAGCGCAAGGACCAGATGCTATTCCATCTCGCGTTTTTAAAGGAACTAAGCACAGAACTAGCTAAGCCTCTTAGTATCCTTTTTAACAAATCCATTAAGCAAGGAACTCTACCTGGTGACTGGAAAACTACAACAGTAATACCTATTTTCAAAATGGGAACAAGAACCGACCCTGGAAACTACAGGCCTGTAAAGCTTGACAAGTGTGACTTGTAAGGTACTGGAGTCAATTGTAAGAGATGTTACTGTTGATCATATGATGAATAATGGGCTGTATGGCAAATGTAAACATGGTTTTCGTCAAAGTAGATCTTGAATTACACAGTTGCTTGAAGTAATGGAAGACTTTACGAAGTTAATTGATAGTGGAGATAGCATTGATGTTCTGTACCTGGACTTTCATAAAGCCTTCTATTTGGTCCCTCATGCCAGACTACCTAGTTAACTTAAATCGCATGGTATACCAGGAAAAGCTTTAGTTTGGATTGAAGACTTCTTGAGAGATAGAATTCAGAATGTTAAGAGTTGGATCTTCTGTTTCTAGTAATGCTGATGTCATTAGTGAATTCCCCAAGGCAGCATACTGGGACCTGTATTATTTACTATGTTTATAAATGAGTTACCAGACGGGTTAAAAAGCACATGCAAGATCTTTGCTGATGATACCAAGTTGTACAATTCACCATCCAAACACTTACCTTACAATGCAAAACGACATTGAGCTACTCATTAACTGGTCAACATGGAATTTGTACTTTAACGCATCCAAATGCAAAGTATTACATACTGGCAACAGAAACCCTAAATTAAATTACAGTATGAAAGTTGGGATCAAGAAGTTCAAATAACGTGTTGTGAAGAGGAAAAAGACTTGGGAGTCATGATTGTTTGGTGAAGACTTATTTTTTGACAGACACATTGCACAGACCATAAAGAAAGCCACGCAGAATGATTGGTATTATTAAGAGAACTTTGACAAACCTGGACAAAGATACCTTTCTTCTAAGGCTGTATAAGGCAATGGTGAGACCGATTCTTGAATATATGGCAATGTGATGCGGTATCCAAGATTAAAAAGGCAGTCAACAGAAATAGAAAAAGGTGCAGAGAAGAGCAACTAAGCTAATACTGGACATTTGTGACTATTCATATGAAGATAGATTAAGGTACCTAAGGTTGACATCCCTCAAAGCCAAAAGAATAAGAGATCTAATCCAAACTTTTAAAATGTTCACTAACCTAGATGATATTGATCAAGCATGTTACAGCCCTGATATGGCCCTTTACGGTCGGCTGGGCTCTAAGCAACATTATCTTATCTTATCAAGCAGTTTTTTTGAACCTGCACTAACCAATATAACCCGTAACAGTTGTGACAAAGTACAAATACTGCAATTTGATACTAATATAAGGAAATATTCCTTCAGTCAGAGGATAGCATCCATTTGGAATAAACTAACTCCTAACATCAAACGCACACCATAATACTAACTCTTTTTAAAAATCGTATCGACAAGCATTTTATAAAACAATTACTGATATCCTGTTCGACTTTGATGGTCAAAAATAAAAACTGGGCGAGTACACTAAGAAGGGGCATTTAAAGCCGCGAGGCTATGATGAAATAAATCATCGCCCCTAAACCTGTACCTGAACCATGACGCATGTTTGATTGTGACGTCGTATTCAAGATAAACTGAGAGTATTTTATATGCTTTGCATCTTGTTTTTCCTATGTTACTCATGTCAGCACAGTTCATGCATGACTTGGTAACATTCACATTTTTCCCCCATAAAAGAAGATGACTTACTGATGGAAATTGTTGAGTTTCTTTCCATTCAGGAAAGCTACTTCTATTCAACTGAAAAGACATTAAAAACTTCGATCGTATCATCATTTAGTAGTAGTAGTAGTAGTAGGGACTGGCTTCATTAGCCTAGACCTCGCGGTCTATCATGTGTCCCCTCTAAATTTCTTCACTTTTTGGGTCATATGGCATGCTACAATTAATATCTTCATTGCAATCCATCATAGTCATGAAACAATTCTCTAAATTTTGAATCATTATCTAGAAAATTCTTGAAAGTATTAATATCAGGTGCAAATTTAATGGTAGTAGGTATTTCATTCCAGTGGTTAGCAACTCTATAGGGAAATGAAAATTTACGTTGATTAGTGTTACAGTGCTTTATAAAAATCTTTCCTTCAGAGTTTCTAGTACTCGAAGTTTGTGCAACAGAAAAGAATGTCTCAATGTCAATATCATCATAGCCATTAAAGATCTTATAAACTTGAATTAGGTCACCTCTGATCCTTCCTCCCCTCAGCGAGTGCAGATTCAAATATATTAATCTTTCATTATATGATAAGTTTTTGCAATGCTTCAGCAATTTGGTAGCTCGTCTTTGAACCTTTTCTAACATTATTGATTGACGCTTTAAAAAAGGGCTCCAAATCACATTAGCATACTCCAAATGTGGCCTGACAAAAGCTTTGTATAATTTCAAAAAAGTACCTTTATCTAAATAAGTAAAACTCCTTTTTATGATACCTAACATCTGGTTAGCTTTATTTACCACTCTCTGTAAGTGAGGGTCAAATGACAACTTGCTATCGAAGGTAACACCCAAGTCTTTTTCTTCAGTAAGAGCCACTACTTGGTGATAACATCATTCTCCCTCATTTTATATTCATTATTTTGATTATTATTCCTGACGTGCAATACACCACACTTGGTCATGTTGAAATACAGATTCCACGACTCAGACCACTCTTGCAGTTTGTAGATATCGTTTTGAATACAAGTACTCTTTGATGTACAATTGTAAATCTTAGTATCATCTGCGAATATTTTACATGGACTGACAAGGTTATCTGGTAGATCATTTATAAAAATAGTGAAAAGAACCGGTCCCAGTATACTTCCTTGAGGGATACCACTAAGTACATTACATTTCTTTGATTTGGCTGCCCCTACTCTGACTTGTTGAGTTCTATCACTCAGAAAGTTTTTGATCCATTTTAATAAGGTGCCACCAATACCGTATGCTGCTAGCTTTATAAGGAGTCTCTTATGCGGAACCGTATCAAAAGCTTTTCTAAAATCCATGTATATGATATCAATTCCTTGTCTGCCATCTAGCATTGTTGTTATATCCTCCATAACCTCTAACAGCTGTGTGACACATGATCGTTTTTTTCGAAATCCATGCTGACATTTAGAATATAAATTATTATCTGTAAAATAGGAGACCATTGAGTCTCTGACAATACTTTCTAAAACCTTGCATAAGATACAAGTAAGACTTACAGGTCTGTAGTTGCTTGGTTCACATTTTGTACCTTTCTTAAAAAATCGCTGTCACCTCTGCCGTTTTCCAGTCTTCAGGTAATACACCAGTTTCAAGTGTCTTATTAAAAAATGAACACAGTGGAACAGATAGTTCCTCACATAGCTCTTTTAGTACCCTTGGTGGCAATAAATCAGGACCCTGTGCCTTATTTGGGTTAAGTTGTTTTAATTTACTCTCCACAGCTTTGGGAGTGACTCGAATTTCTGTTAACATTACCCCATTGAATAATATCCTTCTCTCAAGTCTGGAATGTCGCATAAATTTTCTTGGGTAAATACACTTGAAAAAAATGTATTTAACATTTGAGCCTTATCCATGTCATCCACCGCAAATGTACCATCAGGTCTCTTTAATGCACTTATACCTGTACTCATTTTCATTTGCTGTTGCACATACCTCCAAAACGTTTTTGGATTTATTTTACCTTCATTGACGATCTGCTTCTCATAATCTCTTCTTATTCTTTTTAACAACTTTTTACATTTGTTTCTTTCCTTTATGTATTTCAGATAAGCATAACCTGATTTAGTGGTAAGGTATCTTTTGAATAGTTTATATTTCTTTTGATACATCTGAACGCTGTCTTATTCATCCATACAGGTTGTACTTTTTTTTAGTATCCCTAGGGATACATTTTTCCATACCATTATGCAGTAATCTTTGAATCATAAATTCTTTCTGCTATATAGTTAAATCTTGAGATGTTGAAGACGATTTGCCAAAATGCACTCTACTCCACAAGCATACTGGAAAACCCTAATGTTTGAAAACAAACATACAACACGTGGTTTCGTCCACGTGGGAAAACAAAACAAAAAAGATGACTACGCGAGTTTCCGAGTGATTAAAACGCGATTCTTTGGGCGCTCTTGAGGTAAAAAAACACAATACAACAACAAACAAACAACACAAAAAAAACCGAAAACAAAAATCCCTCCATTACCAAGCAGGGACAAATGATTGAGTGGACATGACATCATGATTCACTTGAGAAGTTGGAAGTTTTCGTTGCTCGAAACAGTGTGAAACGAATCAGTTTTCTAACTTCAGTCATTTCTAACGACAGAAAAAGGGCAAG
This sequence comes from Conus ventricosus, assembly GCA_018398815.1. Lineage (NCBI taxonomy): Eukaryota > Metazoa > Mollusca > Gastropoda > Neogastropoda > Conidae > Conus > Conus ventricosus. Next base: position 40,447,701 of record CM031620.1, read on the forward strand.
AAACAGCAAGATCTGATCTGTACACATTAAAAAAAAAAAAGAAGATCGCACACAAAATTCAAAATATTAAAAAAAAAAAAAAAAAAAAAAAATATATATATATATATATATAGGCCTATATATATAGGCTAGATGATGACATAATATGCAACTACGGGAGGCAATTCGTCACGGGGAAAAAAAACAACTAAAATTAGATTACTATCCTGTTTATAAAACAAAACAAATATAAGTTTACCACATAATAAAATCTTATAGACGGATGAAAACAACAGCATTAAATCGATAGCTAAATATTATCCTCTGAATGTATTTGTATTCGAGGATCGGATATAAGACTGATTTTCAACTTGTCCCCACCGTCGTTCTGTACGTCCTGCCTCCGCAGCGTTCGAGAACGAAATGACACGGAGTGGCCCAGCCTTGCTGATTCCGGACGAATGCGTTTATCGCGTGGGATTGTGGGAAGGCAATGTTAATTTAAATGGCGGAATGAAAACAATGCGTGGGACACGGGTGGAACGCAGAAGATCAAATCGCGAAGTTGTGAATGGAGTGTTTGTAAGATCTGTGATTTTTTGACAGTTCTGTTTATACGAAGTTGCTTGGCTCTGAACGGATGGATGACAAGGTGACGCTGCAGGAGCAGATTTTCCACAATGCTGTCAGGGAGCACATCGTAAGTAACCAAGTTCACTCGGTCACACTGATTTACTACTACTGAACTAGCTTGTATCAGGCGCTACGGTCGCTGTCTAAGCGAAATAAAAACGCTGACAGTGAGAACGACGCTCTGTGCGAGTGTTGCTGAACAAAGTACACCACAGCGATGCATGAGCTGGCTAATGCCAATGCTATCATATCACGTTCTGAAAATCCGTAGTTATGAATTTTAATTTAGAAGCAAATGCAATGGGACGACTACATTTACATGTTTCGAGATGGTTAGCTATGGATGCTTGTGGCAATGTCCACCTTTTTACCCCACGTTATGAGGTGAAGATCTGCTACAGAAAGCAGCTTTTCAATATATTCACCCCATTCATTCAGGTTATTTCCAACTAGGCCCTATATCAATTATGAGTGTGAAGTGCATCGCTACTGCCCTATTTCTTTTTCAAGTTTGTTGCTGTTGTTATCCCATTTGATTTTACAGAGATAACCTTTTGTCAGTATGAGGCATGAGTGAGAGGGAGATACCACAGTGGAAGAAGATCAATGTTTTCCTTATTCAGTTATTGACTGATGATTATGAACAAAAACACTTTAAATAATTTAAAAAAAAAAAGGATCAGATTCAGAACATCACACTGCCACATCTGTGTCAGTGTCTGTGTATGTTTGTCAGTCACTCAGTGTGTTTGTGTGTATGTGGGGGGGGGGGGGGGGGGGGGGATCTTGCAGATCTATCTATGCATTGATCAAGCTAAACTTTCAGTTGAACCTTAAATTTAAAGGGAGCCACAGTTTTTAAGTGTACTGCTAAGGAATGAGAGAGAGAGGGAGAGATTTATTGTCTGTTCTGTGATTGTGTGCATTTAATATGATTTATACAAATATGAATGTGTGTGTGTGTATGTGTGTTTATGTGTGCATGCATGTGTGTGTGTGTGTGTGTGTGTGTGTGTGTGTGTGTTGTGTGTGTGTGTGTGTGTGTGTACTCACTGAGAGTGAGACTGTGCAGGGCTGAGCGAGGGGCCTGTTTAGAATGGCAGTTCAGAATTGTAACCAGGCAGTTCTACTTTTTTCTTAATGTAATGCGAAAGGTTATTCCATTTTTAAGTTAACTTTGCGTTTTGTGTAATTGTTGAAATACAAAGTATTCAATGAAGCCCTAAAATTATTCATTTTTTCATCATAATTATCGGATTCTATTCAGTTGGAAAAGACTTATTTAAAGAAGAACTTTTTTCTCCTGACCTTTGACTTAAGTGAAACTAAAGAATGTACGTTTTATACATGATCAGATCTGTTGTGGAACCTTTTGTTTTAGGAGTAGTGATACTAAAATCTGGTTTCTAAAAATATATAGAATTGTAAATGTGCGCTCTGTATGTAGAAGTAGAATGCATTATTTTGAGTTGGCATATTCATTTGACTATGTACTTTACTTTTGGAGGGAAAAAAGTAGTAATCTGTCTTTTAGAATTTTTGGTTTTTGTCACATTGTAAACTTATTTATTTGTTGTCGTCTAATAAGTACTAGTAGAAGCCCAGTGAAAAACTTGTGAGCCAGTGAAGAAAAAAAATCTTTCTGGTTCACTAAATCTGTACCTGTTAATTGTGTTGTGCTAAAGGTCGTACAGTATATAAAAATAAAAGTAAATAAACAGTTGAATCATACTGTTTCCTTCACTCTGCAGCTATATATTTAAATATATCTGTCTCCCCGACTCTCTCTTCTCTCTCTCTCTCTCTCTCTCTCTCTCTCTCTCTCTCTCTCTCTCTCTCTCTGTCCTTCTCTCTCTCACTCTCACTCTCAGTCTGTTTCTTTTCATAGTCTAATTATTGATCTGTTTATTCCCCTTTTCCCTTGTTCCTGCTATACATGCTTTCCAAGTGTTTTTTTTTTTGTTTTTCTCTTTTTTTTTCTGCCCAGAGCTGGTAGAAAAAAAATGTATAAGTTGTTTATCCTGTAACCCTGGAAAAATAAAATTTTGTTTGTTTGTTCATTCTCTGTCTCTCTTTCTCTTCTCTATCTGTCTGTCTGTCTCTGCCTTTTCTTTTTCTGTGTCTCTGTCTTTTCTTTTTCTGTGTCTCTGTCTTCTTTTCTCACTCACTCGTATACACACACACACACACACACTTGTTGTATGTACATGATACACTTACAGAGTGACACACTTTTTATTTGAACCTATCTAATCTATTATGTCCAAACTACAAAGTTCTCTGACCATTCAGCTTTTCAGATCAGTTGTTGTCCTCATTAACTAACATTAGTAACAATTCCCACATCTGCTGATTTCTTCATGTTGAAAAATGTGGTGAGGGAAATAAGAAGAGGAAAAGTCAAAAGTTCCTGTCAGAGACGTGACCTTGATCCAGCCGTTTTCAGACACAACAATGACACTCTCCATTAAACACGGGCATTCAAGGAATGCAGCAACTGGAGTGTGCCATAATCAGAATCAGAAAGGAAACTCGTGTGTGTTTGTGGTGGGATGGTATTGTGTTCATCAGAGTGGAATGCCTGAAATCTTGGAAGTTGAATACCGAGTCTGTTTAGAAAAGAAAATAGAACAGTTTGTAACCAAAATAGTAGCATTGTAAATGTGAGAAGTTAAAACTAATGACTGGCTAAAAAATGTGTTGTATTATTTGGAACATACTTTTTGATTTGAAAGTAATAAAAGTATACCATATTTACATATTGTTGGTATAGATTAATCAAAGATTTGGAAGAGAAGAAAAGGCAGATAGAGTGGGTAAGAGGAAGAATGGATGCGGAGGAGTGTGTATGAAAGAGAAGAGGATGGGGAGGGGCAGGTAATGAGGGAGGAAGGGGGGGGGGGGGGGGGGCAGAGGAAGGAAGGAAACAGAGAGAGGGGAAGACATTCATTAGTCACAGTGAGTGAGATCAAGAGATCATAATTGTTTTCTTCAAACTTTTATTAAAAGCACACTTATTACATCACTTGCATACTAAGGTACTGTCATATTAGTACTGGCAGAAGCACAAAAGCATGTTTCATATATAGAGTGCATGAGTGCATAAACGTTTGGGGTCAGAGTAGATTTGACATACACAGTGTTTGTGGCAAATTATTCAGTCATTCACTCACACATTTTCTGCTAAAATAGCACTTCCAAATCTTTGGTTGAATATTTCAAGGTCTATGCATGCTGAAGAATAGTATATTTTAATTTTTATTGTTAAAAAAAGTAGACCTCAAACAAGTTAAAAGCTCTAGATGACTAGATGAAAATTCTAACTTGATACGGTCTCACTGCACATCATCAGTTAGTTAAAGTCATGAGTGCAGTAGATAATGAACTGGACTTCCAAGTGAGATGCTAAAACAAAACCTGCAAATACTTCCTTGATGTGTTTTGATCAGAGCTTTTTTTTAATGGTCACTAAACAGCATAGTAATTTATTTTTGAAAATATGCATTGCAAATTGGCGTATTTTTCTGTCAGTAGTTTGTGCTTGTACTAATTGCTACAACTTAAACTTGGTGTAGGCTAATACATGTGTCAAAGGAGGTTGATACAATGATAGCCTGGTTATTGCAACTGAAAAGTCTAACGTCATTAACAGGCTTCATTCTCAGCTCCAATTCCAATATCTGTTCAAACAAAAACTGAATCGGCACACAGTTCCAGTGTTCAATATTTTTGCCAACATTGGTGTAAACCTGTAGTGTAAAATATCATCAATCACCAGTAAACATGAGTGCTGTTGATAACACTGTGTGCTAATTCTACCAAATTTATTGGACGTAATTGGTCTATGTGTACAACCATTATAAACCTCTTTCCTGCTTGCCCCGTGTCTATTAGGGGTTGTTTTCATGATCTTGTACGCCTGTAACCATGTCTATTACGGGGTACTTATTACAAAAACATTTGATTATGTATCATACTATTGACCAGCAAAATCAAATTATTATGATACCACATCATAGCACAGGGTATAAGAAAAAAAAAGAAGCAAAAAATCTAAGCTATCTCAATAAATGAATGAATAGTGAATACATGAGAGTGAACCTACTACAATTTGGTCCCGGCACTCAGCAATACAGAAAAGCTCTTATACTGTGGCAGGGGATAAGATAAGATAATGGGTTAATTTTTTATATACATTTTACATACTACAGTGAACTTATTTTGACAGGTTTTCTTTTGTTGTTTGTTATCAGATAAAATAAATATATGAGATTTTTTAAAACTTGGATTGCAACAGATTCAAGAAACTTGATGAGTACTGTTAGGAGTCAGCATACATGTAATAATTTAGTGAGTTGGTGAAGTTCATGCACGATCATGACAATGGAGTGAATGAGGTTGCTTTTGCTGTTCCAAGGTTGTTAGTAATGTTTCAAAGTAAGGTGACTGCAGGCGAAAATTGAAACAAATTTTAAAGAGAAATTATAATTATTCTGCCAGACAAACTGGCATTGTTTTTGTTTGTCCTGTTTGGCAGAATGATTAAGATGCCTCTTTAAGGTTCTTGAATAATATCAGAACAAGTCTACAAAGAAAATGTTCAAAATGATGTATGGAGGTTTTTGTTTGTTTGTTTGTTTTTTTAAACTCTAGACTAGGCTACTAGTCATTAATATGCCAAGTATTGTGGCTGTGCACGTTATAACTGTTTATGTTATAACTCATATTCTTGAGGCTTGGAAGGCTTAGTGGGTTTGACGTCAGACTTACTCAAAGGTCGTGGGTTACTTTTCTGGTCGAGGCAGCCCAAATTGGAAGAGATTTTCTTTGCAGAGTTAACATTTTGTAGAGTCCAGTCCCCAACTCGTCCTTTTAATGAGATTTTTAAGCAGGGCCCAGAATCTAAATAATTATGTGCTGGCATGTATGTTAAATCCCACCCCAGCTTTCAGAGTAGGCCACCTTGAGGTGGTGTGGGATGGATGACACAAAACTAGAGCACATGCACACTGGTGTCTGGTCTAGGCATCATCCCTGAAGTCAGAAAATGGGTGCCTTAATTGGTGGAATTAAGAATGTTCCCACACATACTGACCCCCATAGTTGGAACGAGCAGAGGAATGATGAAGGAAAGTCATATTTGACGCAAGCCTGAATTTAACACATTTTGAAGAATTACGTATGTCTCTCTCTCTCCCCACTTCCCCCTTCACACTTTCTCCATCACTTCTCCACACACATCCTTTCCCTTTTTAAATGAAGAAGAAGCTTTGCAGCGTTTCATAATAGTGCTTTTCACTGTTTTAGGGGGATGAAAGTGGGCTGGGGAAGGTTCTTCGGGGGCCCATCCTAGGTGCTGAGAATAGTTGCTTCCCTGGCTTGGTGGTTTTATGCCCTCGTAAGATAGATCATCATGTTTGGTCAGCCATTTAATCACATTATTGAAGATTTTGCTGTGTATTGCCCTTTGTCGTGAATCAATTCCCTACACTATCAACGTGTCAGCGTATCCTAAAGGGTACCTC
>CM031620.1:40458837-40556337 GCA_018398815.1 Conus ventricosus
ATAAGTGGTAGGAACATGTCATGTGAACAAAATTTCAGAATTCCATCAGACTCAAAAGACCTTGAATCAGTATTGGCCAGAAGCTAGGAAACTGTCAGTCGCTGAGTCTTTGACGAAGACAAACACTTGGTTCTTTCTTTCTTTCTTTCTGCGTACGCAGGCTGATACTCCTGCGGATACTGCCTGTATAGACAGGCAGTGGAGTTTTGTGTGTATGACCCTTTTTTTATCCCGCCATTAAGGCAGCCATACTCCATCTTCGGGGAATAACACTTGGTTCATGGAAACAGTTCGGCCTAGGACCTAGGGTATCTCCCTTCGAGAGCTAACCCTCCCCCCTCCTCCCCCCCCCCCCCCTCCCGCGCCCTTCCCCCAGTCATCTGACAGTGAAAAGTATCCATGATGGTGACACAAGTGAAAGTTTTGCCTCTTCCCTGTTATTGGATGGAACCGTTGAATGGTGAGAAAGACCCCCCCCCCCCCCGCCCCCCCCGCTTTTCTTCTGACTGATTTGACAAACATTCAGATCAGACCATACCCCTGAAAATTCTTGCTGGAGGTATGATTATTCCATAGTTTTTGTAGAAAAGGGTATGAATATACCTTGCTCTGAGAGAGATCCAAAAGACTGTTAAAACAACCTTTTGCAACAAGGGAGCTGTTTCTAGCAACGTTCTGTAGAAAAAAAATGCAAATGTATTGTTAAACTTAAACAAGAAGGCCATCAAGCATGAAAAACACAGGGAGAAGGTGAGTGGTATTGTTTATTAGAAATCCCCCCCCAAAAACAACAACAACAACAACAACAAACAAACAAAAACAAACCAAAAACAAAATACAAAACACAAAGAGAAAACAGACAAACAGAAGAAAAAAATAAAGAGAGAGGAAAAAGAAGGAAAATGACATGTGACTCAAGCAGAGGGATATATTGTGAGAGGAAAGGTAACGTAGTGCAATACACTGTGAATTATATAGCAACTCATTACACTACAGTGCAGTACTGTACAGTTTAGTATAATGCAGTAAAATACAATACAATGCAATGCAATGCAGTACAGTACAATTCAAAACAGCACAGTAAAATACAGTGCAGTGCAGTACAGTGAAATGCCATGCAGTATACAGTACATTTGACAGACTCGGACACAAACACAGGCACAGATACAAACACAGACATACAGACACACATTCTGTCTCTCTCTCTCTCTCTCTCTCTCTCTCTCTCCCTCTCTCTTTCGCTGCTCAGTCGCTCGCTTGCTCAGTCACAGAGCTAATATTTTTGTAACTTCAAACATTTCAGGAGTGAAGTCGGCATGCTTTTCACTTTTTAGCTATTAAAAGACTGGAGAACTTTCCTATGTTTAATCAACAAAAGTAGGGAAGAGTGTTCCAAAAAGAGACGGCAGAGAACAATGGCGGGGAATGGATTGTTCACCATAGAATTGTGCAAAGAAGGTAGAGAATGAAGTTTGAAGTCATTTAACAAGTGGGCGTAGTAGCTGACCAAAGTTTGGATGTAGACTTAAACAGCTTTGTGCAAAGTTTGTGCTGGATTCTCTACACTGAATTGTCATGTTCTGATCTTTTTAATATCGTGTCAAGGAGGTGGTTTGGAAACTGGGACAAAATGTGCCATGTGAAATGAATGTTTTCCGTCGATGCACCTCTTTCAGAAATGGTGTTTGAAATGGTCAAATCTTCAGAGCCATTTATAGATTCATGATAAACTGATAGGACAATCATTTGAAGCAAAACCATTTCTCTTTGCAATAGTTACTAAGCAGCTTTTTTTTTTTAATTAGCTGAATGAAGTTGGCCATTAAACGCTAAATCAGAAGGAGAAAAATAGGCTGCCTCATCTTTATGCCCTTACAGCTGCATTGTTTTTTTTTCCTCATTAAAATGTACCAAAGTTGCTCATACACAGCCATACTTTCAAGGGAGCTCACCACAGGCTGCAAGAATAGAAAAAAATCCCAAATATTTTTTAGCTGTCCTGGAGACAAGTGGATCAAAAACAAAGCAGCAAACGGAACAAACCCTACTTGTCCCAGCAGATTTATGCTTCCCTCCCACTTTAAAGAGACAGGTATAAAAGTTTGATTTCAAAAGTACTTATTATGACTCCACCGAATAACGTGGACAAACGAAACTCAAGACACTTTTTGTCTGGTGATTCGTTTGTCCAGGTTATTCAGTAGAGTTATAATAATTATATACTTTTGAAATTTGTTTAGATTTCCGCTTGCAGTCACCTCACTTTGCAAAGTTCTAAAAGTTAATTAAAACCCATCAACACTGGCATAGTCTTATCCTGTGATTCTTGCGTCACAGAAGATATGATACTTAAGGGAGTAGATCTACTGAATCTGTGGTAATGAAGCACAATGTGTACATGCTGTCGACAGTTTTGATTCACAGAACACACCTAATGGAACTCACCATGTTGTTGGGATTCTATTCTTAGAAAAACAGGGAGCAGCTGTAGGAAGAGAAGTAAGGGGGGGGGGGGGGGGGGGGGGGGGGGGGGGGGGGGGGGGGGGGGGTAGGTGGTGAAAGTGAGACGGAGAGGAGGGAAATGTGATCTGTTTGCTGACTGCTCAGTCAAAACTTCTCTGACAGTTACTGAAAATGTTGTTTTCCAATGGGCAAGTGGAGAGAGCATTAGTACATTCAGGTAAGGCTGGAGGGGTGGGTATTTCAAGCCCTTGCAAGTGGAGGGGATATGGAAATTAATGGCATCACTGGAGAATGGCACAAACTGTAGAATTGTAGATAATGAATAACATACAAAAATAAGGACTCATACAACCTGTACCTGAGAAGGATTGTACGAACTAAAGCTTTCTTAGGATGTATTAGTGACATGCCCACAGTAGATCTCATTCCAGAGTGCACAGGTGTTGTTGAACAATTCTCATTGAGTAGTTTTCATTTGGTCTTTCTAATCAACCCTTCCCAAGTGGGTTGACAGTGTACATTGTGGCTCGGCAATCATTATCGTTGAATACATAATTTGGTCCATTAATATTTAAGCCATTTTATAACCATAATTCAGCTGTTTCGTAAAACCATCATCAAAAAAGGTGGAGATAAAAAAGTGTGATTGATGTTTACTTTTATTGCAGTAGATTTGTCAGAATTATGCAGTAAGTTCCAGGGAATGCTAGTTTGTGGCGCGTAAACTGGTCAGCAAAAATCTACAGCTTGCGGCTTAAGACCTCATAAGGGCACTGCCCCATTACCCTGCCACAGGGAATTCCCCCCCCCCCCCCTCCACAGTCCATACCTTCCCCTTCCCCCATAGCACTAAGTGTGTTAGTCTTTTTGATTAGAGCCTGTCTTCATGCTTGAGACCTGCTTTGAAAATTGTTTGGATGATTGCTGAATAAGGGAGAAAAATCTTTGTTCCTTTGTAATGGTCAGTCAGGATGAGGATGATGACCAGCACCCCCCCAAAAAACAACAACAACAACAACAACAACAAAAGACACAACTGTGGTAGTCTGAGAACGCCTGGCTGCTGCACCGTGTCAGTTCCTTTCATGATTTATCCGGGAGTGAGGTTTGAGAAATTCATTATGAAAATTATGCAAAGTTATGGTATGTATAGGTCACAGTGGTGGTCAGGAAAACTGAGGAATAGTCTGACAGATCAGATGTGTTGTACTGTTTTGATGATTTTCAAGGGCAGATTATCATATGTCATTCTATATGTACATTACATACTGTAATGGCATGCATACATTTGTGAGACTTTCCTCTTGCTCTGAATTCTATATTCTGTAGTTATGTGTGTATGTTTGCATGTGTGTGTGTGTGTGTGTGTGTGTGTGTGTGCATGCATGTGTGTGAGAGAGGAGAATTCATATCATGTTATTTGACAGACCGTACTTTCTTTGAACAGGTGAAGATGATGCAGCTGTTTACAGGATTGCGTAAGTCTGTTTTTCTGAATTTAAAAACAAGAAAACAGTGCATTGGTTGTTGTGAGTGTGTGTGTGTGTGTGTGTGTGTGTGTGTGTGTGTGTGTGTGTGTGTGTGTGTGTGGTGTGTTGAGAGAGAGAGGCAGAGAGAGAGAGAGGGATGACTCACGAGCAATGTGTTTGAAAAATTTGACATATTTGTTATTACGTTTGTAACATATGGTTAGATGTTTGCATAAAGTGTCTGCACATTGTCACGCGCATGTGTGCACGCATGCACTCACTGACGTGCTCACACACGTATGTACACACCCGTGTGCACACACAAGCATATATAAATCCAGTGACTCATGATTTGTTCCTTTTTGTATGCTCTGTATATTTCTGCTTTATGGCCTTTTTCAGGGATTGTACTTAAGCATGACATCATCTTGTTTAAAAAAAGGTTTTGGTTTTGAAATGATTTATTGAATGACTCATTCAGTGTATGGGCAGACTAATATTTTAAGTGCCCATCAGAGCTGAATGAGTGGGGGAGGGAGACCGAGACAGAGAGAGAGAGAGAGAGAGAGAGAGAGAGAGAGAGAGAGAGAGGAGAGAGAGAGAGAAGATAATGTTGCTTATAGCCCAGCCGACCGCAAAGGGCCACATCAGGGCTGTGAGAGAGAGAGAGAGATATAAGATAAGATAATGTTGCTTATAGCCCAGCTGACCGCAAAGGGCCACATGAGAGAGAGCTAGAGAGAGAGAGAGGGAGGAGAGAGAGAGAGAGAGAGAGAGAGAGAGAGAGAGAGAGAATGTGAACAATGTGTGGACACAAAAATAGAATGGATAAAAAAGAAAAAGAAAAAGGAGGGAGGGAGGGACAGATGGATGGACAGACAGGGGAGAAATCAAAGAGAGATCCAGTTTCTATTCTACTATTCACACTCGTAGTTAAACAAACTGTCCAGCATTTCCAGCACAACCTCACATTGAGATATTCCAGGTTATAGACATGCACACACATTTAAAGGGACAAACCGCCCAACATTTCTTCTTTTTTTTTTATTGAACAATTTTTCGTTTTTTACAAGACACATACAAAGCACAAATATGCACGTATCAATAGAAAGGAATAATAATGAAAGTAAAGGTGATTCTTAAGTAAAGGTACCAATTCCAGACACAGCATTGGACACAGCACTTTGATGATCAAGCATGGATTCGACAATACTGGTAAAAAGAGTATTTAGCAACTAGTAGCGGATGAATCAGTAAATGCTATCATCATTCCTATGAGCAAGGTTGATTTATAACACTAGTTTACATAGGCATTATATTGATACAAAGAGCGATGTATAGTAATTCCAATAGTTATAATTTCAAAAAGAAATAAAGACATTAAAATATGAGACATTCACCTTGTCATTCTTTCTAATAATGACACCAAATGACCTGTGTGAGTGCACACACACACTCATAAATACAGACACAGACAGACAGACAGACACACACACACACACACACACACACACACACACACACACACACACACACACACACACACACACACATATACATACATACAGTAACACACACGAACACACACATGTGTATATAAGCACTACATAAACACTGGCAAGTGGTGTAAGGAAAGCAGTGCAAATCTAATGTGGCATGGGTCATTGGGACTGGAGAGGGATATCATTACATTGTAAAGCACTCGAATTCCTTTACCATAGTATATAAAACAGTCCAGTCTCACAATAGTAAATAACATGAGAAAAGGTAAGTTATACACTTCCATACATATAGGTGCTCACACATCACAAAGGAAGAGCTACAGTACAATAGGGTAATAGGGCAACCAATTTTCCTCAAATTGTCCTATCTTGTACTATGATTAAGAAAAGCCAAATATTTTTCATGTTTGAATCTGTGTCCTAATACTGTGAGAAAGACATGTAGGTCAGGAGGGGAATTTTGTGATTTGTAATAGTAAATGTAAAACTAGGCAACTTAGAGCAGAACAAAATCAATAGCTTTATCCGTTTTCACATGCTGTTTGGTACCAAATAAAACCAACTCGTTGTCAATAATGAAGTTGTCACAGTGCTGACATTTATTTTTCAACAGACTTTGCAGGTTTCTCCAGAACCCCTGTACAATAATGCAGTCAAAAAGCATATGATTACTGGTCTGCTCATCTTCACAGAAGTTACAGATAGGCCATCGAACATTCCTAATAAAACCTCACATTCGCACATGTATGTATAGTTCAAGTTCGAAAGTACATAACATTTTGAACACAGCATCACATCCACACCTGCATTCTCTACTAAAAAACCATTCAAGATTACTAAATGCAACCTCACATTCATATGTATATCCCAAATCAAACACTGTCCAATATTACCAAACCAACAAGCTGACATTTATACATAAATACTCCATGTCAAAGACCATCCAACATTTCTAGGACAAGGTCGTGTTCACACATGTATATTCCATGTCAAAAACCATCTAGGATTTCTAACTCAAAGCTCATGCTCACACATGTAAAACTCCCAACAAGTCAAAAACCATCCACCGTTTCCAAACTCACAAGACATACACAGTTCTGCAGGAATCCAAGCTGAGAGGCTATTGATTATTTCATCTATATTTTGTGATGGGCAAAAACGATTTATCTTAGACCTGTGTAATGGTTTTATGAGTTGTCTCCTGGCTGTGCCCTGTGTCCCCCCGTAGATGTAGCAGAAAGTGTAATCTCTTTAGTGATCGGTGTTTCCCTTATCAGTCTTTTCATTGTTAACGCTGTCAGGCTGAAGATCATTAGTTACACTGTAACTTGTTTAACCCCAGATAAGAATTAGCTCATCACATTGTAACTGAAAAAAATACAGGCGAAGCTGTAGAGTTTGTTGTATTGAATGCTGATTCTGCTGAAACCATTACTCAGTTCTTTTCAAAGCCTTTCTGTCTCGTGTCAAAAGTTCTAGTTGAAATAGAGATATTATTACCAAACTACCACTCCTCAGGGCTAGGCTAGTTGACCTGTATCTCCTAACATGTACGTGAAATGTTTGAAATTCCTGACAAGTTTTGAATGCAATTGACTGTTATGGAGCACTCTCTGAATGCGTCAGTCAGCGTATACATGAGCAGACAAGTTTTGTTTTGCCTCTCCAAACAACATGCTTGCAGCGCTGCTGACATTCATTAATGACATTTACAAACGTAAGCTAATATCCTGAGCTGTGTGGCTGTCCCCACAGCTGGAAGATATTGGCTCCGAAAGCTTGTGCATTGGGCGGTGGGTTACAGTTACATCAAAGGATGTAACTGCTGCAGTACAGTCCGACATCAAGGGGAAAGGCATGTAACAGGTTGAAAGTCATTTTTGTTTCATGGCTATATTAGATTAAGTGGACGTGACGTTATAACAACATATATATGATTCACAACGGAGGTAGCGTTTTATTTATAAATGAAATGTTTATTTCTGGCTGAGGGAAATGGTACTGAATGGTTTGTCGCAAAATGTTCAGATTTTGTAATGATGATGATGATGATGATGATGTGTGTGTGTGTGTGTGTGTGTGTGTGTGTGTGTGTGTGTGTGTGTGTGTGTATATATATATATATATAGTTGTTTATATATATATATATATATATATATATATTATATATATATATATATATATATATATATATATATAGTTGTTTACAGCCCTGATGTGGCCCTTTGCGGTCGGCTGGGCTATAAGCAACATTATCTTATCTTATATAGTTGTTTGATGTTGAATTTTAAATGAAATTGCACAAGGGTTTGGTTCTCAGTCTGTTCCCATCACAATTAAGAATGTGCGCATGTGCTCACACACGTGCACTCACACACACAGGCACATAAACACACACACAGACACACTCACAAATTTACACACAGACACACACACCACACCACACACAGAACACACACAAACACATGTATGCATGCATGCACGCATGAACTCGCGCATGCACATACAGATATGAACACAGACACAAGCACATACACAGATAGACATGCACATGCTCACACATATGCACACATACACAGTCACATGCAGACATTCCCACAGATGCACACAAACCACACACACACACACACACACACACACACACACACACACACACACACACACAGAGCAAAACACAGCAAAACACAGAAACACAGACACACACACACAGACACATGCATGTACACTCCCAAACACTACATTGTATGTGTGTGTGTGTCTGTGTGTGACACTGTGTGCCGGTGACGGTGTCAGTGGGTGAACCTGTCCGTAACACAGCCGAGGACGTGACGCAGTGACAAGAAATGATGTTACTCTTGAGCCTTTCTATAACTAAGATGTGCTGATTTTAGAGATGAATGCTCCCCCCATTTTCTTGTTTTCATGAAGTCGCTTAACCTCTGAACCTTTTTAAAAAAAAAGAAAAGTGTAACTTGGATGAAAACTTACTGAGGGTACGAGGGTACTCTGTTGTTTTCTTTCTTCATTGCTCTGCTGGAACTCAGGAGGTTCATCATCGAAGAGATTTTTGCATAAGCAGCCGTTCTTAATCCCATGAGGGCAGTTTCATTCCATCGTTGGGAACGATTTCTGAACATGACACCAGTATGCTTGCATTTTGTTTGCATGCCATTGAGCCCACCGGCATGCAGTAGCCAGCTTTTCTCCGACAGGTGGAGTGAGATTTAGCGCACGTGCACAACCTTTTTTTGATGTAAACATTCAGTGTGTGTGACCTCGGTTAAAGTTGCGTCCGAAGCAATAGGAGAAGATTGTGAGTCCACAAAGACGTTTTACTCTGAAGAGAAAAAATATCTTCCAGCCTTGTTGTCTAGTATGGGAATGGAACCCAGGACCTTGGAACAAGAGTCCTTAGGCCAACCAGGCCTGTAAAGAAGATAAAGAGGATTTGAAGGTGACCCCAAACTTGCTATTGTCAAGAATTGGAAGTTGCATGACTTGGTGGGTGAAAGCATTTCTTTTGGACTTAGTTACTGACTGTGATTGCCTGCTGCCACACAGTTTTGGCAAATCAGCCCACTATCTTGTTTTCAAGCCAAGCAGATTCCTTCAATTGAAATGTCTTGAAGGATTTGTCTCCTTCATAAAAGAAAAAAAAAATCAAAACAAAAACAACTTGATGCCATGGTAGATGGTGATTAATTTCAGTGATGGCATCACCGTTTGATTATGAAGTTTGTTGTTTCATGGAAAGAAACATTTTTGCTTGCTTTGCCAGTTTTAGAGGTGGGGTGAGGGAGGGGGAATTTTTGTGTGAGAGTTAATTCCCTTGAAATCACATCATTCGATACTGATGACACGCGCAAAGGAAGCCTATTGACAGAATGCAGTCCACTGTGTTTTACTGAGAAAAGCACATTTCAGACAGAATATTCCTGATTTGGGTAAAGTTTCAGGGTCACGCATTTGCCTGGCAAAGGGGATGAGAGTGACGTCGATTTAATTTGTTGACATATGCACCGGCGAATATGTTGTTGCATGTTTCTACCTTCAGTGTGAAGTTTCGAAACGTATTTGGCAAAAGTCATGGCATTTATGATGCACAGACACATTGAAAGGGGAGCCCTGGATATGCTGTGTCTTACATGCCTACTAGTTCTTGTGGCTATCCCATCTGTTATTGTGCTGGTAATGATTTTTTTTCCCCCTCCCATATAATATAATGACTGAATGGGCTTAACAGTTTGCTTGTTCTTTATGAATTCCTGCTGCCAATTTTTTTTTTTTCTGATCATTATGATAATGTCACATTTTTATTGTGAGTTGATTACATTCTGTCAGTTTAAATTTTTTCTTTTTTTTTTCTTTTTTTTTTGTTTTTTTGGTATAAATTACAGATTGTGGTTGTGCACGTTCACGTTGTCGGTGTCTGCTGGAGCTGTCCTTCTGTTGCCCATGTCCATTGTCAGCAATGAAGTGTTACACATGTATCCCCGCAGTTACTACGTCAAGTGGCTCAACACTTCCCTTATTCAAGGTATGCTGATGGTGCAGTTTCATGAGAACACTTCTCTCCAGGTAGACAGCGCGGTCTTAATCGTCTGTTTAGAACTGATGTTAAACAATATATTTTGACTGAACATTTAAAAAAAAAGAAAAGAAATTAGAGCCTGCAAGAATTCTTCAGAAATGACTTTTTGTTGTGCTTTTATGAAGATCACATTGACAGACCTGCTGTCTCTGACAGGGAACGCTAACAAAGTAACAGCATTGTAAGCTGCCGTTGGCAACACCTGTCTACCTGTATGTCAACTGCCAACTGCGTCATTGCTTTAATGCGCTCTTTGTTCTCCTTTTTTAAAGATAGAAAGAGGATAAATGGTCACATGATAATTGAATTCCTTTAGTACAGTGTGCAGTGAGTTGTGGGTTAAAAGTACTTGTGGTTTTTTATTTTCTTTTTTTTTTTTTTTTCCCTTTTTGATCTCGCCATCAGTGTCTTTAGATTTATTAGCTACAAGCAAAAAAAAAAAAATTTCTGTGTTTGCGTTTGTTCTGTCTGTTACATATGTTTACTGCATTTTTTTTTCCAAGACTGTGGATTTGTTCATTGCAGCTGTTTACATTCGTCTGGTTGTGTGTGTATGTGTGTTCGTTCAAATGCGTGTACCAACTATAGAATGTTATTTGCCTTCATTCATAAGTATGTTCAGTGTGTGTGTGTGTGTGTGTGTGTGTGTGTGTGCGTGCGCGCGTGTGCATACGTGTGCATGTGCTCGTAACTCTCATAAATTGAATCATTATGTTTTTTATTGTTCATATACTCATATGACAACTTTACAACTTATATTGTTGAGACCAGGAAACAGTGGTCATGTTTAAATTTTAACAATAATGGCATTTCTATCAGTAATCAGTTTCCTCATTCCTCTAGACCACAAGTTTCCCTTCAGCTGCTGTGTAGTTAGTGTGTATTATGACTGTTTGCGGCAGGTCTGTGGAATCACATTTTCTTCCTGTCCAACTTGGCACTGTTCATCCTCATGCCCTTCGCCTACTTCTTCACCGAAGCGGAGGGGTTTTCAGGGTCCAGAAAGGTCTGTATTCAGGGTAGAGCTGTTTGTTACAGAAGAATGACGGAGTGTTACATGATAGATCTGCAGGAGAGTGTAGTTGGGTGGGCAGATTGTCTCACATCTTGGTGTTAACTTACAGAGAAGTATCCAGATCTGACGTGAAAAAATGAAAGGGAAGAGAGTGAAAGGGGGTGAACGTACATAGGTAAATAACCCAAAGGATGAAAAATAATTGAATCTGCAGCAGCAGTCACAGTGCTTAAACGAGTTTAGTCTACAACAGGCTGATATTACAGGACAAACAAATTTTCTGATATTCCAGATTGAATTTGGGCAGTACTTTCCTGTGCTATGAAGGATTCCTTCATTCAGCCAGTTGACATTTCATTCAATTGCCGAGATGGGAACAATTGATTTGTGAGCATTGTGAATTAAATGGGGTTGTGAAATTAGATTTGGGGTGTAAAAAACTGTTCATGTGCTTTTTTGACATCAAACCTGGGTAGGAGATGAAACTTTCGATGGTTTGATCTGCACCTGATGTTAAGAGTGTTGCATGTAGTTATGCTTCAGCCTTTTTTTCTGATCGACTAAAACCAGTTTAATGTCAGATTGACCTTTAGTTGTTCTGACATTTAGTAACATGATAATGTCAGTGATCTTTCTGTACACAAAAAAATCAATGCAGAAATTAGAATGTTGCTTTAACCCTTTGAGATCTGACGAAATAATAATCAGGAATGCTCTCGCACACTCATCCTTCTCTCTAGCAATCACAAATTAGAAACTGTTTTAACTTGTTAAGATCTGACAAAATAATAGGAAAACTCTCACACTCATGTCCAGTTGTCGAGCATCATCTCCCGCCCCCAGATCCCATCCCTCCTGCAATTCCCAAGGCAAGGCTCTCATTCTCTTTCTGCCTCTTTCTCGTTCTGCTTCTTCTTCGCTCCCCCCCCCCCCCCCCCCCCCACCTTCCTTCTCTGTCTCTCTCCCCCTGGACCTGCCATCCCGTTCTTTCTCCCCTGTTTTCTAGATGAAAATGTCATGAAGTGAAGCAGTAACAAAGGACAAAACAAATCCTAAGCCCCCTGTTGACTGCAGTAATAGTGTAGCAGCAGAACAAGACTGAATGTGCGCCTCCTTAGGAAATATGATATGGTCCTGACCTCATTTCCATCTGAATAGAAAACTAATGTAATGCATGGCTGGATATCTGTTGGGGGTTCTTTTAGATTTGGGGAAGAGATTCGGTGGTGATGTGAAACTAATTGAAAAGTAAGTAGGGGACAGGAAGAGAAAAGAGGATGATATGTCACAGACACAAAGTGAGTCATGGTGGTTTATTTGATGAAGAATGCACACTGTCCTTTGCATGTATCATGCTCTGTTGAAGCTCTGAAAGCTAGAACTAGAAGGTAGCACTGACAGCAGAAATGTTACATGCCAGTGATGTAGTTAAAAAAAAGCAATGATTTGGAAAAAAAATAAATAAAAATAATGATTGGTATTATTATTCAGGTGAAAATAGAATGGTTTGTGAGATTCAGTAAAAGAGTTTTGCCCCCCTCTCCGCCTCCCTCCCCCTCCCATCCCTCCTCCTCCCCTCCCCCCCCCCCCCCCCCTCCAGTACCCATGCACGCACAGTTCTTGCTCTCCAACAACATCCTACCCCATTCCCTGGCCTGTGACATTGTGTTTTCTTGTTTCTCAACCATTCAGAATTAATGTGACAGGTCAGTGCCATTGAGAACAGATTTAAGAAGAAAAAAAAACCTTCTGTTCTCTTTAAGACTGTCAAGAAACTTTGAGATGATACAGTCTTGCTGCAGAATGTAAATATGAACAGTTCAACCAACGCCCATCCACCCACCTGATAAAGAAATGAATGTACAGGGAGTATGAAAAAACACAAAAGCAACAGTGTTATAAGATTGAGATGCCTGTTGCAAGGAGCCATGCTTTTCCTAGGCCCGATCTGAATTACCCTAGCATGTTCTGCTTTGTGTGCCGACATTACTTAGGAGTGTTGCATGGTGGGATGTGCTGTGTTGTGCAGAGTGAAAAGTCTTCCTAGCCTTAGCAGATTAGCTCCTTTTTTTTTTCACTTCAGTTCATGTACCAGACGAGAATCATATCCAGGGGAATTAGTATACAGGGCTTAAAACGTTCCGCGTCTGGGCGGAATTCCGCGATTTCGGTTTGTCAAAAAAAAAAAAAAAGACAGGAGCAAGGTATCCGTGATCGGCTTGCAAGCGTTCATAGCAACTGTGCGCAAGTTATGGCCCCTGATTATTCTTGGAAGAAGTTTCCGGTCGGACTTCCGGAAAAAACAAAATGGCGGAGCGCGCAGACATTGTTCATGCGGGTCGATCTTTTGACGAATCTGCAATTAAAAACAAGTGGAAATGGGAGTGGACGCTTCAGAAAGTTGACGAAGAAGTCATTGGAGACTTTCTTCGCAAAGTTATTGCACCAGGTTTAGCTTGGTGCAAACTGGTCGCGGGAAGAAAGCTCTTGAGGATCACATTCGTTCAGCGAAGCACGTGTCAAACGTCAAGGTGCTGAGTTGAACTACAAGAAAGGTCACTGAAGACACTTTAGCAGCAGTAAAACGTGCCAGGATAAAGCATTGCAATCCAGTGGGGAAAAAAGAGGGTGATATAGAAAATGTGGAGAGTGCAAGCCAGGCGGGAGGCAGCAAGGAAAAAGATAGGGTTCAAACTAATCAAAGTCAAGTTGTCAGCAAGAAGGTGGATGAGAATGAAATAAAAATTGTTGAGTGTGAAATCCAGACAGGAGAAAGCAAGGAAACAGCAGACAAAGATAGGGTTGAAATTCAAGTAAGCAAGAAGGTGGATGGCAAAGACAGTGCAGACAATGCAAGCAGCAAGAAGAAACAGAGTTCCTTGCTATGTTTCTTTAATGCCTCCACCACCCAAACACCCAAATGACAAAGCTGTGTGTGTGTGTGTGTGTGTGTGTGTGTGTGTTGTGTGTGTGTGTGTGTGTGTCCTTGTGAAATCCTGTATTTCAGTGTTTATTATAATTTAGGAACTTCAAAATTTGACTTTCAGTATGTGCTGATTCCACAAGTTTATCTCATTTATCAAAATTTGGATATTGTGACTTTCAAAATGTGCTGATTCCACAAGTTGATCTCTGTTATATGAGACTGAACTTTAAAGTGTTTGATGCAGTTACTGACTTTGTGTGCACCAACTTCAGACTTGATAATTGATATTGTGTGATCATTTAAACCTGAAAAGTGAAACTTATTGAGCAACCCCAGAAGTGAGATTTGATCCAAAGACTATAGTTTGTGAACACCTGTAAAACACTCGAGTTAAAGGGTGAGTGTTCATTTTATTATGTGTTTAACCCCTTCTCCCCTTGTCCCAAATATATCTTCCTGTAATAATTATGTGTTTACATCAATTTTTATGCACTCTTGAAATTATGTCCAGAAAGCGCGAAATGGCATAGATTTACACTCGGTTTTTTTTTTTTTTTTTTTTTTTTTTATTTCCCGGGGGAGCATGCCCCCGGACCCCCCTAGTTTCAGTGGTTTTTTCCTCCTGTTTTAAGCCCTGAGTATAACATGAGGGTGACGTTATTGGTACATCAGGCATAACAAATTGGTGCTGCTGTCATGATCGTGTGTGGCATTGTTACCTTGAAGTCATTAGGGTGTGATTGTACGGTCGAGCTACAGGTTAGTGGGTTAGAATGTAACGAAAAGATTGGGGGAAAAATTGCATACATTGAGTGATGAGACAGAGAAGGAAAGAGGGTTAGGGAGGTAAGAGAAAGAGGGAAGGTGGAAAGGAAGGTGAGACAGAGAGACAGGGAGAGAGAAAGTTGATCTTTGGCTTGTTGTCCTGTGACAGGGGTTGATGTCGAAGGTGACGGAGACGGTGATGGTGCTGGGTCTCCTGGCGGTGGTGGTGCTGGGCATTGCCTGGGTTGTCTCCTCCCTCATCAACGAGGACAACCACAGCAAGCAGCAACTCTTTGGTAGGATTTCATCTTCATGCTGTGATGACAGTGGGGATGACAGTGTGTTTGGTGTGACTATATTTTTGTTCTGATGGTAATGGTGATGTTGACATCCCAACCAACAGCAAAGGGTCATATCAGAGCTGTCACCACGTTGAAGTCAACTCACAAGTCAGTAGAAAAAAAAACAACAACAAAAAACCCCACCTAATTCACACAACTCTTAAAAACACACTTTCTAAAAACAGACCGGAAATTTTGCTAAAAATGTTTCCTGCTTAAAATCTTGGATCAGATCAGATTAAAAATGTTAATCTCTCTGAGAAATTCAAAGATCACACCAGGTGGGTCATCTCTGTACAAGGTTTTCATTTTCGTTCTGATGATGACACTGATAATGAGAATGATGACATAGTGAAAACCTTTCTGCAAAGACCTTGCTCGTTAAAACTTCATTCTAGAATATTTCTCTTTGCACTGGATTTATGTCCTCATTGAGTGTCCCTTCATTTTGAATTGAAGCTTGCATGCAATTTTGTTGACAAATAAAGTAAGTGGATATAATTTGATGTGCATGTATCTGGGGATTTGTTTAGATATTTGTGACTAACAGTTTGGTCACTCGCTTGCGTTCTGAAGGTCCAGTCATCGATTCTAACACTGTGTCCTGACTCACTGCATCTTGTCACCTGAATCATCATCACATAAGTTTGAATTGATTTCAAACACATTTAATACAATTTACATGGATGTAAGAGACCACGCTGTCAAATTTTAGAGTTGCTTGGGTTGCTAAACCATCTGCATTCATTTAAGATACCATCATTTTTCACTGTCACTTATTGTTTGTATCAGTCATACTTCATGATGATAACTTTTTTGTTTCGTTTTGAAGCGCATTGCAAATGATGCTCGCAACGGCTGTTGCTACTAGTTCAAAACACTGTCTTTTAGGGCTCAGCCTTTCCCAAAGAACATGTGAGAAAACAACAGGCTTAATGTGCAGATATTTGTGAACCAGTAATTTTTAAAGAGGAAATTGGTGGCTGGAAAGACACGTGCAAATTGGTGCTTGAAATGATTCAGGAAATAGAATGTAAGCTTCACAGTCTGCTGTCATTGTTCTCACCAGCTGTTGAAACTGTCTCAATCTTAGCAGCCTGTACAAGGAGTGGCTGTGAAAACCTTTGAAGTCATGACCTTGGTCTCTGCCTTGGCTTAAGGCTGTGTCAGACCAATTAACATAGGCTAGAACACCAAGGCTACATCAAAATGTTATGCTCTGCATTGCTATGCGGGGATTGTCTTCAGTCAGTGACAAGCTCCTAGCATAACATTATCAGTCTCCAAAATCCCTAGAAGTCGGAGTGTGGCTGCCCACATGGCGGGGTAATCAAAAACGATCACACACTAATGTTCCCATCCCCAGCTGATGCATTTGTACCATAGTGTTCAAGTACTTCGGCTGTTCGGATGACCCCTGGAGTGTTTTAACCAGGGTACGACAACATTTACAACAACAACAACATGACCTTGGTCTGAAGATTTGTCAGTGTTTGATATCAGCTCTGAAGCCTGTATAATTTCTTATGAAGTGTTGTTTGGTGTCGTGGATTGCCACTAATCATGAGTTGTTCTTTACCAAGTAATCTTCATTCTTCTGAAAAGGAGGTAAATCGTTACAAGACAGCTTCGGTTGTCTACATGATGGGGTAATATAAAAAAATGAGACCATGCATGCATGTTTCATGTACTGACTTTAGATTTGCTGGTGATGGTAGATGTGTTAGCGTGTTTGGGAATGCTTGCAGGCAGACCCTCTTGTTAATTAATGGAACAGGGCTTCTGATAGGCCTACATATGTATTTCTGATGTATTAAACAGAAGGAGACACACTGCAGTTTGTCTATCAGGTCGCTTAAAAGTACAGAATTTTTATTTTTAACATCAAACTGCATTAAATGGTATGTTTAAAATGCGATTCTTGCTGGGATCGTGTGCTACCGAGAGAAGAGAATTATGTCCCTTTGCCTTATGTAAGGCCTGTTCCATTCCTGCTCTTTTTCTTGGTTTGGGTTTCTCCACAAGCAACTTGTCACTAAAAGCATGGCTTATTGGTAATGGTTGATGAGAGGGTGATGATGCAGCTAGGGGTTGATGGCTGGTGAGATGTAGGCAGACCTGTTTACCAATCCCATTTCGTCTTATTCTGTAATTGTGTTTGATATAAATATGACCAATACGACGAACTAAAAAGAAAGATGTTGAAAAACATTCTAGAGACAAAGTTGTTGAGCGGTGATTGAACTTGCGAAAGGTAACTGTGGTGGAGGCTTTGACCAAAGATCGACAGTTCTTGCTTATCTTCAGTGCACAAAATCGCTTTTCGCAGTGTCTGTTCTGACTGATGTGACTTCTGTCAACATATTCTGAGATAGCAGTTGATGCCTGGGGAGACGTAGATTAACAGAATGCCTTTGGCAGTGTCAGGAGCCTGTCTGCGGTGATTTTTGTGACCCCTGACATCTTTCCAGATCATCCTCGCAAACGCTCTGAGGTGCCCACACACTCTGCCTCCCTTGTGGAGGACCTGGAGTTATGTAGAGCCCTTTTTGGAGGTATTTAACATCTGCCTGTTTCCCTCGTTGCCACTTCTGTTGGGTGAATGAATGTTCTATTCTGCATGCTTCACCAGCTTCAAAGGCTATGGATACATGTGGGGTTCAAAATTTGAAAAAAAAAGAAAGAAAAAAAAAAGAAATTCAAGGCTTGCATGATATTACAAACTGCATGTTTTATTCTTCATGAAACTGAAAGTGCCTGAACTCAGAAGAGCTGGGGCCTACCCACATGCACTCATGTGAAGATTGGAAGATTGCTGCAGCCATGCTATACTGTCCCTGTTTGACAACGCCAGCGGCAGCCCCTACATACGTGCTTTCTGCTCCTTTCCACCCAGCTACAGAAACAGTTTTCTCCTTCCAGCAGGACGAAAGCATCCTTTTGTGCGCTTGACTGCCATGAGTTCTCTTCCCCTTTTTTTGCCCCCCTCCCCCTCCCCCTCCGGATGTAAGACTCTTCTCCCCTCTTCCCCAACTGTACCCTCGCCATCCCACACAGCTACTGGCTGGAACGACTTCTATTTTGGCGTTGTTCACTTTTTCATGCTGACTATGAATTGGTTTGTGCATTTTTGACCTCTGTTGTTTGCTCCATCTGATGTGAAGATATATTGGTCGAAAATTTACTTGTCTGTATTACAGTGTGTCTTAAACTAACATTACTTTGCATCATGGTTGTGTATGTTTATCTATATTGTGACTTTTTAAAATTGTTTTTTTTTTTTATCGTGGCTTGTTTTCAGTAATACTGCGATTGGTTTCAGACTCCTGGATTTGTGTCGTTTCAGCAACATTTGGCTCGAAAATGAAGCATGCCAATCATGGATGAGGAGAGATGTTAGCAACAAGCATGCTGCTCTTTGCTTCCTCTGCAAGTTAACTAAAAATGCTGATTTGAAGTTTGGAAATTCTGAGTGGGTTGTGAAAGTTTGTGAAAGGTTTGGGAATTTCGAAATAATTTTCAAATGAGAATATCTGAGTCACAAACATCTGAAGTTTCAAGGGAAATAGAAAAAAAAAAAAAAAAAACAACCTTCGAGAAAAGCAGATGAAAAATCCATGAAGAAATATCATACAGTTAGCTACTTCCATATCAGAAAACTTGTTTTTTTCCAATCTACTGCAGTTAAACTGAAAAATAACAAAACATACTGATGAGTGGATGGGGTGGACAAGAATGGCAGTAATGAGTGGTGCAGGTTAAATCAGATTAAAAAGAAAATGATAATTCAAGAATTATTCAACATGCAGAGAAGAGTGTGATTGTATCCAGTGATCCATGTGTGTATATGGATATCCAGAATGGACATATTCTCAAACGATGTTCTTGTATGGAGCAAGACTACTCAATTCTTAAAAGAAACGAAAAATTCTTTTGTGTTGGAAAATTGACTAATCTCTGCGTAGTCACTTTCTTTTTCAGCTTGAGAAGATTGCAACCGTTTCAGTATCAACCTGCGCGTCCGCTTGGATGTCGAATTGCTCAAACACCCACTTCAACACTGAGAATGAGAGATTCACACCCTTACATACACACACACACACACACACACCCATACACACACACACACGCATGCAAGCACACGCGCAAGCACGAACACACACGCGCGCACACACACACACACACACACACACACACACACACACACACACACACACACACACACACACACACACACACACACACACACTCTTACTACTCACACACATGTTCTATTCTGCATATCATTTGAATTTGTTTTTATGTTTCAGATGTATGGCATATCTATTTACCCTACCTCTATTCGTTCATCTCATTCATTGGTGTTTTACTGTTACTCTGTAAGTATCCTTCCAACTTCTTGTTTTTGATTTGTAATAATCTTTTGAACTTGCAGATATAAGGTCAGCTCTGTTTGTTTGGGAAGATGAAGGAAGCATATAGTTTGAAAGTTGTTGATCTGTTTTCCCCTCCAAGATGTTGATTAAAGATTTCAGACGGTGCTGATTTATTGTTTTCTTCAAAGTTTTTATTTTAGGGTATGGACAATGTAACTTTTTTTTTTCAAAGAGTTTGATTTCAGGGGATGGACAGTGTCAATTTTTATTCTAGAAAACTGATGATTGACGTGCTTGGGCACTGATTTGTTGTATTGTCCAACGATATTTGTTAAGGATTTTTTTTCCTAGAAAGATGTTGACTGAAGATATTAGACAGATTTGTTTTTCTTTCTCAAAGATGTACTTATGATGTATTTTTTCCATAAGGATGTTGGCTGAAGATTTTATTCCGTATTCTTAATTTATGTTTTCCTCTAAGGTGTTGACTGAAGATTTTGGGACATTGTTGATTTTGGAAGCTGAGAACATGATTTCATAATTATCTCATAATGTAAAAAGAGAGTTTGGTATAAGTGTACAGCTTTTGGATAGAATGTAGTATTTGTGTTTGTCTATTTATCTTTGCAATAAATGGGTTTGTTAGTGCATGTGTGTGTGTGTGTGTGTGTGTGTGTGTGTGTGTGTGTGTGTGTGTGTGTGTGTGAGTTCATTTGCATGTTCATGTTTGTGTGTTTCAGCCTGTACTCCACTGGGGGTCTCCAGAATGTTTACTGTCATGGGAGAGCTTATTGTTAAACCAAAGGTAATTATCATTTATGACATTGCTAAAAGCAGTTTTACAAAACATGATTACAGTAATAACAATGATGGTGATAGTAAAGAGTAAACCTAATTCAAGAAAAATTATTGTAAGGAAAAACATCTGCTGCAGTCTGTGGCATTGTGTCAGGTTTTCTTACTCAGTAAATTTCACCACATATTCCTCTTCACTGTCCACTCAGTTTCTTTCTTAGGTAACACATGGATTGCACATTACCCACCCAGCCCACCTCCACCTTCCCCAAACACACTTACACAAAAGCAAAATTCCATTGTCCACAATACTAGTGAAGAAAATAATGGCGTTTGTAACATTCAGAATTGTCTGTATTCTGAACACTGTCACTGGAACAGTTAGTGCTGGGACTGATGTGTTTGACATCCAACACCTTGTAGGAATACCTGTCACTTAAAACATTGGTAATGATTTATGTTTGCTCCGTTCAGTGAGTCATTCGTACTGATTCCAAGTTCTGCCTGCTGGTGGTTTCTGGTTCCAGTCAGGAAAAGAATTATTAGATAAAAAAGCACCAGGAAAAAGTAGGAAGAAACAATCCATGGAGGGGAAAAAAAGAGCAGCGTAATGATCCACAGGTTCTTCGAAGGATTTTTGGGATGCTTTGCTGTAAATGGATGTATAAATTATGATTTAGGAATAATCTTTCTATGAAATAATGTAGGCAGCTGGAACCATAGTGGTATGCTGCTGTACCCAGAATGATCGTTGTTCTGACTAAAACTTAAACACACCCTGGTATGTTGCTGTTGTAAGAATTACAATTTTTCAGACTGAAAGTTTGTCCCAGTTGTTGCTGGAATGAACATTTTGACTGATGCTGTGATGTGAACTGGTGTATGCTGCAGCCAGAATCAGAGAATGATTATTTTTCTGACTGAAGCTTTGACCCATCTTGGTATGCTTTGTGACCAACATGATCATGTTTCGACTCCAGCATTTTCCCTTGCCAGCATGACTGGAATGATCATTGTGTTCAATTTGACAGAAACTTTGACCCAAATAAGTATGCTGCCTCAGTCAGAATGATCATTGCTTTGACAGAAACTTTGACCCAAATGGGTATGCTGTCTCGGTCAGAATGATCGTTGCTTTGACAGAAACTTTGACCCAAATGGGTATGCTGTTTTGGTCAGAATGATCGTTGCTTTGACAGAAACTTTGACCCAAATAGGTATGCTGTCTCAGTCAGAATGATCGTTGTTTTGACAGAAACTTTGACCCAAATAGGTATGCTGCCTCGTTCAGAATGATCGTAGCTTTGACAGAAACTTTGACCCAAATAGGAATGCTGCCTCGGTCAGAATGATTGTTGCTTTGACAGAAACTTTGACCCAAATAGGTATGCTTTCTCGGTCAGAATGATCGTGGCTTTGACAGAAACTTTGACCCAAATGGGTATGCTGTCTCGGTCAGAATGATCGTTGCTTTGACAGAAACTTTGACCCAAATAGATATGCTGTCTCGGTCAGAATGATCATTGCTTTGACAGAAACTTTGACCCAAATAGGTATGCTGTCTCAGTCAGAATGATCATTGCTTTGACAGAAACTTTGACCCAAATAGGTATGCTGTCTCGGTCAGAATAATCGTTGCTTGGACAGAAACTTTAGCCCAAATAGGTATGCTGTCTCGGTCAGAATAATCGTTGCTTTGACAGAAACTTTGGCCCAAATAGGTATGCTGTCTCGGTCAGAGTGATCGTTGCTTTGACAGAAACTTTGACCCAAATGGGTATGCTTTCTCGGTCAGAATGATCGTGGCTTTGACAGAAACTTTGACCCAAATGGGTATGCTGTCTCGGTCAGAATGATCGTTGCTTTGACAGAAACTTTGACCCAAATAGATATGCTGTCTCGGTCAGAATGATCATTGCTTTGACAGAAACTTTGACCCAAATAGATATGCTGTCTCGGTCAGAATGATCATTGCTTTGACAGAAACTTTGACCCAAATAGGTTTGCTGTCTCAGTCAGAATGATCATTGCTTTGACAGAAACTTTGACCCAAATAGGTATGCTGTCTCGGTCAGAATAATCGTTGCTTGGACAGAAACTTTAGCCCAAATAGGTATGCTGTCTCGGTCAGAATAATCGTTGCTTTGACAGAAACTTTGGCCCAAATAGGTATGCTGTCTCGGTCAGAGTGATCGTTGCTTTGACTGAAGGTTTGATTCAGACTGGTATGCTGCCGTGTCCAGAATTGATCGTCATTCGGACTGAAAGTGAATGCTGGTGTGGCCATGTTTGTAGTGAAGCTTTGATTCGGTCTTGAATGCTGCTGTACCCAGAAAGATCAGTGTTCTGAATGTAACTGTGACTCAAACTGATATGCTACTTTGGATAGAATGATCTTCGTTCTGACTGAAACACTGACTGAAACTGGTATGCTACTGTGGCCAGAATGATCTTTTTCAGACTGAAACTGCGACTCATGGTATGCAGCTGTGATCATTTTGAATGAAGCTTTGACTCGAAAGTAGTACACTTGTTTGGCCAAAATTATTGTTGTGACTGGAAATGAGATTTTCACTCATACTGGTATGCTGTTATGGCCAGAATGATCATTGTTTGACTGAAGCTTTGAGTCGTTATGGTGTGCTGATGTAGCGTGAACAATCGTCATTCTGATGAAAGCTTTTACCAGTACTTGTATGCTGTTGTGGCCACAACAGCATTGTTGTTGTTTCGACATAAACTTTCGCTCATGCTGGTATGATTTTGTTCCCAGTGTGTGATCGCTTTTTAGACAAACTATGAACTCTATTTGTATGCTGTTATGGCGGAATGATTCTTATACTGAATGAAAGCTGGAATGAAATCCAGCCAAAATGTACATTTAAGATGTCAAACTTTACTGTTATCATTATTTATGCTTGTATGTACATAATGTTCTCCTTTTTATTGCTATGATTTCCAATTTTCCTTCTTGTTTTCTGTACACATATTTCTTATAGAGATGAGAATGGGTTGTTCTCTAAGGTTTGGGGGGATGGAGGAGAATCATTTCTGTATCTGTGCATGATGTTTCATTGTAGTATGCAACTTATAACATGTCCTCGCTTCGTAGGTAACACCATGCTAGGTTGTAATATGTTGTCAACAAACAGAAAAAGATTCTGTGTTCAGTTTGTTTTACATTATGTTCTTAGGTGAATTAATTTTTTAAAAACAAAAAGAATGCTGGTATACTGCTGTATTCGGAATGATAACTGTTATGGCTTGAAGCATTGACCTATATTAGTATGCTCTTGTGACCAGGATGTTCGTTGTTCTTACTCGAAGCTTTGACACATATGAGTATGTTGTGACCAGAATGATTGCTGTTCCTGCTAACGCTTTGACTCATGCTAGTATTCTGCTGTGACCAGAATGATCAGTGTTCTGCACAGTATTTTTCTGTCCAGTTTTTACGTGATATAGAGGAGGAGTTGAACGCAGTGCGGTTAGAAGAGGAAAACCTTGTACGCAAAATCAAGTATAAAAATTTGGGTAAGTGACTTTGGTTTGTTGCATTAGAGCACATTTGTTGCGTCATGTTTGCTGCCTCATTTTCTAGATTAGACTTTTGTAGTACATACTTAAGGGAAATGAGTCTTCTTTATTCCAAACACAACATTTAGTTTTCTAGCTAAAGTGTGTATAGGATAGAATGAAATACACAGGAAAAGTAATGAAACTGATGCGGATAAATGAGTGAATAGGTAGAAATGAAATGTGAATAGTGATAGATGTGTGATAGATGTGTGTCACACAATATGTGTACTTTGGCTTTCTGTGTCAGGTCCACCTCATTTTACTGTGTTCATGTTAAGCAAACTTTGTTGATGTTCTTTTTTTTTTTATCATTGTGCACTTGCAGTCAAATTAACATTTACGTAGATAATAGCCCCATTACTATGGTTTGAAAGGAATTTGTCTAGTAGAGTGCGGCGTTTTGTGGGCCTGGGCATGGCACTAGGCTGTGTAGGGCTGTGCTAGTGTTCCTTTCACCTGGGTCCCCAATGATATGTATCCTGCAGCAGTTTCACAGACAGATGTGCATTCTCTGACAGGTATAGGCCCTCTCAGGTGTGAATCTGTTGGGTTTTTTTTATATTTCCTTTTTGGCCCTCTCATGTGTGAATCTGTAGGTATAGGCCCTCTCAGGTGTGAATCCGTTTTTTTTAAATATATTTCCTTTTTGGCCCTCTCATGTGTGAATCTGTTTGTTTATAATTCCTTTTTGGCCCTCTCAGGTGTGAATCTGTTCGTTTATAATTCCTTTTTGGCCCTCTCAGGTGTGAATCTGTTTTTTTTTTTTATAATTCCTTTTAGGCCCTCTCAGGTATGAATCTTTCTAACGTGTTCCGAGGCTGTATTAATTAACGGTCTTCAGTAACCCATCAGTACGTCGTGCCAGATCGACTATAGTTCGTTGAGATGTAACTAAGTGTTCTGCGCATGTCGATACCAACCAACTATCGTGAGATCGTATGAGACGGAAGTTTATTCTGTCGTCTGCTAAGAAAGTTCGACCGTAGAATATCATCACATTTCCCCCTTTTAATGGAATAGGTCTACTGTGTCCAAGTTTATCATGTATTCACAAATCGTCTGCGAGTGAAGCAGGTAAATATATGTGCTTGTCTCTTGTTACTTCATAGAAAATTAATCAAAACGAAAAAGGAAAACTACAACTTAACACAAACTTTAAACTTAGAAAACTGATGTTATGGTGATATCAACTGCTGAACTGGATCTTCGTCAAGACCACCTCAGCAAAAACACTCAGTCATCGGTCTTCACAATTGTTAAACAAAGTCTTTAAAACGTGTGGGAGGTTTGACGATTCTTCCACGACTCGTCTTTGCTGGAGTGGAGCAATGCCTTGGATCCGTCCTTGGATCCTTTTCCTGTTCAGGACGATGATTTTCCTGTTGACTGGGGTCTCCAAGCTGAAGTTCCTGTCGCTCCCTGTGAGGTTCTGGTGTAGGCCTAGCCGTAGGCTGCTCGGGCTGGTCAAACGTCAACGTAGGATTAGCGTGACGACTGGTAGATCCTGTAGACGTCGTAGGGCCAGCAGTTCTAGCATTGTTTTCTGGTTCAGTTGTAGGGGAGACGTTGCACCTCCTGCTGATACCATTGTCTGTATGCGCCCGAGACAAGCGTAGGTGTTTTCTGTTCCTTCTGAACTGTCTTCCTGATGCAGTTCGCACAAGGTATGATCGTGGCGCTATTTTCTTCACCACTGTGGCTGGATTTGTCCATTGGCACTCTTGGTCTAGCTTTTGTAGCACAATGTCACCAGGTTGAATTTCTGGAAGATTCTTTGCACCATGTTTTCTGTCAAAGTACTTCTTGTTTCTTTTCTTTGCCTTCTCATCCATTTCTTTCAGGTTTTTCTTGTTGACTTGCTGCGGCTCCAGGTTTGCTGGGAGAACTGGAAGAGTTGTCCTTAGTTTTCTTCCCATTGCTAGTTCAGCTGGACTGATTGCAGTTGGAGCTGTAGCAGTAGAACGATATGAGAGAAGTGCAAGGAATGGATCCTCTTGCTGCAAAATGCGTTTGGCAGTTTGTACTGCACGTTCTGCTTGTCCATTTGATTGTGGAAAGTATGGACTACTTGTCATGTGAATGAAATTCCACTTGTCAGCAAAGAGTTTGAATTCTGATGACACAAATTGTCTGCCATTGTCTGTGATGAGCTTTTCTGGGATTCCGTGACGAGCGAATATATTTTTCATGGACTGGATCACGGAAAAAGAGTTTGCAGTCTGTAGATGGGCAATTTCAATGTATCTTGAGAAATAGTCACTCACCACAAGATATTGTGCACCCTTGAATTCAAAAATGTCTGCTCCAACCATTTGGAAAGCTCTGTCAGGTAACAGTGTTGGTTTTAGAGGTTCACAGTTTTGGCTTGGTTTCTTTTCTTCACAAATTTTGCACATTCGGACTCGCTGGGCAATTTCTTCACCAATTCCAGGCCACCAAACAGAAGAGCTTGCTCTTTCTCTGCATTTTGTGATTCCTTGATGACCAGCATGGATGATTTCCATTATTTCCTTTCTCATTGATGCTGGTATTACGATTCTTATGCCTCTGATCAAGAGTCCCTCATGAACACTCAATTCATTTCTCTTTGCATAGAAGTCATTGAGTTCAAGCTTGACTTGGTTTCTGTACACTGGCCATCCATGTACTGTGTAGTCAAGAGCTGCTTTCAGAATTTCATCTTCTTGTGTCTTTTCTGCAATTTCATTCAAACGTTTGTCTGACGCTGGCCAACTTGATTTCACCAGGTCAATGTGTGCTTCAACGTCGTGTATCATCTGCTGCTTTTGCTTGCTCTCATTTTCGTTTTGTGGACTTCTTGACAGTGCGTCTGCTACGATGAGTTTCTTTCCGGGTGAGAATCTTGCTTTCACATTGAAGCGCATCAGCCTCATTATCAGTCTTTGGCATCTGAGTGGTACCTCTTGAAGGTCCTTTGTGTTGATAAGCGGTATCAGCGGTTTATGATCTGTCTCTATGGTGAACGTTTCCAGGCCCATCAGGTATCTTTCAAATTTTTCGCAGGCCCAGACCGCGGCCAAACATTCTTTTTCGATTTGCGCGTACCTGCGCTCTGGTCCTGTCAATGTTCGTGAGCAGTATGCAACAGGCTTCATAACTCTATCATGCTCCTGGAGCAGAACACCTCCAATGCCATAGCTGCTCGCGTCAGAACTCACAGTAGTTGGCTTTGTCAAGTCAAAGAAAGCGAGTGTTGGCAGTTTTGTCAGTTCTTCTTTGACTTTGTTGAATGCAGTTGACTGTGGTTCACCCCATGCCCATACTTTCTTGCTTTCCAGCAACTCAGTCATCGGTCGAAGAATTGTTGATAAGTTTGGAATGAATCTACCCAGGTAGTTGATCATTCCCAGGATTCTTCTCAGCTCGGTGACATTCTGTGGATTTTCCATGTTCTTGATGGCTGAAACCTTTGCAGGGTCAGGTTGTACACCATCTTTACTAATCAGATGCCCAAGAAACTCAATTTCATTCTTGCGCAGTTCAGTTTTTTCTTCATTCAGTTTCAAATGAGCAGACTGTAGTCTCTTCATGACGCTGTCCAAATGTGTTTCATGCGATTTGTCATCTTCACTGAACACCAGAATGTCATCAAAGTAGCAAACTACATTTTGTTCATTTTTCAGGACTTCCTCCATTGTTCTCTGAAAAATTTCCGGTGCCGATGAAATTCCAAATGGTAGTCTCTTATAGTAGTACCGACCAAATGGAGTGATGAAAGTCGTCAATTTTGCAGACTCTTCGTCAAGCGGTATTTGCCAGAAACCTGAAGTAGCATCAAGTTTGCTGAAAATTGTTGTACCTGACAGTTTGTGTAGCATGTCGTCAAGTGTTGGTATGACGTATCGCTCTCGTTTGACATTTTCATTTAAGCGTTTGAAATCCGTGCAGATCCGAATTTTTCCATTTCGTTTCATGACTGGTACCATGCCAGCACACCAATCTGTTGCATCAGTGATTTCTTCAATGACACCATTTTCTTTCATGCGCTCGATTTCATCTCTGACTTTCTCTGTCAGTGGAATGGGCACTCTTCTTGCTGTTTGCAAGCTGTAAGGCTCTGCACCCTCCTTGATCTTGATTTTCACTGGTTTGCATTGCAGTGGTTTATCATCCAAATCTCCAAAGACTAAGAGATTCATGTGCTTGTCATCGACGTTTTGTAGTCTTTTGACAAGGTTCAGATCACTTGCTGCTTTCCGACTCAAAAGATTTTCTGTGTCACCATCTACAACAAACAGACGTAGAGCATACTCACAGCCTTCTTCATGTCTGACATGTGTGACAAACTGACCATGGCATTTCATGATTCCGCCAGGTGAGTTCAGGATAGCTTGCGTTTCGTTCATTTCAGGCTTTGGTCTCAGTTTGTTGTACTGATGAAGTGAAATGACGGAAACGTCAGCTCCCGTATCTATTTTGAATTGGCACTTTTCCCCGTTGATTGTAAACTGAGTGTACCAGGGTTTATCACTATTTTCCACAGATCCCAGGAAGTATGTGACACTGCCATCAGTTCTTGTAGTGCATGTGTTGTTCTTGCCAGAAGAATTTTCCACCATAGAAAGGGTCTGATATTTTGATCTACAGCATGTGGCAAAATGATTCAATTTCCCACAATGGTTGCAAATTTTTCCTTTTGCTGGGCATTCACTGGGTTGCCTGTGAGGTTCCCTGCCACATCTGTCACACTTTCGATACTGGCTGTTTCTGTTCTGGCTCTGATGGTCACTACTCTGTGCTCCTGTCTTGTAGTGCTGACCTTGGTCACTATACTGAGCTCCTTTCCTATAGTGCTGACCTCGACCTGCAGAAAAATCTCTTTTCTGTCCAGTTTTGACAGCATCAACAACCGGAGTTCGCTGCTCCAACATTTGAGCTTTAACTTGTTCATGTTGCCTTGCCATGTCAACTGCTGCTTTCAGTGTAAGATCAGGCTGTAACTGAAGCTTTTCAGACAAATCTCTGTCTGCCAGTCCAACAACAAGTCGGTCACGAATTGCTGAATCTTTTTCAGGAAAATCTGCGTTTTCAGCGAGTTCATACAAAGAACGAATGTACGTTTCAATGTTTTCACCTGGTAGTTGCGAACGTTGATGAAAAACTGCACGTTCATGGATCACATTAACTTTCGGTGTAAAATAACCATTGAACATTTCGATCAAACCTTCAAACGTAGCATCCTCTTCATTCACTCTGAAAGTTGAGTAGATCTTCTCAGCATCGGGTCCCATACTGTAGATCAAAGCGCTAGTTTGAACATCGAAAGTGTCTTTTGTCAGTTTCGCCGCTGCTCGGTAACGTAAGAATCTTTGTCTCCACGTCGGCCACTGCTCAGGTTTTGAGAAGTCAAAACTTTCTGGAGGTTTGAAAGCCATTTAGCTATCCCACCGCTGCCACCATCTAACGTGTTCCGAGGTTGTATTAATTAACGGTCTTCAGTAACCCATCAGTACGTCGTGCCAGATCGACTATAGTTCGTTGAGATGTAACTAAGTGTTCTGCGCATGTCGATACCAACCAACTATCGTGAGATCGTATGAGACGGAAGTTTATTCTGTCGTCTGCTAAGAAAGTTCGACCGTAGAATATCATCACAATCTTGTTTGTTTATGATTCCTTTTAGGCCCTCTCAGGTGTGAATCTGTTTGTTTATAATTCCTTTTTGGCCCTCTCAGGTGTGAATCTGTTTATAATTCCTTTTTGGCCGTCTCGGGTGTGAATCTGTTTGTTTATAATTCCTTTTTGGCCCCCTCATGTGTGATGTGATTTTCGGAGTATGTGATCTTCTGAGTATGGACTCATTTATTGCTGGGTCGACAAAGAAAATTTTCAGACTGTGAAAATTGGACCCCTCATGTGGTTTGAAATCGTCACTAGTTCACAGCTGAACACTCTTTGACTGCGGACCTCTTCAAATAGTTCTTGAATAAAGGAAAAGAAACAGAAAAATGGATAACTCAATGACTGGTTTACTGTTTGTGAGAGTGGTGCAACTGTTCTAATTTCTTCTTATCCCATGGTCGATTGGCCAGGCATCATCTCAACTCAGAAGACCTTGAAATCAATAAAAAAAAAGAAGAGAGAGGAGTGGATGAATAACTAAATGCTATAAATCGCTGAAATCCTGCCCTGTTCTTGGAGTTCTTGTGACTTGAGGTGATTTGTTTTCAGCCCCTGGTCAGATAGCCAATGGCCACGCCAACATTGACACCTTGGTGTTCCAGTTAGAAGAGATACAGGCCAATCGACAGCAGCTGGGTGAGTGGAAAGAAGCGATAGCATTAAAGATGGTAAAAAGACGATGTTTTATGCAGCACTGTATCTATACTCAATACACTTTCAATGGGAAAAGGAAAGTAAGTTTGAAGAGAGAGATAAAGCTGTTGTGCACAAGCAGTGGAAGAACGTGAACATGTTTTGAGAATCTATTTTTGTTTGCCTCAGCGTTTCTTCCTCCTTGCCGTGTTTGTTTCCTTCTTCCTCAGAACTCTGTGATCTGGTGCGATCATGTTACAGAAAAAAGACAGCAGGTGTCATCGTGGAGGAAAAACCTGGTGTACCCCCTTGTCATGCTTCTCCTTCTTGCCTTAACAGTGAGTGCACAGAAGTCATGCTTCCCTGATCATGTCATCTGCCTTCTCCTTTGTTCCTTCTTGCCTTGACTGTGCGTACAGTCAGGATATGAATGTCTGATTACATTGTCTGTCTGCCTCGTCTCTCTTTGATTCCTTCTAGGTATGACAGTGAGTGCAGGCAAGACATGATTGCCTTGTTCTAATGTCTTTCTGATTCTTTTTCGTTTCTTTCCTCTCGCCTTATGGTGGGTAAAGACAGGATTTGCTTGCCTTGTCCTAATGTCTTTCCGTCTTGTCTTTCCTTTGTTTTTCTTCATGCCATGGTTGCTAGTGTAGACATGCCTCTTTGTATTGCATTGTTTTTCCATCTTGTCTTTCCTGTGCCTCCTTGCCTAAACAGTGAGTTAGTATAAAAAAACACCTTTTTTTTTTTGTAATCAAGATTTCTTTTTGTCTTGTCTTTTTCCCATTCCTTTCTTTGTGTCTTGAGAAAACGTGCAGGTAAGTTATTACATTTTGCCTGATCATGATATATTGTTTGTCATTTTCTCTGTCTTTTCCTTTATTTCATTTATTTACTTGACATATTTTATTCATTTATTATGTACTTGCCTTATGAATGGTTATATATAAGATGTACTTTCACTTGGTATGATGCGCTGCATTTCGAAAGTTGCTACAAATTACCTTATCCTTGTTGCCGGTTGCTGATTGTTGCAGGTATTCTGTATTCTCAACGTTGCTCAAAATACCATTTTAGTCCTCATCGGCCTGAAGGCTCTGCCCACAGGGGCCAAGGTCAGTATGCTGAGAGTCGTGTTTAGATTGTTGTATAGAAAGGTGAAAAGGTTAGAAAGTTCAATTGTCTAGTAGCCATATATCAGAGATTCGCCATCTCCACAGACCATGGCGTTAAGGGAGATGGGAGCCGGCTCCTTTCCCTCCGCTGCCTCAATGTTCCCAGATCTGAATCAGGTACTATTTACTGTTGCATGGACAGGATGGTTTTGAAGCTGTAAAATCACCCCACGAATGGTTTGACTCGCTGCTGGCTGCTTCCCAGGCAAACCTTCCGTTTGAGCGTTTGGTTATTGGCTTTCCTAAGTTGTCTGTACAGTCTTGTGATTTCACAGCGTTCAGTCTGAGGAAAGTTAGTTTGAGAATCACAATTTGGGGATCTTGGAATCCTGTGTTAGAGTATAGATGTGTTTAGCTTTGGGCATTTGCCTGCAGAGGTGTGTGTGTGTGTTGTGGTGTGTGTGTTGGAGAGAGAGAATTTACACAGGATCACGGTCGTATGGTATATGTAAATGTGCATGTGGCATATGTACGTTTTAGTTTAGACAATAGTCTGATATGATGACTTAGTAACTTTGACCATATTTCTGTTTTTGATGTGCGACTGGAGTTTGTATTGTATGATTCGATTGTGTCTGTACTGCCTGTTCCCAGCCAAACTGTTTTTTTCTTGCTGTCTGTTCTTGTCTGAACTGTCTGTTCTTGCTGTCTGTTCTCTTCTGAACTGTCTGTTCTTGCTGTCTGTTCTCTTCTGAACTGTCTGTTCTTGCTGTCTGTTCTCTTCTGAACTGTCTGTTCTTGCTGTCTGTTCTTGTATGCTCTACCTGTTTTTCTGGGTTTTTACCTGTTTCTGACCTATTATTCATGTTGGCCTGTTTCTGTTTTGCATGTATTTGTGTGTGACTGATGTTGGATTGTATTTGTCTGTTCTTGATGTATGGTTGATGCTAGACAGTGTCTATACTCGGTGTACTGTCTGTTCTTGGTGTGTGACTGATGTTGGACCTTATCTGTGTTGTCTGTTCCTGGCGAATGACTGATGTAGGATCTTGTCTGTACAATCTGTTCTTGAGGTGTGACTGATGCTGGACTGTGTCTTGTTTCATCTGTTCTTGACGTGTGACTGATGTTGGACCTTGTCTGTATTGTCTGTTCCTGGTATGGTGAAGATGTAGGACCTTGTCTGTACTGTCTGTGCTTGATTATGTGATTTAGATTGGGCCGAGTCTGTTCTTGACATGTGACTGATGTTGGACCTTGTCTGTATTGTCTGTTCCTGGTATGGTGAAGATGTAGGACCTTGTCTGTACTGTCTGTGCTTGATTATGTGATTTAG
Source organism: Conus ventricosus (assembly GCA_018398815.1). Taxonomy (NCBI): domain Eukaryota; kingdom Metazoa; phylum Mollusca; class Gastropoda; order Neogastropoda; family Conidae; genus Conus; species Conus ventricosus. Next base: position 40,491,390 of record CM031620.1, read on the forward strand.
ATTGGGCCGAGTCTGTTCTTGACATGTGACTGATGTTGAAGCATGTATGTTCCATCCGTTCTTCATGTGTGACTGCATCTGTAAAGTCTGTACTTGATGTGTCCCTCTGATGTTGTGTCTGTACTGTCTGCTCTGGATGTCTGACCAACAGTTGTAAGGTGCCTGTAGTGTCTATCTGATGTGTGATAAACACTGTGTGATCCTTGTGTCTGACCGATGTGTGCTGGAGTGGCTGTATCTGATGGCTGATGAGCACTGTGTATGCTTTCAGGACACCGTTCTGGGCCTTTCTTCATTGTCCACATTCGGCCCTGTTGGGGCTGCTTTAGAAATCGTGCTCATCCTGTATCCTTTTCCTGTGCTTTGAGATCCTATCAATCTCAGGTCATCTAGAGGCTCTCCTCATCTTTTTCTGTCGTGCCTTGAGCATGTTATTGGGAAAATCAAGTCAGATCGTAACAATTGTAGCCCATTAGACCATGAAAGCCACATCCAGGTTGGTTGCAAGCTGTAAAAAGGGAACTGTGCATGCATTGAAATACTAAGACTGCTATCCAAACTATGTTTTGGCTTGAAACGTAGATGTCTGATCGAGGAAGTATGTGAAAGTTAGATCAAGTGAAAAACAATGATTATCTTTGTAATACAAAAGTGGCATCGGGCGGAAAATGTCTCAGAACAGGATTGGAATCTGCAGAAAAATGTTTGTGCATTTGATTGTACTTATCCCAGTATTCGATGACAGATTTTTAATGTACCTCTCCTGCAAAGCAGTTTTTGTTTCCTCAGACACCTCAGTAGGTAGCTTGCACACACCATTTCGTCTTAATGATTTCTCAACAGATTAAAGGTTAGCGTGTTCCAACACATTTCAGTCTGTGCAAGAAAAAGACTGAGCGCTAGGAAAAGACTTTGTTCTTGCGCTTATTCTTTCCCTCGCCTGGCCTCTTATTTTGCAGTCAGTCTCCGTGAGTTTGCGGAAAGCAGTATGCAGATCGACTGGTCACATGTCTCAAATGCAGAACTCATTTTGGCAGCACACTACATGTTGGTTACTCATCACACTTTAAGGCATCCTGACTTTGTTATTTCAGTGAGCAGAATGAAGTTATGGGTAGAACTGATTTGACACAGAATCTAACAGAAAGAATGAATTCTCATTCTGGATAAAGAAGAAAGACAAAAATGGCCGCAAGATCATGACCAAATGGTGGGTTACAGAGCATGTGACCTTCACCTTTACTCTGATTAGCTGATCACCTCAGCCGTGAGAGTGTCAGGCCTGTAGTAAAGTTAGCTTGTTCAACTCTCAAACTGGGTGTGTATTGGCTCTAGAGCTCATCTACCAAGCTGGTCACACTTGTCAAGTGTGAGGAAGCGAGCACCTGTGAACGTGAGACTTGCCCAGAGTGACACAGGCTTATCTTTTAGACCCTGACATTGCAACAGTGTAACCTTCCTTACCTGGCACGTTTTGGCGGTTCAGATGGAAAATTGGAGCTCCTTCACTCAAACCGTCATTAACTTTGGATCAACACATAAAAGTACACACAGCTACAGAATATAATTTTGTTGTAATAAATTATGTTGATTTTTCGTTACGTTTGAATATAATCCAGTGACACATAGTTCCTTGATAAACAGTGGTCAAACAGATCTTTCATCACTCCATCAATCTCTTATTATTCAGTTATATTTTATTATCACATTTGTGATAAAGTGCAGATAATAATTTATTATCACATTTGTGATAAAGTGCAGATAAAACTTGACTGTGCCACAGTCAAATATATTTTCTTTAACTCTGTAAGTTTTTGTGGCTTTTTCATTGGCAATTTTAAGGTTATTTGCTAATATTTTATAGTGAAATATTTTTCTGCAACTTTTGATTAATTTTTACATGGCGTTTGAATTGATAAGTTCAGGTTATTTGGTCATATTTTACAATAAAAGTATATTTTCTGCAACTCCGGAATTTTTACATGACTTTTGCACTGATGATTTTAGGGTTATTTGGTGACATGTTATTGTCAGAGCTACTCTGTAATTTTTCATGGCTTTTGCGTTAATGATTTTAGGGTTATTTGCTAATGTTTTCCACCATGATTTTGACTTACTCTTGCCTCACTGTAAGGTTTAGTTCACTGGCTCATGGTGTTGGAAGAAAAATTTAGAAAAAAAACCCTTCAAAGTTTGTTGACTCAAAGCAGCACGTAGCACAAGAAGTAGACTACTTCAAAATATTCTCCCTACACATGTGTATATGATTTAGGCGTGGAAGAAGGGTCAAATGAAGGTAGGTTTAAACCTAGATCTGATCTCTGATCAGGCACAGACGGCCATATTGTTTGTTGTTAGGTTGCTGCCGGGTGGAAACAGTCAAAACATTTCAAAGGATGTTTTCCCTTGTTATGTACTTGAAGCCAGAATGTGTGTGTAAATTGTTCAATGATCATCATGCTTAGTACTAGCATGTGAATAGATTCATGTAGCAGAATAAAATGTCTTAAGTTGTTGTTGTTGTCGTACCCTGGCTTAAGACTCCAGGGATCATACGAACAGCCGAATACTTGAACACTATGGTACCAAATGCATCAGCTAGGGATGAGAACATTACGTGTGTGACTGTTTTTGATTACCCCCACATGGGCAGCCACACTCCAACTTCGAGGGATTTTGCAGACTGATAATGTTATGCTAGGAGCTTGTCACGACTGAAGACAATCCCCACATAACTATGCAGAACACAACAACATTTTGATATAGCCTTGGTGTTCTAGTCTATGTAAATTGGTGTTCTAGACTATGCAATTGGTCTGACACAGCCTTAAGCCAAGGCGGAAAATTGATATATTGTAAAAGGTACTACTCCTTTACTGACCGTCAGATATCTCATATGTACGGCGGTGGTTGGCTGTTTTGGGTTGCCGTACTTGAGTCGCTTGAAGCCCCGTCGTGGGGACACGTCAATGGTGAAAATCATCATGAACTGCAGCATACTGCTTGTGCTCAGCTCTGCTTTGCCGATTGTTTCCAAAATGTTGGGTGAGTCCGGTATACCTCTGTTGTTTGTTGTAGACTTAGCACAGTGTTTAAGGTGTGAAAAAAATGGGGTAAGCCAACTGGTCTGAATGTTGTGATGTGGAAAAGTATGGAAAACAAGCGGTGAATGCGTACCTAATTGGATTTTTTCTTGTTCTCCTGCTGTCTTTCTCTCTCATTCTCTCTCTTCCACTTCTTTTTTTTTTTTTTTTACCGATGATCTATTCCTTTTTCTCTCTCTCTCTCTTTTATTTTTTTTTTAGATTTTCATTCCTCTATCTGCATCTCTTTGTCTTCATATTTCTTTATCTGCTTCTTCCCCCTTTTCCATGTCTTTATATGTCTCCTCTCTCTGTGTACATGTCTTGGTGTGTCTGTAAGTATGTGTGTGTGTAAATGTATTATGTGTTTGTGTGTGTGTGTGAGCGCGCGCGTGTGTGTGTGTTGTGTTGTGCGTGCAAGATTTGATGGTTATCTATTCTTCAGGAGGTATATGGAAAACATTTTTGGAAGAAAGAAAGAGAGGAAGATATCTGTAATGTAAGGATGTGTATGGATGAATGTTAACATATTCCAGTATAATCCTGAAGAGCAAGGGATGTAGATTAGCTTGTTCATGCTTGAGGTTACTGAGGAACAGGAAGGCTGATCATCAAGTGGCCACACAGTGATACCCCAAACAGCACCATGACAAAACCTTCATTGCTGTTATCGCTGTCCACACAGGCTTCCAAGGGTGGTGCAGGATTGCTCTCAACTGGTTTGTTCGGCGGTTGAGGACAGTACTTCTATGGTCCTACCCGTACCTTCAGGTGTATCTTTTTCGTTGTTCTTGCTGTTATCGCTCTCGTTCTCTTCATCTGTGCAGGTATCACGAACTTTGACCTGATCGGCAATTTCGGCAGTATGGAGTGGCTGGGCAACTTCTACCTCATTCTGCTCATCAACATAATTTTTGCGGCGGCCACTACCCCGTCCTTGGTCAACAAGTTCACGGCCACGGTCCGTCAGGAGATCTACCTGCGTCTGAAGGCAGCCATCATCTCCGGCGAGAAAAAGCCCTCGGCCGTCAGCGGACCAACGGAGCAATAAAGGAAGAGAAGGAGGACTGAGAAGCGTGAAGTGAAAGGGGGGGGGGGGGGGGGGGGGGAGGGGGGGGGGGAGGGGGGGGAAGGGGAAATGGGGGATGGAGAGGGAATGAGAGGTGAAGGGCAAGGGAGTTGGGGGATGGGTGGTGGGGTGTAGGTTGGGGGAGGAGTGATGGGGAAGGGTTTGGGGGGAAGGGCGTGGGGTGGGGGAGCAGGATGATCAGGAAATACCTGTGTGTGAGTGTGTGTGTGTGCGCGTCTGCATGTGTGTGAGTGTGTGTGTGAGAGAGACACTTGGGTGAACATGTATTATTTATCAGGGTGAGAATTATTGGAAGAGAATCTGTGCCTCAAGTGACAGACCTGGTGCATTACCAGAGGCAGGAAGCGTTGGGCAGCCTCTGTGGACTCGTCAGAGCATGGCTTAGCGCCTGCATATCGACTGTGTGCGCAAGTGTTACAGCGCACACGTCTGCGAGTCCTTGAATGCTTCAGCCTACGCATGAACATGTCAGTGGTCAAGCAGTTACGACTCACAGTTCTGCTTTGTCTTCATTTTGTGTGGGCAGATGTGTGCTCTGCATTGCCCTTCAGTTTTATGTACGGACGTACAGTTCTGCCTCGTCTCAGTTGTGTGTGTGGATGCTTCTTTTCCAATCAACAGGGAATACTCTTCCGTCGAGCAGAAGTCTGATGTGAGTGAGAAAGTAAACTGACAGTTGGGTCTTCCAGCGATGTAGAACAGCTAGTGTTTCGTGCTTCCAGTGAAAACGGATGCTTCATCTGATGAAAACTGGTGTTGTGCTTGAGACGTGGAGTCAACATAACTCAAATGCACACTACGCATGGCTCTGATGTGTGCTCTTCTTACCAAATTGGTCCACAGATGAAATTTTAAAAAGTTTATTTTGCCAACGACAGCATGCAGATTGCCACGTTGTTGGTTAGTGTGTACTGCGCAGGGTGTCCAGAAAAAAAGACTTGCATATTTGTATTCTTTGTGAAAAGCAATATTTGAAGAAGTACTGCTAAGAGCTAAAGATTGTTCCTTGCTGAAGGTATTCTCATTAGTGCCCATCATTGTTGATGCAAATCAGCATGACTAAGAGTTCGACATAAGTTCATTTTCTTAATCCTAATTCTTAGAGGAGTGAAAAATGAATTCTTTTCGTGCGTGTATGCGTGTGTGTGTGTGTGTGATTTGTTTTTTCTTTCCTTTTTCTCTCCGCCCAATCACAGTCCCAAAATCGTGTACATTTGCCATTTTTCAGAGTCAGACTTAATTTCTCCACCGACTTTACTTCTGTAATATTTATCACTTAAAAAAATGTGCCTAAACAAAAGTAGGACTTAACAACAGTGCAGTGTGTTATGAATGTGTTTGCATGTGTTATCAACTTTGACTGTTTTTTTGTGTTTTTTTAAAAATGTACATACTGAAAAACTACTTCAGTTTTGTGTCAAACAACATCATTGTGATTCAGATATCAAAAGGACTTGTAGCCATTCCACTGATAATGCTGTTACCAAATGTTTTAACGTCATAAAGCGTTCCAGCAATGTTCGAATGTTTGAAAATGATCATCAAATCAAACAACGAAAGAACCCCTAATCTGTCTCTATCTTTGAGGAAACAAAAATGCATGGGGTATGTGTGAAAAATAATCATGTCAGACAATCCATGGAAAAAAAAAAAAAAATGCTCCATCGTAAGAAAGACGATTGCAGTTCTTGTTTGTTTACGTTAAAATATGAAAATGTAGTGCTCACATTTTAATATGTTTAGCAATGTGATTCTCTTGGGGACAGAATCGAAAACACCGTTCAAACCATATCATCATTGTGTCGTAATATTAATGACATCACACATGGATTTGTATGTCACATGAAATCGTCAGAGCTCTTACGAAATCGTCATGTCTTCCCAGTAGCCTCCCTGCAGGAAATCAGGAGCTCTATATAAGTTTAAGCTATATCCCTGCCTTGAACCGTTGTGCACGGAATTTCATCTTTCAGGTCACCCTCTTTGACTCTGCCTGCTATTCATCCTGTATTGTCATCGCTGCTTTTCTGAGTTATTAGCTCCATCAGATGTCTTTGTTCAAAACGTCTTTGTATCCTGTTACCAGCCCCCCCCCCCCCCCCCCCCCCCCCCCCCCCCCCCTGCTTCTTGTTTGCAATATTCTTATTCTGCCGTAGCATTCCGGTGAGTAGGCAGTGGAATTTTCCCATTCTGCTCTATTGTCAGCAAGTAGGGCCTTATTATTATGATTGTTAATAGTATTTATTTTATTTATTTTTTTTGGCATTAACATGCTTTTTGTAGATTTTTGCGTCTTATAAGTGTGTGAGGAATCCAGCAAAGTGGCTGGAATGCTGAGCCAAGCCTCGTTCCGTACGGCTACTTTAAGGAAGTGGTCAGTAGTGAAATGTGTGTTGTATGAATACAGAAATGTGTGTGTCAGGATTGTTTCTTCTTTATTTTTTATAATTTTTGTTTTTAATGACAGAGCTCTGAGAGTTCTATTTTTAACAGTGGTGACAGGATCATGGATCTGACTGGTCAGCTGGGCAGTAAGCTGAAACTGAGGGTCAGCCAGTGAAACACGGAGCCAGTCATGATGTGTGAACCCAACCAGTCCTGAAACTGGGAGTTGTCTAATGCGACGGTAGACCTGCATCTCTGGAAAAGTTGGCGAGGGTGACAAACTATGAACAGAGACTTCATCAGTTTCTTATTTTTTCTTCTTCTTTTTGTTTTGTTGCGTTTCTTTCTTTTGTAAGGGAATTTCCTAAAGTTTAAAGGCCTGGTGACAAAATGATTGTAGACCTGCACTGGTGTAAAGAGTTGATGATGGTGACAAAAGATGAACAGAAACTTCATTAGTTTTTGTTTTGTTTTTGTTTTTTGTTTGTTTTTGTAAGGGATTTTCCTAAAGTTTAAAGGCCCGGTGACAAAATGATTGTAGACCTGCAGTGGTGTAAAGAGTTGATGATGGTGACAAAATATGAACAGAAACTTCATTAGGTGCATTCCCCCGCCCCCCCCCCCCCCCCCCCCCCCCCCCAAAGAAATTCCTATTGTGCGAAGCCACTAAAGGCCAGGTGACAAGATATGAACTGGAACTTTATTACTTGACATTTTTTCCTTAGGGAAATTCCTAAACTTTAGTTTAAAGGCCTTGGGCTTTGTAGAGAATGATGGGTGAAAATTTGTGTGTGTGTGTATGTGCCCAGAACTTTGTGTTACATTATGTCTATGTCAGAAGAAAAAGGCAACTGCATCAAAGTCTGTTTCACACTGGAAAATGTGCAGGGGCTTCTGTTCTTAGTCCAGGCTAACTTTACAGTATTATGAGGGATGTGTGTGTGTGTGTGTGTGTGTGTGTGTGTGTGTGTGTGTGTGTGTGTGGTGGTTGCGTGGTGGTGTGTGCGTGCGTGCGTGTGTGTAGAGCCGAATATATGTGTGTTTACAAATGAACATACCTGTCTGCTCTTAAACCTTTGTTAACGTAAAACAACAATCCTCTTAAACAATATCACCACCGTCCAGTCATACTCTCAGAAGTCTGAGCCTTTGTCCTTTTTTTTTTTTTTTTCAAGTTTATTTTCTTATTACACTACTTTTTAAAACAACAAACAAAAGCGCTTAATGTGCCCTTGTACTGGGTGGATATTTTTGTCCCTGTGTGGTGAGTTGATTTTAACGTGGTGACAGCCCTGATGTGGCCCTCTGCGGTCGGTTGGGCTATAAGCAACATTATCTTATCTTGTCCCTGTGTGGATGTGAGTTAATGATGTGGACGGAACCACAGGTGGAAAGTGAGTGTTTTGCTCACAGATGATTGATCAGAGGGAAAAGGATGGACTCTTGAGAGGAGAGGAGAGAGAAGGTGAAGACAGGAGAATTGAAGACTAGGTCACAGTTGGCCCATTTATGGAGAACATAGGAGAAAGAAGAGAGAGAGAGAGAGGAGCTGCTGAGATAGTGAGAATGCCACATGGCTTTGCATTGAGCGTTTAAAAGGCTAAAAAAAAAAAAGCCCCTAAATCCCTGCACAATTATGTGGTTGTAGATGAGTTGATCGCACTTGGGTTTAAACCGGTTTGCACTTGCTTGTACTTAGCAGCAAAAACACATGGTGTACTGTTGGTTGCACTTGAATGATTATGATGCACTGATTATAATCTGCAGAAAAAATTGCAATAGCTGCTGCTTAAAACGTGCAGTTTGGATTTATTATTTGATCAAAATGTGACTTGTCAATCCTGCTCTGTACTTAACCTGGTTGGGTGTGCATGTCTGTAATATGCGTTTGTTCAAAGAGGTTTATGAGTACTCTGTTTTCAAGGGACAGAAAGAGAGAGAGAGATGCATATAGGTAAGTGAATATTCGTGTTGTAGGAGTCTCTACTTCATAGGCATTACCAGGATTCTGAAAAAATGGTGTTTTGTAGATGCAGGATCTGTACATATAAATGCAATGAAATAGATCAGTCCGATAGATGCTAGTGATGGTTTAAGAACATAAAAACCATTCAGTTAGGTTAACTCTTGCTCCCATGATGGAGGAATTACAGGACCAGAACTCCAAACGAATGCTGCTTACAACACCAAATTGTCTGGCAGAAATGACAACACAGTGCACACAGAACACACGAGGAGATAGTAGGCGATTTGGGGTCGAAAACAGCATTCGTTTGGAATTATGGGCCTGTAATTATTTAATCATGGGAGCAGGAGTTACCCTTCTTATCTACAGTTCCCTGCCTTATTTAAGATTTCCATTCAGAATCTTTCAAATTCACTTCACAGACAATGGCTTTTGAAAGATTATATTTGCGTGTGTGCATGCTCGTGCAACGTACCTGTGTGCTTGCGTGTATGTGTGTGAGTCATTGTGTGCGTGTGTGTCTGTTGTGTTAAAAATTGGATCAGTAATTGAATGTTATGGATAAGTGTACAGCTGTGATGGTCACAGCAGTGGATGAAAAGAAGAAACACGTTCATGACTGTCTCCTGGTTTTTAAAAAATTTTTTTTTAACCAAACAAATTTGCTATGCGTTTGTTTTCTTGCCATGAGCCGCAGACAGCACAGGACATGTTTTCACAGGCTGTGAGTCTGACTGAGAAATGATATTGTGGGCCTGTAATGTTGGGTGCATCCATACTTTATTTTTAAGCATTCTGTGCAGCCGTATGTAAAGCAAAAGGAGTATCTTAGCTCTGGGTATCTGGCAAGAAGAGGACTAAAACTCTAAAGGCAATGGAAGAGAGGCAGTGAAATGAATTCGAGGGGGATCTGGTTGAGGAGGACCAAAGCGAATTTCAAAAGGCTGAATTTTCCAGTGGGTGCCTGATCGTGATGTGAGTAAGACATCGGTCTAAACTGGCAAAGTCTGGAGATGTTGACTCATCAAGAAATTGCTGGTTCAAATTCTGGCAGCACCAGGAAAAAAGAATTCTGGCAGAAGCTCTGAGAGTCATGTTCTGGATGTGGTCTGGCCTCCGTAGAGTGCAAGGAGTTCTGGACCGAAATGCTTCTGCCCGGGCCGGATGGAAGACCTTTGCTGTCAGCCTCTGCCAAGAGTTTCACCTACTAATACTCTGCACTCACCTGAAACTTTCTCATGGTTGGAATGAACTGAATGATAGGGCGGTTCACCTGTTGCTAGTGGTGTGAGAATCGCTCCAATAGCACATTCAGTGGCACACAAGTCTGCAGTGGGTGAAGATCACTGTCATGCAGATGTAGACAAGAACTCATCCAGACGTCAGACAAGAAGACTAGGAAGCAAGACAAACCCATGCATCGGAGGCCCTTCATTGTTTCCTGAATGTGAGATACCTTGAGCTTCATTTTTAGAGTTGGAAGTCCACATTTTTACCAGAATCTGTCATCACTTACACCATCAAGTTTGGTGTATATCTACAGAGAAGGTGGTGTTGCATGACTCCTGAGTGGAGACGAGGTGTCAAGGGTGGTGGTGATGATGGTACATTTTTTTGTTTTTGTGTGTCAATACCAACGGCCAGTAAACGGTAGGATATCATTTGTCAGTATTTTAAGTGTAGTTTGAAAGGTTTTATCAAGTGAATTTAAGTAGATATTTAAATTTGTGTTCATTGATCAATGTCAAGACTGAAATATTTTCCACAGTCATGGATAATTGTGGACATTTCGTGGCTGGCTAATATGTCAGTTGTGGTGATATCACATGGGGGGGGGGGGGGGGGGGGGGGGGGGGGGGGGGGGGGGAAGAAAAAATGAGCAGTACTGATGGCGCCATTTTTAGCCAAAAATTTATTTTCATAAGATAGAACACAGGGCAATCTAATTGAGATTGAAAAATGATGATGATAGTGATATAAGAATAACAATGATAATAATCAGAATGATAGTAGTAACAACAGTAACAACAACAGCATAAGGTCAGTCTGAACATGACTGTCAATTTTGTTGTTTCTGGGTGCAGAAATCCACATTACCAGTGTGAAATGGCAGAGGTGAATCAGATTCAAGAAAGAAAGTCAAAGATTTTGGATTGCATAATTTTGGTATAAAAACACAGACATTTATAGCAAGGACAACTGAGAGATTTGGTATCATGGTGATATGACCTGTTGAATGTGGTGTCGGTCCCACAGGATTTTATTTTCCTGCATGTCCTCTTGCCTGGAATTATTTATATTCAGGTTGTTTGAATGTGGGATGAAGATACAGACAAACTTTAACAAAGACAAATTTCAAGTTCTGTTTATGTGGCGCCTTTGTTTTTGTCTTTGCCAAACTCCGATTGTAACTTGAAGCTCAAAATGGACCAAAGAGTTTTCTTTTTTTACTTACATATTGTTGCCTTAAGAAAAATTGTTTTTGCTCATCTGAGTGCGATGAACAGATCCACAGTGATTTTTGTTGACTAAGATCAGTAGTTTAAATGTGGTGTTTTTATGTTGTTTTCACTGTTTGAAAAATGTCTATCATCAGATGCGTTTGGACACATTATTTTTTTGTTTGTTTCACTTGTAGCGTATAAACATGAAGAAAAAATGTCTCTCTCTTAGCTTTTACTCTCTCTCTTTCTGATGCATTGTGTGTGTGTGCATGTGCCCACACACATACACGATACATGCACGCACACACACACATACACACACACACGCACACACCATATGCACACACACACACACATGAATGCACGCACACGGCGCACACACACGCATACTTTCACACACTGTCGCACACACGTATGTGCATGCCTGTGCACACGCACACAGACAAACAGATACACACAGAAAAAACACTCAGACAACACACACACACACACACACACACACACACACACAGAGACAAACAGATACACACACACAACACACACACACACACACACACACAGGCACGCACGCACACGCCTTAAAAAACACTTGCCCTCACTCATTCACTTCTCCCACTTCTCTTTTCCTGGAGAAATGCTATGACTCTTGTGTAAAGAGGTGAAGTGTTTAAAGAAGGGGAAGGAGTGAGAAAATGTTAGGGATGTAGATTCACATTGTTAACTATAAGATGCTCTCTTCTGTCTCATCTTTTCAGAGCTGCCAGGTGCTTCGCTTTAGGTGCAGCATGTAGGATTTCATCAACAATGAATGCTAAGCTGCTAAAATTAATGATGAAATGCTGTGCAAAAAAAAAAAGAAGAAAAAGAAAAGCTCAGCTTAATAGACTCAGCGACTGTTAAAAAAAAGCTCTGCTTAATAGACTTAGCAGCAACATGATCTTTAGACTGTTGACTTATTTCATTGCCATGTTTGGTAAGGAGAGCAAGAAAAAGGCAGAAGAAAAATTGCTAGAGACAATCACGATTTTGTTGCCTTATCGATTGGTTTTGTTGGCGTCCATTTGCTTTTTGTAGGTAGAGTCAAAACTACATGATAGCTAACGAACATTTTTGTCTCCTTAGTCTGCCATCATATTGTGTGTATAATGAAGTGCGACTGGAAGTACTTTGAAGTCTGACTTGCATTGCATAGGAGTGCTACGCTTTGTGATAAATTTGGAATGATTCACTTAACATGTCAAAATGCTACACTTTATGCTTTGGAGGCCTTGGCAGCTCTGTCTTTTGCTTCTTTATTTCATTTGTATTCAGTTGTGTGGACTTGAAAAAAAATCTTTATGCCATGTGTTTGTATCAGATATTATTGTTGTGTTTGTTTGATGTATGGTGTTGGTATTGTGTCATTAAGAAAGTGAATACTGTTCCTCATATATTCTGATTTGATTTTTTGAAAAAATATTGTTTCTTATCTTTCTGATTTGATTTTTAAGTGTAAGAATTACCCAACAAATCAGTAATCTTGCCTATTTTGATCATTAATCATATGTATCTGTTATTGTTTTTATGTCAGTTTCCTTTTCACTGTTTTCTGTTCTCCCAAACGAAGAGGTTTTCTGATTCTCCATTAGCAGTGGGGGATGGAGGGTTCATAGTCAGAGATGGATATATTCATCAGAAAGAGAGATTAGGTTTTACACGCATGTTCTGCCATAATGACAATCGCACAAAGTGTCTCTGCAAGCACCTGTCTGCTTTACACTTCCCTATAACCAGATCCTAGGTCCGTGCTGGTTGGCTGGTGCATGGACAGATAACAGATCCATTTGAAGAAATGTTAGGGGGAAAGTGCTTTTTCCTTGTACCACTGTAGGTGAAAGTAGAGCCATGACAAGTCGTTTTCTAAATTTGACATCAACATTTCCACAGAGACCGTGCTATGACGTAACCTCTTGGGAGACCTTTTGTAAATCAGGATTTATGTTTTCGTATCCTTTGATTATTTTTCTGCACATTATCATTACTTTTTATGTTTTTCATGTACCTGGTTACTAAATGTGCTCTTGTGGATATTGGGGGCTCTTTCGGTGTAAACTGTACTTCTAGCTTTGGGAAATTTCGTTCTAGTTATTTCCCTTTTTCTGTCAATCATTATTCATACTTTCTCTGCCCTTTTATTTTGTGTATCGTTACTATTATTCACTGTTTTTTTCTGATTTTTGTCTCATGTTCAGTCTCTGTTCCTGAAAGTCTCCACACTTTTTCCTTCCTGTTACTGTGTATATCGTCAGTCATTGTGTTATCTGGCAGCTAGGTATAGTGATATTGTAGACACTATCTATGTTGGACACTAGCTTTGTATTCTGTAGTGTACGTCAATATGGCCATGATTAACACTCTTTTTTTTTTTGGCAATGTTATGCTTTTCATTCATTTAAAAAAAAATGTCTTTGAAATGTGGGGTTGATGAAAATTGAGTCCCAAGGAGATACAATTTTCATGTTTTGTGGTGTTCAGGGAAGTGAAAACTACGTGAAAATGCACCAAATCACTTTTTGTTTTTAAAAAGAAGTTTCTGCTTTGCGCCGACACTGACAGTGATCACCTAAGTTCATGTACAGTGCATTCCCTTAGTTGGTTTTTGTACGTACAGTTTGGTTGGCCAGCCTTAACCAGCCCCACTAGGCTTTATTTTGTCATTCGTTAAGAATGTAAACTGTCATGGCCCCTGAACCATGTCACAGTGAGCGTTTTTGCCCAGTCCCTTGTCAAATCCCTGGGTTTATTCTAGTGGTGGTATGTTTTTCCTTGAAAGGATTTATACGCTTATGTGGGTGACACCTCTGAAGTGGCCCTATATGATCGACTGAGCTACAGCTGAACTGAAACAGAACAATACACACTACGAACAAACTCACAAAAAGATAGCTCAACAAGATGGCCTCCGGACAAGTTGGCTGATTAAATAAACTTGAAATAGTGAGTGTGATCCAAATCCTTTGAGAAGTCCAATAATTTTCAGCTACGGCAGTGTTTTCAACCTTGTTCTGCCTGAGCAGTTTCCTACAGAACTCCGAATGCGGATAGTGTTTGGCTTGGAATTTTGGGATTGTTCTTTTAATTCCATACACTGTTCAAGGCAGTCTAGGCCACATGGTGGAGTTTCTCTTGACGGCCGAGTCAGGTGTGGGTTAAACTGAAAGTAGCTGAAATTACGCCGGCCAAAAGGTTGTGAATTTGACATGTGCGTGTTGGTTGGTTGGTCATTCTGTCAGCAGTGTTACTCAGTCAGAAACTACTGAACCGATTGTAATGAACCTTGATGGAATGTAGGCCCTTGGATGATTCTGTTCAATTTTGTGTAGCTGTAACGTCTGCACACTGGGGTTTCATGGCTTAGCAGATGTGGGGTAGCCTGTATGGATTTGTCCTCACGCAGTTACACCTCCGTGATGAAACTGAAACTGACTTGGTGGAAGAGAAAGGTTTGTAGAAAGTTTGCTGGTCAAAGTACTTGAATTTATTTTTAGTTGTTTCTTTTTCCTTATTATGCAACTTTGATTTTGAAAGTAAAAGCTTTTTACTGTGTTTTTGAGTTTACGCTTTAGATGGTCAGTCCATTTTCATGAAAGGAAGGTTACAGCTGTGTGTTCGTGGAAGAAGATATTGCTTAGGTGGCATGAACGGGAGGTTGGACTGCATAGGGTCTGGGTTCAGGTTGGTGGTGGTGGGGGTTAAGACATGACCAAACCATGACAGACGTTGATGTACTGAATTCAGCAGCACCACTGTGTATTAGTCTTGCCTGTGTGCTAAGATGCTGAGCAAGGTTTTTTTTTTTTTAATCAGAAGAGTGGCTGCCACAGAGTGTGAAGCAGACACAGTCGTTAGCTGTTGTGTGTCTTGTGCTCATGTACTGTGTGCACTCAGCACAAGGAAGAAGGAACTGTACACCATGGTCCACGCTGTGAAAGGGCCTTTCCAGTACCCCCTCCACCCTCCTCCGCTTTCTTCCCCTGAGATGTTTTGTTGGCAGTGTTTTCTTTTCTTCTCATTTGTTTTTGCTTCCCTCACCACTCTTTTTTTCATTTTTTTTTTCCTCTGATTTTTTTTCTTCTGTTTTGTACCATTCACTTCTCATATAATTCACACACAAAAACGGTTGGAAAAAGATGTGAAATGTGGTGTTAACGAAGGGCAGAGGAAGGCATCATGCTACTTGGGCATGGGCAGACTACAAAGATAGAATTGAAATCAGTCCATTAGATCGGCTGATACTGACCTCAGTTGACCTGGGAACTGAGTCGGCCGGTCACTGTCACATCACAAGAGAACCTCAGTTTTCAAGGCTTTTCTCAGGAAAGCTCTTGGTAGGGAAGTTGGAGGGATTGATAGATTGGTGAGTAAGTTAGTAAGTCCTGATGAATTAAAAAAAAAGATTTAGTAAGGGAGAAAACCAAAACTTTTTCCTTCATTTATCATAACTCCCTGTTACTAGTGTTAGACTGTCGAAAAGGAAGGAAGGAGAGGTAGGGGTGGGGGGGGGGGGGGGGGGGGGGAGGGCTGAAAAGTGTAACCAAACTCATCATTAGCTTCAAAGCGCTGTCGAACCAGCAAGTCGCATGAACAAAGGTGGTCATAAAACGGGAAAAGAAGTAACAGGTGGAACAAGAAAGGGTTTTAAAGAGACAGACCAACCTGGATTCAGGTCGACCATTGGTCTGTGTGGATGCACACATGCAGACAGAACTGAAAATTTTAAATGCAGCAGTGACTTGCTATCCAAGAGGTCGGGTCAGTGGAGTTGGGTTTTGCCATGCTTGACTGGTTAATCTTAGGGAGGGTAGTGATGGCAAGATAGGGTGTGAAAACCCCCCCACAAAAAGTACAGCGTAAAATGCTGCGCAGAAGAAAAAAACTCATATTTAAAGCATCAAGGATGGGAAATGAACCAGCTGTGTTGTTGTTGTTGTTGTTGTACCCTGGCTAAAAGACTCCAGATCATGCGAAGTACTTGAACACTATGGTACAAATGCATCAGCTGGGGGTGAGAACATTACGTGTGTGACCGTTTCTGATTACCCGCCACATGGGCAGCCACACTCCGACTTCAGGGGAAATGAACCAGCTTTCAAATGATTTCAGCGGTCCCTACTTCATGTGATTACAATGGGTACAGCTACAACACAGGTGAAGGAACGCTCAACAGACCAAAATGCTGTGTTGTACTTGCTGAGTGCAATTTCAGGTTCCTGTACCAATCATTGGAATGTTCTTCAGTATTTGACAGCCCTATCACGTTTGTGTTTCAGCTGTGTACGTTTGTGTTTTGCTCTCTTTAACGATGTTGTCACTGCCTTTACTGCTAGCAGCTCAGCATTACCTTTCAGAGGACCAGCATTTTTTCTTGGGGAACAATGTGGTCAAGTGCAATAGTGTGCAAAGGGTAACTGAATTGTAAGAACATTTCAGTATGTGTGGGTGTGCATGAATTCATAGCAGTGCACTTGCTTGCATAGAGAGCAAAAACAATGCAGAGATAGATAGACTTCCTTGAAATTAGAACAATACCATGAAACTAAAAAATATCTTCTGAAGAAAGCAGGAAAAAAAGAACCCCACGGACAAACAAAGGCAAAAATTCACTGAACAATAACCATGAAACCAACACACACAAAATGTAAAAGCAAACTTATTAGCGCTCTCCCAAGCAACGGTGAAAATGTTTCACACTTTCCTAAACATTTTGCTCATGTCGACATGCCCCTCTAAATGTTGGCACTTTAAATGGTAGTGTTTGCATCTTTTCTGTCTTTTTTCTTTTTTTTTTCTCTCGTTTTTTCCATTTTTGAATTGAATATGCTAGTAGAAGCACTATGTATATTTATGGAAATCAAATGTCCAGAGCCAGTGAAGAACAATTGATATATCTAAATGTATCTGTACACAAAATATGGACATCATGTGTATGTGAATCCACATTAATGATCATTTTAGATCCATTTGAATTGGGATTCATATCAGTTTTTAGTGTGATTTTGTCCCAGATGTGTAATATGGATATGTACATTCACAGGAGGGGGAAAGGTAGTCCCGTTTTGAGCATGGTTTTGTCCCAAATATGTATGGGTATGTTTATGTACAGGAGAGAGAAGGGTAGTCCCAAACATCTGAGCCTAGTGGTGCACCAAGACACGGTATAGGTCCATGTTTATTTGTACCAATCAGTGCACCTGGGGTACAACGAGAAGCAATGTATCTCCATGTTTTTGTCACAGACTGATGAACCAGCATATTGCATTGTCTTTATTCATACTTTTGTGCAAGATGAAAAATCATCCAAACGTTTAGATATGACCATGTTCCATCGTGAATGAAAGATCCACAAAGCAATATCTTCATACTCACGTGTGTGCGGTACAGGAGGAGGTAGTAGTCTGTAACAGTGTCATGGTGGAAGATGGAGGAGACAATTACGTGTTCATGAATGTGGATGTACCTGTGAATTCAAAATGAACTGCAAGCGCATGTTACCAATGGATCATAATGTATCTCTGCGCAATAACACAGGCTGCACGATTTAATGCCAAACCACCATGTTGTTTTTTGTTTCCATGACCTATGACATGATCTTACGTTAATAATGTGTTCTGTGTTTGCACAGTCCCTACGAGCGCAACCAACCCTACTCTTAAAGAAGTTAAACATTATGTGCTGGGATGCACCGATTGATTGTTCAGTTTGTAGGGGAGATGTACAATTTTATTCTAATGTTCCCCGCTTTGCCATAAAAGGTACTGGAGATAGAGACTTTTCCTTGGTTTTAATGGTCTTTTTTAATGTCATTTTTGTTTGTTTTTATTTGAATGTCTTATGTTGCGGAATGATGAAGTTATCTGGGTTTTTTTTTTGAAAGGTTGGAAATTTCTTTTAGATTACGTTTCTAAAAAGCATAGGGAAAATAATCAATTGCATTAAATTAAAGAAAACCTATATGCTAGTTGTTTTGTACAAATGATTGAACATGTACTTTATGATATTCATTTCCAAAAACGAAAATATGTACATGTACACAGCCAAAACATTATCATTGAAGCGGCTGTTGTAATTTGTAATGATACAGGGTCCATACAAGTCATGGAAAGTCATGGAATGTACAAAAGTTATTTTCCAAGACTGAAAAGTCAAGGTCTAAGCCACGGTAAAGTCATGCAGAAGTCATGGATATAGAAATACAAAGCCCTCAAGATGGGCAAGTGTTCGGTGCAGGCAAGTGTTCAGTGCAGGCAAGTGTTCAGTGCAGGCAAGTGTTCGGTGCAGGCAAGTGTGTTGCAGTTTCCAAAAGTCTAGTTAACACTGGGCCTGTTGTAGGTGGAACTCAAATGGCCATTTTGATGACAGCAGGAATCCATTTTGTGTGTGAAAAGAGCTTAGCAATAGCAGTCGTGGACATTTCTCAGAATAGTATAGAAAAGTAATTGAATTGAAACATGTTAATCTGTATGGGCCCTGGACTGATAATATATGAAGACAAATAATGATATTCAATATATATAAGATAAGATAATGTTGCTAATAGCCCAGCCGACCGCAAAGGGCCACATCAGGGCTGTATTCAATATATATATATATATATATATAATATATATATATATATATATATATATATATAGTGTGTGTGTGTGTGTGTGTGTGTGAGGTAGTGTGTGTGTGTGTGTGTGTGTGTGTCTTGGTCTGAGATTATAGTCAAGTATCTTGTTTGTAATCATAGCATATGTGTTTGACCTAATATTGGTAAAACAACAAAAAGGAGCATTAAAAAAAGCCCCAAGTATTGTTAGAGAAGTCAGAATCATGAAAGGGTTTTGCTTCCATGAATTTCCGTGAGCACATTTTCTTTGGTACTTCAACCAAAGTACCACAAAGAATCTGTATGATCTTTGCTTCTTGTGTTTAGTTATTCATTCAACTACTTAAATGAATTTTTTGTTTGACAGTTCAGATACCTGGCAGAGGGGCTTTCTTGTGTTTAGTTATTCACTTAACCTTTACAGTCGAGTCGTCACAAAAGTGGACGACAGGATTTCTCTCCCTTGAGGCGAGTCGTCCAAGTCCGGATGACGGACAGACAGCAGTACATTCTGCTGTGTCGTCCACAATCAGACGACGGGAACATAAAAAATTCCTACACTTTCCATGAAATGGTCCAAGGGAAATAAGCCTGTCACTAGTCTTGGGGATGTTGGAACGAGTTGTCGACCATACTTTCAGTGGCCTATTGTGAACTTGGCTGACCCCAGGATCTTGAAACAAAGACACTGACGGCACCGGCACGCCGCACGCGGCAGGTATTTCCTGTGCCAGATAAAATGTCGGTCAGGCAAAGGGGTGGTAGCAATTTCTCGCTCAATGAAGCGCTTGAAATCGTATTACAAAGTGGATCTGGTGATGAGGGGAGTTGAGTGTTTGTTCTTTCCTGTGACACCTAACACAAGACTGTCAGTTGTTGTAGAGCTACCGTAAAAATAAATTAGAAAGTGGCCAAATCTGTGCGTCGGCAGGGAATGAGTGCTGTGTGCTAGCGTGCGGCAGCAGGGAATCGTGCCGTGTGCCGCTGTAGATGGAATGTAATTAATTAACTGCTTAATGAATTGTTTGTTTGACAGTTCAGATACTGGCAGAGGGGTTCTTTGGTTGTTTTTGTAACTTTATGGCGTTATATTTTGACTTTTCCCTCTCTTTTGTTTGATAACTGTTTTGCTGATAGCAAGATATGTTATTTTTGTGTTTGGGTTTTTTTTTCTCTTGGTGGTCTGGTTGATTTTTTTGCTGCTTCAAGTTCAAGCCTAGTCACTGACATATCCTGTCACTTGTCAAATCTTCATTTACTCCTTTCTCTGACCTACCGTCCTTACGCTTTATATCTGTATTTCATCATCCCTTCTTGTTTTGTTTTTTGTTGTTGTTGTATCCTCTGCTTAGCACCTTGACAAGCATCCTGTCTTATTTCAGGTTTTAAAAAAAAAAATTTATATTATAATTTTTTTAATAGTCTTTCTGTTTGGTTTGTTTTATATGAAAATGTTACCAAGCATGTTTTTCCAAGAGGTGCAACAAATAAAGAGTGATGGCTGTTTCAAAGCTATTTCATGCAAGATTTGTCTCATGATCCATTGCCTATGGCAAGCTCTCCCGAGTGTAGGGCTGCCTCCCGCTGGCGCCGTGACTACTCGGTATTGTGATTAGGGGGCGCAGTACAAGTTCTACATGTGTTGGATCAGGAGAAGGTGACTCTGCTGTCAAAGATTTCTCCTTTGACCTCTAGCTTTTTCAGACAACTGTTTATCTTGTTCATGTAAAAGATGAGGTGCAGTTTAAAGAGAAAGAAGTTGAATTAGAATTTGTTTCTTGTTTATTTTTGAATGTTAACACATCTGTCGGGCTTAAAGATTTTTTCAAATTCTGTAAATTTCTTTGCTATTTGGTCTTAAGCAGTGGCATCGAGTTGTTGGTTACGCCACTGAAGTAGCTCACAAAATGAGTCAGCAAAATTAAACGGTAGAAACAAACAAAAAAACAATCTCAAGTGAAATGGCCATAGAATAATCAACCATTAGCTTGACATGTTCTGTCGGACACCTCATGATGTTCTTACGGTGTCGTAGGCTTCACTGTTTGCACATCCCGCATCCAGTTCTCTGTGTGCCTTTCTGTCATTCTTTTTCCACCATGACATATTTGTCTGTTATTTTTATTTCTCCTTTTGGACTCACGTGTTAAGACAGTAAGTCTGTTAATTTTCTAGTTCTTGGTTCTCTTTCTCTATCTCTCTCTCTGTCTCTGTGTGTATGTGTGTGTGTGTGTGTGTGTGTGTGCATTCGTGCATTCATGTATGTGTGAGCATGTGAGAAACTGTAGCACTATATATTGACAAAACCTTTTCGGCCATCCCCTAAATGAAGGTGCCACCAAATGGTTAAGACTGTAAATCTGCAGCAGATGTTTTGAACTCTAGAACTGACATTTTCTTAGGAATTGCGGCAGTTAAAATCACTGGTTTATGCATTGATAAAGGAAGCGTTGCATGACACCGCTGCAAATAGTAACTTATGCTCTATCAAGATCAGACTGTTTAATGCAATTTCTGTGGAACAGAGTAGCAGATGTAAATACTTACCTCATGAAATATAGATGAAAGATTGGCCACAGAAATATTTCTTGCCAAACATAGCAAAGTTGGATTTATAAGTTTATCATTTATGATGAATAACAGATGTGAAGCTGCATGAAGGCTGCAAATTAACCTATGCCTTAGGGTGGGTATTCAAATGGCCCACAGTCACGTTTTAATTTGATAATTGGTGCAGTTTTTAATCCGTCTCCACAAATATTTTGACCTGGTCGATTAAGCATGGCCCAATGTCTGCGCACAAAACTGATGTTTTTTGAGAGAAAAAAAAAACCCTTCACCACAACCCAAACCATGGCAAGGCTTTACTTCTTCAGCTAAAGCATGGTTCTTTGGAGGCCTGTTATGCATGGGAAGGCTGTAGTCTTTCAGAAAAAAAATAGGGACCCTGAAAACCCACAGTGCATGGCAAGGCTTCATTCCAATACAAATAGCATGGGTCCCTGGACGCTCGTGATGCTTTGCAGGCAAGATTTTAGGCATGGGTAAAGGGCCTTACTTGTTTCGAAATAATGGATACAAAATTAAATCAAGGTTAAAGGGCCCAACTTGTTTCAACAGTAATGAATACCAAAAATTAAATCAAGGTAAAGGGCCCCACTTGTTTCAAGAATAACAAATACCAAAATTAAATCAAAATACCAACACATGATGAACTTGCTTTTGAGATCAGAACCAAACAAAAAAGGTTGAGCAGTGAAAGTCTAGAATCCGAAATGTCTGCCTCAAATAAAACAAGCATTATGTGTTGACATCAAGGCTAGTTGAAGAAAATTTGAAGGAAAAAAAAACACCGTCTGGCTAAAACGTGTACATGAGGGAACAAGGTCACATCATCGTGTTTGCCGTGGGCATGCTCATCTCCCTTCCAAGGGAAACTGAAAGCGAGTTTAGAACAGTTGTCCTCTGCACCACCTCCTCTCCATTCCCTGTCTCCCACTCCCTGTCTGCCTTCTTGGCACATTGGGGTTGAAACAGGCAAACTGCTTCTACTTCTTTTGTTTTGTTTCTTTTTTTATATTTTTATTCAGGACATATCACATCTGTGGGCATCAGTCCTCATTTAGGCTGTTCTTACTTCACCTCCTTCATCCAGCCAGCATCATCATCGTCATTATCATTGTCATCATCATCATCATCGTTGTCATCATCATCCTTTGTGCATTGCTTGACCATTCCTGGGCTTGTACCAGCTTTCTGCTCTGTGTAATCAGTTCCTTCACTTTGCAGCATTATCTTATTTATTCCTGTATTTAATTTCTTTTTGTTGTTGTTTTTGTGCCTTTTTTCTTAATTCCACAAATGCAATGTGCTTTTTTTTATTTTATTTTTTTAAGGGCAGGTGTTTATGATAGCTAGTCATGTTGAACTGCATACAAATGGCTCGGGCTCAGCTCACAGAAGGGGAACTAATTTACATGCTGTCTGCTTTTGTACTGATGATTTCTTCTCGCCTCCATCTTTCATGATGACGGGTCGGGTCCAAGAAAGGGTAAAGCCCAGGTCGACAGTTTTCAGGAATGAGAGTTTCCAAGGGTCCTCTGCCAAATGCACTCAGGCTTGCTAATGCACACATACTTGATGTATGTATGCACATACTTGATGTATGTATGCATATACACTTACGTAACACTTGTGTGCAAGTATTCTATAAGTGGACACATGCATACATGCATGTACAAACGCATATATTCATGATTGTTCACTCAGACAGTACCCTGTACATTGACGTGTAGACAACAACCAAACCATGTAAGGAGAAACGGGGCATTGTACTTACAAATCCAGACCCAGAGGTTTTTCAAAAGTACAGTCCTGTTCATGAGACGACCCATCACTTAGTCTTTGTGGTTGTGTTTCCGTTGTGCTAATTGACCAGCTTCTTCGTTTTTATGGTTTATAAGTTTGGCTGTATTATTATTTGTTTGCCTTTATTTTGATTATATGTCCACAAGCAAACACGGTTGCAATATTACCTTAGTCATATCAGTGGATGTATAACAACTGCTACCCAAAATAAAACTTGCAATAATGGTGGATGTTTGGAGTGTTTTGATTTGGATTGACTGTAAATGTGGTGGAACTGGAAGAAACAATGTTGCTATTGTCCTTTGCGGGAGTGCCTTTAAAAAAAAAAATGTTTGTGTCATGTGGCATTATGATTATGTAATTATCGCATTCTATAGGTAGCATGTGTGCCAACATCCCTGAGAGGGCCCTCATGGTCTGCAAGTCTATAAACAACATGATTTGAACTGAAAGTGTGCATACAAAAATAGTTCAAGGATGAGTGACTGTGTTCAAGCAGATGCTCACTCACATCTAAAGAACGGGACACACACACAATACATGGACACACACACAGCGCGCGCCATGCACATACATGCACACACAGACACATATACATAAACTGTATACACACATGCACACACACCTGCACTCAATCGGGCTGGGAACGAAATTGGTTGATGTTTACAAGCCACTAGAGTGTCAACTTTATATCCCATGCTGATCGTGAACGAAATTTAACGAGTTAGTTGAGAGACTCTGGAGGAGGATTTGAACCACCAGAGAATAACATACTCTTTCAGATTCGTCCAAACTAGGAGTCCTCCCATCTACGTCGGGAGTCGTTAAAGGAAACGGTTCTGTGCGGTGCACACCGCCATTCGTATTTTACCCATTCTACCTTTAAAGAGTGAAAAGCTCCGTTGCATCCTTCTAGAGGCACTCACATGTGAAAATGTTTCTTTAGAGTGTTGGAACTTGGAATGTAAGTCACCAAATATTTCAGCGGAGTCATGAAGATCTGTATCAAGGATGCCCGCTGACGTATCCTGGTTTTCGAGAGAGATTCATTTTCATCTGATTTAATAACTCGCAAAAGATTTAATAAAGTTTCTGGTGCGTTTGTGCGAGGTATTTAACGAGATGTGAAAGTTGTTTTATGTTGTGATTTTAAACGTGGTGACAGCCCTGATGGGCCCTTTGCGGTCGCTGGGCTATAAGCAACATTATCTTATCTTATCTTACACACGCACACACACACACCTTGTCATTCTGATTGGAGAACTCCCTCGACCTTTTTTGCTGTTGGGTGATTTCATTGGGCACAATCTTCTTTGGGGTAGTGTGAATTCGTCATCCAGAGGTCTGCTTCTCGAAGATGTCTTTTCAGAGTTAGATTTGTGTTGTCTGAACGATGGATCTCCAACTTACCTCCACTCTTCCACAGGTTCACTTTCGTGTTTAGATTTGTCGATATGTGACCCCTCGCTGGTCCTGGACTGTGAGTGGTCTGACCATGACGATCTGCATGGAAATGACCATTTTCCTGTTCTATTAAAACCCACATTAACTGAAAATGCCTGTTTCACAAACACCTTAATTATAAGAAGGCTAATTGGAATATTTTTGCTGCAAATATTTCAAAGGAGCTCCAGGAAATTGACATTCTTCAAAGTTCAGACCCAACAGAATCTCTAACCAATACTTTGATAAAGTCTGCTCAAATCTCAAAAATACGCAAACGGGCTCAGCGACGGGTTTTCCAACGACTTTCAGGTCCCAAAGCTTGATCCCATCAGAAACTCCATGCCAAAACAGACACACTTTATAGCGTTAGTCTTGGAGCAACTTCTGCTCCGGGCTGACATCTAAAACGTCCAAGAAAAAAAGTCTGGAACATCAGAAAAGATCAAAGGGAAGAACACCTACCCCTCAATTCATCACCAGAAACTTGCCGATGCTCTTATAAGTTATTAATAAGTGACAAACAAGCTATTGCCAATCTGCTGGCCTCCAGCATTCAACAGAACTAATCATCTTCAAGTAAATTCGCAGGCTTTTAGTTTTAATACTTGATACTTGATTTTTGCGGTGTTGAAGGCCTGTATGGCCTGTTCACCGTTCGAAGAAAGAAGTCACTAGACCATGTGTGGCATGCGTGGCACAGCCTAGTGGTAACATTCTGGATCATACAGGGACGGTGCATTCCTCCAGTGCGCATCCAGTCTGTTTTTAAACGCGTTGACGGATGGGGCGGTTACGACATTGTCCGGAAGACTGTTCCAGGCTGTGGCAACACGCTGGGAGAAGTAACCGGCTCGCATATTCAGCTGCAGTGACCCTTGGCTAACTTAAGACTGTTCCCCGGGTGTCCTTGCCTTGGAAGAGGGGGAGCACTGGTCGATCTGTGTCATAAATCCCATGGACGTATTTGTACACGTCGATCACGTCACCTCAGGTACGGCGATGCTCCAAGCTAGGTAGCTTCAGGCTAGCAAGACGTTCTGGGTACGGGAGATCCTTCAGAGGACCTATCAGGCGGGTTGCTCTCCTCTTAAAGAAACAACTCGGAGAAAAATCTTCATACAAGATTGCAACATATTGCACAAAGTGCCTCACAGTAAAACCGCAGATGACAATGGTAAAAATCTCAGAGGTGCGTAAAAATTCCTTCTTGTTTGTTCGTTTTATACTGATTTCTCTAAAAAAAACGTGAAAGTCCGCCATTGTTTCAGATGACTGTCCATAGAACGCATCGTCAAAATACATCATTGGCTACAATCAATCAAGGTAACGTTGTGACAAGAGCATCAACTGGCGAATTCATACTTTCGTTTGTCTCCCTTGAAGATACCTCGGCATGGACGTCACTGTTGAAAGCACTGTCACACGGCTGTCTGTCTCCGTTTGCTCTGTGTTCTATGTTATTGCCTCCGCTTAGTAGATAATGACGACCAGCCTCTCTCTCTCTCTCTCTCTCTCTCTCTCTTCTTTTCTCTGCGCAACAGTTGTTACGTCCACTATGTCCATGTACTGAAGAAGATGAAATCCATTTTGTCCATATACGTGTCCAGCTTACAGTGTTTTAAGAAAAGAATTAATCCCAAGAAAATATTACATGAATCCATGTATGTTCAGGTTGTGCCCCTTTACTTTCATCGTCTAACATTGTAATGATGCAAAACTTGCCATTGTACTTGTATTGATCCGTTGCAAGAAGATTATTGACCAAATATTCAATCTAATACTTTGCATTGTCCTGGTAGGTATGGTATTTACACAGTGTACGATTATTGTTTGTAACTGTATTTTGATTGAGGCCCCATCAGAATTGGCCAATGGCCTTCTGATTAATTGATTAATTAATTAATTAATTAATTAATTCATTCATTCATCCATTCTCGGAGGCAATCAAACATGTTCCTTCTGGTGCGAGAGATCAGTAATGTAATTTACGTATAAACCGATAAAAAAAAAAAGCAAAAACAAACAACAAAAACAAAACAAAATTATACACCACAGCAGCCTGGACACTGCTTATTGATCAGCGAGAATGTGTGTGTGTGTGTGTGTGTGTGTGTGTGTGTGTGTGTGTGTGTACACGCACGTACAAGATGTTTATCTCCGTTTGTCTGTCTGTCGCTCTGCTTTCTGAATTTTCTTCGTTCTTAAAACAAGACAGACACAAGAACTAAAAGAAATCAGAGAGAAAAAAAAGTCTCAGACAGACCTAGGAAGGAAGGAGAAGGGGGGTGGGAGGAGGAAGCACTAAAGGGTGTTTCTTGACTGGTTCTGTGTATCCCTGCACCACAAACACACCTCCTCTTCCTCTCCCCTCCCCCCCCTACACCGTTCCCGAAATACTGTGTAAATAACACAGGGCCTTTGAGCCTTCATTCATGCAGAGCCTAGCTGTACTTCTTGATCATTCTGCATGATAAATTATGTGGAAGTTGTTTTGTTTGTTTGTAATATTTACAGACAAACTGTGTTTCAGTTGTTCCCTCAGCCTTTTAGTTAAGACTCCAGGGAAAGAGTTCATCGGTAGATAAAGATTTCTTTTTTTTGGCCCTGTTTACGTGGACCCGGAGATGTGTGATGTCAGCAAGCTTCTGTGTGTGAAAAGTTTCTCTAATGTAATATGGGAGATGAGGAAAGGTGGTTATGATGGATAGAAGTTCAGATGCTAATTCAGCGGAAAACTTATTTCTTTATTAACCTGTGTATCATGGAAGATAGAGAAAAATGATAAGTAAAATAGACATAGCACGGGGAGGAAGGGGGGGGGGGGGGGGAGAAGAAAAAAGACTGCGGCTGAGACGGCAAGGGTGATAGTGGGGAGCTAGAGGGGGCGGGAGCGGGAAGAGTGAGGAGGGGAGGGAGGGGTAGTGGGAGGAGGAGGAGGGGCAGCTTTGAATAATGAAACTGGTCTTATACTGTATTATACATGAATAATGAATGTCTTTGACGATTTTCAGACTTAAAAAAAAAGGAAAACAGAACAAATATCGACAGCGTTTCGGTCATAGACCGTCTTCGGGAGTTGTGGTCTTATACAAGCTCTCTGCTAAGGTCTACCTAGTATTTCATAAAATCATGACACACCCTTCATCATCATTATTTTTTTTTAAAATTACAATTACTTGGTGGACTAGTTTACGCTTATGCTGTCCGCTAAAGCAGACTACAACAAAGTTAGCTGTGTCTCTTTTCAATGAAATAAGAGGTCCAAAGTACCTTCAAATCAACGAACAATGTAAAGGGGAAGGGGGGGGTTGTTTTGAGTGTAAACCAAATAAAATTAAACAACATTTTCATTAACTCAAGCAGGTAAGTGTGTCTATGGTGTCAGATGAATGTCTGTCTGGCTGCCTACCAGGGACGGAATTGATTTCCTGAGAACTCACTTGACAGAGGGTTGGTAACGGAAACCAGGGCTAGCCACTGAGTATGCAAGGGAGGTAAACGCACAAATCACAAGCAAGGGTCTGTATTACAAGAATTACATTCACATCCCACTGGCTTGAAAAAGGTTTTGAGTCATGTTTTGAATAGAGGGGAGGGGAGGGGAGGAAGGGGGGGGGGGGAGGGGGGGGGGGGGGGGGGGGGGGGGGGGAGGGGCGGGGCAGGTCTAGGGCTCAGCTTTCTCTGTGGGACTGTGACTAATTTTCCACAACAAGGTCCAGATTTTCTTTTCGTATGGTAGGTATGAAAAAAAAGAGAAGATTTTATTCTTCTATTTCTCACGATCAAGTCTTTTTGGTTGTTTTTTTACAACATGCTAGAAAACTATGCAAAAATCACGACTCCAACATTCGTTTCATGTGTTTTTGTAATGTTTACTGTGTTGCATTCTTCTGCCAGATTTCAGCTCTTGGACAGTTCAGGGGGACAACAGTGCTGTTGTTCAAAGAGCTGTATATCCTAAAGTGCAGGCCACTGAACCTCATGTTTAGTGATTCTTGTCATGACGATAGAACAGAGGAATAATTTTGAGCTCATTTTTGTAAAGACGTATACGACAGGTTTGTGTACAGCTCAGAGTTCAAGGTTACAGCAGAGGTCAAGTGGCAAAACCTCAACGCAGTTTGAATAGAGGGAAATCGTCCTGCTTCTGTGAAAAAGAATGTTTGTTTTCAAAGTGAAAAAGGACTTTGTCCTTGGACTTGGATTTAAGATTTTTTTAATTTTTTTAATTTTTTATTTTTTACAATGCTAGACGTCAGCTAGGATAATGGAAAGATAGCTAGCTTGTGGACTCCTTATCTTCCTATTGCTATTGTTGGGGCAAAGGGATTTGGGAGAAAAAATAAAGTGTAGCATATTATGTGCTTGCACATGTAAAGAAACCGAATTTTGGAGCAGTCTTAGTTGTCAGGCTCAGTATGTCCGAAAGGCTGAATTGTACAGCAAATCTGTTTGAATGAAGGCTCGTGTTCGGAGAGGTCTTGTCGTTTTAGGGGTAATCGAAATATATGGCGTTCGATGTGTAATTTGTAATTGTGGAATCTGACCCACCCAAAGGCGTAAATGATAGTTCAAGGGAGGCGAATCAGCCAGTTTGAGGAGCTTTGCGTGTAAGTCGAGTTAGCTCCCATTAAGAAATCATTGTGACTTGGTCAGCCAGGGTGTTCTTCATGCAAGATAGGATCATGTAATCGGATTGGTCGGGCAAGTATAAGAAATATATGTTTTGGACGACTTCTAAACTCCGCTACTTGGCACGAAAGGTTGAAGGGTTTGTGAATAAGAACACTGACAGAGACGGCACGAACAAAGGGAACAAAGAGGAACACAGGTGAAGCGCCTGCCCATCAGTCTGACCTCTTCGAAATATATATTCCAAGAAAAATGTCCATTTGTAGCAGTACAACATACATACTTGCATGGAGCGTGAGAGTTGGAGAAAAAGAAGGGGGGGGGGGGGAGAAAAAAAGGAGAGAAAAAGACCGCCTTTACCACAAAAAAAAAAAGAAAAAGGAGGGGGGGGGGGGGGGGGAGGGGGGGGGGGGGGAAACAAAAGACCAAAAAAAAAAAAAAAAAATTAGTAAAGGTGGGGGTGGTCCCGTCGTTCTTCCTTGATGACGCAATTTTTCGAATTCCCTCATAAAACCGAAAGCAGCACGGTTCTAGAGCATTCTCTCTCTCTCTCTCTCTTTTTTTTTTTTTTTTTTTTTTTTTTTTTGCGGCAATACTCTGGAATTCGCTACCGTTCCATCTACGTCATACCCCTTCCTTCCCGACTTTCAAGTCTGCGCTTATAACTTATCTGTTTAAACGCCAGTGGCAGAATACTACCTGAAATACTAATTACTCAATCACTACATGTCATTTGCACACTCTGTTCGTGTGCGAATGAGCTGTTGATTGTGTTATATCGTGTATGTGTTTATGTATGCGACATTTTGTCCCAGAGTCAGGGTTCGCGCTAGGATTTTCAAAACCAGTCCCTCGTCTCTACCCCGACTGTTTTTGCGCCTCGAGCAAAACCAGTTTTTGAAAAATGTTTGAAAACCCGGGGTGAAATTTTTTTCCGGGCCCCAAAAAAAATTTTTTTTTTTTTCAAGTTTTTAAAAATGTCCCCAGAAAACGCCATCGACCAAAATACTCATTGGTACAATCAATCGGGGAAACGTTGTGACAAGAGCCAATGGCGAATTCTACTTTCGTTTGTCTCCCTTGAAGATCCCTCGGCAAATGGACGTCACTGTTGAAGCACTGTCACACGGTGTCTTTTTCCCCCGTTTGCCTGTGTTCTATGTTTTGCCTCCGCTTTGGGTTAATGACGACCCCCTCTCTCTCTCCTCTTCTCTCTCTCTCGCGCAACAGTTGTTACGCCCACTATGTCCTGTACGAAAAAGTGAAATCCTTTTGTCCATATGTGTCCAGTTTACAGTGGTTTAAAAAAAGAATTAACCCAAGAAAATATTCATGTCTGTATGTTCGGGTTGTCCCCCCTTTTTTCATCGTTAACATTGAAATATGCAAAACTTGCCATTGTTTGTATTGATCCGTGCAAGAAGATTATTGACCAAATATTAAATTATATTTTGCATTGTCCTGGTAGGTTTATTTACACATGTACGATTATTTTTTGTAATGTATTTTGTTTGGGGCCCCCCATCAAAATTTGGCCAAGGGCCTTTGTTTAAATTAATTTTTTAAATTTTAAATTCATTCTTTCATTATTTCCATTCTGGGGGAAAATCAAAACATTTCCTTCGGGTGGGGAGAGATCAGTAATGTAATTTACGTATAAACCGAAAAAAAAAAAGAAACAAAACAAAAAAAACAAAAAAAAAATTAAACACCAGCACCTGGACAGCTTATTGATCAGCGAGAATGGTGGTGTGTGTGTGTGTTGTACCGCACGACAAGATGTTTATCTCCGTTTGTCTGTCTGTCGCTCTGCTTTCTGAATTTTTTCGTTCTTAAAAAAAGGGACAGACACAAGAACTAAAAGAAATCAGGAGAAAAAAAAAAGTCTCGACGACCTAGGAAGGAAGGAGAAGGGGGGGGGGGAGGAGGAAACTAAAGGGGTTTCTTGAGGTTTCCCTGTGTACCCCTGCACCACAAACCCCTCCTTTTCCCTCTTCCCCCCCCCCAAAACCCCTTTCCGAAATACTGTTAAATAACACAGGGCCTTTGAGCCTTCATTCATGCAGACCCTAGCTGTACTTTTGATTTCTGGATAAATTTTGTGGATTTTGTTTTTTTTTTGTAATATTTAAGAAAAACGTGTTTCAGTTGTTCCCTCAGCCTTTTATTTAAGACTCCGGGGAAAGAGTTCATCGGAAGATAAAGATTCTTTTTTTTTGGCCCTGTTTCGTGGCCCCGGGAATTGTGATGTCAGCAACTTCTGTGTGTGAAAAGTTTCTTAATGAATATGGGAGATGGGGAAAAGGTGGTTAGATGGTGAAGTTCGATGTATTAGCGAAAAACTTATTTTTTTATTAACCTGGGTTTCAGGGAAAGATAAGAAAAAGATAAGTAAAATAGACTAGACGGGGAGGGGGGGGGGGGGGGGGGGGGGGGGGGAGAAAAAAAAGACTGCGGCTAAAGGGGCAATGGTGATAGTGGGGAGCTAGAGGGGGCGGGGAGGGGGAAGAGTGAGGGGGGGAGGGGAGGGTAGTGGGAGGGGAGGAGGGGCGTTTGGAATAATGAAACGGGTCTTATACGTAAAATACTTGAATAAGAATGTCTGACGATTTTCAACTTAAAAAAAAAAGGAAAACAGAACAAATATCACAGCTTTTCGGTCATAGACCGTTTGGGAGTTGTGGTTTATACAAGCCTTTGCAAAAATCACCCTATATTTTTTTAAAATTACAATTCTATATTTTTTTTTTTTTAAAACAAAAATTTACTGTTTCCTTTTTTCTGTCCGCCTAAAAACACCAAAAAAAGAGGTTTTTTAATGAAAAATAAATTACCTTAAAATAAGAAAAAAAGGGGAAGGGGGTGGGTTTGTTTTGGGTCCAATAAAATTTTTAAAACATTTTTCATTTCCCCAACGGTAATGGTTGGGGTGTCAAAAAAGCGGTCGGGGTTCCCGCACAATTAAAATTTTGAGCCATTGAAAGAGGGGGAAGGAAGGGGTAGAGGTTGGGGGGTCGGGGGGGGGGGGGGGGGGGTTTTTTTTTTGGGGGGGGGGGGGGGGGGGGGGGGGGGTTTTGGGGGGGGGGGGGGGGGGGGGGGGGGGGGGGAGGGGGGGGGGGGGGGGGGGGGGGGGGTGGGGGGGAAGGCCCCGGGGAAAAGTCTGGGTTTTTTTCCCTCAAATTTTTGCACAAAAAACCCACAACATCCATTTTCTTTCCCCCCTTGGGTTTAAAAAAAAAAAGTTTTTTTTCTACCACCAAACCCTTTTTTTTTTTTTCACTTTTCAACCTGAAAAACTTGCAAAAATCCACTCCAACAACGTTTCATTTTTTTTTAAACCCAAATTCCCCAGATTTCAGCTCTCGGACATTTTCAAGGGGGAACCCCCCAGGGGGCTGTTGTTAAAAAGAGCGTAATCAAAAAGTGCGGGCCCCCTGAACCTCATTTTTTTGTGTTTTCTTGTCAGGACGATAGAACAGAGGAAAAATTTTTGAGCTCATTTTTGTAAAGACCGTATAGACGGTTTGGACGCTCGAGTTCAAGGTTAGGGCAGAGGTCAAGTGCAAAACCTCAACGCAGTTTGAAAGAGGGAAATCTCCTCTTTTGTGAAAAAAAAATGTTTGTTTCGGGTGAAAAAGAAACTTTGCCCTTGGACTTGGGTTTAAGATTTTTTTTTTTTTTTTTTTTTTTACAATGAGACGTCAGCTGGTAATGGAAAGATAGCGGTTGTGGACTCCTTATCTTCCTATGCTTTGTTGGGGCAAAGGGATTTGGGGGAAAAATAAGTTTGCATTTATGGCTTCACTGTAAAAAAACCCAAAATTTTGGGAGCTTCTTAGTTGCGGGGGCCAGGCCGTATGTCCGAAAGAGGGGAAAATTGTACAGAAATCTTTTAAATAAAGGCCGTGTTGGGAAAGGGGTTTGTCGTTTTGGGGTAATCGAAATATATGGCGTCGTTTGGGGGTAACTTGTAATTGGGGAATCTACCCCCCCAAAGGGTAAAAAAAGTTAAGGGAGGCGAATCAGCCAGTTTGAGGAGCTTTGCTGTAATCGAGTTACTCCCATTAAGAAATCTTGTGCTTGGTCAGCCGGGTGTTCTTCATGAAGATAGGATCTTAATCGGATTGGTCGGGCAAGTTAAGAAATATTGTTTTGGACGATTTTAAAAACCCTTACTTGGCCAAAAGGTTAAAGGGGTTTGTGAAAAAAGAACCTGCAAGAGGCAAACAAGGGAACAAAGAGGAACACAGGTGAAGCGCCTTCCTATCAGTCGGGACCTCTTCAAAATTTATTCCAAAAAAATGTCCATTTGTGCAGTACAACTACAATTGCATAACGGAGAGTTGGAGAAAAAGGGGGGGAAAAAAAAAAAAAAAGGAGAAAAACCCCCCTTTACCACCAAAAATAAAAAAAAAAAAAAAAAGGGAGGGGGCGGGGGGGGGACAAAAGAACACACCAAAAAAATTAGTAAAGGGGGCGTAGTCCCGGTTTCCCTTTTTTTTTTACTTTTTTTTTTTAAATGAGAAAAAAAACACTAACAGCTCACGACTTTTTTAATAATGGGGTGATTGTAAATAGGCTCACTCTCGCACTTTCGTCCCCCGACAACAACATGTAGCTCCTTCCCCCAAACATTGTCTGTATCACTCAACATTTTAAAGACTCAAAGAAAAACAAGTTCCAACTTTACTTGTACGAAAACCACTTAAACTTCACATTCAAAATTTTAACATACATTTTTCACACAGGTATTCACAAATTAACTTAAATTAGCCAACCCAAAAACATTACTTATTTCTAAACTAGCTGACCTCCCTAACGAACTACTTCCCGATGTACAGAACTCACCAACCCTCGACCTAACCAAATTAATAACTTCCCAAGTTCCCAACTAACAAATTAATTCACACCCCTATGTTTCCCCCAATTACTCGAACATTCTTACAACAATATTCTTGCTCAGCCCCCATCGCCAATTATTCCGCTTCGATTTAGTAAAACACCACACGAAAAACCAAAGTCCAGCCTCCCCAAAGCTCTCCATGACATTAAATTCACTCAGCCACGCGGTGTTCCAGCGGCCCCCATATCAAACATGATCCTGACAAGCCGGAATAAATATTTAGAACCAAAAATCTTTTTCCCTATTTCGAAACATCTTAAACCTCCAAGTCGAAATAAAACTAAAATGAAGCCAAAAATCCGAACTATACTCCCAAGCACCCCCACCCTTCAGCTTTCAAAAAAAGGGCCGCACGGGGCGGACACTGCCTTAACCCTACCATTCCCTCGGCTTCCCCAAAGGCCATACTCCACAGAGCGGAAATTAAAAAAAAACCTACAAAACTTTTAAACCTCACTAACATTTCCTGACTCACCCCCTTCCCGGGGGGGAAAAAAAAAAAATAAAAAATAAACCATTAAATTTTTTTTTTTTTTTTTAAAGAAGACCAGCGCCCGAGGAGGAAAAGTTCCTCGAATGGCTCAAAAACTAGGTGTATTAATCCATTTGGGAAAACCCCCGTTAAGAGTTCAAAAAAAACCCTTCACCAAAGGTTAAAAATTTGAGACCCCCTCAATAATTGACTACCCCGACTGTAAATGCTCAATCCCTTTAGAGTAATTTTTCCATTACTCATCATTAATGAAAATTCTCGCAGAATTAACATTAGCCGGGGCCCCCTGTCACGGGACAGGGGAAAACAAAAAGTAACTCGAATACCACTATTAAAGAACTCCTATGACCCCCGCTAGGTTAACCCAGTTTGTTGCCAACATCCCAAACGACCGAAGGGGTCCCTGGTCCTATTAAAAATTGTTAAAAATATCACATATAAAATTCAAATTTACTGCAATATACCATCCTGGAGTGATAACAAATTGAAAAATTTTTTTTTTTTTTTTTTTCCACCCAAATGATTCATATTTCTTTCCACGCTTTAAAACATCCCTTCCGGGTCAAAAGGTTAAAAATTTTTTCATTAATTGGAAATTGTTTTTCAGTCCTTGAACAGTTTTAGAAAAGTTTATTTCACCGGGTATGAAAACCCCCGGGACCTGGCCGAATATGTCAACGCACCTGTGAAGAAACTTGAATTTGTGGTGAAGCTACGGAGTGCAGCGAAGGATGACAGCGTTTTTCATCGGGCATTGTTCCTGCAAAAACCCCATCTACAGCAAAAAACATCTCTCCAAAAACAATTAAGCTATGATAATACAAGCATCGCATCCGCTGACCCTCACTCCGACGAGACAACACATCCGCTTCATAATTACTTGCCCCGGGGTTGGCTTGAAAATAAAAAAAATTTTGCAGTGCAAGACCCAGCGAAAAACACGCGCTTTTGTTGGTTTAGCTTTTCCAAAGACTGAAAGGGGTTTTTGTGACCCGTCTCCCAAGAAGTGACGCCAAACAATGCGGGGGAATTTCTCCACGGCCCGATAAGCGAAAGGCCTCCCCTAATAGTTGAGTACTTGTCTCGTCCGGGACCCTCCTGCTTCTAAGGATTGGGTGCACTTGCCCCTCCTGGACTGCACAAAACCGCCCCTATGCCCCCGATAAAGCTCAGTCGCAAAATAAAAGGTCTGCGCAAAGTCAGGCAATGCCACGACGGGACTTTTGGATTCCGCTTTCACGTGTCAAATCAGTTTGAAAACGGGTGCCCACTTCACCTTGTTTGGAAACAATTCTTTGTCAACCCCCCAAAAGGTGCCACTGTGCTTGAAAGTGCGGTATGTCCCGCGAAAAAATCCTGCCATGCCCAAAAATGAACAAAACTTGTCTTTTTGCCCCTTGGTACAGACTGAAAAAAATTGTGAAAACCTTGCTTGGTTCTGGTGACATCTCATTGCCCCCAATGAAAAGTCCCAAGAAGGTAATTTCTGATAGCCTACTTCAATTTCTAGGGGAGCTGTAAGTCCATGAAAAGACAACTCTCCAACAAACGTAAGTATGATAAGGGCGTGCCAGGACAGTAGCCCCCAAAAAAGTCGAAAAAATTCAAGCATCAACTTCTTCAAATGCAATTTCCTCATCATGCGTGAAAAAGTGTTTGGGGGCTGGGATAACCCAAAGGCATGGTTAATTAAAACAAGCCCTGTGGAGTCGAAAAGGGGTTTTTCTCCCTATCACCCTCCCCATTTTAATCTCCTATTTTTGGTCAATAAATTTTGGTAAACCCACTTTTTGTCTTTGAAAGGAAATGAATACCCCTCCACATCTGGTTTGGGTTCGAATAAAACTGTGTCACCTTGTTGATTTTCGCATGTAAATGAAAGCGCACAGCCATCTCTCTTCCGGTCAACGACTGGTATAAAAAAATGGGAAAAAGAGGGGCCCCTTGAATCCATTTGAACATTTTACATTTTTTTTCTTGACCAAGTCGTTAAAAACGAAAGGAAGAGGATAGCCCGAACATTACGGGTTTGGATACTGTGAGCGAAATGCGATTTTTCGAAAATCAGTGACCCCGGGACTCATAACATCTCAGAGTGCTTTTCCCTGCCCTGTTCAATTTGTGCCTTTTGTCCGTGGAAAAGGAAAACATCATATTTGCCCCTTTTCACACCTTCTTTCCCGGGGGGGGAAAAACTGTTTGTATAGAGATTTGGGAAGTAGTCTCTGGTACACCCATTTTTCATCAATAAAGGAAACCCCTGACGCAATACACTCATTCTTCCTTTTGACTCTCTCAAAATGTTGATGTGAAAAAATTTATGTCCCCCATTATGTCAATAGGTAATCATTCTCTGTCTCTTGAGTCAACAAATGGGCCCTTCCTTTCAAAAAATTTTTGTTTGGGTCGTGGGCAGCAACACAACACCTGATCACCAATTGACAATTTTCGTAAATTTCCCTTCTGAAGTTTATACGTCTGTGTCTACGCCCTTTCCCTGCCCGACTTTTTGCAAAGCAATCATGTCAGTCAATGGTTTCATGTGTTGACTACTCATGTATTGGTTCACGGTTCGGGTTTTATCATGTCCATGATTCATACAAGGTTGGGTAGGACCCTGGGTATTCCCATAAATAAAGGGAAAAGGAAAAAAAACCTGTGGCTTCTTGGGGAAATCTCCCTGTACGAAAAAAAGCGACCGGGTAGGTAACGTCCCAATTTTTGGTTTGCCCAACATAAATTTTTCCTTAGCTTTGGTTTTTTTCCCGTGGCCATTAAATCGCCCCACAAATCCTTTTGTCGGGGGATGGTAAGGAGTGGAATGAATTTGCGAGACCACAACAATCTCAAAAAATTCTCTCATCTGTCTGATAAATTGTCCCCTTTGGGCCCCGAAAAAATTTCAGGGGGAACACCGGGCGACAGAAATAAAAAAAAAAGCTTTCGCTATGCTTCGTCGTAAGGGGTCTTGAGGGGAATCCCTCCGGAAACCCTTTTCCCCATGTTACACATGTGAGAATGTAGGGCAACCCGAAGTAGAAAAAAGGCAGGGACCGCAAATCCACCACGTCTCGAGAAGGGTTCTTTTACACAGGAACTATTGAAAAAAGTGGGGGTACCTTTCCCTTTGGAAAGGGCTTCTGGCAAAAATCACAGGCCCTGCAATTTTCCTTTTCTCCGGGATTCCTGGCCAGAAAAAATACGGGCAATTCTTTTTTGGTACTGTTGCTGGCCCTACCCACCCAACAGCCCCTCATGAGTGCCAAGAGGACAGACGGGCAATCTTTTGGGGGCCACAAGTTGCCGCACAATCCTTTCTGTCCACCTATCAGAGGGTTTTAATAAGCCTTCCTGCCCCAAAAAACTCAGTCCCTTTTTTTCCTGGTGGTTGTCCGATTTTTTTGGGAAAAATGATTCCAAAGAGTTGTCCCTTTCTGTAAACGGTCACTTTGTGGGTTTAAACGTCCCAAATTGGGGGAACTTTTTTCAGTCAACAAAGGTTGGGGGGTTTGTCAGTCTTCTTTGTGCTCTGTTGTGACAGCTTTGCAAATTTAAAACCAAACAAAAGACAACCCGGTATTCGCCCAAAAAACACATCACCACGGTTTTTCAACAACACAAGTTTTTTACACTCCCGGGGAAAAACTAGGAATCCTGTTGCAACTGTACAGGAAAATCAACATTTCACCACTTTAAAAAGGGCAGGGTTGTTTCATCCACCGTTCTTTTTAAACCAATGATTTTCGACTCCCCTGTAGTACAACCCTGAGTCCAACATGCATTGCGTCCTGCCATTCACTGTACCCCGAATTTTTGGGAATTTTTCCCCTTTGGGCAAAAACCTTTGTAAAAGACAAAACCCATGGAGCCTATCTTTGATTTCAGCATTGGTTTTCGATCAGTTTTTTTCAGAAGGTGCTTACTGTCACCACACATAGCATGTTCTGCCTTTTTTGGACTTGTGGGATGGCACATTCTGTGTGTGTTGACAAAGCTTTGGATTTTTTCATGTGTTTTTTCCTGTCCTCAACCGAAAAAGTAGTGTTTCCTGACCTCGGTATTGAAACAAAAAATTTTCCCTTTGGGGACCCGCCCTAGCCCCCGGGTAACCCCCATATCCTCCCCTGAAAAACGGAATCCCATTGGTTGGTGGGTTCCCTGACCAGAAGCGTGGCAAAAAGGTGAAATTTTTCCCCACGTCCCAAGGTTTCATCTTTGTACTTCTCTTACCTTTGCCTTCTCAACAAATCTTTCACATTTGAAAAACCATTTCCCTTTAAAAGGCTACCAACTTTGCGAACA
Organism: Conus ventricosus; assembly: GCA_018398815.1. NCBI lineage: Eukaryota > Metazoa > Mollusca > Gastropoda > Neogastropoda > Conidae > Conus > Conus ventricosus. The sequence continues at coordinate 40,530,129 of CM031620.1, forward strand.
TGACGACAGAAAAGTTCAGTGATCAAAAAAATCAAAAGATTCAAATGATTTTTGAAAAACCTGACAAGCTACCATCGCTGAAAAAGCGGTGCAAATTATCAAAAAAAAACTGGAAAGGTTCACTTTGCTGGGTTAACAGTGCGGAATTTCTACGAAATCCTTCCTTTTGACATGAAAGCGTCCAACAAAAGCTCGCTCAAATTTTTAACGTTTTTTTGGCTGAGAGGATAACAGCCATAAAAAACGTCAAAGCCTTTCCCTTCAAACATCCCCGAAAGAATTGATGCCCAATCATCCCCCTTTTCCTCCCACGATTTTGCATGCGTTCAAAATTTAACAGGGAACTTTAATATCTCTTGTCTGTCTCAAAGTAAAGGGGAATTTGGGAGGGACGAGCGGCAGAAGCTTCACTTGTTTTTACTTCGCAAATTTTTTTTTTTTAGATTTTTTAGAGTTTCCTGTAACTCCAATTCTTTTTTTCAATTCTATTTCTTCATCTTTAATCAAACTCTTCCCCTTTTTTTATTTTCCTTCAACAAATTCCCTGTTTTCCCCTTTCAGTCTGTAAAATCAACTCCCTTTCCCCCCAATTCCATTTCTCGTGGTGCATCAAAAATTTTGCCTCTTTTCTCAGCTTGCCCCCAAAGTTTTGCCTCTTATTCTCGCCCTTTCTCTTGCCCCTGCTTCTTCTTTTTCGCTCTTGGGTTCAGCTCTTGCTTAGCCTCTACCAGGGCCCTTTACAATATGCTTAGTTTTCGCTATTGCGTCAACTGAAGCAAATTGCTTCTCTTTCTAACTCAGCCCCCGAGCTGACTAGGGGTCAAGGAAAAACCCCCGCCATTTTTTAAAAAAAATTGGTCCTTGGAAAAAATAAATAACTAAGTCCACAGAGGGCCCAAAAATTGACAACTGTATCAATGAAAAATTTATGTACACAAAATTTTTTAAATCAATTTAAAAAAAAAACAATGTCCCCCCCTACAAAGGGAAACAAAATTAAGAAAAATATTTGCTATTAAAATTTTTCCAAAGAAATCACCCATTTTACTGCTGAATCCAATGTGTACAGTTTACAATGACAAATACATTTTTACCGACTCCCAAATTTTTTCAAAAGCAAGTATATTATTGCTTTCTCCCAAATTTAGCAAATCAAATTAATACCCCTTATTCTAACTTCAGAGCAATTAAATCTTATTTCGCCCAACCGCAGAATGTACAAAGCAAAACACTGCTGAATTCATTTAATACAGCAAGAATACATTTTCCCCATTCCAAATTTCCAAAATTCTACAATGTAAATAAGTCAGGGCCCCGGAAATTTCCCCAATATCTTTAAATTTTAAAAAAAATTGCCTGTCGCGACAGCCCGATTGAAACAGTCCCAAAAATGACTCCCCAAGAGACAGAGTTTTGGGGCCCGGGACGAGTTCACTCAACCACCAGAATGCGTCTGTAAAACACCTTCCGACCGTTCCCCAAAGGGGCGAGAGTCGTTTTAACGGCACATAAAATAAGGAAAGAAAAATGTATTAGAAAAACTTGGGAGTTAAATAAATTTCATACAACAAGCTCAATCAATGTCACTTTAAAAATAAAAAAAATTACTATTTTTCTGAGAAAAAATTAAAAAAGTTACACATATCCAAAAAAATTTTAAATTTTCGCTGACCATCCTACCCCTGATGACAACAAATTATTGAAAAAAAGCAGGTGCCACTATGTCACGAGCGGTTTAAAATTGTTTTTACTCTGTTATTTAAAAAGAAAACGAAAAAACTAACAGCTCACGCTTTTTTTAATAACGGGGGATGGGCAAAAGGCTCACTCTGCACTTTCGTACACCCGCAACAACTTTTAGCTCACTTCCCCAAACGTCGTTGCTACAACCCAACATTTATAACGACCAAAAAAAATACAAGTTTCCCAAATTTATTTTACGAAAACCCCTTAACTTCACTTCAAAAATTTAACTACTTTTTTGCACACAGGTTTCACAAATTTAATTAAATTAGCCAACCCTAAACATTACTTTTTTTTCTAAAATACTGCCTCCTACGAACACTTCCCCTGATGAAAATAGAACTCCCTAACCTCTGACCCCAACCAAAATTAAAAAAACTTCCCAAGTTCCCAACTAACAAATTAATTCACACGCCTATGCTCTCCCAATTTCTGAAAATTCTTACAACAACAACTTTGACTCATGCTCCCCTCGCTCATTATTCCGACATTCGATTTTAGTACAAACACCACACGAACTAAAAGTCGCCTCCGCAAAAACTCTCCATGACATTACAATTCACTCAGCCACGGGGTTCACAGCGGCGCCCCCCTATCAAACTGATGCCTGCAAACCGGGAAAAAATATATTAGAACCTAAACAAACTCTTGTTCCTATTTCGAAACTCTTAAACCCCAAGTCGAATGAATACAACTGAACCAAAAAAACCGAACTTTCTACCAAGCAGCCCACATTCAGATTCAAAAAGGGCCGAACCGGGGGGGGACCGCCTTATATTCCCAGCATTTCCTCGCTTACCAAAGGCCCCTACTCCCAGATGCGGGGGAAATTTTAAAAAATCCACAAAACTTTTAAAACCATCACAACACTTCCGACAGGGGGGTGGTCCCTCGTTTTTCCCCCGGACGCAATTTTCGAATTCCCTCATAAAACCGAAAAAGCACGGGTTTTAGGCATTTTCCTCTCTCTCTTTTTTTTTTTTGCGGCAATACTCGGAATTTTGCTACCGTTCCTCTACGTTACCCCTTCCCTTTCCCCACTTTCAAAATCTGCGCTTATAAACTTTGTGTTAAACGCCAGTGGCCCGAATAAACCTGAAATCAATTACTCAAACCTAAGTCATTTGCACACTGTTCGTGGGAATGGCTGTTTATTGTGTTATATCGTGTATGTGTTTTTGTATGGGACATTTTGCCCAGTGTGTGTGTGTGGTTGGTGTGTGTGTGTCGGCCGCGGTGTGCGTGGCTCCCGGGGTTGTGTGTGTGTGTGTGGTGTGTTTTGTGCTGATTGCTGCTGCATGGGTGGATGTTTGTGTGTGTGGTTGTGTGTGTTTTGGGATAGTGCGTGGTGCGGCATGCGGTGTGCATGTGTGTGTGTGTGGTGTGTGGGTGTGTTTTGGTGCGCGTGCCCCGCGCGTTTGGTGCTTTTCGGCGTGCGTGCGTGGTGTTATGTGTGTGTGTTGTGTCATTATATCGTCTCGTTTTAAACAAGGAAAGGTCCTTTTTCCTTTGTAAAAAGTTTTGATTTTTTATGCAGATTTAGGGTGAACCCCAAGCCCCCCCATTCCACCAAACAAAAGCTTTTACTTTGAGGTCCTTTTCAGTTTATTGCTGAATAAAGACAACCCCTGAACGGTAGAATGCTAGAATGGTTGATCAAACCCCATTAGAATTAGACCAAAATCATATTACAGACCAACAATCCATCTACACAAAAGTACAGGTAGTTGCATCGGTTCCCGAAAAGCCTTTTTGGCGAAAGCTTGAAAATGAACTCCGTGGGCGGTGCTGATACATATATTATATTATATATATATAATTTATATATTATATATATATATATATATATTTAAATATATTACCAGTTTAAAAAAGGATTTTAAAAAAGGAAAAAAAAATTTAAAAACTACAAGTTGTTTCGCTATATAAAACGCTCTCCCCAGGGGAACAATTTTGGGGACGCCACCGGTTATTTATTGGGTGTGTGACGTGTGAGCTCTTGCGTGCGGCACGGGCCTGCCGGTTTTTTTTTTTTTTTTTTTTTTTTTCGCGTTCAGGGGGGGGTCCCCCCCCCCCCCCCCCTGAACGCGCCCCCCCCCCCAAAAAAAAAAAAAAAAAAAAAAAAAAACCGGCGGCCCCGTGCCGACGCACAAAAGGGTCACCGCCAACCCAAATATATAACACGGTGGCGTGCCCAAAAATTTTATACCCTGAGGAGACGTTTTATAAGCTTGAAACAAGCTTTTAGGTTTTTAATTTTTTCCCTTTTAAAAACCCATTTTTAAAAAAAGGATGTCGTCCCTACTGGGTTGAGCACTTTTTGCGTTTGGTGCTTAACCTTTATTTAATAAATATATATATATTAAGACAAGTTAAAAGGGAAAATTTTAAAATATCTACAAAATTTTTTTGACGTGTTGCGTGTCATCAGGTGGGGTTTTTGGGTTTTCCCCCCGCCCATGTTTTTAGCGTGTGGGCTCCCTTTGCGGTTGTTTGCACTGGGGTTGGCTGCACGGGTTTTTTTGGGGGTTTTAGGTTTTTGTTTTTGGGGGTTTATAACAAAAAATTTCCATTTATCCTGCAGTTGTTTATATTTCTGTTTTTGGGGTTTAAAAATTGCTAGTTGGTTTGCATAGTTTAACCATTTTTCGTTAAACAAGGTTCACCTTTTTTAAAAATTGCTGTATGGTGAGCTTTTTTATGATTTTTTAGGGATATATTGTAGCTTGTTTTTTGGGCTTTAAGTTTCCAGTTATTTGTCAGTTCTTTTGGTTTTTTATTTTTCTTTTTAAAAGACGTTTGTGGTTTGATATTGGTTTTGAAGTGGTTTTCAGTGACCCCCATGTTGTTTCTTTTTCATTTTCTGATGTCCAGTTTTCCGGTTAAAAGTTGTTGTGAAAACATTTATTGTTTAGTGGGGACTGCCCTTTCGGGGCAATTTCAAGATTTCCTTTCTTTTACCCTTTGCTGTGTTGATTTTCATTTTGTTGGATGGTCAATTAGGTTTTTTTTAGGTTGGGCATACTGATTCGTAGTTTTACAGTGTTTTTGTTAAATATTTTGGACAGTTTGTGTTCTTTTGGAAATGAAGTTGTTAGGATTTTGAAAAATTTTTCCCAGTTTGTTTTGATTTCCCCTCGTATGGGGGGTTATACCCTGATTTTTCTTTCCTATTTTCTTGCTTTTTTTTGGTTGTTTTTCTGGGTTGTATTGTAATTTTAATTGTATCCACTTGTTTTTAGTGTCTCCTGGGATTCTACTCTGATTGTTTTAAAACTCCTACTGCATGACAGGTTTTATAGTCTCTTGTTTATGCCTGGGTTGGTCTTTTTACAGTGGTGGATGGTACTTTTGGTGTGACATAAAGAAGTGTATCGTTGGGTTTTTGTATGGTTTTTAAAATTTTGATTGTTGAGTCCAGTGTTATGTCTAAGTATTCATAAATTTTTGTTTGCTTTCAAGGGGAATCTTTAGTTGGGTTTTTGGAAAAAATTTTGCATAGTTCTTTCTTCTTTTTTCTATGGTTCTTTGGGTTTTTGGTTAGTGCAGCAAGGCCATTGTCTTGTAAGTCCGATTGTTTTCCGAGTTTTTTCTTGAGTTGGAAGCATGAATAGTCCCACAAGTTCAATTTTCGCACCCTCTTTGATCTCAGGTTCGTCGAATGTTGAGTTTCTGTTGGTTTTCCTGATCCCCGGTTTCTTTTTTCTGGTAGTAATATTTTCTTGGTGTGGAGAATGTTTCCATTTCTGACCTTGTTATTTCTGTGTGGGAAAGAATTCTTAAAAAACCCAACAACTTTATTTCCAAAAGAACACAAACTGTCCAAAATATTAACAAAAACACTGTCAAACTATCGTACTCATGTATGCCCAACTCAAAAACCTAATTGACACATCCAACAAAATGAAAATCAACACGGCAAAGAAGGGTGAAGAAAGGAAATCTTGCAATTGCACCAGAAAGGAACAGTGCCCACTAAACAATAAATGTCTTCACAACAACATTGTATACCAGGCTACTGTGACATCAGAAAATGAAAAAGAAACATACATAGGGATCACTGAAAACCACTTCAAAACCAGATATGCAAACCACAAACAGTCATTTAATAAAGACCAAACAGAACTGAGCAAATATATCTGGAAACTTAAAGACGCAAAAACAAGCTACAATATATCCTGGAAAATCATAAAAAGAGCATCACCATACAGCAATGTTTCAAAAAGGTGCAACCTATGTTTAACTGAAAAATGGTTAATACTATGCAAACCACACTTAGCAACTTTGAACACCAAAACAGAAATAGTAAACAACTGCAGACATAAATGGAAATCGTTGTTAGTGAACACACCCAAAACAAAAACCTGAAAGCCCCCCAAAAACACGTGCAGCCAACCCGCACGTGCAAACAACCGCAAAAGGGAGCCCACACGCTATATAACATCGGCGGTGGGCAAACCAAAAACCATCCTGATGACAGCGCAACACGCTCGAAACAAATTTGTAGATAGTTTTAAGATTCCTCTTTTAACTTGTCTTAAAGGTCTACTTTAGAGATTTTCGATAATTTGTTAAAAACAGGTCTACATGTCATATAACTACAGTATGGTATTCATTTTTCAAAAAAAATCTCCGGAAGAATTTAATAGATAAAAAACGACTTTTGCACACCTGTTCAAACCCCGCGCGGTAGACCGAAAACCGTGATGTCATTTGATGGACTGGCCTTCAGCCGCGACCTACACAACAAGCCAACGCCAAGTGAAATCAACACGAGTTGCGATCCCCCACAGCCTAAAAAGTCACGAGGGGGTGGCAGATATTGTGCTGTAGGCGAGTGCAGCAGCTCAGCAGGAGACGGATATTCTTTGCACACATTTCCATCTGATCCAGATACTCGAAAGAAGTGGATTCGGTTCGTGGAACCATGCCGGGCAGCTAAAGTTCTATTTACCACGTCAGTTCCAGCTGGACCGCGGAAACGAGCTATTCCGACAATTGCCGAGCCCGTTCGAGTGGATCAAAAACTTCGTCTGCATTGTGCGCGTATACTTTGAAGGCGGAGTGGTAAGCTCGTACAGATGAGTACGATAGTCGCACGTCTATTCTGTTCATATCTATGGACAGATTACACTTGTTAAATTGAACGAACACGTTAAGGCTTGAGGAAGGAGAATCTCCGCTCGCCGTCCACGCGTGATCGCATCAAGAAGTCAGTCGGTAGCCTCCCTCGGAATGCTGTGTTCGGGCGTCCAGCTGGAACTGAACTGACTTGGTAAAAAGAACTTAGCGTTCAAACTGATAAGATACAGGCCTTGCAGAAACTTTCCCAGAGTCACATTGGCTGTCGCAATCATAGTCACTGCTTTTACATGATAAATTAAATACCGAGCGAGATGTGCAAGAACCATCAGAATCGCTTTCTGTCGCCGTCGCTGACCATCATGTGACGTCACATCCAAGAGCAGTTAAGCCATGCCAAGATTTCGTTGATTACCTCCCGTTTTCTTGATTACAGGTGAAAATTCCCACTTTCGCGGATCGATTTCGTGTGATCGGGAGCGAATCGGATGTTTATTTTAGCAATTTATCAAACATTTCATATTTCTGCATAAGCTGACCAATTATCGAAAACCTCTAAAGTAGACCTTTAACTAATGTTGCTCCCCAAGGGGTTGAGCACTTAAAAAAATGTTTTAGGCATTTTAAATATACTGATATATATATATATATATATATATATATATATAAAATATATATATATATAATATATATATATATATATATATATATTGTTTAAAATATTTCTAAAATGAAGTGCTAAAATCAACAAGCTTGTTTCGAGCTTCTTGCTTGCTCTCTTCATTTTAGAAATATTTTTAACAGATGTTGCTCCCTAGACGGTTGAGCTCTTTTGGATTTTTAAAGGACATTTTTATACTGTCGTGATATATATAATATATATATATATATATATATATTATATATATATATATATATATAGATATATATATATAGATATATATATATTATATATATATATATATATATATATATATATATATAGATATATATATATATATATTTATACATACACACGCTCTATAAAGATCATCACACCACCAATAACGTCAACAACGGTGAAAGTTAAAAATGCAAACAACAAACACGAACACACACACACAACAAAAGGATTTCAATTCTGTTTAAAGTGCTCACATGATTTGAAATGAGCGCGCGCGTTTATATGTGTGCGTGTGCGTGCAAATATGCGTGCGTGCGTGCGTGCATGCGTGTGTATGTGTGTGCGTGTGCGCGTGCGTGCATGTGTGTTCTTGTATTCTTAAACTTTAAACTCACAAAAAAGGAAACACAGACACTTCCGGCATTATTTAAATATTTGTGTCCCTTTCGCCCCCCCCCCCTTTTTTCCGACCATCCCACCCCCAGCTCCCCATTCTATTGTTTATCAAGGACTACTGACCACACGCTACAATTAGGATCTTGTACCAAATCACTATATAATCCATATAAGCATTTTGAGGCCTACCACATAAAGTTGATCCAGCATTTGGTGTTAAAGTGCTGACTGATTAAAAGAACTACTCCTACCAATCGTTTCATTTGTTTTTGAGGAATTTTTCTATCGATGACATCACATACAATCTTCAAATACATGACCTTCTCCTTAGCTGACGTCATATTTCAGGCCTTCGCACTCACCCGTGACCCTATCTTTGCCGCAGGTGGTAGCCCCCAAACAGTCCTATTCCTTCGATATTAATCGATATCTGCTTTGAACCGCCTGGCTTGTACCTTGATGGCCATGTGAAAGAAAACGAGAAAAATCATTTTTAGGCACAATGAAAATTCTCCAAACAATCTAACTGTGCCAGTCTATAAATACTCGACTTCTTGCATTAATTTTTGGTGTGCAGCTTAAGCAACGCCTCGGTGCATTAAATTTTGGTGTGTAGCCACTCTGCCATCTTCAGTAGTATACCCCAGCAGGTTGTTTTTGCCATACGTTTTGATTTAATGCTTATTGTTTTCTATCGCCAGCTGTGTTCTATCATTCGCATACATCCTGTTATGTTTGCTTTATTTTGAAGCGTCAGAATGGATCATGATTAGTTCGTCTCTCGTGGTGGGCTTCCTCAGACTTCATTGGGAAGAAAGTTCAATTTGTTGCTTAAAGGTCTACTTTAGAGATTTTCGATAATTTGTTAAAAACAGGGCTACATGTCATATAACTACAGCATGGTATTCATTTTTCAAAAAAGTCGCCGGAAGAATTTAATAGATAAAAAACGAGTTTTGCACACCTGTTCAAACCCCGCGCGGTAGACCGAAAACCGTGACGTCACTTGATGGACTGGCCGTCACCGCGACCTACACAACAAGCCAAAGCCAAGTGAAATCAACACGAGTTGCGATCCCCCACAGCCTAAAAAGTCACGAGGGGGTGGCAGATATTGTGCTGTAGGCGAGTGTAGTAGCTCAGCAGGAGACGGATATTCTTTGCACACATTTCCATCTGATCCAGATACTCGAAAGAAGTGGATTCGGTTGGTGCAACCATGCCGGGTCACTAAGTTATTTTTACCACGTCAGTTCCAGCTGGACCACGGAAACGAGCTGTTCCGACAATTGCCGAGCCCGTTCGAGTGGATCAAAAACTTCGTCTGCATTGTGCGCGTATACTTTGAAGGCGGAGTGGTAAGCTCGTACAGATGAGTACGATAGTCGCACGTTTATTCTGTTCTTATCTATGGACAGATCACAGTTGTTTAAATTGAATGAACACGTTAAGGCTTGAGGAAGGAGAATCTCCGCTCGCCGTCCACGCGTGATCGCATCAAGAAGTCATTCGGTAGCCTCCCTCGAGACTTCGGTAAAGTCCGTACGCCTTCGGAATGATGTGCTCGGGCTGAATAGCTCGTTTCCGTGGTCCAGCTGGAACTGACGTGGTAAAAAGAACTTAGCGTTCAAACTGATAAGGTAAAGGCCTTGCAGAAACATCCCCATAGTTACACTGGCTGTCGCAATCATAGTCACTGCTTTTACATGATAAATTAAATACCGATCGAGATGTGCAAGAACCATCAGAATCGCTTTCTGTTGCCGTTGGCTTGTTGTGTAGGTCGCGGCTGACGGCCAGTCCATCATGTGACGTCACATCCAAGAGTAGTTAAGCCATGCCAAGATTTAGTTGATTACCTCCCGTTTTCTTGATTACAGGTGAAAATTCCCACTTTCGCGGATCGATTTCGTGTGATCGGGAGGGAATCGGATGTTTATTTTACCAATTTATCAAACATTTCATATTTCTGCATAAGCTGACCAATTATCGAAAACCTCTAAAGTAGACCTTTAAGAGACTGGGGCAGAAACGATGAGGGGAGAGGGAAGTGTGTACGTACGCAGGAGAATGCACATACACACATTTCTACCTGTAAAGAATAAGAGAAAGATCAGTTAAGACAAGCAGTGGGGAAGAAGGAATAACACGCAGAACCGGTATCCGCATCTTCCAGCACCCTACTCGCACCTCTGGCACTTTGGACAGAAGACCAGCGGGCAGGAATCGATGTAGGCCAGCGCCATCAACCCCGGTGCGATCCCAGCAGCACCCTCCTCACCCGTTCCCAGGCCACACCACGGAAACACGGATGACGTGTCAGCCTATCCAGCTCCTGTCTGCATTCTGCGCGGCACGAACCGAAGGCATTACAGCTGGCAGCCAACCTGCTGAGAATACTCTGGAACTCGGTGCTGCCGGTGTCGGTGATTTCCTGCCATCGGCAGCCTTCGATGACGTCATCACCGGAACCAGATGGCGTTTCGGTACCGGGGCCGGAAGTGTCAGGTCGGGTAGTGTTATCGCCATCTTCTTCCCCTCTCCCGCCTCCGTTGATGTTGAAACGATCGCAGATCGACTCTTCTCCGAAAGCGATGCAGGTTTTGAGGTACGGGAGGGCTTCTTCTGGGTAGACGGTTAGGAAGCCGTAGCACATTTCGTCGTTCGTGGCATCGCCAAAGTAGACGGTTTGGTTCTTGGTCTGAGAGTTGTACACGCAAGTGACCTTCACTTCGTCACCAGGTAGGATCTCTAGAGGTGGATCGTGTCTGGAAGAAAGAAAAGAACAGGAAGCCATGAACGAGCGGAGAAACGTTCGCTTCCTCCCGTCGTTGTAAGCCAGTGCAGCAGTGTTATCATGAAAATTGATGATAATAATAATGAATGTATACTGGAGAAGAAACAGGGATATATATATATATATATATATATATATATATATATATATATATAATTATAAACAAAGCTTGCTCTTAAGAAAAAGGGGGAGATAAGCATTCATATCTGCAGTGGTAGATAATTCTGCCTAACTAACAGTATGTGCTTGAGTGGGTGAATGGGGAAAAATGAAATAAATGCTTCTCAAAATGAGCCTTCAGCAAGCTTATAGTCTCCAAGGGGGAGACAATTTTTAATAGGGAGGAAAACTCACTAACATATATCTCCTGGTCAGATACCGATATTTCGAAACCTGATTGTTTCTCCTCAGTGACCACGGAAAGTGGTAATTTGACTCCTCTGCCTTTTCGGTTTTGAGAAGAATGCTATCCCAGAAAAGGCTGGTGTGCAATACCGTAGTATGTTTGTTGAGTTTTCAAAAAACCAACAAAAGGTGCCACATAAGAAGCAAAAGAAAATCATGAAAGAGCAAAACAAGCTATCATTTTCTTGTGAAAAATAGAAAATATAAAAAAATAACCTCTTAAGACACCAGTGCTGAGGGCCAGTTCTTGGAATGAATCTGCAAGGGACTAAATTACAAAAACTAATAAATTCCAAGGATAAGTACCGAGCACCATTCCAGCAACTTACAGAACAGCTTGGTGTTGCAATGACTGCAAGAAATATTGAATTATAAACAAAGCTTGCTCTTATGTCTTAGATTGAAGAAATAGGGGAGATAAGCATTCATATCTGCAGTGGTAGATAATTCTGCCTAATTAACAGTATGTGCTTGAGTGGGTGAATGGGGAAAAAATAAAATAAATGCTTCTCAAATGAGCCTTCAGCAAGCTTATATTCTCCAAGGGGGAGACAATCTCCAATAGGGAGGAAAACTCACTAACATATATCTCCTGAATGCTGAACAATTGAATGCTGAACAATTATGCAGATATGAATAACATATATCTCCTGGTCAGATACCGATATTTCGAAACCTGATTGTTTCTCCTCAGTGACCGCGGAAAGTGGTAATTTGGTTGGTTTTTTGAAAACTTAACAAACATACTACGGTATTGCACACCAGCCTTTTCTGGGATAGCATTCTTCTTAAAAACGAAAAGGCAGAGGAGTCAAATTACCACTTTCCGCGGTCGTTATTGCCGATGACAGAAGCTGACAGAAACTGACACTGTTATCGCTGATGACAGAAGATGTCACTGTTATCGTTGATGACAGAAGATGTCACAATTTTTATTGATGACTGAAGATGACATAGTGCTATTGATGACAGAAAATGACACAGTTGTTACTGATGACAGAAAATGACATAGTTATTATTGATGACAGACGACATAATCATTACTGATGTAATAAGATGACACAGTTATTATTGATGCCAGAAAATGACAACTCTCATTGATGACAGAAGAGGACACGGTTATCATTGGTGCCAGAAAAAAATAACACACTTATCACTGATGACAGAAGAGGACACTGTTGAATTGATGACAGAAGCTACGATGACATAAAGTGACACACAATGACTGAGGACAGAAGATGACACAGTTATGACTGACGACAGAAATGACACAGGTATTACTGATGACAGAAGATGACACGTTATCACTGATGACAGAAAATGACACAGCCATGTCTGACGACGGAAGAACAAGTCTATTTTCTTACTTGACACGACAGGATTGTCTAGCTGTAGGTCCTCCTCATTAGTGATGGTCGACACCAGACTTTTGCCGAAGCACCTCGATCTTCTGACTCTTGCCTGATACCACACAGTAGATTTGAGACGAAGTGACGGGATGAGACATAGATTGCAACGCACAAATGGAAACGCAATACAAGAAAATAAAACGTACTTTACAAAATACGATATGATGCAATGCAAGCTAACACATGACAGGAAAGCAAGACATGGTATTGAAGGCGAAAACAGTTGCGGCATGACACGGCAAACCAAGAGAACGACGGCACAGTGCATGGGATGCCGAGGAACAACCCCATCAAGACAAACGCAAGGTTAAGAACAACAGCGGAACAAGACATGGCTAGCCAAAGAACGACAACCGGGACCAGAATGGCCCTCCAAAAGGCAAAAAGAGAGAAAATTAATTCCCCCTGCCCATACTTCCCTGTTTGTTGCTGTTCAATATCCACCCCCCCCCCCCCCCCCTGCTCCATACTTCCCTGTTGGGCGCTTCCCCATATTCCCCCTGCTCCGTACATCACTGTTTGTCGATGTTTCCATATTCCCCCTCCCCGCCCCCATACTTCCCGTTTGCCCCTTGTCAAGTTCCCCCGCTCCTTACTCTTCTTTGGGCCCCTTCAATATTCCTCCTACTCCACACTTCCCTGTTTGTCGCTGGTTTTCCAAATTCCCCCTTCCCATAATTCTCTGTATCTCGCTGTTTTTCCCATTTCCCCTGCTCCATACTCAGGGTTTGTCGCTGTTCCATATTCCTCCTGCTCCATACTTCAGGGTTTTCGCGTTCCCTATTCCTCCTCTCCATACTTCAGGGTTTGTCGCTGTTCCCTATTCCTCCCTGCCCATACTTCAGGGTTTGTTTCTGTTCCATATTCCCCCTGCTCCATTACTTTCTCTGGGTTTGTTCGCTGTTCCATATTCCCCCTGCTCCATACTTTCTCTGTTTGTCGCTGTTCTATATTCCCCCTGCTCCATACTTCTCTGTTTGTCGCTGTTCCATATTCCCCCTGCTCCATACTTCTCTGTTTGTCGCTGTTCCATATCCCCCTGCTCCATACTTCTCTGTCGCTGTCCATATTCCCCCTGCTCCATACTTCTCTGTTTGTCGCTGTTCTATATTCCCCCTGCTCCATACTTCTCTGTTTTTCGCAGTTCCATAATTCCCCCTGCTCCATACTTTTTCTGCTTGTCGCAGTTCCATATTCCTGCTGCTTCATACTTCTGTGTTTGTCGCTGTTCCATATTCCCCCTGCTCCATACTTCTCTGCTTGTTTGCAGTTTCCATTATTCCTCTGCTTCATACTTCTGTGGTTTTTCCCCTGTTCCCTAAATTTCCCCTGCTCCCATACTTCTCTGTCCAAGTTCCATATCCTCCCTGCTCCATACTTCCCTGTTTGTCGCTGTTCCATATTTCTTATGCTTCATACTTCTCTGTCGTTGTTCCATATTCTCCTGCTTCATACTTCTCTATCGATGTTCCATATCCTCCCTGCTTCATACTTCTCTGTTTGTCGATGTTCATATTCCTCAGGCTCCATTACTTCTTGTTTGTCGCTGCTCCATATTCTACCTGCTCCATACTTCAGGGTTTGTCACTGTTCCATATTTCCCCTGCTCCATACTCCCTGTTTGTCGCTGTTCCATATCTCTACTGCTCCATACTAATCTGTTTTTTCGCTGTTCCATATTCCTCCTGCTCCATACTTCAGGGTTTGTCGCTGTTCCATATTCCCCCTGCCTCATAGTTTCTCTGTCGCTGTTCCTATTCCCCTGCTCCATACTTCTCTGTCGCTGTTCCATATTCCCCCTGCTCCATACATTCTCTGTCGCTGTTCCATATTCCCCTGCTCCATACTTCTCTGTTGCTGTTCCATATTCCCCTGCTCCATTACTTCTCTGTCACTGTTCCATTTTCCCCATGCTGCATACTTCTCTGCGCTGTTCCATATTCCCCTGCTCCATACTTCTCTGTCGCTGTTCCATATTCCCCCTGCTCTAGTTTCTCTGTCGCTGTTCCATATTCCCCCTGCTCCATACTTCTCTGTCACTGTTCTATATTCCCCCTGCCCATACTTCTCTGTCGCTGTTCCATATTCCCCCTGCTCCATACTTCTCTGTGGCTGTTCCATATTCACCCTGCTCCATACTTCTCTGTCGCTGTTCATATTCCCCCTGCTCCATAGTTTCTCTGTCGCTGTTCCATATTCCCCCTGCTCCATACTTCTCTGTCGCTGTTCCATATTCCCCCTGCTCCATACTTCTCTGTCACTGTTCCATATTCCCTCTGCTCCATACTTCTCTGTCGCTGTTCCTATTCCCCCTGCTCCATACTTCTCTGTCGCTGTTCCATATTCCCCTGCTCCATAGTTTCTCTGTCGCTGTTCGATATTCCCCCTGCTCCATAGTTTCTCTATCGCTGTTCCATATTCCCCCCTGCTCCATACTCTCTGTCGCTGTTCCATATTCCCCTGCTCCATACTTCTCTGTCGCTGTTCCATATTCCTCCTGCTCCATACTTCTCTGTCGCTATTCCATATTTCTCCTGCTCCTTTACTTCTCTGTCGCTGTTCCATATTCCTCCTGCTCCATACTTCTCTGTCGCTGTTCCATATTCCCCCCTGCTCCTAGTTTCTCTGTCGCTGTTCCATATTCCCCTGCTCTATACTTCTCTGTCGCTGTTCATATTCCTCCTGCTCCATACTTCTCTGTCGCTGTTCCATATTCCTCCTGCTCCATACTTCTCTGTCGCTGTTCCAAATTCCTCCTGCTCCATACTTCTCTGTCGCTGTTCATATTCCCCCTGCTCCATAGTTTCTCTGTCGCTGTTCCATATTCCCCCTGCTCAATACTTCTCGGGTCGCTGTTCCATATTCCTCCTGCTCCATACTTCTCTGTCGCTGTTCCATATTTCCTGCTCCATACTTCTCTGTCGCTGTTCCATATTCCCCTGCTCCATACTTCTCTGTCGCTGTTCCATATTCCCTGCTTCATACTTCTCTGTGGCTGTTCCATATTCCCCTGCTCCATACTTCTTTTTGTCGCTGTTCATATTCCCCCTGCTCCATAGTTTCTCTGTCGCTGTTCCATATTCCCCTGCTCCATAGTTTCTCTGTCGCTGTTCCATATTCCTCTGTCCATACTTCTCTGTCGCTTTTCCCATATTCCTCATGCTCCATACTTCTCTGTGGCTTGTTCCATATTCCCCTGCTCCATACTTCTCTGTCGCTGTTCCATATTCCCCCTGCTCCATAGTTTCTCTTGTCGCTGTTCCATATTCCCCCTGCTCCATAGTTTCTCTGTCGCTGTTCATATTCCCCTGCTCCATAGTTTCTCTGTCGCTGTTCCATATTCCCCTGCTCCATAGTTTCTCTGTCGCTGTTCCATTATTCCTCCTGCTCCATACTTCTCTGTCGCTGTTCCATATTCCCTGCTCCATACTTCCCTGTTTGTCGCTGTTCCATATTCCCCCTGCTCCATACTTCTCTGTCGCTGTTCCTATTTCCCCTGCTCCATACTTCTCTGTCGCTGTTCCATATTCCTCCTGCTCCATACTTCTCTGTCGCTGTTCCATATTCCTCTGCTCCATAGTTTCTCTGTCGCTGTTCCATATTCCCCTGCTCCATACTACTCTGTCGCTGTTCCATATCTCCTGCTCCATACATCTCTGTCGCTGTTCCATATTCTCCTGCTCCATAGTTTCTCTGTCGCTGTTCCATATTCCTCCTGCTCCATACTTCTCTGTCGCTGTTCCATATTCCTCCTGCCCCATAGTTTCTCTGTCGCTGTTCCATATTCCCCTGCTCCATACTTCTCTGTCGCTGTTCCATATTCCCCCTGCTCCATACTTCTCTGTCACTGTTCCATATTCCCCCTGCTCCATACTTCTCTGTCGCTGTTCCATATTCCCCTGCTCCATACTTCTCTGTCGCTGTTCCATATTCCCCTGCCCCCATAGTTTCTCTGTCGCTGTTCCATATTCCCCTGCTCCATACTTCTCTGTCGCTGTTCCATATTCCCCTGCTCCATACTTCTCTGTCGCTGTTCCATATTCCCCTGCTCCATACTTCTCTGTGGCTGTTCCATATTCCCCCTGCTCCATACTTTTCTGTCGCTGTTCCATATTCCCCCTGCTTCCATAGTTCTCTGTCGCTGGCCATATTCCCCCTGCTCCATACTTCTCTATCGCTGTTCCATATTCCCCCTGCTCCATACTTCTCTGTCACTGTTCCATATTCCCCTGCTCCATACTTCTCTGTCGCGTTCCATATTCCCCTGCTCCATACTTCTCTGTCGCTGTTCCATGTTCCCCTGCTCCATAGTTTCTCTGTCGCTGTTCCATATTCCCCCTGCTCCATAGTTTCTCTGTCGCTGTTCCATATTCCTCCAGCTCCATACTTCTCTGTCGCTATTCCATATTCCTCCTGCTCCATACCTCTCTGTCGCTGTTCCATATTTCCCCTGCTCCATACTTCTCTGTCGCTGTTCCATATTACCCCTGCTCCATAGTTTCTCTGTCGCTGTTCCATATTCCCCTGCTCTATACTTCTCTGTCGCTGTTCCATATTCCTCCTGCTCCATACTTCTTGTCGCTGTTCCACATTCTCCTGCTCCATACTTCTCTGTCGCTGTTCCAAATTCCTCCTGCTCCATACTTCTCTGTCGCTGTTCCATATTCCCCCTGCTCCATAGTTCTCTGTCGCTGATCCATATTCCCCCTGCTCCATACTTCTCTGTCGCTGTTCCATTATTCCTCCTGCTCCATACTTCTCTGTCGCTGTTCCATATTTCCCCTGCTCCATACTTCTCTGTCACTGTTCCATATTCCCCCGGGCTCCATACTTCTCTGTCGCTGTTTCCATATTCCTCCTGCTCCATACTTCTCTGTGGTGTTCCATATTCCCCTGCTCCATACTTCTCTGTCGCTGTTCCATATTCCTCCTGCTCCATACTTCTCTGTTGCTGTTCCAAATTCTCCTGCTCCATACTTCTCTGTCGCTGTTCCTATTCCCCTGCTCCATAGTTCTCTGTCGCTGTTCCATATTCCCCTGCTCCATACTTCTCTGTCGCGTGTTCCATATTCTCCTGCTCATCCTTCTCTGTCGCTGTTCCATATTTCCCCTGCTCCATACTTTTTCTGTCGCTGTTCCATATTCCCCTGCTCCATACTTCTCTGTCGCTGTTCCATATTCCTCCTGCTCCATACTTCTCTGTGGCTGTTCCATATTCCCCCTGCTCCATACTTCTCTGTCGCTGTTCCATATTCCCCCTGCTCCATAGTTTCTCTGTCGCTGTTCCATATTCCCCCTGCTCCATAGTTTCTTTTGTCGCTGTTCCTTTATTCCTCTGCTCCATACTTCTCTGTCGCTGTTCCATATTCTCATGCTCCATACTTCTCTGTGGCTGTTCCATATTCCCCTGCTCCATACTTCTCTGTCGCGTTCCATATTCCCCTGCTCCATAGTTTCTCTGTCGCTTTTCCCATATTCCCTGCTCCATAGTTTCTCTGTCGCTGTTCCATATTCCCCTGCTCCATAGTTTCTCTGTCGCTGTTCCATATTCCTCCGTGCTCCATACTTCTCTGTCGCTGTTCCATATTCCTCCTGCTCCATACTTCCTGTTTGTCGCTGTTCCATATTCCCCTGCTCCATACTTCTCTGTCGCTGTTCCTATTCCCCTGCTCCTTTACTTCTCTGTCGCTGTTCGATATTCCCCTGCTCCATACTTCTCTGTCGCTATTCGATATTCCTCCTGCTCCATACTTCCCCGTTGGTCGCTGCTCATATTCCCTATGCTCGATACTACCCTGTTTGTCTTTGTTCACTATCCCACCTGCTTGATTCTCCACCTGTTCGTCGGTGCTCAATGCTCCTTTGCTCAATACTCTTCCGTTCGTCCTGCTTAACACCCCCCCCCCCCCCCCGCCCTTCCCCCCCCCCCCCAACTCGATATACCCAACCGCAGAATTTCTTATTTTAGGCAGGGGAGGGGGAGGAGGGGACGAAAGGGGAAAGGGGAGGACAGGATGGTACGAAAATAAATCTTATTCATACCACAGCTGTAAACCACAAGCTCGTGTTCCACACATTCACAGGCACCAGACACAAATATAGACACAGACAGACAAAGACAGACAGACAGACAGACAGACAGACACACACACACACACACACACACACACACACACACCACACACACACACACACAACCCAAGCGCGCACACATACGCACGCACACACGCATACACAAACACATGCACGCGCGCGCGCCCACACACACACACACGCACTAGTGCACGCATGCACTCACGCACACACCACACACACACACCACACACACACACACACACACACACACACACACACACACACACATTTATTTAGCATACCTCATGAGAACACAGAGTCTTACACTCGCCCATTTTGCATATCTTTTAAGGACATGAAAGTAAAAAACGCAAAAACTGACAGAACTTCATCACTGTGTAAAACAACAACAACAAAAAGACAAAACCTCGAAATTCACCAGAATCGCGTGTAACGTATTTCCTCAACACTTCTTGCTCATTTTCAAAACTTTTTTTTTTCGGGACAGGAGCGTTTTGAAGACACACAACTTAATTAAAAGGAAAGAAGTCCTCACTTGACAGGGAAATACCCCCCCTCCCCCCTCCCCCCTTCCCCCTCCCCAACACAATCCCCCTTCTCCCTTGCCACCCTCTCCCATTCCCCGGCTCACCCACACAACCACCCTCGCAACTCACCAGGTAGTGCATGTGGTTGAGGGCTTCTGTGACGTACACAGTGCTTCTGAAGAGGACGCGGGAGCAGGAGGACGGGCAGTTGCCCACGCCTCCACCGTGGCTGCCTGGGAGGAATGGCCCAGCTGTCGCTGGCCGAGCACCAGGGTGGTGGCAGTGTTGTCTCTCAGGCGCCGCGTGTAGTGCATGATCATGCCGCTGCCGTCCACGTAGTCGCTGCGCAGCTCAGGGTTGTTCCAGTGAGCCTGCTCCACAGTACATAGGTAAGACTAAGGGTAGGGTAAGGTAAGGTAAGGTAAGGTTAAGGTATAAGGTATGGTAAGGTAAGGGGAGGTAAGGTAAGGTAAGGTAAGGTATGGTAAGGTAAGGTAAGGTGAGTTAAGGTGAGGTAAGTTAAGGTATGGTAAGGTAAGGTAAGGTAAGTTAAGGTAAGGTATGGTAAGGGAAGGGAAGGTAAGGTAAGGTAAGGTAAGGTAAGGTATGGTAAGGGAAGGGAAGGGAGGTAAGGTAGGTAAGGTATGGTAAGGTAAGGTAAGGTGAGGTAAGGTGAGGTAAGTTAAGGTATGGTAAGGTAAGGTAAGGTAAGGTAAGTTAAGGTAAGGTATGGTAAGGGAAGGGAAGGGAAGGGAAGGTAAGGTAAGGTAAGGCAAGGCACGGTAAGGTAAGGCAAGGCACGGTAAGGTAAGGCACGGTAAGGTAAGGTAAAGTAAGGTAAGGTAAGTGAAGGTAAGGGAAGTTAAGGGAAGGTAAGGTAAGGTAAGGCAAGGCACGGTAAGGCAAGGCACGGTAAGGTAAGGTAAGGTAAGGTAAGGTAAGGTAAGCAAGGCAAGGCACGGTAAGGTAAGGCAAGGCACGGTAAGGTAAGGAAGGCACGGTAAGGTAGGTAAGGTAAGGCAAGGCACGGTAAGGTAAGGTAAGGTAAGGTAAGGTAAGGTAAGGTAAGGTAAGGCAAGGTAAGGTAAGGTAAGGCAAGGCACGGTAAGGCAAGGCACGGTAAGGTAAGGCAAGGCACGGTAAAGGTAAGGTAAGGTAAGGCAAGGCACGGTAAGGTAAGGTAAGGTAAGGTAAGGTAAGGTAAGGCAAGGCAAGGCACGGTAAGGTAAGGTAAGGTAAGGTAAGGCAAGGCAAGGTAAGGCAAGGCACGGTAAGGTAAGGCAAGGCACGGTAAAGGTAAGGTAAGTGAAGGTAAGGGAAGTTAAGGTAAGGTAAGGTAAGGCAATGCACGGTAAGGTAAGGCAAGGCACGGTAAGGTAAGGCAAGGCACGGTAAGGTAAGGTAAGGTAAGGTAAGGCAAGGGACGGTAAGGTAAGGCAAGGCACGATAAGGTAGTAAGGTAAGGTAAGGTAAGGTAAGGCAAGGCACGGTAAGGTAAGGCAAGGCACGGGAAGGTAAGGTAAGGTAAGGCAAGTCAAGGCACGGTAAGGTAAGGTAAGGCACGGTTAAGGTAAGGTAAGGTAAGGTAAGGTAAGGTAAGGTAAGGTAAGGCAAGGCACGGTAAGGTAAGGTAAGGTAAGGCAAGGCAAGGCATGGTTAGGTAAGGTAAGGTAAGGTAAGGTAAGGTAAGTAAGGTAAGGTAAGGTAAGGTAAGGTAAGGTAAGGTAAGGTAAGGTTGTTTTACATAGCCCCGCTGACCGCAAAGGGTCCTATCAGGGCTGTCACGCGTTGAAGTCAATCACAAGTCATTATAAAACAACAACAACAACAACAACAGCAACAACAACAACAACAACAACAAACTTATTCACACAACCCTTTGAAACACACTTTCTAAAAAAAAGAACACTGGAAATTTTGTGGAAAAAAAAAAATTTCCTCCGCAGAATCTTAGATCAGATGAAAAATGTCAATCTCGTTCAGAAATTCAAAGATCACATCAGGTGGGACATCTCTGAACAAGGTTTTCATGGGGTCTGCTGTAAAGTGTTCATGCAAGTCCCAACACTCTAAAAGAATATGTTCGACTGTGAGTAATACATGCACCACACATCATGTTAGAGGCCAGCCATCGCAAGGTCATGGAAAAGGTCGTTGGGACAGACGTGGTAGCACCCACCGGAAGTGGGGCAGCTCACTCGCACCGGCTCCGCGACTATGTAATTGTTGTCGTCAGTAGGGGGCTTATGAAAAAAAGGGTGGTGTCCTGCGTATGTTGGATCAGAGCAGGCGCCACTGAACACCACCGAAGTGACTCAGCAGCAGTGCAGTGTCCCCTCCGGTGGGTTGCCTCTTGACGACTGAACATTTGACTGCTCCCTGTGGATTGCCGGTGTCGGGGCTGTGGCGGGACAAGCCAGAGTGTGGCTGTGGCCAGGGAGCCGGCATGAGGGGCGTGTGGGGGAAATGGCACTAAACTTACTCAAAGAAATTCCAGACAACATGACCCCCCCCACCTCCTCCTCCTAACCCCACCCCCACCCACGCACACACCGCACCGTGATTTACCTTGTCCCTTGAAGCGAATCGCATGTGATGACTGATTGCCCGATTTCAGAGAAGAATCAGTTCATTTCCTGTCCATCACAAAACACATCTTGCATGGCATTAAACATTCAACGCTGGATGGGTAGTTGTAGCGCCCGTTACAGTCCGATCTGCGATTGGGATTCGGAAAGAAGACAGACAGATACCTCATACGGACACACTCGGAAAGATTCCACTATATATCGACATGAAATAAGAGCCCAGTGGTTGGTTCATTACACAGTCCCTCGCGATCATAAACGCACGTGCTGCGTTTGGAATCAGCAGCGTGAACGCGCACCTCCACCATATCGGAGAGGACCTCACCTGTAGCACGACTCGGGTGTACAGCCCCTTGCCGAAGCGGTATCCCACGTTTTCATTCAGGCATGTTCCCGCAGACCCCACTGTCCAGCCGCCGACGATCTCGTAGCACCGCGAGTTCGCCATGCCGCAGGGTTGGGGGCTCTGTATCAGAGGAGGTGTCTTGACTGCAAGTTAGAATCACGGTCACAGCAGTCAGTGGAAAGGGAATCACAAACATCAGGCACCGCTCATAGCAGTCAATGGAAAGGGAATCACAACCATCAGGCACCTGTCATAGCAGTCAATGGAAAGGGAATCACAACCATCACGCACCTGTCATAGCAGTCAATGGAAAGGGAATCACAACCATCACGCACCTGTCATAGCAGTCAATGGAAAGGGAATCACAACCATCACGCACCGGTCACAGCAGTCAGTGGAAAGGGAATCACAAACAACACGCACCGGTCATAGCAGTCAGTGGAAAGGGAATCACAAACAACACGCACCGGTCAGAGCAGTCAGTGGAAAAGGAATCACAAACATCACGCACCGGTCACAGCAGTCAGTGGAAAGGGAATCACAAACAACACGCACCGGTCATAGCAGTCAGTGGAAAGGGAATCACAAACATCACGCACCGGTCATAGCAGTCAGTGGAAAGGGAATCGCAAACATCACGCACCAGTCATAGCAGTCAGTGGAAAGGGAATCGCAAACATCACGCACCGGTCATAGCAGTCAGTGGAAAGGGAATCACAAACATCACGCACCGGTCATAGCAGTCAGTGGAAAGGGAATCGCAAACATCACGCACCGGTCATAGCAGTCAGTGGAAAGGGAATCGCAAACATCACGCACCGGTCATAGCAGTCAGTGGAAAGGGAATCCCAAACATCACGCACCGGTCATAGCAGTCAGTGGAAAGGGAATCGCAAACATCACGCACCGGTCATAGCAGTCAGTGGAAAGGGAATCGCAAACATCACGCACCGGTCATAGCAGTCAGTGGAAAGGGAATCACAAACATCACGCACCGGTCATAGCAGTCAGTGGAAAGGGAATCGCAAACATCACGCACCGGTCATAGCAGTCAGTGGAAAGGGAATCACAAACATCACACACCTGCCGCGGATGGGACAGAATCACGGATCAGGTCAAATGGAGGTTAGCTGGTTCTTTCCTTCGAAGTCTCACAAACAAACACAGAGGTACTGCGCCGCCAAGCAAAGGCACAAACCGACTACAGAACAAACACAACGCGTTTCGACCCATTGGGTCTTCTTCAGGCAAGACAAACAACATTCAAGACAATGTACACGACAGACGAACAGACAGTCTCTTTGATATGGGGGCAACAATTCGATCTTGGAAGAACGACTCAAATCACGGAATGGAACTGAGGTTGACGAGGAGACAACACGGGCTAAAACAACAACAATGATAACAAGGAAACTACTACTACTACTACTACTACTGCTACTACTACTGGTAATAGAATCATATGATAGTAATTATAATTCTAACAATAATTACAATAACAAACTAGTTGGGCAAATCTTGCTCCAAATACGAAACAAATGCACGCCCATAACTCCAAAGGAATGTTGCTTACGACACCGAATCGCCTAGCAGAAATGACAGCACAGAGCACACAGAACAAACAAGGAAATATCCCTAAAAAAGGATGTTCCAAGCTTGCCTATATACCCTGTACTGGACACATCTACACAGCAACAACAGCTGGAGAAAGGAAGAAACACAAATTCACGTTTATTCAAGACTGGCACAGCCTTGAATATAGTCAGACAAATACACAGACGAAGAGCAACAGACACAGGTAACTTCGATTTGGTTGAAACGAAAGGAAATTGTAAATGAGGCAGGGAACAGTAAACAGTAAACAACAAACAAGTAGGCTAACTCTTGCTCCCCTGATGAAAGAATGACAGACCCATAACTCCAAACGAATGTTGTTTACGACACTGAATCGCTTAGCAGATTTGACAGCACAGAGCACACAGAACAAACAAGGAAACATGCCCCCCCCCCCCATCATCATCATCATCATCATCATCATCATCATCATCATCATCATCAACAACAACAACAACAACAACAACAACATTAAGACCGTTACAAAGTGAGTTTTTGAAGAAAGAATGGGTTTATGAATAATAAAAAAAAACCTCTCAGATTTTGGACCTGATAGCAAGCATCACGCCTACAGATTAAGAAAGTAAGCTTACACTACGGGCAAGTGCTCTCCCCCCCTCTCTCTCACTCTCTCTAACACAAACGAGCGAACGAAGTTTATTGCTATTAAGCCGTAGCCCATTTAGCAAATCGGCGCGATAGCAATAAACTTCGTACGTTCGTTCTAACACAAACAGACAGACAGACAGACAGACTGACTGACTGACCTCCTTTACAACCGAACAGCAGCATGTGATGCATGACTTGAGCGTTGTCAATGAAGGGCTGGGCGGCCACAATGTCGTAGACCTCATCTTCGGGCAGGTCAAAGGTCATACACATGTAATTAGTTTCCGTATTGGGAACTTCGGTCGGCGTAAAGCGAAGGGTGATATTCTGGATTTCTGAAACGGGTATTTAGGTTGTGTGATTATGGCGAGGGGCAACATCATGATTGTTCCCACAGTCCAGACAGGAGACTCGTGTGTGCACATGCTTACGCACCCACACAGAGATCGATCTGGACCACACACACACACACACACACACACACACACACACACACACACACACACACACTCACACACACACACACACACAGAAACACACACACACACACACGCGCGCGCAAGCATGCACGCACCCCCCCCCCCCCCCACACACACAAAGCATTCTTCCATCTCAGTTGGTTCTTCCCTCTCACCTGGTTCTTCCATCTCACCTGGTTCTTCCATCTCACCTGGTTCTTCCATCTCACCTGGTTCTATAATCTCACCTGGTTCCAGAATGGTTCTACCATCTCACCTGGTTCTAGAATCTCACCTGGTTCTAGAATCTCACCTGGTTCCAGAATCTCACCTGATGCTACTGTCACACCTGGTTCTTCCATTTCACCTGGTTCTAGAATCTCATCTGGTTCTTCCATCTCACCTGGTTCTAGAATCTCACCTGGTTCCAGAATGGTTCTACCATCTCACCTGGTTCTACTATCACACCTGGTTCTTTCATTTCACCTGGTTCTAGAATCTCACCTGGATCACGTTCCAGAGGCGGGCAGTCAAATGATCCAGTGTTGCAGTCTATCCAGGAGTTGTTGACCCGGCACAGGGAGCTCTCCCATGGATCACACACACCTGCCCACACACAGAACCCAGAAGTTCAAAGAAGAGGGCCTGGGCTTCGGACTCGCAGACTTTCCCTCCGCGATGTCTCTTGTTTGGTAATGGTACAATTGTAAGTCACTGTAGCCGAAAGCAGCGTCTGAAAAGCGCGCGCGCGCGGACACACACACACACACACACACACACACACACACACACACACACACACACACACACACACATACACACACACACACACACATACACACATACACATACACACGCACGCACACACACGCACGCACTTTCCACTAAATTTGTTCTGTAAAAGATGAACGAAGATCAATATGCTTACATTTCACTATTACAGGGTTTATTTTTTTGTACACATTTCTGGAATCAGTCAGTACTTACAGAATATTTTTAGCGATCAGTCACGTGCGAGAGAGAGAGAGAGAGAGGAGAGAGAGAGAGAGAGAGAGAGAGAGAGAGAGAGAGAGAGAGAGAGAGAGAGAGAGAGAGAGAGAGAGAGAGATTGATTTTATTTTACCAGGGTAAATGAAATAAGAGGATTATGTGTGCTTTTCTCCACCCAGCCCTGGGAAAAAAAAGCATAATGGAAGCACGTGTCAATATAGAATGGAAACGGAAAAAAATGGAAGTACGCTAGACAATATGCAAAC
>CM031620.1:40563837-40578837 GCA_018398815.1 Conus ventricosus
TCCTAAAGGGCGAGAACTGAGCTACGGGGAGCTAATTCTCTCCTGCGCGGACAGGACCCATGACACTGTGCAGGGACTGTGATGGGTTGGGTCAGTACACAGCCCCATTGCTTCATGTCCTTGGAATCTCGGGTGGCAGGTATTGCGAAACGTCACACTGTTTGTCTTACTGCTTTTCTGTTCATCCCCTCCCTTCCCCTCCCCTCCCCTTGCCCGCTCTCATTCCTTCTCTCTCTCTGTCTGTCTCTCTCTCTCTCTCTCTCTCTCTCTCTCTCTCTCTCTCTCTCTCTCTCGACTGCAGTCTTGAACCAAATATCTATTACAAACAAAGTCATGATATGGACATTGCAAAACTCTCTCTCTCTCTCTCTCTCTCTCTCTCTCTGTGCGTGTGCATGCGCGCGCTTGCACGCGTGCGCGCGTGTGTGTGTATGTGTGTGTGTGTGTGTGTGTGTGTGTGTGTTTCACTTTTGCATTGTTTGTTTTTGTGGCTGTATTAGTGTCAGTGGGGAAGAATATCTAACCAGATGGGTATGTCATATGAGAAAAATGTGTGCACTAGCCTTGCATTTTGAAGATTCCGTCCAGACTCTGTCTGTCTGTCTGTCTCTCTCCCTCTCTCTCTCTTTAGTGCAAACGGACGAAGAACAGGGGGAGGTGGGGGTAGGGGTGTGTGTGTGTGTGTGTGTGTGTGTTGTTTCAGGCATTTTCAACCGTGTCACCTGCCAAACCGTAACCGGTCCAGACATCTAGACCATGTCCACCTATGATTTTCCAACAGGTGTTGGGAATGAATAACAGATTTTCCCCCCCTTTTTCCTTTCTTTTCTTGTATTTTTCCTGTCTTATTATGAAAGTTTTCCAAGCCCTCTTCGATTCAGCTCCCACTTTCCATTTCTGTCGCCCTTCTTTTCATCTGTTAAACAACATCAACAACAGCAACAACAACAACAACAACAACAACAATTACAGTATGGGTAGTGTCTCTGACTGTCTGTCTCGGTCACGTTCGTGTCAAAAGGTGAACATTCGGTTAGTGCACGTCCTTGAAGACTTCAACAGCAATGAAAAAAACGACAACCACAACTACAACAATGACAGTAATTATGGATAGTGTTTCTGCCTGTCTGTCTCGGTCACGCTCGTGTCAAAAGGTGGAACGTTTGGTTAACGCACGTGCTTGAAGACATACCCCTATCTCATTTTGCCCCACCACGCCATTCCTGTCACCTTTAGCCTACCTTTTCACCTTCTCCTCCTCCCCCTTCTCCTTACACCCCCTCCCTCCCTTCTCTCTCCCTACCAACCCCTTAACACACGCTCACATTCTGACTCTGTTCCTCCCCCCCCACCCCCCTCCCTACCCCACTCAATGACACCGTTCCGCTTGGTGAATTTCTGCTCAGGTGAACTCGATACGATCAGTCGTTGACTCCCCAGTTGGTTTTGCCTCCAGGGGGAAAAAAATCCTGAAACTGAATTTAAGACCAGATGTCACAGAAGAAAAGGTAGGAAAGAGAAGGGAATGCGGGAGTAGGGGAAGAGGTAGGGGGTTGGGGGTGATGGAGAAGGGATTGGGGGAGGGGAGGGAGGGGGTGATAAAAAGGAAATGACAGGGACTGACTAGAGTAGGGATGATGATGATGATGATGATGATGGTGGTGGTGGGGGGGGGGGGGGGGGGGGGGGAGGGAGAGCAAATATGAGGAGAAGGTGACAGAGGGAAGAGAAAAACGAAAACGACAAGGTATAGTGTGAATGGTAGAGGACAAAGACAAGGTAGAGTGTGAATGGTAGAGGACAAAGACAAGGTAGAGTGTGAATGGTAGAGGACAAAGACAAGGTAGAGTGTGAATGGTAGAGGACAAAGACAAGGTAGAGTGTGAATGGTAGAGGACAAAGACAAGGTAGAGTGTGAATGGTAGAGGACAAAGACAAGGTAGAGTGTGAATGGTAGAGGACAAAGACAAGGTAGAGTGTGAATGGTAGAGGACAAAGACAAGGTAGAGTGTGAATGGTAGAGGACAAAGACAAGGTAGAGTGTGAATGGTAGAGGACAAAGACAAGGTAGAGTGTGAATGGTAGAGGACAAAGACAAGGTAGAGTGTGAATGGTAGAGGACAAAGACAAGGTAGAGTGTGAATGGTAGAGGACAAAGACAAGGTTAGAGTGTGAATGGTAGAGGACAAAGACAAGGTAGAGTGTGAATGGTAGAGGACAAAGACAAGGTAGAGTGTGAATGGTAGAGGACAAAGACAAGGTAGAGTGTGAATGGTAGAGGACAAAGACAAGGTAGAGTGTGAATGGTAGAGGACAAAGACAAGGTAGAGTGTGAATGGTAGAGGACAAAGACAAGGTAGAGTGTGAATGGTAGAGGACAAAGACAAGGTAGAGTGTGAATGGTAGAGGACAAAGACAAGGTAGAGTGTGAATGGTAGAGGACAAAGACAAGGTAGAGTGTGAATGGTAGAGGACAAAGACAAGGTAGAGTGTGAATGGTAGAGGACAAAGACAAGGTTTGAGTGTGAATGGTAGAGGACAAAGACAAGGTAGAGTGTGAATGGTAGAGGACAAAGACAAGGTAGAGTGTGAATGGTAGAGGACAAAGACAAGGTAGAGTGTGAATGGTAGAGGACAAAGACAAGGTAGAGGTGTGAATGGTAGAGGACAAAGACAAGGTAGAGTGTGAATGGTAGAGGAAAGACAAGGTAGAGTGTGAATGGTAGAGGACAAAGACAAGGTAGAGTGTGAATGGTAGAGGACAAAGACAAGGTTAGAGTGTGAATGGTAGAGGACAAAGACAAGGTAGAGTGTGAATGGTAGAGGACAAAGACAAGGTAGAGTGTGAATGGTAGAGGACAAAGACAAGGTAGAGTGTGAATGGTAGAGGACAAAGACAAGGTAGAGTGTGAATGGTAGAGGACAAAGACAAGGTAGAGTGTGAATGGTAGAGGACAAAGACAAGGTAGAGTGTGAATGGTAGAGGACAAAGACAAGGTTAGAGTGTGAATGGTAGAGGACAAAGACAAGGTAGAGTGTGAATGGTAGAGGACAAAGACAAGGTAGAGTGTGAATGGTAGAGGACAAAGACAAGGTAGAGTGTGAATGGTAGAGGACAAAGACAAGGTAGAGTGTGAATGGTAGAGGACAAAGACAAGGTAGAGTGTGAATGGTAGAGGACAAAGACAAGGTAGAGTGTGAATGGTAGAGGACAAAGACAAGGTAGAGTGTGAATGGTAGAGGACAAAGACAAGGTAGAGTGTGAATGGTAGAGGACAAAGACAAGGTTAGAGTGTGAATGGTAGAGGACAAAGACAAGGTGAGTGTGAATGGTAGAGGACAAAGACAAGGTAGAGTGTGAATGGTAGAGGACAAAGACAAGGTAGAGTGTGAATGGTAGAGGACAAAGACAAGGTAGAGTGTGAATGGTAGAGGACAAAGACAAGGTAGAGTGTGAATGGTAGAGGACAAAGACAAGGTAGAGTGTGAATGGTAGAGGACAAAGACAAGGTAGAGTGTGAATGGTAGAGGACAAAGACAAGGTAGAGTGTGAATGGTAGGGACAAAGACAAGTGGATTCGATAGACAAGGTAGTGATGCGAAGTTCGTGTTACGCCGAACTGGAGCTTTCAGAGAGGTAGAAACTGAGGCCAAGGTGAGGAAGTATGAATTGCAGTTTTCACAGACAGACAGACAGACACACACACACACACACACACACCACACACACACACATATGCATGCACAAACACACATAAAAACAGACACACAAACACAGACAAAGACACGCATACACTCACACAGACACACACATAGATACAGACACACACATGCACACTCACACACATACACGTACACACACACACACACACACACACACACACACACACACACACACACACACACACACACACGTGCGCACGCGCCCACACACACACACACACACGTGCGCACGCGCCCACACACACACACACACACACACACACACACACACACACACACACACACACACACACACACACACACACACACACAAACGCCCACACATCCACAAGCAACACATATAGCATCCTCATACATAAATATCTTTAACTGGTGTTGTATTCCTATAATTATTGTTAATAGCAGCACAACATCATCAGCAAACAAGAACAAGAATATTTGAACTGCACCATATGTATTGAATTAATGCCATGCTTTCTTTTCTTTTTACCATCACAGGTAATTCGTCGATGAAAAATATTGAAACAGGTTTAAGTTACTCAAACAGCCTTGTGTGACTCACGTGCCAGCTTAACACATCGGAGCACGTATATTTGTTGACCGTACATGAACCACCAAATCATGCAGGCCCCTCCGAGAAATATACAATCTACTGTTCACCTTAGTTTTCCACAATACATTCTGTATGAAATTTCTGCGAAATGAATCACAAGCTCGGCAAAAATCTGCAAATGTTTCGCAGAGTTTGATAGATTTCAGGAAGATGTTTTTGAACTGAATAGTACCAAGGTAAAGGTGTTCAGCGTGCTGTAGCCTGCTTTGAATCCTACTTGTTGTACTGTTTTTCTTTCTTTCTTTTCTTTCAATTGTTTTGTTAGTTGTTCACTTGAAATATGTAAGTAGTGTTTGATGATGACACTTTTAAGTAGTATTGTGGTTTATCGACATCTCTGTCTTCGTGCATAGGAATTGTAATAAATGTAGTACATTCTGACGGAAAGCACCTTAATTTAGAAAGAGAGGGGGTTAGTTGCCGCCAAGGACACAGACAAACAGAATACAGAACAAGACACAATGCATTTCGACCTCTTGGGTCTTCTTCAGGCGAAAACAAATAACATTTAAGACAGTGAAAACGAAGAAGGAGAAACCACTTATCTACTCATGTTTGCCTCACGATCAAATGGCTGCTGGACGGAAACGAGGCCACCCAGGAGGGGATCATGGGAGAGGAAATAGTGAGGGTGGATGGGGAAGGGGGAAGGGGGGGGGGTGTTGAAGGTTTGTAGCTTGTTTTGTAGAATAGTATGATATATTAGTGACAGTAATGATTATGGTGGATTGATCATAGTGCTTAGTGGGGCAAAAAAATAAATAAATCAGTAAATAATGAATAAATAAACGACTTTAATGGGTGGTGATGATGATGACAGTAGTTATGTGTGGGTAGTTGTATGTTGGGGTGTGGGTAATGCTAATAAAATCAGATGTAGGGGGAAAAAAATAGAGGGTGGCTGCATCTTCTGTATGAAGTAGGTAGAGGGGGGTATGGTGGTGGTGGTGTGTGTGTATGTGTATGTGCTGGTGGAAGATACTGCCGACTGGTGTTGACGTGGTGCGTATGTCTGTGTGTGTTACTGTTGGATGTTGATGCCTTGGGGCTGTGGCGTGCCAAGTTTGGCAATGAGATGGGTCTTCATGCTGTACGTTCAAAGCTGTCACTCTGTGATTTTCAGAGTGCCAAGACTTTCACATGGTTGATGCTATGTGTGTGTGTGTGTGTGTGTGTGTGTGTGTGTGTGTGTGTGTGTGTGTGTGTGTGTGTGTGTGTGTGTGTGTGTGTGGTGTGTGTGTGTGTGTTTGCGCGCGTGTATGTGTGTGTGTGTATGTATATGTGTGTGTGTGTGTGTGTGTGTGTGTGTGTGTGTGTGTGTAGAGAGAGAGAGAGAGAGAGAGAGAGGAGAGAGAGGAGAGAGAGAGAGAGAGAGAGAGAGAGAGAGAGAGAGAAGGATGGAGTTGGAAGGGAGGTTATACGTGTGCTTATTACGTGTTTGTAAGCATTTATTTTAGTGCACAATATGCCCCATTTTAAACTGGTCTCGTTTAAAATAAAAAGCAAAAAAAAAAAAAAAAAAAAAAAAAAAGCCGTGAATACCGAATATTATTTCGCCTTTTTGCAACCTCTTCAACCCCATCCTCTCCATTTTCCTTCTCTCAACCCTCTCCTCATTTTCCCTTCTCTGGTATCTGACGTATACTGTCTATATTCATTCCTAGTTTCACCGAATGAGTTTATGTCGTTTGCAAAGACTTAAAAGATTTTACACCTGTTTCATCGCGTGTGTGCTTATAAACAGAATCAAATGTAGTCCCGGAACCTGGTGCCAGACAACCAAAAGTGTCACATCACCCAGTGCTTAAGCAAATTTGCAGTGATTTATCCGAGAACTGTGGTGTGGTGTGCAAGTGTGTGTGTGTGGAAACCTAGCCTGGTAAGAAAACATTTTAGTATATAACCCGAGGTTTTAAAAAAAACTCCAAAAAGCAGTCCAGCAGAGCCAGAAAGGGCAATGGACAACATGGGAGAATGCACTCCAAAGAAGTCTCACTTGGAATACATTTGGCACATGGCCCTCTCAGGATCAGCTTCATTCTCAGATCTGCATATGACCTTCTGCCCTCAAATGCAAACCTGGTGAAGTGGGGAAAAAACAGACGATCCTGCATGCCCCTCTGCCATGAAAAACAAACAGTGGAGCATGTCCTAAGCTCATGTAAAGTAGCCCTGGCTCAAGGAAGGTACACATGGAGGCACAACCAATAATTATTGCTCAAAGAGATTGTACAAGTAGTCTGGGCTAGTACCAACACCACAAAAGGGAAAATCAGGACTCAAAAGCACCCGCAACATTCTTCACGGCAGGAGGCAGCAAATCATGGCCAAGAAACAACAGTGCCACTCGGAACATGCAGGCAGAGTCTGCTGGACGGGGCAGATGACTGGGAGTGCACTGCAGACTCCCAGAATGGAAGAGTCACCAGAGATCATCAGCAAGAGTGGCATGAGACCAGACATAGTAGTCCACTCTCAGTCAACCAAGCAGCTGATCATGATCGAGCTCACGGTGCCATTTTGAGAACAGAATGGAGGCAGCTCAAATCTACAAGACTGAAAAGTATGCTGATCTGGCAAACAGCCTGAGGAGAGAAGGCTATCTGGTCAAAGTCCTCACTGCAGAAATTGGAGCTAGGGGGTTTGTAGGAACGTCTGCATACAGCCTCATGAAACAGCTCTCAGTTGCAGGGAGGGAAAAAACCAGAGCCCTGAAGCAATGGCAGAAGCGGCAGAGAGGTGTTCAAGCTGGATCTGGTCAGGAGGAACAAAAGTGAACTTCATAAGGCTTAACTTTCCTACAAATATCAGGTGTCCCAGTGGCTCAGTGGTTAGAGTGCGAGTCATGCAATTATGAGTAGAATGAAATTATATCTCTTGTTCTCACCGTGTTAGGAGTGAAGCGAATGCGTGATATCCCATTTCCAGAGTGACGTGAATGTTTGGTGGGTGCATAAGTGCGCACATGCGTGTATGAGTGCAGAGATACCTTTGGTGTGTCAAGCCTGAACTCAGGTGAGTAATGGACATGTGAGGTGAAAAGTTGAAAAACAACAACCCAACCCATCCCAAAGACATTTCGCAATCGTCTGAAAATCGTGGGAAAACCAACGAACAAGCAAACACCACCACCCCCACCACCCCCAGTTAAACCAAACCGAACCTCAGAAAATTGCATAACCTCTTTTTGTTTTTCTCAGTGCGTGGAGGGTGGAGTATTGAGCAATGGTGTTGTCAGGGGTGGGGGAGGGTGGGGGTAGGTGGAAGACAAGACAGGAGAGGAAGGACAGGTGTGTGTGTGTATGGGGTGGGTGGGAGTGGGGGGTGGGGGTGGGGTGGGCGAGGTGGTGATGGTGGTGAATAATCTAATTACCACTGTCACGACCGACCTCTGGAGGTCTGCCCTGACAGGATCGGTCTAGATGGGAGTGAAGGGAGTGACTGTCTTCACACGCCCCGCAAGAGACCACACAAGAAAAAATTACAATACAATACACCATTTATTCACCCCAGCACACACATAGTTACAAATAAGCATTCCAACACACACAACATGACAATCACAATTAAGCGTTTCAACACACACACCATACACATAGTCAAAAAACAAGTATTCCAACACACACAACATGCACAATCACAATTAATCATTTCAACACACGCATTCCTTTCCGTGCCTCATGTGGTTCCCCCCCACTCTGTCTCTCCATAGTCCTTGAGAACACCGTGTCGACTCAGGTGCCCCAAACGGGTTCGTTCCTGAATAGAGTCTCTCAATGCCGACACTCTCGACACACACCCACCCAAATTGCACGACACAGAGCGAACCACACTGGTGACACGGGCTGTAGGAAGTCCGAGGACCGTGGAGAACGCGTCCCGTGGGACGAGGCGTTGTCGCTGAAGGTCCCGGACAGGAGGTAGGGTCATCCAGCGAAGACCGTGCGCTCCTCACACCTGCGGCCCAGAGCGCAGGCCTCGGGTGAAGCCCCGGGAGGGGGAGAAAAGGGAAGGAACTGGAAGGAAAGAAGAAAGGTACCCCTCGGACGAGGCGCTGTCGTTGAAGTTCCGGACAGGAGGTAGGGTCATCCAGCGAAGACCGTGCGCTCCTCACACCCTGGGGCCCCAAGAGCGCAGGCCTCGGGTGAAGCCCCCGGGAGGAGAGAAAAGGGAAGGAACTGGAAGGAAAGAAGAAAGGGTTTCTGGAACCCCGCAGTCAGTACGGTCTGAAAATTGGGTGCTTAATCCTAACAGCCACTCGCATAATGGGCGAGGGGAGGTGTTTGCTGACTACATTAGTACCATCAGCTCAACACAGACCTGAGCATGACACAGTAAACAAACCTAATGGGGAATGTTCGCTAAAGGTCTCCTCCACCGAAGCAGGTAAGATATTGCATTTACAGGCTAAACAAACAATTTATATTTTCATCCTTCCCTCACGTTCAACATTTTCCTTTCTTAGGAACTGAACTATATACAGCAACCATTTCTTTATAACCGCCACCACATTTGCAAATAAAAATAATTCAATGGCACAATTTCCCCACATTTTATAGCAACATTTCAAAATGACATAATTCTCCAACCACGCATCCAAACGACTAATCATGCGTACGCACGCTCGCAAACATAAAACGCTCGTTCCCTTGCACACACAAACAGACGGTGGCCGAAGAATAAGAGACGGCGATTGTGACAGGGGCGGACGAGCGAGACCAAGCAAGTACCAACCTGAATCACCAGGTTCTCCCCATCCCCACGACTACGCATCACCAGATGCATAAAAGGAGAAAGACTTTTGGATATAATTTTGACTGGCGGGTTAAAGATTGAATTAACCAAAAAAAAAAAAGGTCTCAAACAATATTTCTTTTATAATTTTGCAAAACAAAAGAAATTGCGCAAAAGAGAAGAATTCGCCGGCTAACAAAAAAACAAACAAACAAACAAACCACGAAACTGATGCTTACAGCTACCCGTGGTCGACCCAAGTGGCGGGTCAAGCGACTCTCTACCCTCTGTCCAGTCGAGAGGACAGCAGAGCAGATGCGGAAAAGAGATGACGTGATGTCCCTCCCTACAGGCCGACTGTAGGATGAAGGTACCGACCGTACCTTCGACGAAGTGGTGAAGAACCAGAACCGGAGCAGGCGCTCCAGAGACATCTTCCGCTCGAGTGAAGAGAAAAACTGCCTAAACGATGGCAGCCAACATGCCACGCTACGTCACAGTGAGAATACCTCAAGCCTAAGAGGAATGATGCACGTGCGGCAGGTAAAAAGACAGGCGAGAGGCCGACAGAGACAGCCAGTTCAAGCGAAAGGTACCAGCCACCCGTGAACTTGCAGGATGAATTGCACGGGCAGTGGATTAGAGAGAGAGAGAGAGAAAGTAAACCCAACCTGAGCTGAACGACATTAAGGTGCAAACGCACCACAAGCCACATTAAGGGACGGATACACAACAACAACAACGACAATAAATAAATGAATAATTCCACCACCCTAGATGGGTCAATCGTCATAGGCCTCGTGACAAACTCGTGACAACCACTTTTGTGGCTGTTTGAGTCGGTGTGGAAATTCATTTTCGGTCCCTGCTCCCCACCCTCATCTCCACCCTGTCCCCCTCCTACCCTTCCTGTCATTCTTCCGGTACCCCCGACCCCCCCTCCCCCCATTCCCCCCTCCCGTCCCGCCCTCCTTCCTATATGTATGAGTAAGGTTTTGCTTCAGCGTCACTTCGAATTCCAGTGTGTGTTGGAAAGGAAAAGATCATTGAACCCAAACGACGTTCACAGTTCACATCCTTCAAGTACTGTTGTACCCAAGTTTTCTGAAGGATTGCACAACCAATAGCTCGTGTCAAGGGCAAGCACGCAGGACACGCGCACACACCACACACACACACACACACACACACACACACACACACATACACACACAAACGCACGCGCACACAAACATACACACACACACGTGCGCACGCATGTACACACACAAGCGCGCACGCACACGCACACACACACACACACACACACACACACACACACACACACACACACACGATGTAGTCAGAAGACTTTACACAGACAGACACAGACAGACACAGATAGACACAGACAGACAGACAGACAGACAGACAGACAGACACACACACACACACACACACACACACACACATTATATATATATATATGTATATATATATATATATATTATATGTATTATATATATATATATATATATATATACGCAGAGACAAATAGAGACAGACAGACAGACAGACAGACAGACAGACACACACACACGCAAGCACGCACCCCCCCCACACACACACACTCATACACACACAAGCACACACACTCACACGCACACACACATACGGTAGCCCTCCCCCCTCCCCCCCCTACACACATTGTCTGAAAAAAAAATCACCTCTCTGCATTACTTCCCCCCCCCCCCCCATCAACATCCCTCTTCTTCTGACCCGTTCAACCCAACCTCCACCCGCCCACTGCGTCACCCCCCCCCCCTCCGTCGTTCACCTTCACCTTTACGTTACTCGGTTGGCTTTACCTAAGACGGTTAGGGGCAACGTTCCCACCTTCCAATACCCGGGGTACACCGAACACAAAAGAACGAAAGACGAACCTGGAGTTCTGGGGACGGTGGCCTGACTCATTTCGTCAAGCCATAAGGTGTTCTCTCATTATTGGTGTACAGTCTTATTCGATCCCATGCACGTATTCGTTGCTTCATATACACAAACATACGTGCATACATACACATACATGGTCCACCTGTTGAGTATTGAAACAAAAGTATGCATGGATATATACGTACGTAGATACATATATACACAGATGCATACGTAGATACATAGATAGATATATACATACGTACATACACACTTACATACAGGCAGACAGACAGATAAACAGATAAACAGACACATCAAGGTAAAAATTTTCAATCAGGCAAAAAGTTCCAAACCTTCAACATTTCAGGATGTTTTCTGACAAACCCCTTTCTCAAAGTAGCACACGTGCGTACAAAATGGATTATCGATAGATTGTGGCGCCTAAAGACCAAAATCAAACGCAAATAATAATAATAATAATAATAATAATAATAATAATGAATACTTATATAGCGCCTATTCTCGGCTAGAGGCCAAGCTCTAAGCGCTTTACAATCAACACTCGTTTACACAACGGGCTGCCTACCTGGGTAGTGCCGACTGAAGAGCTGCCAGCTGGCGCTTCATTCAGTCGTTTCCCGTGTCATCCAGTCAGTATCGTTCAATATCGAACACTCATTTTCCTTACTTCCTTCATTCTTTCCATTTCTCACGCAGGGTGCATGCTATGTGTAACGTGTCATCCATACCAACGACCAAACTGGCCTACTCTTCCGAAAGTTGGTGATGGGATTTTACGTGTGTGCAAGATGTTGTGCGTGCGTTCACACACGGAACCTCGGTTTATAGTCTCATTCGAAGGACTGTATGGGAAATGGAGTCAGAACCAATGTTAACTCGAGGGAAAAATCCCCCTGTACCGAAATGCCCCGGCGGAGGTTCAAACCCGCAAGCCCAGGATCACTAAGATTACGAGTCCGGCGCTCTACCAACTGAGCTATTCCGGCTCCCAAAATACCCCTAATAAACGAAAATAAACCATTTCTTAAGCTGGTGAACCAACCTGCCCCACGACCTACCTTACCCCGCTCTCCCAACATACACAAAAATACATAGATACGTCTATCTATCTATCTATCTATCTATCTATCTATCTATCTATCTGCATGTATGTCCGTGTGCATGTATGCATGCATGCATGCATGTATGCATGCATGTATGTATGTATGTATGAAGGACAAACTTAAACTGCTTCTTGCTTCGTTGTAAAATATATTTCTCTAGAAAATTTCGGTTATCAAAGGCCAGTCTGCACTGACGCACTATCCG
Source organism: Conus ventricosus (assembly GCA_018398815.1). Lineage (NCBI taxonomy): Eukaryota > Metazoa > Mollusca > Gastropoda > Neogastropoda > Conidae > Conus > Conus ventricosus. The sequence goes on from CM031620.1 coordinate 40,576,148, forward strand.
TATGAAAGTTCATACAATGTTCGCTTGTTCAACAACGAACAAAGGAAATGAAAATCGTGATAAGTTGTTCGCTGCCCTTTCACAGTCACACACACACACACACACACACACACACACACACACACACACACACACACACACACACACACACACGTGCGCGCATGAACACGTGCGCGCGCACACACACTCCTCTGTCACAATTTTCCCCTTCCCTCTGACTTCATCATTGCCATCTCCCAGCATCAGGTTACACAACCCAAGCACTTCTTCCCCTGCTCGCCTCCACCACCGACACTTCTCCACTCTTCCACCCCTGCTGTTCAGGATTGAACATTCATTCACCTTTGACCCTTACTTGGTGGTACAGAGGACACAAAGCGGTGACCGGATTTCGACAGAAAAAAACGCAGTAAGTAAACCCCCCCCCCCCCCACCCCCCCCCCCCCCCCCCCCCCCCCCCCCCCCCCCCCCCCCACCCCCCCCCCCCCCCGCAATGAATGAAATGACAATAAAATTACGTTAATGACCTACGTGCAATGTATGTGTATGATAACTTGAACTAGAACGAACAGATTAAAAAAGAAAAAGAAAATTGCAACATATTAACAAAAATGACAGTTTCATTGCTGTAAACCAGAGGTGGAAGCGTCTTTTGCAACGTATTGTATTTTAGACGTGTCATGGTTAAAAAAGAAAAGGAATTAATTTTGTATGGGGGTCATGTTACTTGTACAACCTGTACATTCCCGACTCCAAATGCACAAATATCATCCGTCCATCCAACTGCACAGTTTGCATGCTATTTCTCCCTCTGCCCCGATCCGTAAGTCGGACACAAAATTCTTTGCAAAGAGATCACTTTTTTCCCCACTAATGCACAATTTATAATCCCAGTTGTAAAACTTATGATACATATTTGTTTTCACTCTCAGATTCTGCTGATTTGATCTGAGTTATAGATGGCATCGCAGATGATTCATTATTATGATTTATTATTGTTATTTATTTATTAGTTTATTTAATGATTTACTTATTCATTTACTACTACTTTATTATTATGTGTCATTACAACTTTCCCAAAAGCATAGGAAACTTGTTATTACACAAGAAAAATCAGTGTAGAATGCCATGAAAAAGTATTTTAGGACGCTCAGAACAAAAGTGAAAATTTCAAAATCACTCAGGCAATTTCATATTCGTCTCTCTCTCTCTCTCTCTCTCTCTCTCACACACACACACACACACACACACACACACACACACACACACACACACACACACACACACACACACACACTAACGAGAGTCGCCACTTGCAAGTTATACAAAACTGAAATGAGTCCAAACACTTTTCAGAGTGATATTTGGTTTGTAACTTAAGTTAGACGTTAAATGTAAAGAAAAACGAATTTTCCTCGCGTGATCAGTTGATATGGATGGACTGGACTTTACGTATGTGACTGCATTGCACAGCCGCTGACTAGTTTCTATGTTCTGGTGTGTGACCTTTGTGAATCCTTACATTATTGGACTTCTACTTGTCCAGAGCAGAAAGACCCCCCCAAAAAAAAACAAACAAAAAAAAAAAAAATCCCAACCATCCACCCAATCACCCAACCAACCAAAAACTCCCTGAGCATACTGTGTCATGGCATCGCCCTAAGGTTTCTCTTCGGTGCTCTTGTTTAGAACAGACCGTCAAGACCAGTTCGGTTCTGTAGAACAAGTAGTCACTTCTACAGAGCTGTGATTCACACTGTGAATGAGCGATACGCTGCATGTATGCTGGTTTGAAGTCATGCCCATAAATACCAATAACTGGACGCAGCTTGGTCATAATCATTTAACTTTCGTGTCCAACTTTGACGACCAATCACCGGGACGAACAGTCGATTTGATTGAAAACGTCATTTTCAAAAGCGGTTAGTGTAGTGTCTGAGGGCCGATGATTAGACAAAAATCTCAGCAAAATTTAGAAAGAGAGGGTGTTAGTTACCGCCAGTGACATTGACAAACAAAGCACATGACAAGACACGATGCATTTCGACCTCTTGGGTCTTCTTCAGGCAAAAAAATAGATCACATTTAACATTTAGGACAGTACAAACAAGGAACGAAAAATGTCTCATCTGTTGTTGTCCATGTGGTGGGGAGAATAGCCGCCAGGCGGAAATGTTTGAACTGTCCTAAATGTTAAATGTGATCTATTTTTTGCCTGAAGAAGACCCAAGAGGTCGAAATGCATCGTGTCTTGTCATGTGCTTTGTTTGTCAATGTCATTGGCGGTAACTAACACCCTCTCTTTCTAAATTTTGCTTTGTTCTCCGCCGTTAGTCACTCCATTTTGAAAAATCTCAGCATTTGTACCTGTTAGTGTGCGCGTACATATTTATGTACAAGCAGATGTCTGTCTGAGCGATTTCCCCATTTTATTTGGAATCTATGTCAGCATTTATACTTTCGAAGAAATATCAGTCGTGAAGGAATGTCTCTGTGTGCAATAATTATGTCAGATTTTGTGCCATAATTACGTCAGATTTAATTGTTTCATTTGTGAGGTTATGATGTGAGATCTTAGACGTTGCCACTGTCAGTGTCTCATTTTGAGCTGATACATTTAGTCAGCTGTCTTATTGGATCCGTTGACATTTCATGAATATTGTGAAATGTAATAATTGTAATTGTCCAGA
>CM031620.1:40586337-40609947 GCA_018398815.1 Conus ventricosus
GGGTGGGGGATCACCTGGCAGCAGATCCACTGCACAAAACTTTGTGAAAACCCAGCACGGTCTTTCTTTCTTTTGCGTTCCCGGTGTAACGAAAAGTTTGAACTCCCCGAATGGTTTAACTCCTAGGGAGTTAAACTGTTCATTTGTAAATTTTAACTCCCTGGGAGTTAAACTAGAATATAAAAAAAACCTAACTCCCTCTGTGTTTCAGTTTGACTCCAGGGGAGTTATTCTAACATACCACCAGAATGACTCCCACCCACCACCCACTCCCGCACCTCGCTACACCCATGCATCTTATATATATATATATATATTTCGAAGTGTGTGTGTGTGTGTGTGTGTGTGTATTCCTACACTAACTTGCCAGATCAAGACTTGTCAGGTAGAATTGTTTCCTTCGATATTATTGGTTTCTGTGAACTAGTCACGTGTCCTGAATTTTATTGAAAAATGTGTGTGTTTTTCTGATTGGCTGGCCGACTTTCGTTTTTAGTTTGGCACACGCACACCCCCACACCTGTGACGAGTCACTTGACAACTTGATCAGATCGGTCCCAAGCAGCCACCCTCTTGTACAATTTGTACAAGAGGGTGGCTGCTTGGCACCAACCCGCCCCCCCTTTTTTTTTTCTCTATCCCTGTGTTTCACACACAAATGTCTAATCAATGCCAACCGGCCTTTTTCTCGTTCCTTCTCTCCCAGATGTAGCGAGTCAATACAAAAATGTTTACATCACGTCGCGACTACTCGTCATTCTCTCCCCACCTTCCTTACCATCTCAACCCCCCGTCACTCCCTAATTTGGCGGCATGACACAATGAAAAATGTTTCCATTTCTACACCATTTGAGTGTAATGGCCTACACTTATGGGTGACTGTTTGATGGTCGCATAGATTCCATGAGAGAGAGAGAGAGAGAGAGAGAGAGAGAGAGAGAGAGAGGAACGCCAAAGACTGAAGGTACAGTATTTCTAACAAAGGCATCAAACCATTAATTCATGTATATACAGACTTTACATACAGATTATATACAAAAAGGCATTGTAAAATGTCAAGGACATGCATATATGAGCACATGAATATCTACATGGACATTTCCTTTCCCTATGATGATGATGATTATGAACATTAAATCCCCTTCTCCATTCTCTTACAGAAAGACACCTGGGAATAGGTGGGTGGGGAGTCATCTTAGTCATGATCAGATTAACTCCCCCTCTGTTACAAAGTAACTCCCTGGGAGTCAGAAAACACGTGTACACATTAATTCCCAGGGTAGTTATTCTAAACTGTGAAAAACTGACCCCCCCCCCCCCTTAGTGGGCAGGGAGTTAAACTTTTACACACCTGGATTAACTCCCGGTTGTTAATATGGATATAGTACAGACAAACTCCCAGGAAGGGGGGGGGAGGGGGGGCGGTCATTCTGTTACAGGGTGGGAATTAAGTCTGATATATGTACAAAATGACCCCTCCCCCTTAATGTTTTCAAGAATTTGTTGAGACTTGTACAAAAATTTTTTTAGAACATTTTGAAGTTTTACTGAGTGGAGTTATTTTGGCACAGGGTGGGAGTCATTCTAGTTTAACTCCTGGGGAGTTAAAATTTACATATGAACAGTTTTACTCCTGGGAGTTAAACCACTTGGGGAGTTAAAACTTTTTGTTACACCAGCCATGCTAGATCTTCACTCCGGTTAGTAAGGGGAAATTTACAGTCCGCCACAGAGACCCCACTGGTCCCCACAGCTTCTCCGGGACTTTAACCGGACTGGACCACGTCTGGAGTTTCAAGGTTTCGCAGGAGGAGTGGGAGTTTAGGAGCCTGTACCACAAGGACACTGGTCAGTATGACCGAGTTTGAGACACGAGAGATGGGAGAGGAGCTGGCAGTGTCCTGTGTGCAGCCTGAAAATGGTAACTTGAGCTGCTGAGTCGAGATGGTGGATGCTGTCCTCTTTTGGCCCCCAATGCTGGCGCCACGCTCTTCTGAAGTTGTTCCTCAGGATGGTTTTAGCTTCACTGTAGGACATCGGATGCCCTGACTGCTCCTGCCTGCTGCCGATCTTCGACAGCAAGATCTGGTGTTATTCAAATTGGATCTGAACAAGGACAAGTGCATGCTGAGCCTCCTTGGGCCATTGAAATGAAATTGACCAGTCTTCATGATGAAGCCACCGCTATGCTGAAATAGCAGACTGCCCATATGAAAGACCAAGCAACAGCATTCTCCTGTTCCCGTCTGCCTCAGGAATGATCCCCTCACACCACCATGCATTTCCGCATCGCCCGTCCGTGTCCTCTTTGATGAGCAACTGTCACAACAAGATGGGCAATGCACAAAAAGGACAACTACACATACACACATGCAAGCCATAAACCCATTTACTCATGATTATGCGCAAACACAAATGCAGATAGACAAATACACAAGCACACACATACTCAAGAACAGGAACGTATCGATACACATTCACACAAACACACACTCACACACAAACGCACACTCACACACACACACACACGCACACACACACACGCACACACACACACGCACACACACACACACACACACACACACACACACACACACACACACACACACACACACACACAGATTTGCAGACACACAGACACAGACAGACAGACAGACAGACAGACAGATACACGCGCACGAGCGCGCGCGCGAGCGCACGCACACGCACACACACACACACACACACACACACACACACACACACACACACGTGTGCAAGCACGCGCGCACGCGCGGGCACACACACACACACACACACACAAGCCCACAAGCGCACATACATACATACAATACCACACGCATGCACCGGTACTCTTATTCCTGTCTGTTTATCTTTTTTCGAGTCTGCTTGCTTGCCTGCCTGTCTGCTTGCCTGTCTGTCTCCTATCTGTCTGTCCGCGACAAGCCTGCACCCGACGTTCTTACCTATCCTTCGCCTTGTAATAAGTCACAAGAAGTGTGCATCGACCTAAAACGCGCGCGCGTGTGTGTGTGTGTGTGTGTGTGTGTGTGTGTGTGTGTGTGTGTGTGTGTGTGTGTGTACGTATGTGTGTGTGTTGTGTGTGTGTGTGTGTGTGTGTGTGTGTGTGTGTGTGTGTGTGTGCGCGCGCGCGCGCGCGATCGCGCGCGCGCAAGATTGCTCTCATGCATGTGATTTTGTGTATGTACATCTATAGGTGTGTCTGTAAACACCTGCGTACGTGCATGAGTATGTTTGTTTGTGTGCTCCCACTAGCGCATGTGTGTTGCGTTTCTTCTTTCAGCGCTGTTCCCACACTACTGGTCCTGTACCAGCTGACCACCCCGACCACCGCGTACAGTTTCTACGCTGGCCGTATCCCCAACGGGATCACGTACCGCACCCCTGCAAACCCAACTACGTGTGGCACGGGTGGGCCACACCAATCCTCTGGGGGGTGGGGAGAGGAACGATTTCGGCAAGGATTTCCGCAACAATGGAGCGAGGGTGAGTCTAGACGTGGAAGAGGTGAACGCCGCAAAGTCTTCCTCAAAATCGGGAGGAAGCTAAAAGAATGGGAGCAGTCAGGCAGGCAGTCCGACCTTTGTGTTAATAGTTTGAAGAACAAAAGACAAAAGATTGAAAACAGAGACGAAGCTTAAACAATCTAGGGATAAATCTCGCCCTTTTCTGTACTTCATCTTCGGAAGAAGACTTAGAGAAATGTGGTCATAAAAGGCTAAATGTCATACGAAAACATGTTCCGAATGATATTCAGGCATTATTTTGTCTCCATGACCAAAAATAAAAACGTCCTTTTTACTGGTAGGCGGAGTCCACGTCATTCTTACTGTTACTGAACACAGAATGACCTGCTGTTCAGAAGACGTTACGACATATGGAGCCTGCGAACAAAACCTGTGAGAGGATAAAAAGGAACGAAAATGAAGCGTAGAGAACATGAATTATTCACAGAATGATTTACCAGTTACATAACGTTACTATTCATAGTGTATGAGAAAAATAAAACATGGTCGTAAATGGTCCTTAAGGAATACAAATTACGCGCAGAACGCCGCACTAATCAGAGGACATGTTGCTTCTTTTGTATGAGCAAAGAAATAATGGTGGCATATAACTGCAAAAGGGGGGATGAAGCGAAGCTGAATCTTTAATATTATATTTTGAATTATTACGCATAATGACTGGATGCACCGAAAAGCGCGAAATTCTGCAACTGTCTATTTGAGGGCATGTCGAAAAGCGCGAGCCAGCAATCGTGTCAAAGTGCAAAAGTTGTCTGCAGCATAGGGCGGACATCGCCGACACTCTCGGAGGTGTAGAGAGAAACGGCTCCTGCAAAGGGCTCGACTTCTTTGATTATGCCTCCATCTATTGTCACTAGAGTGGCTGCAGTAGTGTTGATCTTGATGTGTTCTGAGTTTCTCTTGCTTGACCTGAGCCCTGTTCCTGCTGATGTTGCCCGGCGGGTGGGCTTGTCCTGAATCTGGTTGAAGATGTGCGAGAGGAGGGCTGGGTCCATCAGCAAGGTGCAGATCTTCAGGCTGAGTCCGGAGTGTCCACTGCGTTTCATTGTACCAGACTGTTGTTATGGACTTTGTGATTCTTAAGGGAAGAGGGAAGCCGATAGTAAAGTCCTTGACGAATTCGGTTTTGACAGCAAACCTATCTAAGCAATGGTCAGACGTGCCATGGTAGGTGCCTTGGTTCATGGACACAACTTTCACAGGTGCTCGTTGATGACTCGGCAGCTTCCACAACATCTCTCTGTTCGCACAGTTGAACGCTTTCTTCATGTGTAGGAAAATTAATGCAGAGGATGCTATTCCACTCCCGCGGCTGCTTCACGGCGACGCATAGCCTGGCCATCTGGTCTGCACAGGATCTGTTCCTGTGGAAACCTGCCTTCTCAGGCTGGGAATCAACTGCCTCTTTGATTCTTTGCCATACGTGTTTAATCAGGATAGATCATGAAATATTCATCTCGCAGATTCAACACATTATTGGAATTCAAGATACTATTCCGGGCTGGTTTCGGTCCTGTTTGTCTGAACGGCAACAGTGTGTTGAAACTGGCGATCAAAAGTCCGCAGGAGCTGTTCCTCAGTTTGCTGTCTGAGGGCCTCCATGCTGGGTAGTGTTCCATTCATCATGTACAAGACTCCTCTCACCAGTCTCATTAAAAAACGAAACAAAACGCTAACACTTTTAGTTTGCACGAAATGTTTGGAGATGATACATAACTCCATTACTGAACCATTCAGTTGGGTCAGTTCAACAATGCCGTAAAGGAAGTCGGAATATAAACGGAACAGAACTAAGTGAACTCAGTGATGATAAAAGTGAGGCTCTTAAATTCTCTGCCACCTCCTCCGCCAGCACTATTTTATCACTTTTGACAACTATTTTACTTAGCAATATCGACATTGAGTAACGTTATGAAAACATATATTGATCCGGACTACAACCGATCCGTTTAGTCTCTGTGTCCTTTCTGTCATATGACGAGTCCCCGGGTAAGCCAAACATGACGGAGCCGATCCCTCTCCAGGTCGGGTTTACATAGTGGATTTACCCCCCACAACCTCACGCCGGGGCTATATAGCGTAGAGGCGCGTCCCCTGGGCGTGGATTGGGGATCTCCCAAGCCTTGCGCTTAGGTGGTGAACTGGACTATACAGAAGAAGGTGCTGCGAACCAACAGAGCGTAAGAGAAGGAAAACTTGGGAGTCCAAACCCACACTCTCTAGTGTACGTTAACCCTGTGCTAACAGGATATCCAGACAACCATGAGCTGTTTTGTTACTTGTTTCAGAGAAGAAAAAAACCCCAACGACACTGACCTGACCTCAATCATGCCTAAACGATAAACAAATAGGGTCACTCTTGCTCCCATAAGAAAACATAACATAGACTAACTTTTATTCAAGACTGGCACAGCCTTTTAAACTTGAATAAAGTCAGACAAATACAAAGACGAACAATCTAATAGCGGGGGAAAAACAAGCGCAGGCCAGCAAAAGGCTGTGTCAGTCTTGAATAAAAGTTAGCCTATGTTAGGTTTTCTTATGGGAGCAAGAGTTACCCTATTTGTTTAACGTTTATTGTTTACTGTTCCCTGCCTCATTTTATTTTCATCTTCAGTCATGCCTGTTGCGAAAGTGGATGACGCGAGGCAGGGAGTTCATTTCCCCCCTTTCGTAACTTTCATAGGAAGGTCTCTACTTCCGCTTTGCTGACGTAGCTATCCCTCGGCTGCCGTATTATAACTGACTCACTGACAAGGAGTGGCCCTGTCCGTTGCCGATTGACGGTTTATGAAGGAGCTGTCAGCGATTCAGTCAAGTGGTTCTCAAACAATGCTTGTCACGAGAGGGTTGGGTTTATAGCTCTGTTCCCGGATTCCCCCCCCCCCTCCACCCTCCTGAGGGAAGCTGGGAAGGCTTACGGGTCCGGGTGGAGGGAATGTGTGTGTGTGTGTGTGTGTGGGGTGGGTGGGGGGTGGGGGGTGTTGCTGGTAAGGGTCTTAGAAGGGGGTGTGAAGGGGAAAGGAAGGGAGATACCCAGGTTAAAATTTTGATGGCTAATTATTGCTATTATTTTTCCTTGCACATACACACTCAGACACACAGAGACACACAGACATTACACGCGGACACAGACGCACAGAGATATAAACACACAGAGACACGCATACATACGCACACACACACACGCGCGCGCGCGCACGTATATGTACGCGCGCGCACACACACACACACACACACACACCACACACGCACCACACACACACACACACACACACACACACGCACCACACACACGCACCACACGCACACACACACGCACACACGCACACACGCACGCACACTCACACACGCATACACAAACAAGCAAACACACACGTACATGCACGCACACGCACACGCACACACACACACATACACGCGCGCGGACACACGCACGCATGCACGCACGTACGCACGCATGCACGACGCACGCACGCACCTTCTGTTTTTGTCTCTGTCTCTGTCTGTCTGTGTATGTCTCTGTCTCTGTCTTTATCGGTCTGTCTGTCTGAATAATTGTGTGTACGTGTGTTGACATGAGCATGCACAGATGTGTTAATGCTTATGTGTGCATGACTGCGTTTGTGTAGGTCTCTTTGGTGTTTGTGTTAAATTGGACAACGGCGTATTCAGTTCATGCATGAATGAACGCGTGTATATATGTTGAAAAAGCTTTGCGTACGTGTCGATAGCATTCACAAGGAAATCAGTATCAATATCAGTCTCGCTCTCTCCATCTCTGTCTGTCTGTCTGTCTGTCTTTTTTCTGTTCTTCCCCCCCCCCCTCTCTCTCTCTCTGCCCGCTCTCTTCCTACTCTCCCGCTTGCTCTCTACATACCCCCTCTCTCTTTCTTTCCTTCGCTTTTTTTCTTCTTATAATTCTTGTTCTTTTTTTTCCTTTCTGTCTGTCCGTCCGTCCGTCTGTCTGTCTGTCTGTCTGTCTATGTGATGATGATCCACCTAACCCAACCATAACCCCACTTGACCCATTATTTTTACCATTGGCGAGCTAAGGTTAAATTGACCCTACCCTGTAGCTTCGTGTCGCGAACAGACCCAATATTTGATCTTGACCACTTAGCCATGGCGTACCCTGCATTAGTGGAGGAGAGAGGGGAGGGCGAGACATAAAGTAAAGGACTAGGGGATCAGTTTATGATTTTCAGCAAGTATTTCAGTTTCTAATTCAGTTTCATCAAGGAAGCGTCAACGCGTGCGAACTAGTCTATATACACTACACCACACCCGCTAATTTCAAATGAACGTTCGCAAAGAAAGCAAACACTTCAACCTGGAAAACGTAACAGACAGCAATGGAAATTTAGACCCAACTCTCCGCACGTGAATCGTCCCTCTGTCTGTTTCTCAGATGGCTGTTCAGACTAAAGGACGACATCCAGGAAAAAAAAAATCATAGAATTTTTTTTAACCCATCTCCAAATCAGTGTAGCCTCAAATCTATACTAAGGACATCGGGAGTACATGCTACACGTATAAGGGGTATCCAGTGTCACGTCTGTTCACCCTCTGTTCAGCAAAACACTCCATAAACAGCCAGTTATTTGGGCTGAAAACAAAACATGTCTCCAAGAAACAACCAGTACACTTTGCGTTTGTGATCCTTTTACAAAACAGGATTTTTTTGTCGAGTTTTGCTTTCAAAAGACTAGTGGAACTCTATGACTCCTGCCCATCTTCCCGTGGATTTGGAAAAAAAAAAAGAGGAATGAAACGGATTGAAATGTTTGAATTTCCGCCTGCAGTCGTCCCATTTTGAAACTGATTGGTTGGAGTCACTTGAGTGAATGTGACGTGTCAATAAGAGGAGGCCAGGCCGCGCGTACCTCTCTTTAAAAAGAAAGTGGCTTGTCTCCCTTATTCTTTGTTGTTGGGTAGCCAGTGCTGCAAAGGGCGTGCACACCACGTAGGATGAAATATAAAAGAGAAAGTAGGATAGCATTATCTGTCCTGCTGTCTCTGTCTATTTCTCGATCCTCTTCCTTTGTACATATGTACACTACTATCAATCAATCAGTCTATCTATCTATCTCTCTATCTCTCTATCTATCTATCTATCTATATGTCTATATGTCTGTCTGTGTGTCTGTCTGTCTCTTTCTCTCCCTCCTCCCCCCCCCTCTCTCTCTCTCTCCCTGTGTGTGTGTGTGTGTGTGTGTGTGTGTGTGTGTGTGTGTGAACGACTAAGTTAAAAAAAGTTTCACCGGGAAAATTGTGAACATATGATTGAACCTGGATAAGTAATCAAAAAAAAAAAACAAAAAAAAAAACGAGTGGTGTGTGTGTGTGTGTGTGTGTGTGTGTGTGTTGTGTATGTGTGCGTGTGTGTGTTGTGTACGTGTGTGTGTGTGTGTGTGTGTATGTCTGTGTGTGTGTGTGTGTGTGTGTGTGTGTGTGTGTGTTGCAGTGGAACCAGACATTGTGCCAGATGGACAGCGACGGAGACGGGATGACCAATGGTCAAGAGCTGGGGGACCCGGACTGCGTCTGGTCAGTGGGGAACCTACCTAACCGTACCACCTCCATCACCCACCCCGGTGAGTGTAATAACAACACCATCTGCGACAACACGTTTTGCGTTTTTGTCGAGCTTGCTGACGAGGAGCACAAGCTCCGAAAGGTGTGTCCAGGCCTGGTAAAAGCAATGGTTTCCTTCAGGGAGGGAGCGTACATGGCCCCAGGCCTCAGTTCCCTTTCTAGGGGAATAGCATTTTATTGAAAGAAGCATTCAGCTTCGCAGGAAACTTGATGTCGCCAGTAGTCTATTTAAAGAAGATGGTGAGTACACTTCACAGTATATATATATATATATATATAATATATATATATATATATATATATATATATATATATATATATATATATAAAAAAAAATCAGAGTTAAGCCACTCAGAACGCTAAAAGTGCTCAACCATGTAGGTAGCGACATGCCAGTTTAAAATAGGATTTTAAAATGGAAAAAATTAAAAACCTACAAGCTTGTTTCAAGCTATATAAAACGCTCTCCTCAGGGTATACAATTTGGGCACGCCACCGGTGTTATATATTGTGGTGTGCGGGCGTGTGAGCTCTGTGCGTGCGGCACGTGGCCTGCCGGTTTTTTCTTTTTTGGGGCGCGTTCAGGGGGACGTGCCACGGAATGGTGCATTGACAAAGATTTCCATTTATGCCTGCAATTGTTTATCATGGTTACTTCCCATTTGGTCTACTCCCATTTCGCCTACTCAGAAATGTGTGAGCACGACTTGGCCTAACGGCCTTCGTTCATTCGTCCTTCGTCCTCTCTCGGGCTTCGCCCTACTCTAATCTAAAGACCATCGATTCTGCTTTGGAGTGACTGGGACACTGGTTACGCCAGGGAAGAGCCTTGCAGTATGGTCAGTATGGAAATAGACGAAATGGGAGTAGTAGACGAAATGGGAGTAGACGAAATGGGAGTAGACCAAATGGGATGTCACCGTTTATCATTTCTACTTTAGAGTTCAGGGATGCTAGGTGGGTTTACATAATATCAGCCACTTTTCTGTAGTACATAAGTTGCATTTTTTAGAAATGTTGTTGTATGGTGCTGCTCTTTTTATAATTTTCCATGATATGTTGTAATCTATTTTCTTATTTTTAAGCTTCCAAATATATTTACTTAATTCTGTTTGGTTTTTATATTTTTCATTTTTGAAAGACTGTTTATGGTTTGCATATCTGGTTTTAAAATGGTTTGCCGTGATCCCTATGTATGTTTCTTTATCACTGTCTGTTGTTACCGTAGCTTGGTACACAATGTTATTGTAGAGACATTTATTGTTCAGAGGGCACTGGTCTTTTTTTGTGCAATTACAAGATATCCTTTCATCACCCTCTTTGGTTGTTGTGTTTTTGGTTTTATTGGAAGAATCAATTATATATATATATATATATATATATATATATATATATATATATATATATATATATATATATATATATAAAATTTTCTTAATTTTGTCAAGAGCGAAGGATCACAGTTGTTTTTCTCTACTATTCACTTGTTCAGGATATCATAGGAACATCATGTGTAGAAAAAAGGGATGAAAACAAAAACAGCCAGCTAATCATGCAATTGCCCAAGGGGACAAGCGAGCTGTCAGTGCTGTCTGTCTGTCTGTCTGTCTGTGTGTCAGGTGTGTGCGATCCTTGGACGGCTCCTCAGTGTCTTCAGAAAAACACTTGGGTTCAGTGTGACGTGGAGACCTTTAACTGTGACGCACTGCAAAATGACCCAGGTGAGTGATGTCTGTCTGTCTGTTTGCCTGTTTGTTTATCAACCTGTCCGTTTGCTTTCAACAATATCATTACTACGACCACCATTACCACCACCACCACCACCACCACCACCACCATATCATCATCATCATCATCATCATCATCATCATCATCATCAGTATCATCATCATCATCATCATCATCAGTAGTAGGGTTAGGGACTTCTCATGCCCCAAACCAGGGGAGGCAGGGGGAGGGATCACGACAACGCCTCAGAGTCGAACCGTATGACAGAGGATGCTCGGTGATGACATCACGAGATCGATCTGACTTCCCTATTAATAGACCTGAAAACGCCTTAGGGGCGAATCATATGACAGAGGATTCTCGGTGATGACATCGTAAGATCCATGTGAGAATGAGATTTGGTGGTTAATAGGTGTCACGACCGACCCCTGGAGGTCTGCCCTGACAGGATCGGTCTAGATGGGAGTGAAGGGAATGGCTGACCTCGCACGCCCCGCAAGAGCCCACACGAGAAAGATTACGATACAACACCCCATTTATTCACACCAGCACACACAGTCATAAATAAGCATTCCAACACACACAACGTGCACAATCACAATCAAGCATTCCAACGCACACAACAGGCACAATCACAATCAAGCACTCCAACACACACAACATGCACGATTATAAATAAACATTTCACCATACGACGTACACAATCACAATTACAGCATTCCAGCACATATGACATATACACAATTATAAAGAAACATTTCCAGCATCCATCCCTTCCCACACCATGGAGTGCCTCCACACCCCTGCCCCTGTCAAGTCTACTGGGAGCACCCTATCGCACTAGGTGCTCCGAACCGGGTCGGTTCTCGCAGGGAGTCGCTCAAAGCCGACACCCTCGACACACAAGCAGGCAGTGAAGAGCGCGTCCCGGAGGGGGGGGGGGGGAACGTGGCGCTGTTACTGGAGGTCCTGGACGGGGGTCAGGGCCGGCCAGTCAAGACGGCGGGCTCCTCTACCAGTCCGCGGTCCCGACCAGAGCGTGGCCTCGACCAGCGCGTGGCACCATCCAGTCTGCGGTCCCAGCCAGAGCGTGGCCTCAACCAGCACGTGGCACCATCCAGTCCGTGGTCCCAGCCAGAGCGTGGCGGCCTCAACCAGCACGTGGCACCATCCAGTCCGTGGTCTCAGCCAGAGCGTGGCCTCAACCAGCACGTGGCACCATCCAGTCCGGACTCCGGGTGAAGCCCCCGGGAGGGGGGGGGGGGGGGGGAAACGTAGCTGGGAGGAGAGAAGAAAGGGAGGGAAGGAAGAAGGAAGGAAGAAGGAGGAAGGGTACTGGAACCCCGCTGTCAGTACAGTCTGACCCATGCTGTTAAATCTTAACAGCCACTCGCATGATGGGCGAGGGGAAGTCTACTAAACGCACCCACAGCCCAGCTCAACACAGACCTGAGCATAACACAGTAAACCGATCAAATCGTTAAAGTCTTCTCACATGAAGCAGGTAAGGGACTGCATTAAAATCAACAGGCTATAAAACAAATATGAATTATCTTCACCCTTCTCTCACTCACGTTTAACAATTTCCTTTCTTAGGAAATAAACCAACTCAGCGACCATCGCTTAATAACTGCCACCACATTTGCAAATAATAATTCAATGGCATAATTGTCACATTTTATAACCACATTTCAAAATAACACAAATCTCCAACCACGCATCCGAACGACAAATCATGCGTACGCACACTCGTGAACATAAAACTCGTTCTCCTTGCACACACAAACAGACGGTGGCCGAAGAATAAGAGTCCGGCAAATGTGACAGGGCGGACGAGCGAGACCAAGCAAGTTCCAACCCTGAATCACCAGGTTCTCTCCCATCCCCACCGACTACCGCATCACCAGATGCATAAACAGGAGAAAGAATTTTGGATATAATTTAGAATGGCCAAGTTAAAGATTGAATTAACCAGAGAAAAGGTCTCAAACAATATTCCTTTTACAATTTTGAAAACAAAAGAAAATTGCGCAAAAGAGAAGAATAAGCCGGCTAACAACAACAAACCAAAACAAACAAACCACGAAACTGATGCTTACCACTACCCGTGGGTGACCCAGAAGAGGCGGGTCAAACGACTCTCTCTTCCCTCTGTCCAGTCGAGAGGACAGAGGCACAGGTGCGGAAAAAGAAGAAGTGATGTCCCTCTCCTACAGCCGACTGTAGGAATTGAAGATACGACTGTACCCTCGATGAATACGGTGAAGAACCAAGACCGGAGCAGGCGCTCCCAGAGACATCTTCCGCTCGAGTGAAGAGCTAACCTCCCTCAGCGATGGCGGCCAACATGCCATGCTGCGTCACAGAGTGAGCATACTTCAAACTAAAAGAAATGAAGCACGTGCGACAGGTAAAAAGACAGGCGAGAGGCCGATAGACAGCAAGTTCGAGAGAAAGGTACCAGCCACCCGTGAACCTACAGGATGAATAGCACGGGCAGTGGAATAAAGAGAGAGAGAGAGAGAGAGAGAAAACAAACCGAAGTTGAGCTGAACTACACCAAGGTGCAACCGCACCACAAGCCACATTAAGGGACGGATACACGACAACAGCAACGACAATAAACAAATGAATAATTCTGCCACCCTAGATGGGTCAAACGTCGTAGGCCTCGTGACAAACTCGTGACAATAGGTATCTTTGTTTGTTTGGTTGTTATTTTTTTTTTTTTTGTTTAAGCCGTATCCCAAGGCCGACAACACACAAACACATGATTAAAAAAAAAACAGTCGGCTCCCTTGAAAGACCCGAAGTGTACCGGCTACACCCATCCTAGCTGATCATCACTGATTCTCGACATTGCTATTAAAACGCCTTAGGGGCGAATCATATGACACAGGCTGCTTGGTGAACGCATCGTGAGATCGATGTGTATTCGCTAATAAAGACCTTAAGGGCGATGAAAACGCATGCACGGTATTTATACGTCTGTCTGTCAACTTATTAAAAAAAAATCTGAATTTTTTTTTAAAAAAAAACCATCGAACTGTATTATCGAACCTGGAAGGATATATTAACGTATTATACGTGCCAAAAACAAGAAAAAATCATGTTGCAATCAGAGCATCATGATAATATGTAAAGGACATGTTTTCCCCCGTCCGCTGATCGTTCGAGCTATAAAACGGACTAAAGTTAAAGCAAAAAAGTAATTTTTTAACTTTAGTCAGTCTTACGGAATAAGGACCACCCAGGAAACACCACGAGGAGGTGGAGGACTGTTTCCCAAAAAATATTGGATTAAACAGCACACTCTGATACAAGAAAAAAAATTAAACGACTATTAGAACACTCATCAAGACCACAATCGCGTTGGAACGCTATCATACAAATAAAAGAAGCGACTGGGGAGGGGTCAACGAATCAAAAGTCTATACAGACGTAGGAAACGTTGTGACACCGTCAGAAGCGAGAACTCGTTTAATGTAAAAAAAGGAAAGGAGAATTGGGGGTTTGAGCGTAGTAAATATAGATTTTCCGTCCGTTGGAACCCTAATGTTTTGTCCATCCCATTCTCGCGTTTGAAGAACCTTGTGGCAGGTTTCTTTGGTGAAGGCGTTACTGTGTTTTTTTACTCAACCCTTTACATGCTGATTTGGTTTGTTCCGTCCAGACAGAAATAGGTTTTTGAACAGAGCCCCTCAAAGAAATTCTCCCGTGTTAAATTCGACTTTGAACAAGCCGGGTGTCGTTTGTCATATTTGCCGGGCCAGGCAATCGGCGCACTGTTTGAATCCCATGCGCGCTCGATGTGAAACCAGTTTGATAGAGTTGAAAGCGTGTCGTTGACAAGTTGACACGGAGAAACCACCGGATTTGTACTCTTCACGAAAAAACTGCTGTCGCATGGAGGGTCGTACGGACTTGGTCCAACCTGTGGACGATCTGAGTGCCATGTTCCAGCAAATCCGTATCCATCTCAGAAGTTGTAAAATCTGTCTCTGTTGGACAACTGTGTCCAAACAATCATAATAAAAACATGCAAATTCGGCAACTTGGATTATTGGTAGACGAAATAACCCGTTCTGGATGGGATTGGAGCGTCGCAGTTTGAATCTTTTTTTTTTTACTCATTTCCACTTCTAACACCGCCACCTAGCCGGTCAGTTTTTTCGAAACCGAATTTCATTGACGAGTTTTGGGGCTTGATCCCACGGTGAACATAATGGAATGTTCTCGGTGTTTGGCGTGTTAGTCAGCGTTTTACCATAGGCACTGTTGCCTAACAATTTGAAGTGTCAGCCAAAAAAAGTTCGATGAATCCCTTATCATCCCTGTTGCGTGCGTTCAGACAACCCGTTCACCAACTTCCTTGAAACACGGGTTGGGTGATGTATCAATGACAATGTGATGTTGGTCTCAACAAGACCATGTTCCAAGTTACCACTTGAGTAATGTGTGTCATGTTTGTATCGATTCTGATTCGTCACTTGATGTGTATGAGTTTAGCAGTAGTAACAGTTGACTCATACAATATCATTATATGGTGGGGGTTTTGGCTGTGTCAAGGGACGCATCGCCTTGAAGTATACCGTGTTAGGTTTGGGTGCTGCACCATAGCAAGGTATTCCGGCCAAGCGACTAGGGAAGCAACCGTCTCGATCTTTACTTTTCCTTTTACCGAGAGTTAGTGTAACAAACTCTTAGCTTCGTTGACACATTTTTCCCGTCCGTAGTGTGGGGAACGATTCAATAACATAATTCATGGGAGTGGTTTACAGGGGGTTGCACAGACGTTTTAATACCGCCTCTAACAATGATAATCACAGGTGTTATTTCCCCATTCATCCTAGGGCTAGCTGCGCTGCCACAAAAACGATGACACATTTTTTTCTCTCCCCATTTTCTAGGAGTGGTGGTTAAGCTGTCACATATTGCACCATAATAAACAAATTCACCGTGTTCATGGCTGTGGCGGGTTTTTTAAAACGAGATCCGTGATCGAGACAGAGACAGAAAAATACGCATAAACACGCAGACAGGACGCAGAGGACACAGTCGGCAGAAGACACAGACAGAATAATAATGAAAAAGGAGGAAAGAAAGAAGAAGAATCACTAATTTCACCCCCATCGTCTCGTACAGAATTACTTTGTATTTCTAAATCGAACAAAAAGAGTTATATCTAACATTCAAATTCCATAGGCAGGGCTGTTTATAAGAGGCCTCGTGTTGTCCTGGCAAATGTGCTTTTGTGTTTACTGTGGTATGGGTTCATGGAAATAAAACTGTTCCCTCTTTAAACCAACATTAAATTCCCCATTTTCATGATTTTTCGTTTTTTGTGTCTTTAATTGCGCCTTTTACCAAGTAATGATAACCGCTGCTGGTCCCTGACCTTATTCATTAAACCAACAAAATAAAATGCATACCAATGGTATTTATACAATTATTATTTCAGCAACAGACATTTTGCAGAAATTGGGATAGTTTTTAAACATGGGTCTTATCATGTAACGGTTTGACTCCTTAAAAAAAAAAGGCAGGACCGGTTTGTGAAAGTTAAATCAGAAATCGGTCTTACCTTCATTTCACGGTTATTGTGAGTTTTTTTAAGGTTAGATCCTTGGCCGAGAGATACGACTTTAATGTGACTTCCATCACGAAAGAGTCTTTATCACGAACAGTTGTATTTGGGAGTTTTACATGTCTAAAAACACTTTTTACGCTGTTTTTGGAGGAAATCCACATGCAACATAAGATGTTTATTTTTGAGATACAGGGTTTAGAAAACGGTACCATCCTAAGGCCTTTTGATAAAATGAGGGAAATCCGAAGACATTGGATAACTATTTCCGACAAGGGCTAAAGTATAGTTGACACAGTTGAAATGTCAACTGTGTTGCTTTTGAACGATGGTGTCACTTGTTTGGGTCCAGTGTAAACGAGAGGAGGAACACGGATTGTCGTGAAATATTGCTTGTGGACAATTTTTTGGTGTTCAGTCATTGATATTTTTTAATTTATTAGGCGCTGTGACCATTCATTAACTGAGTATATAACGCTATCGCAAGAAGAACAAGGGGGGTTTTTTACCTTGTCTGATTGTGGTCAGGGTTTTATGATGGTATGTCTTTTGTGGGAGTACAAACATTAAATGAGATGAGGGTTGATGCGTACATGATGGTGATGTCCTTACCCGTGGGTACAACCTTAGATGACATGTGTTTGCTGTATGAGTTTTTTTTTCATTCTTTTTTTTAGGGGGGTAAGATTATCGGAGACTAACAACCCACGTCTGTGAGGTCTGTCACGCATCTTTCAGAAGAAAATATAAACTGCTAAAGACATGTGCAATCTGTACATACTTTAGACCACATCTATATTTTGCAACGTTTTGCCCATGACCCAATTTCGTAAGAAAAGAACATTCGATTTACATTTAATATCTCACGACAACAAACGGCCTGCAAGATGAGGGAAAAAAAAACATAAAGAAAGATTTAAAGAAGAGAAAAAGGAGAGAAGAAAAGAGCAAGAAAGAAAAAAAAAGAACTCTTTATTCATCGTCTGTTGGGCAAAAATACAAACGACGACGAATAGGTCGGTGGGGTAGTGGTGATTTTCAATCAATTTGATATTGCTCCCCAAATTTTCCGGCAGATTTTACGCGACAGCTGGAGACCATTCGCTTCATTCTTTTGAGGGCAAGCATGAACGCATGCTTAACATCCCGGCTGGGAGTCAGGGGAAGACGGACTGAACGACCCGTCTCAACGCCATTTTTGAGGGCAAAAGCAAACGATTTAAAATCATCCTCAGCCACACAGAGACAACGATGACTTTCGTTTTCTTTCATGATCCAGAAACAACGTCCGAGTCACGGACACTCTCGGCTGATCAATACAGACAAAGAATATCGAGAGGTTCCTGGAAGGACATTTAAAACGACCAGGATGTTGGGGAACACGCCAGACAGGCAACATACACGATCAAAGTAGTGGTCCATTCAATCGCTCTCAATCCAGTTCTGTATCAAACCTCTCCCGGGACTACCCTCTGGCTTGCTGCTATCGTCTCCATCTGATTTCTTCACGACAATCAAGGGCATCGTCCCACTCGTGAAGGACGAAAACCACTCTTTTTGTAACACCGACAACCTGGGGTTGTGTTTCTTTCGGTGCCTCGCCTATTGCATCGAGGATACGTCAGTTAAAAAGTGTTCAAAACACTATCCCACTTCTCTTTGAAAACATGGTATGAGGAACACGGGCCAAGAAACAAAGATGAGGAGTTACGGGGGCAAAGACGCTCACCGATCTGGAAAAGCCGGAAAACATGTTTGGGGTCAAGTGGGATGTTTTCCAGATTGACGGAGTCTGCTGGTTCCTTTTCAACGGAGCAAAAAGCACACTCCCCAACACGATGAGGATCCTCGTTTACAGAAATCATTTCAGCTACATCGTGGACCTGGATCAGACCGTCATCCATGTCCAGCCCACAATGGGGAGGTTCCGATGAACTACCATACTAACCTATGAAGGAAGAGAAAAATGGTTTCTCGCATTTTATTCTAAATCGAAAGGGGTTGATGCTGCCTCCATCCATCTGGACCTCTTTTGTTGAGAAGAGAGGGCGTTCCTGTGTTGTTGGGTAGGGTGTACATAGTCCTCCTGCCTATACAGAAATCTGTGATGATCCTCCCTCACTGCCCTCAGACCAGGACTCCTTGACCCAACTCTTGTGGCTGTTTACAAGGAAGAAACAAAAGTTGACGCAGGATTCGTGCAAAAATGAAAAATTATTAAAGTTTATAAAAACCTTTTGGGTGGTATGTTGATCCCTTAGTGGGAAGGGGACTGACGTTTCAAGCCATAGGCCCGTTGTCAAAGTGAAAAGAAGAGGACAGTTGTGACAGGGAAGCCTATGTGGAATTGGGTGTGAAATTTTCATTTATGTTAAAAGTTGGACAGATTTAAAAAGTACTGACATTTTTTGGTGTATTGAGTCACAAGACACACTGCGTTCACACAAAGCCCCAACACAACCCCCCCCCCCCCCCCCCCTTTTTTTTTTTTTTTTTTTTTCCTTTTCCCCCCCCCCCCCCCCCCCCCCCCCCCCCCACCCCCCCCCCCCCCCCCCCCCAAACCCCCCCCCCCCCCCTTTGTTAAACCCCCACAAAGGCACATACACACAAGCCCACCACCCCCTGCACCACAAAAAGGGGGGAATAAAGGGAAAAATATTCCTATTTCCTACGAAAAAAAAAGAAAGAGGCTTAAAAAGGAAGGAAAGGAGATTAAGGGAAGGGCCCTGGTCAGCTAGAGTGGGGAATTGATGTTATCCAGTGGCTGTGTGGTGCCAAGCGGCTGTGCAAGGCTCCATGTGTTTCTGTACACACGGTCTCTGGGGTTTCCCACATGTGCTATTTCGCATGATTTTGCTGTGTGGGACAAAAAAAATTTTGGGGCCGACGGGGTTGTTGTAGCCCAGCTTCATCGCCCTCAGGTGTTAAAAAAAGGGTGGGCCCAATGGCGGTAGGTCCCCCCAAATATACGTTGGAGCGAGGGTGAGGTCAAGTGTACACAAGTCCTAGACTGGCATTTTAAAACGGGGCCCCGGAATGTGCCGGGGGGTCCAGGGACTGTAGCTGAAGTGTTATGAATGGGACGTCTTGCTTTTTTTGTCCCAAAGGTCTGCCCCTGGTGGGTTGACTGGTGGCCTGCGGGGTTAAAGTTTGGACCTCACAAGCATGTAGCGGGTTTTTTCCCCTTAAAAGAAAACAGGGGTGGCTTGGAAAAATTTTTTTGGGTCGGGGTCTTGTTGGAGGAGACAAAAGTTTTCACGTAGGATTCTGCGACTGTGGTTGTGAGGATGGTGGGGGTGCTCCCAGCGCGTCCTCATCCTCTCCCGTTGCTTTTGGTCTCAGGGCTTCGTGCGGCGGGTAGAGCTGACGTCAAGTGCTGTCGCACAATACCCTCGGGTTGGCGGGCTATGAAGAAGGTGGACCCCTTGAGCTCTTCTAAAAAGCCCTGCTCTTACGCAGATGCCCCCTGAGCTTTAAAATAGAATGTGGTTATGCCCCTGGTTTGATGAAACTCTGAAAAAGGGACGAGTTGTATAAAAACGCTGACAAGGGGGGGGCCCAAAAACGTAGGGCGAGAGTTTCTATGTGGGGAGGCGAGGAGAAATTGGGTGACGGGCCCTTTCAGGGATTATAAAATCTCAATAAAGCTGAAACACATGCCCGAAAAAAAAAAAAAAAATGGCCCAAACCAGGACATTTCAACAGAAGCTTTTTGCCTCAAAGTAAAACCAAAAGAACCAAAAATTCTCCCTGTTACCCAAGATTCAAAAATTGACATCCTGGACGCCCCATTGTTTCGCTGGTTTGCCCACTTTCCCATTTTGATGTCCTGGAAAAAGATTCTCAACCCCCTGGGGCATCTACCCCGTACGTAAAAGCCCAACGAACTTGAGACTTTTAGGGGGTTTTCTCTTTCCCCGTGCAGCAGGGAGGGGGAACATTTCCGATGGATTTTGTGTCACTTTTCACCGTATCCCCATGTGACGGATTGCAGGGCTGAAACACTACTTGGGAAGGTGACATAAAAAATTCCCAATCCACCACCCTCCGCTGCAAAAATTTTTTTCTCTCCTAAAAACTCGTTTGCTTCGAGGACCGCCACTATACGAAGGGGGCCCCTGGGCAAAAGTGGGACCAGCTTTGCTGTTGTTTGTGGTTCGTGGAGGAGAAAGCTCTCAGCCTTACACAGGAAAAAACCGGCACTGTTAAAAACGGAAGAGTGCCTTGGTGTGTCGGTGGGCCCAAGGGGAAAAGATTTTTAAACTTCACCCAAACAATGTCTAACTTCCCCCTGCCCCCCGTACACCCGAAAATACCCAAATCTATCCCCTTCCGGGCCCTTTTCCTCTTGTCCACCCGACTTTTCCCAAAAACTCCCCCACCGTCTTCTCAAGCCCACTGATCCGCTTTTCCGTCAACTCAGCCACCCATCCTCCCCCGGGAAAACAGTTCCACATTCTCATTTCCCAAAGGCTCAGGCGATCTGCAGTAGAGAGCAGGACTTTTAGAATAGGCCAAAAAGGGTGTCCCCCTTCTTCAAGCCCCCCAGTACCAGAGGATATTGTGCAGCAGCCTTGAGGTGCATGCTTACCAGCCCACAGAAGCCCTGAGACCCCAAAAGCAGGGGGGATGAGGATCGCGCGTGGTAGATCCCCTACCTTTCCCCACAAACCCACCCGTCTGCAGAATCCACGTGAAAACTTTAGTCTCCCCCAACAAGACCCCGACCCCAAACAAATCTTTTCCAAAACCACCCTGTTTGCTTTTCAGGGGACAAGAACCCCGCGTGCATGCTTGTGAGGTCCAAGCTTAGACCCCAGGCCCCCCAGTCAACCTCCCGGGGCAGACCTTTTGGGGGGCAAAAAAAATGCAAGCGTGCCCATTCATAGACACTTCAGCTAAAGTCGTGGGACCCCCCTGGCCCTTCACTGTGAGGTCCGTTTAAATGCCAGTCTAGGGCTTAGTGTACATTTGACCCGCCCCCCGTCCAAAACTGTATATTGGGAGACTACGCTCATTGGCGACCCCTTTTCAGCACGAGGTCGTGAAGTGGGCTACAACAAACCCCGTCGGCCAATTTTGTTTGGGCCCCTCAAGCTAAGTATGCGAAAATTGCAGAGTGTGGCAGAACCCAGAGACCGTGTGTACAGAAAGCACTGGGAACTTGTCTCAGCGCTTGGGACCCACCAGCCCGCTGGAGAAAAGATTCCCGAGTCTAGCTGAGCCAGGGGCCCTTTGCCCTTAAACTTCGTCCTGCCTTCTTTAGCTCTGTTTCTTTTTTTTTTCAGTAGGCTAAATGTGAATATTTCCATTTATTCCCCCCCTTTGTGTGGTGCAGGGTGGTGGTGGTGTCGTGTGTGTATGTGCCTTTGTGGGGGTTTTTTAAAAAAAAGGGGGGGGGGGGGGGGGGAAGAAGAAAAAAAAAAAAAAAAAAAGGGGGGGGGGGGGGGGGGGGGTGGGGGGTTGGGTTTTGTGTGAACTGCGTGTGTTTTGTGGCTCATACCCGAACGTGATCAGTGACTTTTTTGGTCCAATTAAATTTAAATGAAAGTTCTACCCAAAATTTCCATGGCTTTCTGTTCATGTTTTCTTCTTTTCACTTTGACAAGGGCTTGGCTTGAAAAAGTCCCGTCTTTTACTAATGGATTCAACTTCCCCCCAAAGGTTTTTAAAACTTTATTTTTTTTTCATATTGTGGGTTTGCTGAACCCCTTTCGTAATTTGTCAGCCCCCCTTTAAAAGCAGGGTGTCTTTGAGCAAAGAGCACGGTGCCCTTTTCCTTTTACCAAATTTGAAAAAACTGAGAGTTCTTTTGTCCAATTTTTTTCGTCCAAACAGCAGGGAAAAGGGGTCCAATCCGTCCCGATAGTTTGCAGGAAAAGAAAGATCTTGGGAGGTCCAAACTTAGAAGGGAAAAGATTTTGTAGTCTGGTGAAAAGGGTTTCAGCTTGGTTTCGCTCTTCCCCCCCGTCTCCATCGGGTATGAACATGGAGTCAGTATCCATTTCACGGGGTTGAAAATAGGGGGGGACGAACTGTCGACCAGGCGAAATAGAATAACATCCCCGGTTTGGGTATGTAGAGAAGAAGCCGATTTGGTTTTTGGGGAGTGCCCTCGAATCTTGCCTTACTAGCTCTCTTCCCAGGGCGTCCCCAGATAATCAATTTCTTTAAAAAGGGGGCGTTGATCGCTTGCTACATCTCCTTCTTAAGTGGTGCTCCCTGAAACTTGTGTTCCCCTTTTTTTCGAAAGGGGCCACTACATTCCCCCGATTTTACCCGTTGCGCCCGCGTGTGCCGAGGTACTCTCTGATGCCGGGTGTTTTTTTCTTTTTTTTAAGTTCATTTGGTTTTCCCTTTACTGGGTTGACGTCAACTCCCCGTGTCTGGCGAAGTGTGTCATGGAACAGACTTTCCCTGGAATTGGTAGGCCATCCCATGTTGGGCCCATCTGTCTACCCCGATCTGGAGTCCCCCGTGCTATTCTTGGTTGTCTTGGGGGTTGAAGACGTTTTCTTTGTGGATGACCCCTTCCAACCAGCTCTCGCCGTCTCTCCGTAGACGTCCCTTTTTCCCGGTTGAAAGTTGTTTTCCTTGCGTCGACGGACAAGATGTTCCCTGGGGTCGCTTAGAGCCCACGGATCAAGGCGTTGGGTCGAGCTTCCAAAAAAGGATACTTTTCACCCGGGACCGGTCATCCCCTTCTGTGGTAGTGTGAAAATGATGGTGGCCCTCCCACCATTTTTTGCCCCAGCAAAATGTGGGATCTTTTTTTTTGTCGTTGCCCGAGAAAAACAGACATTGGGAAGCGTCTTAAAAGGTACCTCAAGTCAGTCAGGGTCCTGTGGCATCCTTTAGTGTCAATCCCGAACGGAAATACTGCGTGTTGCTTTTCAGGGCCTCCAGGAAGGGCATGACGTCAAGGTTGTTGTACCACACTAAAGAAATCCCTCAGGGGTCTGCCCTTTCTTCCCAAAAATGTTGGCGTAAACGTAGCTTCCTGCTGATAGAATCGTTTTCGGGGCTGAGAAGCCTCGGGGAGGAAAAAAACGTCGTCAGTTTGTCAGTCGTGAGTACTGTATGGGGAAAAAGCCCTTGCGTTCCTGTACCCGAAAACGGTTTAAAAAATTTTAAATTTGGGGTGGGGGT
>CM031620.1:40610947-40632339 GCA_018398815.1 Conus ventricosus
TTACCCAAAAAATTTACAATATCGACATTGAGTAACGTTATAAAACATATATTGTCCGATACAACCGATCCGTTTAGTCTCTGTGTCCTTTTCTGTCATGTGACGAGTCCCCGGTAAGCCAACATGACGGAGCCGATCCCTCTCCAGGTCGGTTTACATAGTGGATTTACCCCCCATAACCTCACGCCGGGCTATATAGCGTAGAGGTGCGTCCCCTGGTCGGTGGATTGGGATCTCCCAAGCCTTGCGCTTAGGTGGTGAACTGGACTTTACAGAAGAAGGTCCGTGAACCAACAGAACGTAAGAGAAGGAAAACTTGGGAGTCCAAACCCACACTCTCTAGTGTCCGTTAACCCTGTGCTAACAGGGTACCCAGATAACCATGACCTGTTCTGTTACTCGTTTCAGAGAAGAAGAAAAAACAAAACAAAAACAAAAACAAAAAACTCAACAACTCTGACCTGACCTCAATCATGCCTAAACGATAAACAAATAGGGTCACTCTTGCTCCCATAAGAAAACCTAACATAGACTAACTTTTATTCAAGACTGGCACAGCCTTTAAACTTGAATAAAGTCAGACAAATACAAAGACGAACAATCTAATGTGGGGAGAAAAACAAGCGCAGGCCAGCAAAAAGCTGAGTCAGTTCTTAAATGAAAGTTAGCCTATATTAGGTTTTCTTATGGGAGCAAGAGTTACCCTATTTGTTTATCGTTTATTGTTTACGTGTTCCCTGCTCATTGTATTTCAACTTCAGTCATGGCCTGTTGCGAAAGTGGATGACGCGAGGCAGTGTTTCCTTCCCCCCCCCCCCCCCCCCCCCCTTTCGTAACTTTCATAGGAAGGTCTCTACTTCCGCTTTGCTGACGTAGCTATCCCTCGGCTGCCGTATTATAACTGACTCCACTGACAAGGAGTGGCCCTGTCCGTTGGCGATTGACGGTTTACGAAGGAGCTGTCAGCGCTTCAGTCAAGTGGTTCTCAAACAATGCTTGTCACGAGAGGTTGGGTTTATAGCTCTGTTCCCGGATTTCTCCCCCCCTCCACCCCTCCCGAGGGAAGCTGGAAGGCTTACGGGTCCGGTGGAGGAATGTGTGTGGTGGGGTGGGTGGGGGGTGGGGGGTGGGGGTGTTTGCTAGTAAGGGTCTTAGAAGGGGTGTGAAGGGAAAGGAGGGGAGATACCCAGATTAAAAATTTTGATGGCTAATTATTGCTATTAATTTTTCCTTCCACATACACACTCAGACACATAGAGACACACAGACACAGACACGCGGACACAGACACACAGAGATATAAACACACAGAGACACGCATACATACACACACACACGCGCACGCGTGCGCACATATATGTACACACATGCACGCACGCACACACACACTCGCACACACACACACACACACACACACACACACACACCACACACACACACCACACACACACACGCACCACACACACGCAACCACACACACGCACACTCACACGCGCATACACAAACAAGCAAACACACACGCACATGCACGCGACACGCACACGCACACACACACACACACATACACCGCGGGGACACAGCACGCATGCACGCACGTACGCACGCATGCCACGGACTCACGCACGCACCTTCTGTTTTTGTCCCCGGGCTCTGTCTTTTCCTGTGTATGTCTCTGTCCCCTGTCTTTATCCGTCTGTCTGTCTGAATAATTGTGTGTACGTGTGTTGACATGAGCATGCACAGATGTGTTTAATGCGAAATGTGTGCATGACTGCGTTTGTGTAGTCTCTTTGGTGTTTGTGTTAATTGGACAAGGGCGTAATCAGTTCATGAATAAAATGAACGCGTATATATGTTTGAAAAAGCTTTGCGTACGTGTCGATAGCATTCACGAGGAAATCATATCAGTATCAGTCTCGCTCTCTCCATCTCTGTCTGTCTGTCTTTCTTTTTGTTCTCCCCCCCCCCCCCTCTCTCTCTCTCTCTCTCTCTGCCCCGCTCTCTTCCTACTCTCCCGCTTGCTCTCTACATACCCCCTCCCCTCTTTCTTTCCCTTTGCTTTTTTTCTTCTTATAATTCTTGTTCTTTTTTCCTTTTTGTCTGTCCGTCCGTCCGTCCGTCTGTCTGTCTGTCTGTCTATGTGTGATGATCCACCTAACCCCAAACCCTAACCCCACCTTGACCCATTATTTTTTACCATTGGCGAGCCAAGGTCAAATTGACCCTGCCCTGTACTTCGTTCGCAACAGACCCAATAATTTTATCTTGACCACTTACCATGGCGTACCCTGCATTAGTGGAGAGAGAAGGGGAGGGCGAGACATAAAGTAAAGGACTAGGGATCAGTTTATGATTTTCAGCAAGTATTTCAGTTTCTAATTCAGTTTCATCAAGGAACTGTCAACGCGTGCGGACTAGTCGATATACACTACACCACCACCCGCTAATTTCAAATGGACGTTCGCAAAGAAAGCAAACACTTCAACCTGGAAAACGTAACAGACAGCAATGGAAATTTAGACCTAACCTCCGCACGTGAATCGTCCCTCTGTCTGTTTCTCAGATGGCTGTTCAGACTAAAGGACTCGCCTTGGCTTAAGGCTGTGTCAGGCCAATTGACATAGGCTAAGAACACCAAGGCTACATCAAAATGTTGTTATGCTCTGCATAGTTATGCGGGGTATTGTCTTCAGTTGTGACAAGCCCCTAGCATAATATTATCAGCCCTAAAAAAAAATCCTCCGAAGTCGGAGTGTGGCTGCCCATGTGGCGGGGTAATCAAAAACGGTCACACACGCAATGTTCTCATCCCAAGCTGATGTACTTGTACCATAGTGTCAAATGCTTCGGCTGTTTGGATGATCCCTGGAGTCTTTTAGCCTGGGTATGACAACAACAACAACAACAACAACAGCAACAACAACAACAACAACTAAAGGACGACATCCAGGAAAAAAATCATAGAATTTTTTAAACCCATCTCCAAATCAGTGTAGCCTCAAATCTATACTAACGACATCGGGAGTACATGCTACACGTATAAGGGGTATCCAGTGTCACGTCTGTTCACCCTCTGTTCAGCAAACACCCATAAACAGCCAGTTATTTGGGCTGAAAACAAAACATGTCTCCAATAAACAACCAGTACACTTTGCGTTTGTGATCCTTTTACAAAACAGGATTTCTTGTCGAGTTTTGCTTTCAAAAGACTAGTGGAACTCTATGACTCCTTCCCATTTCCTGTGGATTTGGAAAAAAAGGGAATGAAACGGATTGAAATGCTTGAATTTCCGCCTGCAGTCGTCCCATTTTGAAACTGATTGGTTGGAGTCACTTGAGTGAATGTGACGTGTCAATAAGAGGAGGCCAGGCCGCGCGTACCTCTCCTATAAAAAGAAGTGGCTTGTCTCCCTTATTCTTTGTTGTTGGGTAGCCAGTGCTGCAGAGGGCTTGCACACCACGTAGGATGAAATATAAAAGAGAAAGTAGGATAGCATTATCTGTCCTGCTGCCTCTGTCTATTTCTCGATCCTCTTCCTTTGTACATATGTACACTACTATCAATCAATCAGTCTATCTATCTATCTCTCTATCTCTCTCTCTATCTATCTATCTATCTATCTATCTATCTATCTATCTATATTCTATATGTCTGTCTGTGTGTCTGTCTGTCTGTCTCTTTCTCTCCCTCCTCCCCCTCTTCTCTCTCCTGTTGTGTGTGTGTGTGTGTGTGTGTGTGTGTGTGTGTGAACGACTAAGTTAAAAAAGTTTCACCGGGAAAATTGTGAACATATGATTGAACCTGGATAAGCAATCAAAAAAAAAAAAAAAACCAGTGGTGTGTGTGTGTGTGTGTCGTGTTGTGTGGTGTTTTGTGTGTGGTTGTGTGGTGTGTGTGGTGTGTGTGTGTGTGTGTAGTGTGTGTGTGTGTGTGTGTGTGTGTGTGTGTGTGTGTTTTTTGCAGTGGGCCCAGATTGTGCCAGATGGACAGCGACGGAGACGGGATGACCAATGTCAAGAGCTGGGGGACCCGGACTGCGTCTGGTCAGTGGGGAACCTACCAACCGTACCACCTCCATCACCCACCCCGGTAGTGTAATGACAACACCATCAGCTACAACACGTTTTGCGTTTTTGTCGAGCTTGCTGACGAGGAGCACAACACCGCAAAGGTGTGTCCAGGCTTGGTAAAAGCAATGGTTTCCTTCAGGGAGGGAGCTTACATGCCCCCAGGCCTCAGTTCCCTTTCTAGGGAATAGCATTTTATTGAAAGAAGCATTCAGCTTCGCAGGAAACTTGATGTCGCCAGTATCTATTTAAAGAAGATGGTGAGTACACTTCACAGTATATACATATATACATAAAATACACACACACACACACACACACACACACACATATACAAATAAATGTGCCTTTGAGAGGGATTACGATGGTTCACTCAGGCAGCTAGTGAAGGGCTTCTCATATTTAAAAATAATATTATATTCCCCCATTTTCTTCATCTTCAAATTTTTTTATTTTTTTTAAGTTCAAATCTTTGTCAAGTCATTACTATAACGACTGAAAATTGTTAGCCTGCACTTGTTTTCACCCACTACTTAATTGTTCACATTTTATATATATATTATATATATATATATATATATAAAAAATATAATATATATATATAAAATAAATATATATCATACACACACACACACAAAACCACACACACACACACACACACACAACACAAATATAATATATATATATATAAATATATATAATATATATATATATAATATATATATATATATATATAATATATAAATATATATATATATATATTGTCAAGAGCGAAGGATCACAGTTGTTTTTCTCTGCAATTCACTTGTTTCAGGATATCATAGGAACATCATGTGTAGAAAAAAGGATAAAAACAAAAACAGCCAGCTAATCATGCAATTGCCCAAGGGGACAAGCGAGCTGTCATGCTGTCTGTCTGTCTGTCTGTCTGTGTGTCAGGTGTGTGCGATCCTTGGACGGCTCCTCAGTGTCTTCAGAAGAACACTTGGGGTTCAGTGTGACGTGGCGACCTTTAACTGTGACGCACTGCAAAATGACCCAGTGAGTGATGTCTGTCTGTCTGCTTGCCTGATTGTCTATCAACCTGTCCGTTTGCTTTCATCAATATCATTACTACTACCACCATTAACCACCACCACCACCACCACCATATCATCATCATCATCATCATCATCATCATCAGTATCATCATCATCATCAACATCAACATCATCATCAATATCATCATCCTCGTCGTCGTCGTTGTCGTCGCCGTCGTGACGCTCTGCAAAATGGTCTAAGTGACCCAAGCCCTGCTTGTATCTCTGTGTTCTTAACTTGTCTGTCTCCATCATCATCATCAACATCATCATCATCATTTTTATACCACATCACCATGATCATCATCGTCATCGTCGTCGTCGTCGTCTTGGTCTTCGTCATCGTCGTCATGATCATCATCATCATCATCATCATTATCACCAAATCATCGACACCATTACTATCACGTCATCATCAGCAGCAGCAGCATCACCATCCCATCATTACTGGTATTAACATCATCATCACATCCCTCTTATTGTGACGTCATACCAAATGGACCAGGGTCTGTGATCTGGCTCCTTTGTCTGTTAGTCCCTCTGCCGTCATTAATTGTCGTCTCATGGAGTCGTGATAACGATGATAATCAACACCTCACATTCGGACGCTAAACGAAACCGCCCGTAGTCTGTGACAGTACCGTGCGTCTGCCTGTCTCAACAGCACCATCACCACCACCACCACAACCCTTCACCACCATCATCATCATCTTCCTCGTGGTGACACGGGCTATGTGACTGTCTGTCGCCTTTGAGTCGTCGTTGTCATCATCATCATCATCATCATCATCATCATCATCATCATCATCATCATCGTCACATTTGTCTTTCTCTTTCCTCTCTGTCTCTCTCTCTGCCTTTGTCTGTCTGTCTGTCTGTCTGTCTGTCTCTGGCTCTGTCTCTCTCTCTCTCTCTCTCCTCTCTCTCTCGTCTCTCTCTTCCTCTCTCTCCTCTCTCTCTCTCTCTCTCTCTCTCTCTCTCCCAAGTGTCAAAGTGTCAAAGTGTCTCTCTCTCTCCGTACGTATGCACGGTTCTCTGTGGGCGCGCGTGTGTGCCTTTGTGTAAGCGTGTCTTCGTGCGTGCGTGCGTGCGTGCGTGCGTGCATGCATGCATGCATGCATGTGTGGTGTGTGTGTGTGTGTGTGTGTGTGTGTGTGTGTGTGTGTGCTCGCGCGAAGTACCTGTGCGCGAACTTGCCTATGCCCGCGCTCTCCGCATGCAAGCATATGCTCCCAAGAATGCAAGTACATTCATGATCGCATGTCTGCGTGTGTGCAGGAGTGCGCGCGTACGTGTACGTGCTCAAGTACTGATGCATATCGTTTCGCTTTTGTACGCATCGGCACGTTCTTGTGCTGCTGAATGTCCTGTGTGTCAATTTTTGCTTTTGCCACGGCAGACGTCAGAGACGTGACTACGTATTCCCCCCCCCCCCCCTCCCCGCCCCCCCCCCCCCCCCCCCCCCCAACCTTTGCTGTATTTTGTGACTCAAGTGAATGACTCACTACTGAACATGTAGAGTCTGATTACACTACAGTGACAGCACTTATTCATAAACAGATTAATAAATGTAGGCATGGAAGAGCCATAGCTCGTGGCGGACGCATGCTTCCCATTTTCAGATGATGATTCCTCAGACGTGTTTCCCCAATGTCGGTGTCGGGAATGGTCAAACGGAGTACTAGTGTCCTTCATGATTTCTTGACAATGTTGAAATTTCCCGAACGCCGAACCATCGTTGAAGGGCACTATACATATCAAGTGGATATGGTTCTGAATTCTGTTTGTAAGTGGACATTAAAGGTCCTAGAGTCTATTTTGATGCATCTGGCAGATCCATGTACCTCTCTCTGTGCTCCTTGGCATTACATACAGATATACCACATGATACTCTCACTATCTAGGGTTAAAAAATGAAATCCAACTGTACGCCAAAGCAGCCAATGAAGAATAGAAGTAAAACGAAAAGAAAGTGTGGTAAAGGAATGAGTTGTGGAAAAACTAAAACCATGTATAGAATGTAACGGTAAATCTCTAAGCCTATGCTTGAGGATGCTTGAGAGCGGAATAGCTCAGTTGGTAGAGCGCCTGACTCGTAATCTTGGTGATCCTGGGGTTGCGGGTTCGAACCTCCGCCGGGGCGTTTCGGTACAGGGGGATTTTTCCCTTGAGTTAACATTGGTTCTGACTCCATTTCCCATACAGTCCTTCGAATGAGACTATAAACCGAGGTTCCGTGTGTGAACGCATGCATAACATCTTGCACACACGTAAAATCCCATCACCAACTTTCGGAAGAGTAGGCCAGTTTGGCCGTTGGTAATGGATGACACGTTTACACATAGCATGCACCCTGCGTGAGAAATGGAAAGAATGAAGGAAGTAAGGAAATGAGTGATCGATATTGAACGATACTGACTGGATGACACGGGAAACGACTGAATGAAGCGCCAGCTGCAGCTCTTCAGTCGGCACTAACCCAGGTAGGCAGCCCGTTGTGTAAACGAGTGTTGATTGTAAAGCGCTTAGAGCTTGGTCTAGCCGAGGATAGGCGCTATATAAGTATTCATTATTATTATTATTATTAGGATCCATTTAAGGATGCAAGGGAGATCAAAACGTGTCAACAGAGTGGTCAGCTAAGCTGTTAAATAACTCAAGCCTTTCAGCAGCTAAGAAGTGTGTGTGTGTGTGTGTGTGTGTGTGTTGTGTGTGGTGTGTGTGGTGTGTGTGTGTGTGTGTGTGTGTGTGTGTTTGTGTGTGTGTTGTTGTGTGTGTGTTGTGTGTGTGTGTGTGTAACAGAAATTTTGAGGTTATTTTCTTATGATTATTAAATAACAGAAGTCATCTCCTCTGAACAAAATCCCTCCATTTTCTCTCTAGAATTGATCCTCAAGCCAGACGCCTCGGAGGGTCTTCGTCGTTCAAAACGAGTTCACATTCCTACACTCCGTCAAAAATCGAATCATACTAAGGGGTCTTTTTGTATCATAAGTGGTCATTTTAAAATCTGCGACGAGGCTGCATGACATACTCCACGTGAGCATTCTCTTCCAGTATTCGCTGAAGTGTCAGCATTCTGGAAAACAAATTGAGCTTGCTCTTGCTGGATGGTCAGCATGCAAAGGGAGATAACTTTTCCGACAACACGTGTCTATACAAAGAATATAATTTGCTTGCTGGCGTGCATCCCTTAACATGCGTGCATTGTATTTCTTGCCCCCCGACCCCCCCCCCCCCCCCCCCCCCCCAAAAAAAAAAAAAATCAAAACCAGTAAACGAAGAAACATTCTCTTCCACGCCAGAATGGTCTGAATGTGTGAATGAATGTGTATCATTCAAGGACAATAGAATGTCACGTGACTGGTATCTCTGACAACGTACGTTTCGTAGACAGAACGCCAGGTAAGTGCTGCAAACATGCCTTTCATTGTGTCAAACAGATGTAGGCTACAGAGAGGGGAGGATAAGTCCCTTCGCCTTTCAGCAGGTAGAGTTCCATTGCGCATGTGAAGGCATTCGCCTCTTCCGATTGGTCTCACCTGCGCTCACTCTCTCTCTCTCTCTCTCTCTCTCATCTCTCTCTCTCTCTTCTGCCACGCTGATGCTTTCAAACCTGTCAAGTCCGAAACACACACATAATGATTGGCGTGCAAACAAAGGCAGCATACATACAGACATGAGGTGACCGCTCAACAGCAGACAAGAAGAAGCAGCTGGCTTACATGGTCACCTAGGAGAGCAGCGCCGCTGAACTGGTCACTTTTCCTGTGGCCTGCAGTGGCTGACTGTGGACAGTGACCTGCCTGTGCTGACCAGACTCTGACAAAGGCGGTCAGTGGGACAGCAAGGCCAGATTCATACCCTGTCCCTTCTACATCTTTGTTAGACATGGAAGATGTCTTTCCGTGCTGGCATAAGAGCTGAGTCCACAGTAGGCCAGTCTGCAGTTCTCATGCATCGGCACCACGTCACAGTAGGCCAGTCTGCAGTTCTCATGCAACGGCACCACGTCACAGTAGGCCATCTGCAGTTCTCATGCATCGGCACCACGTCACAGTAGGCCAGTCTGCAGTTCTCATGCATCGGCACCACGTCACAGTAGGCCAGTCTGCAGTTCATATGCATTGGCACCACGTCACAGTAGGCCAGTCTGCAGTTCACGTGCATCGGCACCACGCCACAGTAGGCCAGTCTGCAGTTCTCATGCATCGGCACCACGTCACAGTAGGCCAGTCTGTAGTTCACGTGCATCGGCACCACGTCACAGTAGACCAGTCTGCAGTTCACGTGCATCGGCATCACGCCACAGTAGACCATCTGCAGTTATGCATCGGCACTACGTCACAGTATGCCAGTCTGCAGTTCTCATGCATCGGCACCACGTCACAGTAGGCCAGTCTGCAGTTCACGTGCATCGGCACCACGTCAGATCAGCCGGGTGTTGTGTGTGTGGAGGGGGGGGGGGTGTAGGGTAGGGGAAAGGGGGGAGGAGTGGGAGTAGTTGTGGAGGGGGCAAATGTTGCAGCATTCAGGATACGTTGTTTGCTCTGAAATGATTCGGAAAGCAGGTTGAATCGTTTCCCACTGGCCAAGGGCGCATTGTCTGATTAGTCTTATGTCCTGGGCATAAATGTGTTTTTATCAGGGAGACCAACCCCATCCAAGCTCTGCTCGCTCATAGTGTGCTTACCTCCATGAATAAATGTGTCTTATCACCAGGTACCTTCCGTATGTGGCTAATAGTAAGGTCGATCTTCAGGAACGAGGCAAGCTGTAGAAAGAGTTGTCCTAAAAACCAGAGACAACTTCCACCTGTGGCCGATGGTAAGGTAAACCTTCAGGTAAAAAGGTTAGCTGCAAAACAAACTGTCTCACTACCAGACAACGTGTTTTTACAGCTAACCTCTCCTGAAGGTCGACCTACTATCAGCCACAATACAAGTTGTCTGGCGGTTAGAATACAATTAGGTCTGCAGCTGACCTTCTTACCTGCAAGTCAAGCTTACCAGCGGCCGGCCACATGCGGAAGTTGTTTAATGGACCGACACTCCCGTGTGGATTACAGAGGTTTGGCTTCAAGTCATGTGGGTAGCTGTGAAATAAACTGTCTTACTACATGGCTTCCTTTTGCGGACGATTGATTTGAACTCCAAGTATGCGTGCAGATATGAAATAAAACATTTCAACTGTGGGGCTAACCTTCAGGTTACATGTTGGTGGTGGAATAAATGATCTAAACGGACCACTTCATCATGTGACTAACAGTCGATTTCCAGGTATGAACGTTAGCAATGACACCAACAGTCCCCACAGATGACTTCCCTGTCTACCTGATAATCTGTCAACCATCGCTGAGGAAGAAGACGACAACAGGTATATGCGATTTCTAGACGTGAATACTGCATTGTGTTGTTTCTTCGTCTGTCCTGATAGACGTCAGGAATGTCACTCTGGCGATTTCCACCCCACGCCGGTGCCCAACAAGGAAACCAATTATTACTGTATGAACTTTGACCTTCCTGGGGAGGAGACCTATCACCTGGTGGCTACAGAGCCCTACATCGACACTGCTGACGTCTTGCATCATATCCTGGTGTATGGCTGTGAGGGCGGTAAGACTCTGAGAGAGAGAGAGAGAGAGAGAGAGAGAGAGAGAGAGAGAGAGAGAGAGAGAGAGTTGTTCATTGAAGGGGTTAGAAAATTAACAATAGTGGCTATTACATCCTTAACTCAAAAAAGGAGAGAGAGAGAGAGAGAGAGAGAGAGAGAGAGAGAGAGAGAGAGAGAGAGAGACTACAGAAGAAGAAGAAGAAGGAGAGAGAGAGAGAGAGAGAGAGAGAGAGAGAGAGTGTGTGTGTGTTGTGTGGTGTGTGTTGTGTGTGTGTGTGTGTGTGTGTTGGTCCTCATCAGAGTTTTCTTCAAATAGAAAGGCTTTCACTTGCAAATAGGAAATCGAAGAAAATAAGTGTCGAACTCCTTAGCTGTGACCTTTTTCAAATCTATACGTTGTCATCACCATGTTCAACAGGACGCCGATCAGTTGGTATAACCAAACGTTTTTGATTGTAGTATGTTTTGATTGACAGACGGCCCGCCCTCTATGAGCCAACCCACCCATGTGGAATGGAGGTTACCTCTGGCTGTGACAATCTGATTGGTCTGTGGACGGTGGGCGTGGCCGGATCTTGCATAGATCCAAAGGTCGGTTTCCTCTTCGGCAAAAATGCCTTCACCAGGATCAAGATGGAGGTAATTTGGCCTCTGTTATCATCAGCAGCATCATTACCATCATCAGCATCGTCATTATCATCATCATCATCATCATCATCATCATCATCTTCATTGTCATTGTCATGGTGTCATGTTCATCGTCATTGTCATTGTCATCATAGTCATCATCGACACCATTGCAGTCTAATCATCATTATCATTGTCGTTGTTGTCTCCTTTGTCATTGTCATCATCGTTGTCGTCATCTTCTTCAGTAGTGTTACTCTTGTGCAGCTCATTCCGACTTATTCCAGACACAAACACACTGCTGCTACAGCCACAAGCTGGTTCATTCCCTTGTGATCCAAATGTCCGTAATATCTGGTTGTGTTGTGTTATGCAGCAATCCATTCTGTTGCATTGGTGTGTTGTCTTGTGCTACGTTGTGTTTTGTCGGGGTTTTTTTTGCAGCTTTTGTGTATTCTGTTTTGTTGTTCTGTTCTGTTTTGCTGGGATACCTCGTATTGTCCTGTCTTCTTTCATTGCATGGCATAGTGTTCCATGGCACTTCTTTATTACATTGTGTTGCATTGTAGTGAGGTTACATGCAGGGTATTGCATTGATTTGCTTTGCTATGGATGATGGAAGTCCACTCAGGGGCTTAAAGCAAGACAAAATGCATTAAAGAAACTCACTCATCCCCATGATCATCCAACAGGTGACCAAGGATCACACCAGGGGAGAGAGAAATGAAGCAACTTTAGCAATCGACATGTAGCAAGTCAATAATGTACCCCAATTTGTTCATTATAATTGTAATTTCTGGTATCGATTATGCTTTACAAAATTCATATTCCCTTAGAAACAAAAACAATCCATCCAAAGCTGAATTTAACTTTTTTTTCCACAGAGACGCAGACATCCACACTTACATACACACATACGCGTGCGTGCGCGCACAAACACACACACACGCACATACACATATGCATAGGCATGTACACCCACATGCACAGGCATACCATATATATCCACACACGCACTCACTATTGCGTATGTCCTACTCTGAGGTATGCACGCACACAGGGGCACAGATGGTGTGCATACCGCGTGTTCACGCGTACACACACACACACACACACACACACACACACACACACACACCACACACACACACACACACATACACACACACACACACATGCACACACACACACACACTCATGTATCTGTAGCACAGACAATTTTCTCTGGGCGTCCAACTTCTGACCAGAGCGTTGGGTTAATAATGCTCAGGTCAGGCATCTGCTGCGTCTTCTCCTTGAGACCTTCTTCTCTAATCATCCTTTTTAGTTAGGAATTCATTCAGCAAATTCGCTGCACACTATGGCTCAGCAGATGTGCCGTAGCGAATACGGACCAGTCCCCAGACAGTGACACTCTCCAAATGACACTGACCCTGACCCGGAATCTTTCCTCACAGTTCCACTGGAGTAACCCAGAGCTGCGCGCAGACTACGTGGATTCCAGCGGCATGCGCTTCTTCTACACCCCCAACCTGCGGCCCAACTCTGCCGCCACAATGGTGGTGGGCCAGATCTTTCTGGAGATTCCTCCTCTGCAGCCCTCTGTGCAAGTCAACGGGTCCTGCAGTTCTGAGTGCACCAGTCGGATCATCAAAGAGCCCTTGTACGTCATCGATGCCATCAACCACATGCACTACATGGGTAAGGGATTGTCTTGCGTTGCGTTGTCTTGTTTTGATATGGTATTGTATGGTAACACGTAGTATTCCGTTACGTTTGTGTTGGTTCGTGCTGTATTGTTGTTGTTTTTTTATTTGTGATGCCTTGTGCTGTCTTGTCTTGTAACGTGTTGTTTTGTGCTGTGCTGCGGTGTGTTATGTTTCATGTATTGTGTTGTGCTGTACTGCTTGTGACGTTGTTGTGTGTGCTTTGCTGTGCTGGTGGGCCTCTTGTATTGCATCCGACAGCACAGTTTTGTGTTGTATGGCTCTGAATTCTATTTTACTACTTTGTACTTTTTGTTTTGCGCTGCCTTGCGTTGTACTGTATAGTATTGTGTTGCGTTGTATGACATATTGACTGTATTGCATAGGATACCGTAATCGAACATCAGAGCTATCGCTTGTGGAGTTTACCGTCGCACCATTGAACCACAAAAGGTCCGGTTTTTCCGGTTTTTACGGCTTGAAAAACTCCTTCTAGCAACTAGGCAGAAAACGGGCACTTGCTTCACTTCACGGAAGGTAAAGGCTCTAGAAAGAGAAGGATGGCCTCGTCTCCCATAATGCTGTGCCCTTGACCGAGTGCATTATTAACAGTTCACTGTCCTTTTTTGACAAACACAGCTGTGGGAGTTCACTTGTAAAAGCTCATTGTCACAACATAATTATCTACATGAAATTGCAGCTGCTTTCCCAGTGAAAGCACTACGCTGTGGTACAGTGACACACACACACACACACACACACACACACACACACACACACACACACAGTGTGCATATATTCATGTCATACACTCTGGCCCAGACGCCTTTAATGTCCAGATAGGGAGTGGAGCAAGCATCAAAATACCTACCAGTGAAAATTACTTACCTTTGAAAGAAAGGCTTGGGTTTGAAGGGAAGGGTATAAAAAGTAATTCTTCACCACTGAGTGCTTTTTTTTACCGTTTCTCCAAAAGAAAGATCTGCAGACAACACGGGACAGCTGTTTTGCTCTGTGAGGAGCTCGACATTTTTGCATCTGGATCCCACTTACCAGCAACCGAGCAACTCTTCAGTATTAGCAAAAACAACAACACAAACAAACAAACAACCCACCCCGAGTGGATTTTCCTGCACGCATGAACAGTGTCTTTATAAACCAAAATGAGAGCACCCAGTGAAGGAGAAAGTAAAATTCGAGTGGGATGGCAGACTAAAACTTGTCAAAAAAATTAATAAATAAAAGAGGGAATGTGCAAGACAGAGCCTATGGGACCATTAACTGGGGATCAAAGTCCACGAGAAGTGAAAAAAAATACTCCACGAAAATCTCAAGTTCAAAAGACTAGACGCCCTTCCACGAGATTGAAGGACTCTTGGATAAAAAAAGCAGGACATGCAACGCCTTGTAAATTTCTAGCAGTAATTTTTAATCACGCGGATTTCTGTCCCTAGCCACTGTCTCCCTTTGGCTGTTTTTTGTTTGTTTGTTTAGTAGTTTCTACATTTCAGCTTTTGATTCTTAGACAAATTTTACTCTAACATCGTGTTTGAAATCATCATATTCTCCCCTTTAACGAGCGCCGTTATTCGTTTTTTGAGTCACTGTACATGTATGCAGTAGGATCAGTTCAATTTTTGAGTCTTCTTTTAACTTATATTAAAGTGCTTCTCAGCAGCAACTAACCAAGATCTTGTGGCAAACCTGATGGGTTCTTCACAGAGCGAAGCAACTGTTGCCTGCTGGTCCTGCTGAGCTCCCCTGTGGAGGAAACAATGAAACTAAGAAGAGCTCTCACTAAAGAAAGATTACTTCTCATGCTCCCCGTACTCTTAAACACAAATCTGTCATTCAAAGTCGTGTACGTTATTTGCAATGGATTTTTGATGTTTGCTTTACTCCATATCCGGAAATTAAAGACATCTGGTTCCAGTTTTTTATCGTCAATTCTAGTTTTATTTGTCTTGCATCAATCGACCTGTGAGCCGTTCGATCATGTGGAGCAGTACTTAGGGATTGCATAAGAGCAATATTCTTCCATGTGGTGTTTCTTGGGCCAAAATCGAACCTGGTACAGCCCGTTTGTTTTCTGGGTCAGATTGTCTTGTTGGGTTTACTCTTCATATGTGGCAGGTAGTAATGGGTTTACATGATTTCCAGTAGCCGAGGAGAATCTCTGACCTGACTCTTAGCCACAATGCCACCGTCAACAATGATATGACTGTTTCATGGTCAGAAGCTAGAACCTGTTCAACATTCACCCACTTGGAATCCATTAGAAGCAACGAAGGATCTAATCCAGAAATCGTCTTAAGGGTGGCAAAGACAACCAACCAGTGTCCAGGTTAAAAATCCGTGTGGAAGACAAGAACATCTCCCTGAAAAAAACAGGGTCCAGTGAGCACTGGTATATTCCATCTTCCTGAACGTATGCAAAATATGGACCTTCAGGAAAGAGGGATCCAAGTCATGCAAATGAGCTGTTCCTGAACGATACTAAATATCACCAACACCGATCATATCACCAATCAACCAGTGCATCAAACCTTCGGGAGCATACAGGACCATCTGAAGATCCACTGACATCAGTCAGGGAAAGAAAACTACTTTGATATGGCCATGTAACAAGATTCAATGGCCTTGTTTAGATAGTCCATCAGGGAACCGTTGAATGAACGAGACAGAGAGGAGGACAGAACAAATGATAAACTGACAACATTGCAGAGTGGACAGGAAAACTTGTGTGGCGACCCAGGCCTTGGTACACCACCGACAGAACTGAAGGAACCCGATAAACTGTTCTTCAACGTGGTGTTCTTGTGACTTCTGAAGGGTTAAGAAAGAGCGAAACGAAAAAAAGATATATATACTTTCCATTTTCTATTTGTTTTCGAATCTTTGGAATCTCATTATTGTAATGAAGGAGGAATTGTTAGTATGCATTCGTTCCTCGCCGCCCCCCACCCCCCACCACTAAATTTTATTGTATGGTCAATCAGTGTGAGATTGCATCTTTTAGGAGATCCAAAGAAAGGCTGTTCTGTGCAGCTCTTTGCTGCAGTCAGCGCTCGTGTGACAAACTATGCGTGATTTGTTGAACAGTGGTGCAGATCATTTTGACTGTTGACAATTTTTGACCTTACAAGTATCCTCAGGTTCACAGAGTTTCCCCACCCCTACATTTAATATTCCATGATAATTTTAATTTTTCAGCTACTTTTTCCTTACAGCGCTTTCTTCTTGTTTTGCCTCTCTATCCTTCACAGGCTCTTTGGGGTTTTTGGTTTTGAACCTTGGTGGCGAGAATACCACAAAACTACAGACTGTGTAACTCTCCATTTGAGAAATAAGCAAATACGACTTGATTGTAAAACTACTTGGCGCATACACATAAGCAAATGCGAATTGGCAGTAAAACTACTTGGCACACAAACAAACAAATACAAACTGTAAAATTACTTGCCACTCAGGCAAACAAGGACGGGCTTACTGTGTGATTACTTGCCTAGGAAGCAAACAGACTCGATTTACTAGGAATCTACTCGCCAAATTAACAATTCACCAGTTGTGAACATGATTCGAGAGGTGGGGAGGGTGCAGGGGGGGAGGGGGAGAAATGGTAGGGGGAGGGGAGTGGTGGTAGTAGTGGAAAGGAAGTGGGGTTTGGGAGTGGGTGGTGGGTGACAGTACGGATAACTACACGCTTATAACTAAAGGTTAAGAAAGGTCCACCTTTGCTTTGTTGTGTCAGGGCGCAGTCAGAAGGTGGAGGTGTTCAGGGAGAACCAGCTGGTGGCCACACTCACTAATGACGAAGTCTACAACTATGATGCTCCGGGCAGCCACATGTAAGTATTTTTCTTGTTGCAGAAAACAGAGGAGACCCCCCCCCAAAAAAAAATAATAATAATAATAAAAATAAAACAACAGCAGCAACAACAAAAAACCTGTCACATTTACAGTTTAGATACGTTTACCACCACACAATTAACCCAGGCCCACATATGAATTGGTCTGTCTTGTCGTCTAGGATCCCTCCGTGAGACAGGTCTGGTACCCTGAGAATTTTTAGATAGGCCGGTCATATGCTAAATCTTCTCTTTCAAGATCTCTCTTTGGGATCAGCTGGACATTTTCTAAGTGTTACCCCTCGAGGATACGTATTTGGGATGGTTTGAGCATCCACCATGGGTCCTTGATGATCTCCCTGTTTAGGGGATGGGTCAGGCATCTTGTAAGTCTCCTTCTTGAAGAATCCTCCGTGAGATAAGTCGGCATGTTCTAAGCATTGAAATAGATAGGCACTTGCTAAATCTTTTTCTTGCAGATTCCTCCTTGGTACAGGTAAGGCATCTGCTAAGTTGCTTCCTTGAAAATCCCTTCTTGCAGATGGTCGGTCGTATACTGTCTCCTTCTTCAGATAGGTCAAACACCTGCTAATGTTTCTCCTTGACCTAGGTCGGCAGTTTGGTAAGTCTCTTTCTTGAGACAGACTGGGCTTCTGCTAAGTCTTGTGTTTGAAGATCTTTCCACACAGTCGTCTCAGACTCCCACTTCAATCCACGTTGACCTCATGGAATGGCACACCGTCAAAACGGTTAGAACGAGTGGTTAGGGACCCGACAATCACGAGTTCTCTCTACCTGGAGGGCCGGTTTTTGTAAGTTAAAAACCCTCCTCTGTGTAATGTATTACTTAGTCTGCAATCTAAGGGAAGTAATGATTTGCTTACATTATTATTATTATGGGGAGAGTAACCCCCCTTGAAGGTTTCTGGGAGATGGATCATCAACGGCTCCAATAAAAAAACATCAAACTTTTTCAGCGCAGTTTTTATCACTTTTATCAGTGTGTTTGGGATCAGGATGAACAACATGCAAAAATAACTAAAACGGTCACTACATTATATTGGCGACGACGGAGGGAAGAAACGAACCAAAGAACGATCGTTGATGATTTGTGAGTTG
Source organism: Conus ventricosus (assembly GCA_018398815.1). Taxonomy (NCBI): domain Eukaryota; kingdom Metazoa; phylum Mollusca; class Gastropoda; order Neogastropoda; family Conidae; genus Conus; species Conus ventricosus. The sequence continues at coordinate 40,629,008 of CM031620.1, forward strand.
GTAAGTACGATCGATCGAGTCGATTTCCCAAATGGCTGCTGCGCTTCCCACGTATCCTCCATTCGACTGGTCTTCAGAAGAAAGGGCAACTCGATGGCAAAAACTGGATATCAAGGCTGAAGAATCTCTTCCTTGCCTACAATATTGAAGATGACCAGCGTCAGAAAGCACTTCTACTCACCTATGTGGTGATGAACTCAATGACATTGTGGACACCTTCACGAACGAACAAACTCGTCCTGCTGGGGCGAAACCCATTTTCAAACGCTTGTTTCTGCCATCCCCGAACATTTCAATCCTCAAACAAATGTAGAGTTTCAGAAATACATATTCCGGCATAGCTACCAGAAAGGTGATATTGACGATTTTTTATGGGGAATTGAAACAACTAGCAAAAACCCATGTAACTTCAATGATGCAGATGCTGAGAAAAAATCTCAATTCATCACGCTGCCATGCCAGAAGGTACGTGAAAAAGGACTAGCAAGCCCCAAATGACTCTGAAAGTTTTTGCTGACGTATGCACGCACGCCAGAACCCCACATCAAAGCAATCCAAAGCAATGACTGTGCCAGCAGAGGTACCCCGTTTTCACACGAGGCACACCTCGTAGCCATCAACATAATCGACAACCGCAACAACCAACCACTTGTCGCAATTGTGGTGGAAAATGGCTCATCCTGGTGGACAACGCTTCTGTCCAGCATACAACAAGCGATGCAAAAAACTGTTCAAAATACACCACTTTGCATCAGTATCCCGCTCAAGTACCAGTGCCACATCTTCATCATCATCAACAAAAGCCTTGTCCAAAAAACCCAAAACATTTCAGCTGGAAGAAGAAATCAAGAAAATCACACATTCATCGAATCGACGCAGCAGTGATAAAGATAAAAGCCAATGCTATCGTTGACAGTCTACGATCCTGTTTGATATTAAATACATCTTCACAACACATCAATCCAGTGAATTTCCCTCATTTTAGCGTTCTATCAATGACATGTTTTTTCTTTCCCTAGCAGATTCCGGTGCTTCCTCAATCTGCTGCCCTTGAACAACATTTCCAACGAACTCAAGCCAAAACCAAAGCTACAGCCTTCCAACAAGCGAGTGACGCGTATGGCAGCAAAAGTTCAATCCCCCGTACTTGGTGCTTCAATGCTCTACTAAATTGTGAAAACACCAGTATTACTGCTACCATGTTTATAGTATCCCGGGAATGAGCGACCGATTCTCTCCCGGAAAACGTTCAAGATCTCAAGCTATTGACCACCATCAACCATGTCAAAACCCAAAACATGAACAATTGAGAGAAGAGTACCCTGAACTATTCACTGGTCTTGGTTGTTTGAAAAGCAAACCAGTCCATCTCCATATAGATCCTGAAGTTCAACCAGTCGCTCAACCATACCGACGTGTTCCATTCCATGTGCGCAAGGACATAGAAAAACAGCTGAAAAAAAAATGAAGAACTGGGAATCATTGAAAAAGCAAGTGGACCAACTCCATGGGTATCTCCAGTGGTTGTCGTACCCAAACCCAAACAACCTGGGCAAGTACGTGTTGTGGGACATGAGAGCTGCAAACCGTGCAATCCGACGTGAACGTCCTCAACCCCAATCTCGACGAGCTGAAGACCATGCTTTCTGGAGCACGAGTATTCAGCAAGATGGACCTGAATCAAGGCTACAATCAGCTGAAACTGGACAAAGATTCTCGCTCCATCACCACTTTGCCACTCACCTCGGTCCTACCGATACCGTCGTCTGTTTTTCGGTGTAAATTCAGCCAGCGAGATCTTCCAAGAATCAATCCGCCAAGCACTTTCGACCTCCCCGGGGTTGTCAACATCAGCGACGACATTCTGTGTTTTGGTACATCACAGACCCGCCATGGGCACCAACCTCCCCCAACTTGTTTTTAGAGACTCAAACTGAAAGGGCTGACACTTCAAAGTGACAAGTGTGAGTTCAACAAGAAATCGCTGGAATTTCTTGGAATCATCTTCGGTGAAGACGGCATTTAAAAACTTTGTCAAGATAAGCCCCAAGGACATCCTTGATCTTCCAACGCCCACCAGTGCAACCGAAATCCGAAGCCTCCTGGGGATGATGAATTTTTGTGGTTCCCGCCACATTCCCATCTATGCCTCATTGACACCCCGACCTGCGACTACTTACCAAGAAAGGCACTCCTTGATCCTGGACATCAAAACAGATTAACACACTGACCAAGCTGAGAAAAGCCCTAAGTAATGCAACAACTCTTGCGTATTTCGACCCCAAAGAAGTCCACTGACATATACACAGATGCAATCCAGTGGGAGATACAGCTATACTTACCCAAGAAGGTGGAATCATCCAATTCGCAAGCAGAGCTCTTCAAACCCCCAGAACAAAGATACTCTCAAACTGAACGAGGAAGCTTTAGCTATCGTGTGGTCTTGCGAATACTAAACCCCATCTTCATTTTTGGCGCTCCATTCACGGTCCACACAGATCACAAGCCCTTGGTGTCAATGTTTAAAAAATTCACGGGCTCCCAAATGTCTGCTCGTATTGAACGCTGGGTTATGCGACTGCAGTCATATGAAAAAGACAGTAGTGTACCGCCCTGGTGTTGATAATCCTGCAGATTATCTGAGCCGACATCCAGTTTCCCTCAATCTTCCTGCACCCGACCAAGAAAAAGACGCCGAAGAATATCTGCACTACATTGTTACCACTTCAACACCGAAAGCAATGACCATCGATGAAGTTGCTGATAAACAGCGAAAGACACCACCCCTGAATGCTGTGATTGAAGCAATACCCCCAATCAGTGGTACAACAAAGGACAAGAAGTGGACACACAAACATTCCATAGTCTCTACGTTTCTCGTGCAGAACTGTCAATTGTTCACGACTTGCGAAACATTCTGAAAAACCCCCCAGATTGTCCTAAAACCCGCCTCGCTACACCAGAGAGCTGTGAACATCGCACACACTGGACATCAAGGCGTTACCAAGACAACCGCACTTTTGCGTGAGAAAGTTTGGTTCAAAGGCATGCAACCTCTTTTTGAGCGTACAGTTTTAAAAAATGCATGACCTCTCAATGGCAACACCGAAAACGACACGTGAACCACTCCAATGTCTGAAACTACCCAAGCACCATGGACTGAACTTTCCTGTTGTCACGACCGACCCCTGAAGGTCTGCCCTGACAGGATCAATCTAGATGGGAGTGAAGGGAGTGACTGACCTCACCCCGCCTCGCAAGAGACCACACAAGAAAAATTACGTCAACACCCATTTATCACACCAACACACCAATCACAAAAAATTTTTAAA
>CM031620.1:40633339-40638339 GCA_018398815.1 Conus ventricosus
TGATTATAATCATGGTTTCCGAGTCAGGCTTGTCAACGACACGCTTCACTCTTTCAAACTGGTTACAACACCGAGCGCGTGTGGATGCCAAACAGTGCGCCGATGCCTGGCCCGTCCCAAATATGACAAACGGACACCCGGCTTGTTCAAAGTCGAATACACGGAGATTTCTTCGTGGGTCTCTGTTCTAAAACCTATTTCTGTTCTGGGACAGAACAAACCAAATTCAGCTGTAAAGGGTTGAGTAAAAAGCACAATGCCTTCACCAAAGAAACCTACCAAAAGTTCTTCAAACGCGAGAGAGTGGGAGTGACAAAACATAGGGTTCAGAACGGACGAAAATCTATATTTACGTACGCTCAAACCCGCAACTCTCTTTCCTTTTTTACATTAAACGAGTTCTCGCTTCTGACGGTGTCACAACTTTTCCTACGTCTGTATAGACTTTTGATTCGTTGACCCCTCCCCAGTCGCTTCTTTTATTTGTATGATAGTGTTCCAACGCGATTGTGGTCTTGATGAGTGTTCTAAATAGTCGTTTAATTTTTTTTCTTGTATCAGAGTGTGCTGTTTAATCCAATATTTTTTGGGAAACAGTCCTCCACCTCCTCGTGGTGTTTCCTGGGGGTCCTTCGTTTCGTAAGACTGACTAAAGTTAAAAAATTATTTTTTTTGCTTTAAACTTTAATCTTTTTTATAGCTCGAACGATCAGCGGACGGGGAAAACATGTCCTTTACACTATTATCATGATGCTCTGATGCAACATGATTTTTTCTTGTTTTGGCACGTAAATACGTTAATATATCCTTCCAGGTTCGATAATACAGTTCGATGGTTTTTTAAAAAAAAATTCAGATTTTTTTTAATAAGTTGACAGACAGACGTATAAATTACCGTGCATGCGTTTTAAATCGCCCTTAAGGTCTTTATTAGCGAATACACATCGATCTCACGATGCGTTCACCAAGCAGCCTGTGTCATATGATTCGCCCCTAAGGCGTTTTAATAGCAATGTCGAGAATCAGTGATGATCAGCTAGGATGGTGTAGCCGTACACTTCGGGTCTTTCAAGGGAGCCGACTGTTTTTTTTTTTTAATCATGTGTTTTGTGTGTTGTCGGCCTTGGATACGGCTTAAACAACAAAAAAAAAATAACAACCAAACAAACAAAGATACCTATTAACCACCAAATCTCATTCTCACATGGGTCTTACGATGTCCCTCACCGAGAATCCTCTGTCATATGATTCGCCCCTAAGGCGTTTTCAGGTCTATTAATAGGGAAGTCAGATCGATCTCGTGATGTCATCACCGAGCATCCTCTGTCATATAACGGTTCGACCCTGAGGCGTTGTCGTGATCCCTCCCCCTGCCTCCCCCTGGTTTGGGCATGAGAAGTCCCTAACCCAACTACTATCATCATCATCCTCCTCCTCCTCCTCGTCGCCGTCGTGACGCTCTGCAAAATGGCCTAAGTGACCCAAGCCCTGTTTGTAATCTCTGTGTTCGTAACTGGTCTGTCTCCATCATCATCAACATCATCATCACATCTTCTTCATACCACATCACCATGATCGTCATCGTCGTCGTCGTCGTCTTGGTCTTCGTCATGGTCGTCATGATCATCATTATCAGCACATCATCATCATCATCGTCATCATTACAATCACATCATCATCATCATCAGCAGCAGCATCATTACTGGTATTAACATCATCATCCCTCTCATTGTGACGTCATACCAAATGGACCAGGTCTGTGATCTGGTTCCTTTGTCTGTTAGTCCCTCTGCCATCATTACTGTCGTCTCATGGAGTCGTGATAATGATGATAATCAACACCTCTCATTCGGACGCTGAACGAAATCGCCCGTAGTCTGTGACAGTACCGTGCGTCTGCCTGTCTCAACAGCACCATCACCACCACCACCACAACCCTTCACCACCATCATCATCATCTTCTTCCTCATGGGGACACGGGCCTGTCTGCCTTTGAGTCGTCGTTGTCATCATCACCATCGTCACATTAGTCTTTCTCTTTCCTCTCTGTCTCTCCCTCTGCCTTTGTCTGTCTGTCTGTCTGTCTGTCTCTGGCTCTGTCTCTGTCTCTGTCTCCCTCTATCTCTCTGTGTCTGTCTCTGTCTATGTCTCTCTCTCTCTCTCTCTCTCTCTCTCTCTCATCTCTCTCTCTCTCACTCTCTCTCTCTCTCTCCGTACGCATGCACGGTTCTCTGTGGGCGCGCGTGTGTGCCTTTGTGTATGCGTGTCTTCGTGCGTGCGTGCGTGCGTGCGTGCGTGTGTATGTGGTGTTTGTGTGTTCGCGCGAATGTACCTGCGTGCGAACTTGCCTATGCCCGCGCTCTCGCATGCAAGCGTATGCTCCCAAGAATGCAAGTACGTTCATGATCGCATGTCTGCGTGTGTGCAGGAGTGCGCGCGTACGTGTACGTGCTCGAGTACTGATGCATACCTTTTCGCTCATGTACGCATCGGCACGTTCTTGTGCTGCTGAATGTCCTGTGTGTCAATTTTTGCTTTTGCCACGGCAGACGTCAGAGACGTGACTACGTATTCCTCCCCCCCCCCCCCCCACACCTTTGGTGTATTTTGTGACTCAAGTGAATGACCCGCTACTGAACATGTAGAGTCTGACTACACTACAGTGACAGCACTTATTCATAAACAGATTAATAAATGTAGGCATGGAAGAGCCATAGCTGGTGGTGGACGCATGCTTTCCATTTTCAGATGATGATTCCTCAGACGTGTTTCCCCAATGTCGGTGTCGGGAATGGTCAAACGGAGTGCTAGTGTCCTTCATGATTTTCTTGACAATGTTGAGATTTCCCGGAACGCCGAACCATCGTTGAATGCACTATACATATCAAGTGGATATGGTTCTGAATTCTGTTTGTAAGTGGACATTAAGGTCCTAGAGTCTATTTTGATGCATCTGGCAGATCCATGTACCTCTCTCTGTGCTCCCTTGGCATTACATACAGATATACCACATGATACTCTCACTAAACTAGGGTTAAAAAATGAAATCCAACTGTACGCCAAAGCAGCCAATGAAGAATAGAAGTAAAACGAAAAGAAAGTGTGGTAAAGGAATGAGTTGTGGAAAAAACTAAAACCATGTATAGAATGTAACGGTAAATCTCTAAGCCTATGCTTGAGGATCCATTCAAGGATGCAAGGGAGATCAAAACGTGTCAACAGAGTGGTCAGCTAAGCTGTTAAATAACTCAAGCCTTTCAGCAGCTAAAAAGTGTGTGTGTGTGTGTGTGTGTGTGTGTGTGTGTGTGTGTGTGTGTGTGTGTGTGTGTAACAGAAAGTTTGGAGGTTATTTTTTTATGATTATTAAATAACAGAAGTCATCTCCTCTGAACAAAATGCCTCCATTTTCTCTCTAGAATTGATCCTCAAGCCAGACGCCTCGGAGGGTCTTCGTCGTTCAAAACGAGTTCACATTCTTACACTCCGTCAAAAATCGAATCATACTAAGGGGTCTTTTTGTATCATACGTAGTCATTTCAAAATCTGCGACGAGGCTGCATGACATACTCCACGTGAGGCATTCTCTTCCAGTATTCGCTGAAGTTTCAGCATTCTGGAAAACAAATTGAGCTTGCTCTGCTGGATGGTCAGCATGCAAAGGGAGATGACTTTTCCGACAACACGTGTCTATACAAAGAATATAATTTGCATGCTGGCGTGCATTCCTTAACATGCGTGCATTGTATTTCTTGCCCCCCCGACCCCCCCCCCCCAAAAAAAAAAAAATATCAAAACCAGTAAACGAAGAAACATTCTCTTCCACGCCAGAATGGTCTGAATGTGTGAATGAATGTGTATCATTCAAGGACAATAGAATGTCACGTGACTGGTATCTCTGACAACGTACGTTTCGTAGACAGAACGCCAGGTAAGTGCTGCAAACATACCTTTCATTGTGTCAAACAGATGTAGGCTAAGAGAGGGGAGGATAAGTCCCTTCGCCTTTCAGCAGGTAGAGTTCCATTGCGCATGTTGAAGGCATTCGCCTCTTCCGATTGGTCTCACCTGCTCTCTCTCTCTCTCTCTCTCTCTCTCTCTCTCTCTCTCTCTCTCTCTCTCTCCCTGCCACGCTGATGCTTTCAACCTGTCAAGTCCGAAACACACACATAATGATTGGCGTGCAAACAAAGGCAGCATACATACAGACATGAGGTGACCGCTCAACAGCAGACAAGAAGAAGCAGCTGGCTTACATGGTCACCTTGGAGGGCAGCGCCGCTGAACTGGTCACTTTTCCTGTGGCCTGCAGTGGCTGACTGTGGATAGTGACCTGCCTGTCCTGTGGCCTGCAGTGGCTGACTGTGGATAGTGACCTGCCTGTCCTGTGGCCTGCAGTGGCTGACTGTGGATAGTGACCTGCCTGTCCTGTGGCCTGCAGTGGCTGACTGTGGATAGTGACCTGCCTGTGCTGACCAGACTCTGACAAAGTCGATCAGTGGGACAGCAAGGCGAGATTTATACCCTGTCCCTTCTACATCTTTGTTACACATGGAAGATGTTTTTCCGTGCTGGCATAAGAACTGAGTCACAGTAGGCCAGTCTGCAGTTCTCATGCATCGGCACCACGTCACAGTAGGCCAGTCTGCAGTTCTCATGCATCGGCACCACGTCACAGTAGGCCAGTCTGCAGTTCTCATGCATCGGCACCACGTCACAGTAGGCCAGTCTGCAGTTCTCATGCATCGGGTATATGCGATTTCTAGACGTGAATACTGCGTTGTGTTGTTTCCTCACACACACACACACACACACACACACACACACACACACACACACACACACACACACACGCATAGGCATAGGCATGTGCACTCACTTGCACAGGCATACCATACATATTCACACACGCACTCACGATTGCATTATGTCCTACTCTGAGGCATACACGCACACAGGGGCACAGATGGTGTGTATACCGCGCGCTCGCCCGTACACACACA
>CM031620.1:40643339-40655839 GCA_018398815.1 Conus ventricosus
CTATGGGACCATTAGCTAGGGATCGAAGTCCACGAGAAGTGAAAAAAATACCCTAAGGGTAACTAAGAGTAACTTTTATTCAAGACTGGCGCAGCCTTTTGAACTTGAATAAAGTCAGACAAATACAAAGACGAACAATCTAATAGGGGGAAAAACAAGCGCAGGCCAACAACATAAAATGAAGAAAATATATTTTAAATATGAAAGCTTTTCACTAGCTGCATGAGGTAACCATGGTAATCCCTCCTGAAGGCAGATCTATTTGTATTGCCTGCTCCTAGGCCTTTCATCCGCTGGATCGGACTCATCAGAGAGACACGGCTGGTCGTGTCTGTGCTTCTGGCGTCAAATAGAGACAGACCACAGTCCATAATACTGTGGTGTTCTCACCACCAAGGGTTACAAAAAACAAACAAACCAACAGCACCCCAAAGCAGCCAGCGAAAGGTAATAAATGAAACAAAAGGAAACTGTGGGGAAGGGTGCAGTGGGAAGGGGGAGGGGAGTGGTGGTGGTAGTGGAGAGGAAGTGGGGTTTGGGAGTGGGTAGTGGGTGGTGGGTGGCAGTACGGATAATTACACACTTATAACTAAAGGTTAAGAAAGGTCCACCTTTGCTTTGTTGTGTCAGGGCGCAGTCAGAAGGTGGAGGTATTCAGGGAGAACCAGCTGGTGGCCACACTCACCAATGACGAAGTCTACAACTACGATGCTCCGGTCAGCCACATGTAAGTATTTCTCTTGTTGCAGAAAACAGAAGAGACCCTCCCCCCAAAAAACAAAAACAACCCCCCCAAAAAAATAACACCCAGCAACAACAACAATAACAAGAAAACTTGTCACATTTACAATTTGGATAATATACCACCACACAATCAATCCAGGCCCATATACGGATTGGGCATCTGCTCTGTCTTCTCCTCTAGGATCCCTCCGTAAGACAGGTCATCAGGTACCATGAGGATTTTGAGATAGGTCAGCCATATGCTAAGTCTCATCTATGAAGATCTCTCTTTGGGATCAGCTGAACATTTGCTAATCCTCAAGGATTCGTATTTGGGATGGTTTGGGCATCCACCAAGAGTCCTTGATGATCTCCCTGTTTAGGGAATTGGGCAGGCATCTTGTAAGTCTCCTTCTTGAAGATTCCTCCTTGAGATAAGTCGGGCATGTTCCAAGTGTCTTCTTTGAGGGTCTTTCCTTGAAATTGGTCAAGCATCGAAATAGGATAGGCAATTTCTAAATCTTTTCCTTGCTGTTTCCTCCTTGGTACGGGTCAGGCATCTAAATTGCTTCCTTGAAAATCCCTTCTTACAGATGATCGGTCATGTACTGAGTCTCCTCCTTCAGATAGGTCAAACATCTGCTAATCTTTCTCCTTGACTGAGGTCGGCAGTTTGGTAAGTCTCTTTCTTGAGACAGATTGGGCTTCTGCTAAGTCTTGTGTTTGAAGATCTTTCCGCGCAGTCGTCCCAGACTCCCACTTCAATCCACGTTGACCTCATGGAATGGCACACTGTGAAAACGGTTAGAACGAGTGGTTAGGGACCCTACAATCACGAGTTCTATCTACCTGGGGGCCGGTTTTTGTAAGTTGAAAACCGTCCTCTGTCCGCTAAGCAGGAAATGGCCACCTGATTTAGTTAAGCTGGCGGGAGGAGAATGTTGAACCTTCACGGGTCTTTCGGCCCTAAGGCGAATCACTTTTAACCTTTGACCAAGCCCAACGGTTCTGCTGCGTAACCGTTTCGGCCGTGAGGTTCAAGAGGTCGGGTCGAACCCGTTGGCAAATGGATTGTGGCTTACTGTAACTACGCATTTGAATCAGCAGCAATATACCTGTTTCGACGTGTCCGCTCCACACCCACTTGTCTGAATTCCGAACGAGTGAATCCCATGGTAAGGTAAGGAGCAAAAGTGTTCTACAGATACATGGGCTTAGTGAAGATTCACTGTGTTGCATGCTGTGCAATAAACGGTGTATGTATCTCTTCTTTTATGTCATTGATAAGATAATTTGAGAGTTGTAGAGCTGTCCAGGTCATTGTAATAAGCCTTTGATTCCATTATTATTATTATTTTTTTTCCAAAACGTAAACATCTTTGCATATTTATTCTCATCTTTCACACCTGCTCGTATGCCAAATCAATAACATACTAATAAAATTTGAAAGACAGGTATTGACAGTTATTAGCCATAATAACTGCAGTATTAACAAAATACGTATTCTTTAGAATATATCTTACGCTTGGATTTTTGTTCTTGTGACTCTTACAGATATCTGAACATCACGTGTTGTTTTTTTTTCTTTTGGTCTTTTTTTTATGGATGTGTAACCATAAACAATCTAACGTTATCTCTCTCTGGTCTCTGTCTCTTGCGCAGCCATGACCCTCCAATACAGATTCAGGCCGGAGATGAAATCCGAACCACGTGCGAGTTCTCCTCTCAGTACAAGTCGGAGACCACCTTCTAATGGAGAAGCGACCAGCGATGAGATGTGCTTTGCTTTTCTGACAGTGTAACCCACGGAAGCCCTCACACGAAGGACCTGCGTCGGCTACAGAGATGAATCAGTGTGCTGGGTTGGTGACTAGAACAGTTTATCTCTGATAAACCGTCCTCCTCTTCGCCCATACCCCCCCCCCCCTCCTCCCCCCTCTTTCCCCCACCCTGTTTCCACTTCCCCTGCCCTTTCTTTCCACCTTGTTTCCTCCCCCTTCCCCCCCCCCCTCCCCGTCCCATTTCCCACCTTTCCCCCACCTAACACGTCCCCGTCCTCCTAACCCATCCCTCTGCCACTTGACTTGCTTCGAATCCCTTGGGAAAATGTGGGGGTTGAACTTGGGATTGAACCCAGTACCTTCATTACTTCTGGCTAACATTCTCTCAACTGACCTTACCTGTACTGGCCGATAATAAATACGGCGTTTTTTTAATTCTATAAGAAAGACAGTCTCGAGGGATATTTGACATGGTTTTGAATTTCGACGTCACTTGCTTTGCGATGTTGTCGCATTTAAAATTCGACTAATGGGACTAGCAAAAGAAGTGGTTCACAGTCAAACTATAGTGTATGCTAATAGGGCACCATACTGTATTTGGAGAAGGTCAAACGAAAAGTATTGATTCGTATGAGGAGCAATCATCCGATGATGACGGTTCTTGAGTCGCAGACAGACAGACAGGTAGAACACCTTGATATATATGTCCCTTCTTCATTGGGGTTGTTTGATCTTGGCATTACTCTCAGCCCCCTTCAGCCTGGTTCTCCCAGCACAAAGCCATGAAAAATTTCCCAATCCGTCATTGTCCCCGTGCCGGTAGTTCCGCGAGCTAACATTATTGTCACGTGAAAACCTGCAAGAGAGACTCAGCACTGTGTTGGGATCAGCAGCCCCGTTTCTTTCCTCTTAAGCCTTGACCAACTGTTGAGCTGATGGATCGGTCAGGCATCCACGAAAGACTCTTCCTGGATCGCTTCTTACCTTTTCATTCATCACGTTTTCTAGTAGAACGCACGCCCCACTTTCGCCCCATATCTGAGCAGGCGTGGTGCAGACGTGGAGACTGGCCCGCAAGCAACGAAGCCTTAGCAATGAGGATTGACACTGAAATTGTTCCGTTGTTCCATACTTACAACACAAACACTATTGGGAACCCTCTAGCCCCGATATGACGGTTCTTGAGTCGCAGAACATACTTTGACAGGACGTCAGCCTTGTGCAGTGGACATTTGATGATTCTAACTGCGGAATATTTTCTGTGAGAAGCAAACCCTCTGACAAAAACGCGAAGTGGAAACGGTGTAATGCCCCCCCCCCCCACCTTCCCACACACACACCTTCCCATATGGTGTAGTGGTAGAGTCGCAAATTGTCCCTTTTGAGGTCGGGGTTTGATTTCCTTTAGAGGCATTTGTTTGTGGGAATTTTGGCCAAAGCCGTCACTACCCAGAGATGAATGCCCCATAGGCTAATTATAATGGGTGTGTCTCTTTGAGTCTTACTGAATTTTGCTTGACAAATAAAGCTAAACGTCTGTATTCCCTCGGTCTGGTTGACGTGGGATGTCTTATGACAGAAAGTGTATAGTTCTTTGGTGTAAATCTCAGACCAGAATGGAGCTGCAAAGCATCATCGTTATCGTTCTTATCCTCGCTGATCAATGGTAAAGCGAAAGCCCCACCCTTCTGCTCTCATTGTGACTTCAGCTTCAATGTCCTTCTCTTCCGCGGCTGTAGTGAGCTCACGCCCAAGTCATCGGTATCGCCAAGTTCATGAGACTGCTGGTGCCTTTCTGGCAGGGGTGCTCCCTTATTCTGGCTTCGCGACAGAGCAATTACTGTCGTCACTGGGGCTTTGTAGGTGATGTCCTGTGAACGCTGGATCAGAAAAGCCACCAAAGAACACCAGTGAAGTACCTAGGTGACAGCATTGTTTCTTTTCTAATGGACTGTTTAATGACGACTTGATATTGATCGCTCCCTGTGGATTTCCAGTGCTGGGGCTGCGACAGACAGGACTTGGTGTGGCTGTGGACGGGGGACAAGGATGAGCACTGTGGGGTTGAAAATGCAGCATGGAAAGTAGGGGAGGAGGAACGGGTAGAGGGAGAGGGAGAGGAGAAGGGGGCGGTAGAAAGGAGGGTGGGTGAAAAACGAGACAGCAGAACCAAATGGGTACATGTGGATATTTGTGATGTCAAACAGCTCTGTCTGTTTCTCTGTGTGCCAGTCTTCTTGCTGTCATAAGAAATCCAGAGATGTTGTCTGATCTTCTTCAAATTTAGCATGGTGACTCATGAATGTAGCGAGTGGTTCAAAAGCAAAATACGTTTGTGACACACGGTCACATTTTCAATGAAACAACGTTGCAAAGCGAAGCGATGTCGGGATGTGAAGCGGGTTTAAGAGTTTAAACTGTGATTAGACCCACTTTCCAAACTTCCGCACGGATAGACAAGAGAGAAGTGGGCGGGAAAGGACTGGGGATTGGAAAAAAAGAGACACTTGCAGGGAGTGTGTGTGTGTGTGTGTGTGTGTGTGTGTGTGTGTGTGTGTGTGCTAAGAGGAACGGTCGCGAAAAAAAAAAACCCATGTCAGCTATAAACACAACTTATCGCAGTCTCACAAACGTGAATTTGTGTCTCTTTCGACAGAATGATTCTGGAGGCTGCGAACTATAAGTCAGCTGTAAAGACATCTTCACACAGTCTTACAAAACGTGAATGTGTATGTCTCTTTCGACAGAATGATTTGGGAGGCTGAGAACCGTAAGTCAGCTGTAAGTACATCTTCACACAGTCTCGCAAATGGGAGTATGTATGTGTCTTTTGACAGAGTGATGCCGGAGGCTGCGATTTTTCTACCTTCCTGAATGCGAGCGTCCCAGAGATGTACCAGTTCATAACGGAGGTGTCCGCGGCGTGTCAGCCCTTCGGCCCCTGCACCTCAGAGTGTGCCCAGGTGCTGGAGACCGTGAAGGACAATCCCTGCATGAAGGGGGGTGCCTTTGACACGATCAAGCACTACATGCTGCAGGACAAAAATTGTAAGTGTGTGTGTGTGTGTGTGTGTGTGTGTGTGTGTGTGTGTGTGTGCACATTGTGTGTGTGTATGTGTGTGTGTGTGATTGTGTGTGTATGTGTGCACATTGTGTGTGTGTGTGTGTGTGTGTGTGTGTGTGTGTGTGTGTGTGTGTGTGTGCGTATGTGTGTGTGTGTGTGTGTGTGTGTGTGTGTGTGTGTGTGTGTGTGTGCATTGTGTGTGTGTGTGTGTGCACATTGTGTGTGTGTGTGTGTGTGTGTGTGTGTGTGTGTGTGTGTGTGGTGTGTGTGTGAGTGTGTGCACATTACGTGTGTGTGTACGTGAGTGTGTGTGTATGTGTGTGTGTGTGTGTGTGTGTGTGTGTGCCTGTGTGTGTGTGTGTGTGTGTGTGTGTGTGTGTGTGTGTGTGTGTGTGTGTGAGAGAGAGAGAGAGAGAGAGAGAGAGAGAGAGAGAGAGAGAGAGAGAGAGAGAGAGAGGTATACGAAGGGTGAGAAAGAAATCAGACTGATATGTATGTTCGGAAAGGTCTTCATATTCGTTTTTAATGCAACAGCCAAATTGATCATGTTGACTGCATTTATTGTGGTAGTGACTGACACACAGGCCACTCGTTTTATATCCATTCTTACCTTTTAAAAGGTGAAAAAGCTCCGTGGTGTATTCCGTGTCATGTTCCACCCACAGTGAAACATATTCTTTTAGATTGTTGGGACTTGCACGATGAGAGACATAAACACTTTACAGCAGAGTCCATGAAAACGCTGTTCAGAGATGTCCCACCTGACGTGATCTTTGAGTTTCTGAAAGAGATTAACATTTTTCATCTGATTTAAGATTTTACGGATGAAAGATTTTTTAACGAAGTTTCTGGTGCGTTTTTAGAAGATGTATTTTAAAGAGATGTGTGAAAAATGTGTGTGTGTGTGTGTGTGTGTGTGTGTGTGGTGTGTGTGTGTGTTTTAGATGACTTGTGAGTTGATTTTACGTGTGACAGCCCTGAGTCCTTTGCGGTCGGCTGCGCTTTAAGCAACATTAACTCATATGTCCACTGCCGGGCTTCAAACAATATGAACACGTGTTTGCCTTCATTCTTTGGTTTCTCTGTTCCCAATTTTCCTTCCCATCTCACACGATGGCTGACCTGTTCATAGATCTGACGGAGTGTTCAGAGATTTGTTAAGTACCACCTTTGATCTTCCACTCCACGTTCTCTATCTAGCCTTAAAACACCACAGAGCTCCACGAACTTGAAGGGCTCTATAGGTTGATGCGAGACGCGCAAAGCAGGGTAACTCTTGTCCTTGGTGACTTCCGTCCCATAGAAACGATGATGTAAACGTCAAAGGCTGTCCTTGTATACATATATTACTTGAACAGATAGGCCCGCGTTTAAATGGAAGGGGGCACAGTGAATGCATGTATGTATGTATGTATGTATGTATGTGACGTCAGACAATGGCGACCAGAGCGGCTGTGCCTTCACGTCGCTCTGCTTGAATTTGCTGTCTGCCGTCCATCCGTGGTCACTGTCCTCGATAACACAGTCAGTCCAGCAATGCAAGGCTCCTGGCCATTGATTGCTGAAGCGAAAGCTTCAGTAAGAGCTGCGCTCCGGAGTGGAGTGATTCGGCGTGTGGTGGACCCAGTCAACGATCAGGAGCAGCGCCTGCCAACGGGTCAAGACACAGTGCCACTGGACTTTGCCAGCCCGGAGACGTGGGCGCCCTTTGAAGGAACAGTCCACGACGCCCAGTGGGCAGACTTCGAACGAACCGAGCGGCTGTTTCGTGAGTCTATCCGAACGAAGCATGCAGATGCCGTCAAGTATGCTCACGGGATTTTCGACCGTGGCTTCGTCTCCTAGGCAAAGTTCAGAACGTCCTCCGCTTTCTGGAAGCGCAGCGTGACGTCAACCCTACGATGACGATGACGCCAAACGAAGAGGGCGTCACAGGCTCCGGATTTAGAACTTCGCGTTCTGAGATTTATCTGGAGAGCTGTCAACAAGTTTCCATTCAAATCGCCGAACAAATTCAGCATGAATCGGAGAAAGATGAGTTTGCGGCAGAAAATCGAAAAAGCTCTCACTACATTGACCACACCACTTCTTCCAAGTCTGAGGAAACACTTCAGACATATGTGTGGAAGACAGGATCAACATACAGCGCGGAGCGTGGAAAAGCATGAGCTAACGCAGCTTTGGTTAGATAATCAGAAACGTGCCATTGAGATCATCAAGAACGACAGCAGATCAGAAGCACGACCCACTTGTCCCATTGAAGTGATGTGTTGACAGAGTTTTTCCAGCAGAAGAGTGAAAAGGTATTAGAATATCCCCTCCCACTCCGCCCTGGCCTGTCAACATCGCCCCTCTTCCTCCTGAAGAAGAGCTGCAGTTAGACCCGTTCACCGAGGACGAAGTGATATCTGTGGTGAAATCGCTGAAGAACAACACAGCGCCTGGAATATGATGAGTTGAATATTCTTTTCTGAAACAACATCTGCAACGTCTGTCATTGCCTTTGACGGCAATATTTAACATTTGCTGGAGAAACAAAAGAATTCCCACTGATTGGAAACATGCCACGATCACTTTACTTCCCCAAAAAAGAAGGGAATGTGATGCAGCCTGGTGATTGGAGACCTATTTCCTTGTTGACGTCCTTGTACAAGATCTACATGAAGTTAGTGCAAAGTAGGCTTTTACCATGGATTGTTTCGACCGGAAGGCTGTCATCAAAACAGAAGGGGTCTATCCCAAGAAACGGTCTTCAAGAACACGTATTCTGCTTGAAAACTGCAATTGAGAACTTCAAGCATGTATCAAGTCAGTTCTACACTACTTTCGTTGACATCAAGGACGCCTATGGGAGCATTGATCACAGAGTGATGTTGGATTCGATGCAGAGCGCCGGCTACCCCCAGCATCATACGACGTGACGGCGGATATCTACACCAACTCCACATTCCAGGTGCAGACGGGAGACACGTCCATGCCCAGGATTACCAGGCATCGTGGCATCGTGCAAGGCTGCCCGTGGTCAGCTGTTGTCTTTCATTCAGGCGTTGGACCCGTGGATTCGATGGATGGAGCAGCCATTCACACCAGCTTCAATGCCTTCTCCATGTCAGGCATACATGGATGATGTATGTGCCAGTGCTCGCCGTGAGAGAGCTTACAAGAAATGATGAATAAGACGGAAACCTTCCTGCATTACAACCGGAATGGAAGTGAAACAGAAAGTGTGCCACCGTTCATGGACAATGCACAGGAAACAACTGGGCTTCTACAGATGTGACTGAGAACGTCCACGTGACCTGCAAGGGAATATACACCGATGTATGGAAAAGATGAGCCATACCAGTATCTCGGATTTCAAACAAATCTGACTGGAACTTCTGAGAAAGAGCAACTGGCGCAGCGCGAGCGAGAATTCGAAAGAACGCTAGAAAAAATTTCGCTTTCACCTTTACCGTTGTGCAAGAAAATTGAGGCTGTAAACGTCATGGCTTCTTCAAAATTGACCTTTTATTACAGCAATTCAAAATTCACAGAAAAAACTCCTGAAGACTCTGGAAGATAAGATAGTTGATTTTGTTCGCATTCATCTCAAGCTGAACTCTTCTACCAATCGAGCGCACATGTTCCTTCCCCGAAAACAAGGCGGCCTTGGTCTGTTGAAACCAAGTACCATGTACTACGCCAAACGCATCTCATTCCTGATCTCTGTTCTGAACAGTGATGACCAACATGTCAGAATGGTATGCGCGCAACAGTTTCCATCTCCACATGGAAAAGAGAAAAGTGCCTCACGCAGATCCAGACGACAGCAATTTTGGAGGATATGCCACGACACCGAAGGGAAGTTAAGGAAAGGCAGCAAGGTCAACTGGTCACGTTCTTCCTTCGTTGAGCTCCATGAGCTGTGTGTGCGACTGGATCTTAAGCTGGAATTCGATGAACACAGCGACAGTTTCGAGTAGTACTCCAGCTTCTGATGATGGGGTAGTTCAAATGCGCTACAGTAATTCTAAACAACTGTACAGCGCAATCAAAAGAATGCAAATGGCAAAGATACACACCATTTTCAGCAGCTGCAACAACAAGGGAGAATCACCCGGGTTGCAATTCCGAATGCGGCAGTGACCCACTCCATAGGACACCTCACCAACCACCAACGTCAATGACCAAAATAACCAGGTTCATCAGCAAGGGACGTCTACAGCTGCTGGAGACCAATGCATTGAATAACATCTACTATCCTGATACTTACCGGAGAGAGTGTGCTTTGTGCGGGTTTCGTTCTGACACAAATTCCCATGCCTTGAATGGATGTCGTCAACTGAGGGCCTCTACACACAAAGACACGACAGATGCGTTGAGATCATCAGAAAGGAGCTACAGAAATGCATTGCGACGGATTTTGTGGATGTTTTTCAAAATAGACCTGTCTCAATAAACGGTGTTGAAGATCTACCAAGGCTGAAACCTGATCTGTGCTTCATCGACCATCGAAACTCGATGGCATTCGTCATCGAGGTTTCAAATCCATTTGACACTTTCATACAAACATGCTATGAGAGCAAATTTCAAAAGTACATGCCTCTTTGCTATGCTCTTAGTGACGCCGGATTTAGCACGAAAGTGGTTGTTCTTGTGATAGGTTCACTAGGCATAGTTCATAAAAGAGTGGTTTCAGGACTTTCAATGTTAGGTCTGCCCATAACAAAATGTAAACAACTCGCAAAATACTTGAGCATGTCTGTCATGATTGGTTCTAGGCGTGTTTGGTCAAGGCGGAATCACCTCATGAACCAGCATTGAAACTGACAGATGATGGCTCTTAAACTGTGTTATAAATAGTATCAGCTGACTAAAGCACTGATTGACAAAGAATTGGAGCCAGCCGGAGAGAGAAAGGGCGTGGGTACAGAGAGGAGAAAGAGAGAGAGAGAGAGAGAGAGAGAGAGAGAGAGAGAGAGAGAGAGAGAGAGAGAGAATGTGAAAGATAACTTTTATCGATGCGCCTGCAATCTGGACTACTGTGCATTGTTGTTGATTTGACAAGTTGATGCATTAAAGTAATTGATGTGTATGTGTGTATGTATGTGTGTAATGTGTGTGTGTTGCATGTGTGTATGTATGTGTGTATGTATGTGTGTATGTATGTATGTGTGTATGTATGTGGTGTATGTGTGTGTATGTGTGTGTATGCATGTGTGTATGTATGTATGTATGTATGTATGTATGTATGTATGCATGTGTGTAGGTATGTAGGTATGTATACATGCATGCATGTATGTATGTATGTGTGTGTGAATGTGTGAGTATACACACACACACACACACACACACACACACATATATATTATATATATATATATTATATATATAATATATATATATATATATATATATATATGCATATGCATATGCATATGCATATGCATGTATGCATGAATATATGTATGTATATAAGTATGTATGTATATACGGATGTACGTATGTATGTACCTACATATCTATCTGTCTCGTTTATGTGTTTATCATAGGTAACTGGTATAGTGGTCACATTAATAGATGGGGTTTGTGGCGTTTGGGAATATTGGGCAGGCAGTGAACCCTGTATGACGAAATTGAAACTGGACTTTTCCTCTGTTCCAGCACTGTACCTTTTGGCTCAACTCCTGTCGTGCCCGCCAAAACCCGCCTGTCCCACATGTCCTGAGTGCACCACCACCACCACCAACTACAACAGGAACGACAACGGTGATGACACGGGAGATGCTACATCTGTGGTGCCAGCCTTCTGTCCGTGGCTGTTCTTCTGATCGCTTCTTTTGTCTTCAACTGATACATGTCCGGAGAGACAGACCAGGATTAGACATAGAATTTAGCTAGATTTAGAAGATGATCTCATTGCAAAGTGAGGCGACTGCAGGCGGAAATCTGAACAACTCTTAGAAGGTGTTTTTAAGGCTCCGCCGAAAAACGTGGACAAACGAATCATAAGACAAAACACGACGCGTTTCGACCACATAGGTCTTCTTCAGGCAAGCTACGTAACGCTCAGGACAGCGAAAATGAACGAAAGTACAGTGCTGGCACAAAGGATAAGATGGGCGTTGAATGTCATCAACGCCCATCTTGCGCCAAATTGGATGAAGATACGCGACTGCTCGTTCATTTTCGTTGTCCTGGGTGTTGTGTATCTTGCCTGAAGAAGACCTACGAGTTGGAAATGCGTCGTGGTTTGTCTCATGATTCGTTTGTTTACGTTTTGGGGCGAAGCCTTGAAAGTACTGTTTAAAAATAGATTTAGAGGGGTAGGATTTGACTGGGTCGGACAAATCACACACTGAGATATTCAGGGAAGAGGGATGACGGTGGAAAAGGGCATCTCTAGTATTAGAAGGACCACTGTTAAAATGACGTCACATACATGACGGACAGTGGGAAAGACCCTTAAGTTTCGGGCAACTGAAATAAAAACTTTCCCAAAGAAAAACCGACCCCCCCCCCACCCCCATCTTTCGGGTCCTTTCTGTGGCTATCCCCTCCCTTACCGCGCTACATTCCTGTTCACAGTTACACCCAGTGTGGCTCTATCTCCACCCTAGACCAGCACTCCACGGAGAGCTGGCAATGTCAGGGTACTACAAGGTCACACACCAAAGGAGGCCCCGTGGATGGGACTAACCTGTGGCTTAAGTCATGGTGGTTTATAGATTTCTTGTGCACGTTGTTGGTTGGAATATAAGACATCGCTTCTAATGAAAGAACGAAAAAAAAAAGAAGAAACAAAAACAACAAAAAACTTATCTAAGTGTTGCCTTATTTTCTCTGCCGTTCTTTTTGTTTCCTTGGTTATTTTCTTACCGGCAAGGAAAAGTTTCAATGTCATAGTTTCTTTGCTTTCCTTAAAGATGTTTCTTTTTTTTTTTCTCCTC
>CM031620.1:40658017-40670865 GCA_018398815.1 Conus ventricosus
TAAAAAAGTTTATTTTTTTTAATGTTTACGTGTCATTCTCTGCCAGATTTCAGCTCTCGGACATTTCAGAGGGGGAACAAGCTGTTGTTCAAAGAGCTGAATATCTTAAAGTGCAGCCAGAACCTCAGTTTAGTGATTCTTTCAGACGATAGAACAGAGGAAAAATTTTTGAGCTCATTTTTGTAAAGACCGTAAAACGACAGTTTGGGTACAGCTCAGAGTTCAAGGTTACGGCAGAGGTCAAGTCGCAAAACCTCAACGCAGTTTGAAAAGAGGGAAATCGTCCTGCTTCTGTGAAAAAGAATGTTTGTTTTCAGAGTGAAAAAGAAGACTTTGCCCTTGGACTTGGGTTTAAGATTTTTTTTTTTTTTTTTTTTTTTCAATGCAGACGTCAGCTAGGATAATGGAAAGATAGCTGGCTTGTGGACTCCTTTTTCTTCCTATGCTTTTGTTGGGGAAAAGGGGGATTTGGGAGAAAAATAAAGTGTAGCATATTATGTGCTTGCACATGTAAACAAACCGAATTTTGGAGCATTCTTAGTTGTCAGGCCAGGCTCAGTATGTCCGAAAGACGAATTGTACAGCAAATCTTTTGAATGAAGGCTCGTGTTCGGAGAGGTCTTGTCGTTTTAGGGGTAATCGAAAATATATGGCGTCGATGTGTAACTTGTAATTGTGGAATCTGACCCACCCAAAGGCGTAAATGATAGTTCAAGGGAGGCGAAATCAGCCAGTTTGAGGAGCTTTGCGTGTAAGTCGAGTTAGCTCCCATTAAGAAATCATTGTGACTTGGTCAGCCAGGTGTTCTTCATGCAAGTTTAGGATCATGTAATGGATTGGTCGGGCAAGTTAAGAAATATGTTTTGGACGACTTCTAACTCCGTTACTTGGCACGAAAGGTTAAAGGGGTTTGTGAATAAGAACACTGACAGAGACGGCACGAACAAGGGAACAAAGAGGAACACAGGTGAAGCCCCTTTGCCTATCAGTCTGACCTCTTCGAAATATATATTCCAAGAAAAATGTCCATTTGTAGCAGTACAACATACAGACTTGCATGAACGTGAGAGTTGGAGAAAAAGGGGGGAAAAAAAAAAAAAAGGAGAAAAGACCGCCTTTACCACCAAAAATAAAAAAAAAAAAAAAAAGGAGAGGGCGGGGGGGGGACAAAAGACACACACACAAAAAATTAGTAAAGGTGGGGTCACGTGCCGGTTTACCTTGTTTTTACTCTGTTATTTAATAGAGAACGAAACACTAACAGCTCACGACTTTTATAAAACTGTGGTGATTGTCAATAGGCTCACTCTCGCAACTTTCGTCACCCCGACAACAACATTTTAGCTCACTTCCTCCAAACAGTGTCTGCTATCACCCCAACATTTTAACAGACTCAAAGAAAATACAAGTTCCAACTTTACTTGTAGGGAAAACCACTTAAACTTCACATTCAAAATTTTAACATACATTTTTGCACACAGGTATTCACAAATTAAACTTAAATTACCCAAAACCCTAAAAAATTATTTTATTCTAAACTAGCTGACCTCCCTAACAAAACTATTTCCCCCGGACTTGTAACAAGAACTCACCTAACCTCTGACCTAACCAAATTAATTAACTTCCCAAGTTCCCAACTAACAAATTAATTCACACGCCTATGCTCTCCCAATTACTCGAACATTCTTACAACAATATTCTTAGACTCATGCCCCCATCGCCAATTATTCCGACATTCGATTCTAGTAAAACACCACACGCAATACAAAGTCCAGCCCGCGCAAGCTCTCCATGACATTACAATTCACTCAGCCACGCGGTGTTCACAGCGGCCGCCCAGCTATCAAACATGATGCCTGCACAAGCCGGAATAAATATATTAGAACCTAAACAAACTCTTGTTCCTATTTCGAAACATCTTAAACCCCCCAAGTCGAAATGAACTACAACTGAAGCCAAAAATCCGAACTATACTCACCAAGCAGCCACAACCTTCATGCATTCAAAAAAAGGGCCAAACCCACGGGGCGGACACTGCCTTAATTCCTACCATTCCCTCGGCTTCACCAAGGCCATACTCCACAGATGCGGAAATTATAAAAAACCTACAAAACTTTTAAAACCATCACTAACACTTCCTGACATCACCCCCTTCCCCGGGGAAAAAAAATAAAAAATAAACCATTTAATTTTTTTTTTTTTTTTAAAGAAGACCAGCGACCGACGGAGGAAAAGTTCCTCTAAAGATGGCTCGAAACTAGGTGTATTTATCCATTTGGGAAAAAATCCACCGATTAAGAGCTCAAAAAAACCTTCACCAAGGTTAATAATTGAGTACACACTCAATAATTGACTATCCCGACTGTCAAATGCTCAATCCCTTTAGAGTAATTTTTCCTTTTACTCTATCATTAATGAAAATTCTCGTCAGAATTAACATTAGTCCTAGCCCCCCTTGTCACAGACAGGGAAATACAAAAAGTAACTCGAATACCACTTATTCAAGACTCTCTATGACCCCGTCATGGTTAACCCAGATTGTTGCATCAACATCACAAATCGAACCGAGGCCCCTGGTCCCTATCTAAAAATTTTGTTTATAATTAAAAATCACATTATAAATTCTATTTACTGCCCAAATATACCATCCTTGTGAGTGATAACAATAATTGAAAAATTTTTTTTTTTTTTTGTCCATCCAAATGATTCATATTGTCTTTCCACGTCTTTGAACATCCCTCCGGGTCAAAGTTGATTAAAAATTGTTTTTCATTCATTGGTTATATTGTTTTTCACGTCCTTGAACAGTTTTAGAAAATTTTTATTTCACCGTGGTATGACAACCCCTGGACCTGGCCTTGAATATGTCAACGTCACACGTGTGAAGTAACTTGAACTTGTGGATGACAGCTACGGAGTGCAGCGAAGGATGACAGCGTCTTTCATCGGGCATTGTTCCTGCAACAATCCATCTCACAGCAAAAAACATGCTCTCCAAAAACAAGTTAATGCTATGATAATACAAGCATACGCAATCCGCATGACCCTCACTCCAGACGAGACAACACATCCGCTTCTTTAATTACTTGCCCCTGGGATTGGCAAAATTGAAAATGAATAATCTTGCAGTGCAAGACCCAGCGCAAAACACGCGCATTTTTTTGGTTTAGCGTTTTCCAAAGGGACTGAAAGCGGTTTGTGATCCGTCTCCACAATGAAGGGGACGACCAAACAGATGCGCGGGAATTTCTCCACGGCCCAGATAAGCGCAAGGCACTCCCGCTCAATAGTTGAGTACCTTCGTCTCTGTCCAGGAGCCTCCTGCTTGCGTATAGGATTGGGTGAAACTTGCCCCCCCCTGGACTGCAGCAAAACCGCCCCTATGCCCCCCGATGAACCCATCAGTGCGCAAAATGAAGGTCTGCGCAAAGTCAGGCAATGCCACGACAGGACTTTTGGATAGTACGCTTTCACTGTGTCAAATGCAGTTTGACAACGGGTGACCACTTCACCTTGCTTGGACACAATCTCTTTGTCAAATCCACCAAAAGGTGCCACTGTGCTTGAGAAGTGGGGTTTTGTCCCGACGATAAAATCCTGCCATGCCCAAAAATGAACGAACTTGTCGTTTTGTCCTTGGTACACTGACTGACAAAACTTGTGAAACCTTGCTTGGTTCGGGTGACATCTCATTGCCCCCAATGAAAATGTCCCAAGAAGGTAATTTCTGATAGCCTACTTCAATCTTACTAGGCCGAGCTGTAAGTCCATGCAAAAAACAACTCTCTCAACAAAGCGTCAAGTGATGATAAGTGGCGTGCCAGCTGACAGTAGCCACCAAAATGTCGAAGAAATTCAACGCATCGAACTTCTTCAAATGCAATTTCCTCACATGCGTGCAAATGTGTTTGGGGGCTGTGGATAACCCAAAAGGCATGCGCTTGAATTGAAACAAGCCCTGTGGAGTCGAAAAGCGGTTTTCTCCCTATCACCCTCAGCCATCTTAATCTGCCATATCCTTTGGTCAGATAAATTTTGGTGAACCACTTTTTGTCTTTGAGAGAAATGAATACTCCTCCACATCTGGAATTGGTTCAGAATCAAACTGTGTCACCTTGTTGATTTCTCGCATGTCAATGCAAAGCGCACAGTACCATCTCTCTTCCGGATCAGAACGACTGGTGATGAAAATGGGGAACAAGATGGTTTATGATATCCATTTGTAACATTTATAAATTTTCTTTCTTGACCAAGTCGTTAAAAACCGAAAGGAAGAGGATACTGCCGAAACATTCACAGGTTTGGATACGGGTGAGCGAAATCCCGATGTTCGCATAAATCAGTGACGCCTGGCACATCAGTAACATCTCAGAGTGCTTTTCCATGACCTGTTCAATTTGTAGCCTCTTGTCCTGTGGCAAGGCAACATCATATTTGACCTCTTTTCACACCTTCATTTGCACTGTGGGAACTTTTTTGTATAGAGACTTTGGAAGTAGTCTCTGGTACACCTTCATTTTCATCAATAAAGGTAACATGACGCAAGTATCACTCATTCTTCCTTTTGTACTCTCTCAAAATGTTGATGTGAAAAAATTTATGTACCCCATTATGTCAATAAGGTAATCATTCACATCATGTCTCTTGAGTACAACAAATGGGCCCTTCCATTTCAACAACATTTTGTTTGGGTCAGTGGGCAGCAACACAAAACACCTGATCACCAATTGACAATTTTCTGTCAATTCCCTTCTGAAGTTTATACTGTCTGTGTCTACGACCACTTCCTGCACCGACTTTTGTGCTAGTCAATCATGTCAGTCAAAGTGGTCTTCATGTGTTGTACTACTCATGTATTGGTTCACTGTGTTCTGGTTTATCACTGTCCATGATTCATACAAGAGTTGGGTAGGACCCCTGGGTACTCTGCCATACAATAAATGGAAAGGAGAAAAACCTGTGGCTTCTTGCGGAATCCTCCCTGTACGCAAAAAGCGCACCTGGTAGGTAACGATCCCAATCTTTGGTTTGTCCAACATCAATTTCCTTAGCATGGTCTCCATGTGCCATTAAATCGCTCCACTAATCCATTTGTCTGGGGATGGTAAGGAGTGGAATGAAGTTGCGAGACACAAAAACAATCTCAACAAATTTTCTCATCATGTCTGAGGTGAATTGTGCCCTTGGTCCGACAAATTTCATGGGGAACACCAGGTGCGACAGAAGATCACAAACAAAGCGTTCGCTACTGCTTCAGTCGTAATGTCTTGAGGGAAATGCCTCCGGATATCTCGTTGCATGTTACACATGTGAGAATGTTTTCGGCAACCTGAAGTAGACAAGGCAGTGGACCGACAATTCCACCACGACTCTCGAGAATGGTTCTTCATCACAGGAACCCGATTGCAAAGGAGCTGGCGGTACCTTGCCCTTTTGGGAAAAGGGCTTCTGGCAAATATCACAGGCCCTGCAGTATTCCTTAATCTCCGGTGATATCCTGGCCAGAAAAAATACGGGACAATTCTTTTGTAGGTACTGTTGCTGGCCATATGCCCACCCAACAGCCCGTCATGAGCTGCCAAGAGGACAGACGGTGCAACTCTTTGGGGACCACAAGTTGCCAGCACAATCCTTTCTGTCCGGTACCTATCACTGAGCGGTACAATAAGCCATTCCTGACCACAAAACACTCAGTCCCTTTCTTTCCTGGTGGTTGTCCGACTTTTTGGAAACATGATTCCAAAGAGTTGTCACCTTTCTGTAAATCGGTCACTTTGTCGGTTGAAACGTCCAATTGTGGAACTTTGGCAGTCAACAAAGGTCGGAAAGGTTTGTCAGTCTTCTTTGTGCTCTCGTTGTGACAGCTTTGCAACTTCAACACAAGCAAATGTACAACCAGGTATTCGACCCAAATCACATCACACACAGGTTTATCAACAACACAAGCTTTGACACTCCCGGAAAAGCTAGGACAATCAATGTTGACAACTGTACAGGAAAATCAACAGTTTCACCACTAAACATGGTACAGGAGATTGTTTCATCCACATCGTTTTTTTTGAAAACCCAATGATTTTCTGACTCCCACTGTAGTAAAAACCTGAGTCCAACATGACAGTTAGCGTCCTGTCCATTCACTGTACCCTGACATGTTTTGAATTTCCTTGGGCAAGCCATGTTGTAAAAGACAACCCGATGGAGCCTATCTTGATTTCAGCATTGGTTTTCCCATCAGTCTTTCAGAAGGTGCTTACTGTCACCACACCATAGCATGTTCTGCCTTTCTTTGGACTTGTGCTGGATGGCACATTCTGTCGTGTGTTGACAAATGCTTTGGGGTTTTGTCATGTGTTCTTTCCTGTCCTCAACACGAAAATGTAGTGTTTCCTGACCCTCTGGTATTGAAACAAAAAATTTCCTTGGGTACCCGCCGTAGCCACGTTAACCCCCATATCCTCCTCTAGAATATCTGGAATCACCATTGGTTGGTGGATTCCCTGACACAGAAGCGTGTGCAAAATGGTGAACTTTTTCCCCACGTCCCAAGGTTTCACTCTTATGTACTTCTCTGTACCTTTCAGCCTTCTCAACCAAATCTTTCACATTTGAAAAACCATTTCCTTCAAAAAGGCAACCCAACTTTGCAGAACATGACGACAGAAATTGTTCAGTGATCAACAAATCAAAAGACCTTCAAATGATTTTTGAACTCCTGACAAGTCTATCCATCGCATGAAAAAGCGGTGCAACTTATCAAAAAAAACTGGAAAGGTCCCCACTTTGTTCTGGCTTAACAGTGCGGAATTTCTCACGAAATCCTTCCTTTGTACACTGAAAGCGCTCCAAACAAATGCTCGCTCAACTCTTTGAACGTTCTATTTGGCTGAGAGGATAACAGCTCATAATAAAACGTCAAAGCCTTTCCCTTCAAAATCCAGAAAGAATTGAAAGCCCAATCATCCCTTTTCCATCCCCCAGATTTTGCATGCTGTTCAAATTGAACAGGTAACTTTCAATATCATCTTGTCTGTCATCAAAGTAAGGGAATTTGGGAAGGGTACGAGCTTGAGCAGAAGCTTCAGCTTGTTTTTTATCTTCAGCATAATTTTTCTTTTTTCAGATTTTTAGAGTTTCCTGTAACTCCAATTCTCTTTCTTTCAATTCTATTTCTCTCATCTTCAATCTAAAAATCTTCCTGTTTTTCATTTCCTTCAATTCAAATTCCCTGTTTCCTCTTTCAGTCTGTAAAATCAACTCCCTTTCCTTCAATTCCATTTCTCTGTGGTGCATTTAAAAATTCTGCCTCAATTTTCTCAGCTTGCCTCAAAAGTTTTGCCTCATTATTCTCAGCCCTTGCTCTTGCCTCTGCTTCATTCTATCCGCTCTTGCTTCAGCTCTTGCTCTAGCCTCTACCAGGGCCCTTTACGAATATGCTTAGTTTTCCCCTACTTGCGTCAACTGAAGCAAATTAGCTTCTCTTCTAACTCAGCCCCAGCTGATCTAGCGGGTCAAGAGGAACCCCCGCCATTTAAACAATATTGGTCCTTGGAAAAAAATAATAACTAAGTCCACAGAGGGCCAAATATTGACAACTGTATCAATGAAATTTAAAGTACACAATTTTTAACTCAATTTAAAAAAGAAAAAATGTAGCCCCCACTACAAAGGTAAGACAAAATTATAGAACTATTTGCTATGTATTTCCAGCAAAAGGGAAAACACCGATTTTTTCTGCTGAATCCAATGTGTAGCAGTTTACAATGACAAATACATTTTTACCGACTCCAATTTAACAAATGCAAGTATATTATTGCTTTCTCCAACTTCAGCAAATACAAATATAATACCGCTTATTCTAACTTCAGCAGCAATTACAATCTTATTGCTGACTCCAAACCCCAGCAATGTACAATAGCAAAACACTGCTGAATTCATTTAATACAGCAATGAATTTCATTTTCCACATTCACAATTAAACCCAATATTCTACAAGTTAATATAAGTCAGAAACCCCGTAAATTCCTCAATATCTTTAAATTTTAACTAAATTGCCTGTCGCGACCCGCCCGAAATTGATAACAGTCCAAGAAGTGACTCACCCAAGAGTACAGAGTTTTGGCGCCCGGGACGACTGTTCACATCAGACCACCAGAATGCGTCTGTTAAACACCTTCCGACCGTTCCCTCACAGTGGTCGAGAGTCGTCAACGGCACATAAAATATAGGAAAGAAAAATGTATTAGAAAAACATTGCAGTATAAATAAATTTCATACAACAATGACTCTAATCAATGTCACTTCTAAAAATAAAAATATTACTATTTTTCTGAGAACAAATCTTTAAAAATGTTAAATACATATCCAAAAATTTAACTTTTCGCTGACCCATCCTACCACTGATGACAAAACAAATTATTGAAAAATGCAGGTCGCCACTATGTCACGAGCGGTTTAACCTTGTTTTTTTCTCTGTTTTTTTAATGAGAACGAAAAAACTAACAGCTCACGACTTTTTTTAATAACTGTGTGATTGGGCAATAGGCTCACTCTCGCACTTTCGTCACACCCGACAACAACATGTAGCTCACTTCCTCCAAACAGTTTGTCTGCTATCACTCCAACATTTATAACAGACTCAAAGAAAATACAAGTTCCAACTTTTCTTGTACGAAAACCACTTAAACTTCACAAATTCCATAAATTTAACATACTTTTTGCCACAAGGTATTCACAAATAACTTAAATTAGCCAACCCTAAACATTACTTTATTTTTTAAACTACTGCCTCCCCAACGAACTACTTCCCCTGATGAAACTAGAACTCCCTAACCTCTGACCTAACCAAATTAAAAAACTTCCCAAATTCCCAACTAACAAATTAATTCACACGCCTATGCTCTCCCAATTTCTCGAACATCTACAACAACATTCCCTTTGACTCATGCTCCCATCGCTCATTATTCCGACATTCGATTCTAGTACAAACACCACACGCAACTACAAAGTCCAGCCTCGCGCAAGCTCTCCATGACATTACAATTCACTCAGCCACGCGTGTTCACAGCGGCCGCCCAGCTATCAAACATGATGCCTGCACAAGCGGAATAAATATATTAGAACCTAAACAAACTCTTGTTCCTATTTCGAAACATCTTAAACCTCCAAGTCGAAATGAACTACAACTGAAGCCAAAAATCCGAACTATACTCACCAAGCAGCCCACACCTTCATGCATTCAGAAAGGGCCGAACACGGGCGGACACTGCCTTAATATTCCTACGCATTGCCTCGGCTTCACCAAGGCCATACTCCACAGATGCGGAAATTATAAAAAATCCTACAAAACTTTTAAAACCATCACAACACTTCCTGACAGTGGGGGTGGTCCCGTCGTTCTTCTCTGAGACGCAATTTTTCGAATTCCCTCATAAAACCGAAAGCAGCACGGTTCTAGAGCATTCTCTCTCTCTCTCTTTTTTTTTTTTGCGGCAATACTCTGGAATTCGCTACCGTTCCATCTACGTCATACCCCTTCCTTCCCGACTTTCAAGTCTGCGCTTATAACTTATGTGTTTAAACGCCAGTGGCAGAATACCACCTGAAATACTAATTACTCAATCACTACATGTCATTTGCACACTGTTCGTGTGCGAATGAGCTGTTGATTGTGTTATATCGTGTATGTGTTTATTGTATGGGACATTTTGCCCAGTGTGTGTGTGTGTGTGTGCGTGTGTGTGTGTGCGTGCGCGCGTGTGTGCGTGCGCTCGCGCGCCTGTGTGTGTGTGTGTGTGTGTGTGTGTGTGCATGAGTGCGTGCGTGCATGCGTGTGTGCATGTGTGTGTGTGTGTGTGTGTGTGTGTGTGCATGAGTGCGTGCAGTGCGTGCATGCGTGTGTGCATGTGTGTGTGTGTGGTGTGTGTGTGTGTGTGTGTGTGTGCGCGTGCCCGCGCGCGTTTGTGCGTGCGTGCGTGCGTGCGTGCGTGTGTGTGTATGTGTGTGTGTGTTGCTGTCATTATCATCGTCGTCGCATTGTAAACAAGGAAAGATGTCCTTTTCCTGTTGATATATGTTTTGATTTTTCATGCAGAGTTTAGGGTGAACCACACTAGCCCCCTCATTCTCACCAAACAAAAGCTTCACGTTGAGGTCCTTACAGTTTATTGTCTGAATAAAGACAACCCTCTGAACAGGTTAGAATGCTAGAATGGTCTGATCAACCGTCATTAGACTTGAGACCAAAATCATATGTACAGACCAACAATCCAGTCTACTACAATATGTACAGATGTAGTTGCATCGGTTCCTGAAGAAGCCTTTTGGCGAAAGCTTGAAAATGAACTCCGTGGGCGGTGCTGACTACATATATATATATATATATATATATAATATATATAATATATATATATATATATATATATATATATATATATACCAGTTTAAAAATAGGATTTTAAAATGGAAAAAATTAAAAACCTACAAGCTTGTTTCAAGCTATATAAAACGCTCTCCTCAGGGTATACAATTTGGGCACGCCACCGTGTTATATATTGTGGTGTGTGAGCGTGTGAGCTCTGTGCGTGCGGCACGTGGCCTGCCGGTTTTTTTTTTTTTTTTTTTTTGGGCGCGTTCAGGGGGGGACGTCCCCCCCCCCCCCCCTGAACGCGCCCCCCCCCCCAAAAAAAAAAAAAAAAAAAAAAAAAAAACCGGCAGGCCACGTGCCGCACGCACAGAGCTCACACGCTCACACACCACAAAATATAACACGGTGGCGTGCCCAAATTGTATACCCTGAGGAGAGCGTTTTATATAGCTTGAAACAAGCTTGTAGGTTTTTAATTTTTTCCATTTTAAAATCCTATTTTAAACTGGTATGTCGCATCCCTACATGGTTTGAGCACTTTTAGCGTTCTGAGTGGCTTAACTCTGATTTTATATATATATATATATATTAAGACAAGTTAAAAGAGGAATCTTAAAACTATCTACAAAATTTGTTTCGAGCGTGTTGCGCTGTCATCAGGATGGTTTTTGGTTTGCCCACCGCCGATGTTTATAGCGTGTGGGCTCCCGTTTGCGGTTGTTTGCACGTGCGGTGTTGGCTGCACGTGTTTTTTGGGGGCTTTCAGGTTTTTGTTTTGGGTGTGTTCACTAACAACGATTTCCATTTATTCCTGCAGTTGTTTACTATTTCTGTTTTGGTGTTTAAAGTTGCTAGTGTGGTTTGCATAGTATTAACCATTTTTCAGTTAAACATAGGTTGCACCTTTTTGAAACATTGCTGTATGGTGATGCTCTTTTTATGATTTTCCAGGATATATTGTAGCTTGTTTTGCGTCTTTAAGTTTCCAGATATATTTGCTCATGTTCTGTTTGGTTTTTATATTTTTCTTTATTAAATGACGTTTGTGGTTTGCATATCTGGTTTTGAAGTGGTTTTCAGTGATCCCTATGTATGTTTCTTTTTCATTTTCTGATGTCGCAGTAGCCTGGTATACAAGTGTTGTTGTGAAGACATTTATTGTTTAGTGGGCACTGCTCCTTTCTGGTGCAATTGCAAGATTTCCTTTCTTCACCCTTCTTTGCTGTGTTGATTTTCATTTTGTTGGATGCGTCAATTAGGTTTTTTGAGGTTGGGCATACATGAGTACGATAGTTTGACAGTGTTTTTGTTAAATATTTTGGACAGTTTGTGTTCTTTTGGAAATGAAGTTGTTAGGATTTTGAAGAATTCTTTCCCTATGTTTGTTTTGAGTTTCCCGTCGTATGGGGGGTTATACCATATGATTTTTCTTTTCCTATTTTCTTGCTTTTATTTGTGTTGTTGTCTGGGTTGTATTGTAATTTGTAATTGTATCCACTTGTTTGTAGTGTCTCCTGGTATTCTACTGCTGCATTGTTGAACACTCTCTCACTGCATGACAGGTTTGATAGTCTCTTGTTTATGCCATGGGGTATGGTCTTTAATACAGATGGTGGATGGTTACTTTTGGTGTGTACATAAAGAAGTGTATCGTTGGGTTTCTTGTATGGTTTATATATGTGATTGTTGAATCCAGTGTTATGTCTAAGTAGTTCACTACCTTTTTGTTTGCTTCAATGGTAATCTTTAAGTTGTGGTTTTGGAAGATTTTGCATAGTTCTTTCTTCTTGTTTTCTATGGTTCTTGGATTGTTGGTTAGTGCAGCAAGGCCATTGTCTCTGTAATAGTCCGACTTGTTTTCCGAGTTTTTTCTTGATGTTGGACAGCATGAATATTCCGACAAGTTCACATGTTTCTGCACCATCATATGATCTCATGGTTACGTCGAATGTTGAGTTTCTGTTGGTTTTCCTGATCCAGGTTTCATTTTTGCTGTGTAGTAATATTTTCTTGGTGTGGGAAATGATTTCCATTTCTGACCTTGTTATGTCTGTGTGGGAAAGAATTCTTCAAATCCTAACAACTTCATTTCAAAAGAACCAAACTGTCCAAAATATTAACAAAAACACTGTCAAACTATCGTACTCATGTATGCCCAACCTCAAAAACCTAATTGACACATCCAACAAAATGAAAATCAACACGGCAAAGAGGTGAAGAAAGGAAATCTTGCAATTGCACCAGAAAGGAACAGTGCCCACTAAAAAAAATGTCTTCACAACAACATTGTATACAGCTACGTGACATCAGAAAATGAAAAGAAACAACATAGGATCACTGAAAACCACTTCAAACCAGATATGCAAACCACAAACAGTCATTTAATAAGACCAAACGAACTGAGCAAATATACTGGAAAAAACTTAAAGATGCAAAAACACTACAATATATCCAAAAAAACATAAAAGCAAATATGAAATGGAAC